>CM059576.1:111774828-112462123 GCA_030386875.1 Morinoia aosen
CGGGGTGTTCAGTGTTCTGGAGGTGGGCGTCGCATGGTGGGGTGTAGGCTATGACCATACTCCAAAGGATCATTTCTATAGTATGTTGTCATTATCCTAGAGCTACGACTCTATCCCTATGCCGCGATGACGAGTTCAGCGTGCAGTCCTGAGCGAGAAACTGCTCACGAGAGATCCTTCTCTCCGTGAGTCTGATGACCGTTCCTAGTTCTTCTTCAGGACTAGGAGGGACTGTCCGCCGGCTGAGCGGTTAGGGTATACTTTTTATCCGTCCCTCATTAGGGACTCAAAAACTCTCATCACAGCAATGGTTGTCGCCGACTCGCTCATCTCGTGTCAAGTGGAGGGAGGGGGTGGGTGTGCCTGAAATTTGTTCGCAGCTCGCTCAGATTTAATCGTGTGCTCAGCTTGCGCGTGTCGTGATGCGATAAGTGTTTTTCGCGGAGGAAATTTCGTTGTAGCACCCAATTTAGCCTGTCGCATTGACAAAGGCATGGCGGACGTTTATCACTACATGTAGTCATTTCGTGTACGTGGACAAAAATATCGCTGCAAATGAAATCGAAGCGTTGCTCAACCTCACAGATCTAGACTCAAGTGGTATTCGCCTGAAAAGTTATAACTGCGAGCTTTACACGTTGTCAGTTATTCATTTTATCGCGTTGGCAGAACGACTGCTAATTTTTGTTGAAAATTTGCATTAATATCAGTGTGTTCTCTCAAATTTCAAAGAAATTTCGTTTACGACGATGTACGAACACGTCCTGCCTATGATGGATTTGTCTTTGAAAGTTACGAATGATAATCTTCTGGAGAGGCCTCTGCTGCTGCTGATGCGTGTGTTTGTGTGCTCTCACGTTAGTCAGTCTGATATTGAAAGCTTCCCGCATTATTTCTATTGCGAACGTGTTGAGGTCATTTTGTATGCTCTCGGTTGATTTTTTGGTGGACTGTGTGATTGATAGTTTTTTTTTGTTGTTGTTTGAATCGGAGCCATCTTCTTCATTCCACGTCCGTTCGTAGTTTCTTGATTGCGCAGGGGTGTGTCCAGCAATGTGCGCCCAGATGAGATGTGCGCGAGCATCTGGAAAAGTTCGAAAATGAGGTTAGTATTATAAGTGTTATTTTAGATGTGTTATTTTCGTGGACCGATCCCGGAGGTAGTGCAATACCGGGCCGATCCGCGGCAAAGGTGGAGCAAGCTCCTAGCACTTCGCCATTATCCAAAAATCAGTTTAATATCGTTGACCCCACATGGGGGTCGTATCAGATATTAAGCTGATAAGAACAGATACTACACTTTGATCTTAGCCAAAAGGCCGAGAAGCGATAACTCCATTTTAATTTAGACGTTAGAGGGCTTTACTTGACTGATCATTTGCTCCGAATTTAAAAATTGAGAGATAACTCGTCTGCTTGAAATGGAAGGTTGAGAGTCTGGGCTTGTACTGTCTGCTGCATTCAGTCGGCTCGGTTTCATTTCCAGAGCGTTTCTATTTATTTTTTTTATTTGATAGACGCAAAAAGTTTCTACCTGGTTTGAAATAGGTTTGGAATATTTTTCAAATGATCCACGTCGAATCGGTTGTCAACTTGATATCAGCCCACCGGCGCGAGAAAGAAAGAAAGAAAGCAAGCAAACAAAGAACAGGGCAGAAAGAACAGTCACCAAGACGAACTTCTAGAAATTTCACTCCTGTCAAGCTGTGGTACAGAATGGAAAGAGTAGAGCTACGAGAGGATTTCGTCCTATTCGGATGAATTCGTGTTTCTTTATCCACGCAATTGCTGTAACGTAGGACCATTTTTCTCGCTCGACAATTTCAATGTTCCGGCGTTGTTTAGCAGGGTCGTCGGGCAAAAAAGCCCAAATGCTTCGTATTGTGTTTCGAATGGAAGGTTCGCATTCTGTGGAGCCGAATTGTATTTGTAATTACTCAAGAGACTTGGAATATGCAGTCTTGAAATCCGTTATGTCGATCGTTCAAGTGGATTTTTCCACCCTGGCGCAGTCCCCGCTTCCACGACTGGTCAGGGGAGGTTTTCAGTCGGCTCAGACCGGTGCCTGTGTGGTACGAAAACCAGCATACTTACCTGGCACAGGGGATACCGTGATCACGAAGGCGGTTCCCCCAGGGCGAGGCTCACCATTGCACTCCGGTGTTGCTGACCCTTGCGATTACCCCAAATGTGGGTAACTCGGGTGCGTAATTTTTGGTAGCGGGGGACTGCGTTCGCGCTATCCCCCTCACAATATCCCATCAAATCAGGAAACACACACCATGTCATACTACGCGCTGGTAAATGTCGACCTCTATTCGCGTCTTCCTCTATTCTCAATCAACTTTCGCTCTTCCTTCAGCTAAGACATGTTAGGTCAGTACGTTGCAAGCTCGGCTCCCTCTACCTCTTGTCCACAGCGAGATGCATTCGCCGGCTGATGGCTTCGGAGACCGACCTCCACCCAAATTTTCTTGGTGATTCGCACGTGCTTGCTCTGAGCCGAGCCCATTCTCTCACTCAGGTCAAAACAGCGATTATGCTGCAATCAATGCGAGATCAGATCATGACAACTTCCTAAATAGCAATTGCACGCGATATTTCACCTCTGCGCCAATCTTAGCCTCTAGTCCTTAGTACGTACGTTATGTTTTCACTTTGAAAGCGAACTAATTCCTCAAAAAGTCACTCGATTACAGCGATTCGACAACTCTGCGCAGATTAGCTCGCGTCCGCCTCTTCTTCTCCATCAAAGCTAGCATACCTATCACGCTTTCAGGTGGTCGACCGAAATTTCATTCCCATACTCTGGAAAAAAAAATAAAGATTGGCAAAGTCAGTAGTGAGGGTTGTGTTGAACATAGAAACGCGATTTTTAGCTGAAGGTTGGCTTCGTGCCATTCGATATAGAATAAACAATGCGTAATGTTGGCGAGTTACTCGTTCATATGTGTTTTCTTGAGGAACAGTTTGGGTACGCCGACGTTTGTGGAAGGCAACGGATTACTCATCGATGAACAGATTGGTGGAGCACCCTCTCATTGTGTAGGGAGCCATTCTAAAAAGTCTCATTAGCATTTTCTCTCCATCCTTGCCGACGAAACTCCGCAAAAGAACTGTTACTCCACTGTCGATCACGAGAGCCCCTCGTCAAATTTTAAACGGGATTTTTGATACGAAGCGCTGCGGTTGAATTTTTTTTCGAGTGCTGCGAATTTCACATTGATGATACGTTTCAGTTTGTCGGCATTGCTTCGATGTGCATTCGTGTTGCCTAACCTCTAATTCTTCTTGAAAAACTCGAACGTTGATGCATTTGCCGGAGATGCTGAGCGGTTGTGGTCGGATCTAGAACAGTCTTCACGTTAGCTCCGAATTCAGCGCTGCCATCCCGGCACGTTGAGTGCTGTGGGTGTGTGGAAATCTACTTGAGTTGGTCCTGGCGCTAGAAGTGAGCGCGGCGGGGTGTTCAGTGTTCTGGAGGTGGGCGTCGCATGGTGGGGTGTAGGCTATGACCATACTCCAAAGGATCATTTCTATAGTATGTTGTCATTATCCTAGAGCTACGACTCTATCCCTATGCCGCGATGACGAGTTCAGCGTGCAGTCCTGAGCGAGAAACTGCTCACGAGAGATCCTTCTCTCCGTGAGTCTGATGACCGTTCCTAGTTCTTCTTCAGGACTAGGAGGGACTGTCCGCCGGCTGAGCGGTTAGGGTATACTTTTTATCCGTCCCTCATTAGGGACTCAAAAACTCTCATCACAGCAATGGTTGTCGCCGACTCGCTCATCTCGTGTCAAGTGGAGGGAGGGGGTGGGTGTGCCTGAAATTTGTTCGCAGCTCGCTCAGATTTAATCGTGTGCTCAGCTTGCGCGTGTCGTGATGCGATAAGTGTTTTTCGCGGAGGAAATTTCGTTGTAGCACCCAATTTAGCCTGTCGCATTGACAAAGGCATGGCGGACGTTTATCACTACATGTAGTCATTTCGTGTACGTGGACAAAAATATCGCTGCAAATGAAATCGAAGCGTTGCTCAACCTCACAGATCTAGACTCAAGTGGTATTCGCCTGAAAAGTTATAACTGCGAGCTTTACACGTTGTCAGTTATTCATTTTATCGCGTTGGCAGAACGACTGCTAATTTTTGTTGAAAATTTGCATTAATATCAGTGTGTTCTCTCAAATTTCAAAGAAATTTCGTTTACGACGATGTACGAACACGTCCTGCCTATGATGGATTTGTCTTTGAAAGTTACGAATGATAATCTTCTGGAGAGGCCTCTGCTGCTGCTGATGCGTGTGTTTGTGTGCTCTCACGTTAGTCAGTCTGATATTGAAAGCTTCCCGCATTATTTCTATTGCGAACGTGTTGAGGTCATTTTGTATGCTCTCGGTTGATTTTTTGGTGGACTGTGTGATTGATAGTTTTTTTTTGTTGTTGTTTGAATCGGAGCCATCTTCTTCATTCCACGTCCGTTCGTAGTTTCTTGATTGCGCAGGGGTGTGTCCAGCAATGTGCGCCCAGATGAGATGTGCGCGAGCATCTGGAAAAGTTCGAAAATGAGGTTAGTATTATAAGTGTTATTTTAGATGTGTTATTTTCGTGGACCGATCCCGGAGGTAGTGCAATACCGGGCCGATCCGCGGCAAAGGTGGAGCAAGCTCCTAGCACTTCGCCATGATCCAAAAATCAGTTTAATATCGTTGACCCCACATGGGGGTCGTATCAGATATTAAGCTGATAAGAACAGATACTACACTTTGATCTTAGCCAAAAGGCCGAGAAGCGATAACTCCATTTTAATTTAGACGTTAGAGGGCTTTACTTGACTGATCATTTGCTCCGAATTTAAAAATTGAGAGATAACTCGTCTGCTTGAAATGGAAGGTTGAGAGTCTGGGCTTGTACTGTCTGCTGCATTCAGTCGGCTCGGTTTCATTTCCAGAGCGTTTCTATTTATTTTTTTTATTTGATAGACGCAAAAAGTTTCTACCTGGTTTGAAATAGGTTTGGAATATTTTTCAAATGATCCACGTCGAATCGGTTGTCAACTTGATATCAGCCCACCGGCGCGAGAAAGAAAGAAAGAAAGCAAGCAAACAAAGAACAGGGCAGAAAGAACAGTCACCAAGACGAACTTCTAGAAATTTCACTCCTGTCAAGCTGTGGTACAGAATGGAAAGAGTAGAGCTACGAGAGGATTTCGTCCTATTCGGATGAATTCGTGTTTCTTTATCCACGCAATTGCTGTAACGTAGGACCATTTTTCTCGCTCGACAATTTCAATGTTCCGGCGTTGTTTAGCAGGGTCGTCGGGCAAAAAAGCCCAAATGCTTCGTATTGTGTTTCGAATGGAAGGTTCGCATTCTGTGGAGCCGAATTGTATTTGTAATTACTCAAGAGACTTGGAATATGCAGTCTTGAAATCCGTTATGTCGATCGTTCAAGTGGATTTTTCCACCCTGGCGCAGTCCCCGCTTCCACGACTGGTCAGGGGAGGTTTTCAGTCGGCTCAGACCGGTGCCTGTGTGGTACGAAAACCAGCATACTTACCTGGCACAGGGGATACCGTGATCACGAAGGCGGTTCCCCCAGGGCGAGGCTCACCATTGCACTCCGGTGTTGCTGACCCTTGCGATTACCCCAAATGTGGGTAACTCGGGTGCGTAATTTTTGGTAGCGGGGGACTGCGTTCGCGCTATCCCCCTCACAATATCCCATAAAATCAGGAAACACACACCATGTCATACTACGCGCTGGTAAATGTCGACCTCTATTCGCGTCTTCCTCTATTCTCAATCAACTTTCGCTCTTCCTTCAGCTAAGACATGTTAGGTCAGTACGTTGCAAGCTCGGCTCCCTCTACCTCTTGTCCACAGCGAGATGCATTCGCCGGCTGATGGCTTCGGAGACCGACCTCCACCCAAATTTTCTTGGTGATTCGCACGTGCTTGCTCTGAGCCGAGCCCATTCTCTCACTCAGGTCAAAACAGCGATTATGCTGCAATCAATGCGAGATCAGATCATGACAACTTCCTAAATAGCAATTGCACGCGATATTTCACCTCTGCGCCAATCTTAGCCTCTAGTCCTTAGTACGTACGTTATGTTTTCACTTTGAAAGCGAACTAATTCCTCAAAAAGTCACTCGATTACAGCGATTCGACAACTCTGCGCAGATTAGCTCGCGTCCGCCTCTTCTTCTCCATCAAAGCTAGCATACCTATCACGCTTTCAGGTGGTCGACCGAAATTTCATTCCCATACTCTGGAAAAAAAAATAAAGATTGGCAAAGTCAGTAGTGAGGGTTGTGTTGAACATAGAAACGCGATTTTTAGCTGAAGGTTGGCTTCGTGCCATTCGATATAGAATAAACAATGCGTAATGTTGGCGAGTTACTCGTTCATATGTGTTTTCTTGAGGAACAGTTTGGGTACGCCGACGTTTGTGGAAGGCAACGGATTACTCATCGATGAACAGATTGGTGGAGCACCCTCTCATTGTGTAGGGAGCCATTCTAAAAAGTCTCATTAGCATTTTCTCTCCATCCTTGCCGACGAAACTCCGCAAAAGAACTGTTACTCCACTGTCGATCACGAGAGCCCCTCGTCAAATTTTAAACGGGATTTTTGATACGAAGCGCTGCGGTTGAATTTTTTTTCGAGTGCTGCGAATTTCACATTGATGATACGTTTCAGTTTGTCGGCATTGCTTCGATGTGCATTCGTGTTGCCTAACCTCTAATTCTTCTTGAAAAACTCGAACGTTGATGCATTTGCCGGAGATGCTGAGCGGTTGTGGTCGGATCTAGAACAGTCTTCACGTTAGCTCCGAATTCAGCGCTGCCATCCCGGCACGTTGAGTGCTGTGGGTGTGTGGAAATCTACTTGAGTTGGTCCTGGCGCTAGAAGTGAGCGCGGCGGGGTGTTCAGTGTTCTGGAGGTGGGCGTCGCATGGTGGGGTGTAGGCTATGACCATACTCCAAAGGATCATTTCTATAGTATGTTGTCATTATCCTAGAGCTACGACTCTATCCCTATGCCGCGATGACGAGTTCAGCGTGCAGTCCTGAGCGAGAAACTGCTCACGAGAGATCCTTCTCTCCGTGAGTCTGATGACCGTTCCTAGTTCTTCTTCAGGACTAGGAGGGACTGTCCGCCGGCTGAGCGGTTAGGGTATACTTTTTATCCGTCCCTCATTAGGGACTCAAAAACTCTCATCACAGCAATGGTTGTCGCCGACTCGCTCATCTCGTGTCAAGTGGAGGGAGGGGGTGGGTGTGCCTGAAATTTGTTCGCAGCTCGCTCAGATTTAATCGTGTGCTCAGCTTGCGCGTGTCGTGATGCGATAAGTGTTTTTCGCGGAGGAAATTTCGTTGTAGCACCCAATTTAGCCTGTCGCATTGACAAAGGCATGGCGGACGTTTATCACTACATGTAGTCATTTCGTGTACGTGGACAAAAATATCGCTGCAAATGAAATCGAAGCGTTGCTCAACCTCACAGATCTAGACTCAAGTGGTATTCGCCTGAAAAGTTATAACTGCGAGCTTTACACGTTGTCAGTTATTCATTTTATCGCGTTGGCAGAACGACTGCTAATTTTTGTTGAAAATTTGCATTAATATCAGTGTGTTCTCTCAAATTTCAAAGAAATTTCGTTTACGACGATGTACGAACACGTCCTGCCTATGATGGATTTGTCTTTGAAAGTTACGAATGATAATCTTCTGGAGAGGCCTCTGCTGCTGCTGATGCGTGTGTTTGTGTGCTCTCACGTTAGTCAGTCTGATATTGAAAGCTTCCCGCATTATTTCTATTGCGAACGTGTTGAGGTCATTTTGTATGCTCTCGGTTGATTTTTTGGTGGACTGTGTGATTGATAGTTTTTTTTTGTTGTTGTTTGAATCGGAGCCATCTTCTTCATTCCACGTCCGTTCGTAGTTTCTTGATTGCGCAGGGGTGTGTCCAGCAATGTGCGCCCAGATGAGATGTGCGCGAGCATCTGGAAAAGTTCGAAAATGAGGTTAGTATTATAAGTGTTATTTTAGATGTGTTATTTTCGTGGACCGATCCCGGAGGTAGTGCAATACCGGGCCGATCCGCGGCAAAGGTGGAGCAAGCTCCTAGCACTTCGCCATTATCCAAAAATCAGTTTAATATCGTTGACCCCACATGGGGGTCGTATCAGATATTAAGCTGATAAGAACAGATACTACACTTTGATCTTAGCCAAAAGGCCGAGAAGCGATAACTCCATTTTAATTTAGACGTTAGAGGGCTTTACTTGACTGATCATTTGCTCCGAATTTAAAAATTGAGAGATAACTCGTCTGCTTGAAATGGAAGGTTGAGAGTCTGGGCTTGTACTGTCTGCTGCATTCAGTCGGCTCGGTTTCATTTCCAGAGCGTTTCTATTTATTTTTTTTATTTGATAGACGCAAAAAGTTTCTACCTGGTTTGAAATAGGTTTGGAATATTTTTCAAATGATCCACGTCGAATCGGTTGTCAACTTGATATCAGCCCACCGGCGCGAGAAAGAAAGAAAGAAAGCAAGCAAACAAAGAACAGGGCAGAAAGAACAGTCACCAAGACGAACTTCTAGAAATTTCACTCCTGTCAAGCTGTGGTACAGAATGGAAAGAGTAGAGCTACGAGAGGATTTCGTCCTATTCGGATGAATTCGTGTTTCTTTATCCACGCAATTGCTGTAACGTAGGACCATTTTTCTCGCTCGACAATTTCAATGTTCCGGCGTTGTTTAGCAGGGTCGTCGGGCAAAAAAGCCCAAATGCTTCGTATTGTGTTTCGAATGGAAGGTTCGCATTCTGTGGAGCCGAATTGTATTTGTAATTACTCAAGAGACTTGGAATATGCAGTCTTGAAATCCGTTATGTCGATCGTTCAAGTGGATTTTTCCACCCTGGCGCAGTCCCCGCTTCCACGACTGGTCAGGGGAGGTTTTCAGTCGGCTCAGACCGGTGCCTGTGTGGTACGAAAACCAGCATACTTACCTGGCACAGGGGATACCGTGATCACGAAGGCGGTTCCCCCAGGGCGAGGCTCACCATTGCACTCCGGTGTTGCTGACCCTTGCGATTACCCCAAATGTGGGTAACTCGGGTGCGTAATTTTTGGTAGCGGGGGACTGCGTTCGCGCTATCCCCCTCACAATATCCCATCAAATCAGGAAACACACACCATGTCATACTACGCGCTGGTAAATGTCGACCTCTATTCGCGTCTTCCTCTATTCTCAATCAACTTTCGCTCTTCCTTCAGCTAAGACATGTTAGGTCAGTACGTTGCAAGCTCGGCTCCCTCTACCTCTTGTCCACAGCGAGATGCATTCGCCGGCTGATGGCTTCGGAGACCGACCTCCACCCAAATTTTCTTGGTGATTCGCACGTGCTTGCTCTGAGCCGAGCCCATTCTCTCACTCAGGTCAAAACAGCGATTATGCTGCAATCAATGCGAGATCAGATCATGACAACTTCCTAAATAGCAATTGCACGCGATATTTCACCTCTGCGCCAATCTTAGCCTCTAGTCCTTAGTACGTACGTTATGTTTTCACTTTGAAAGCGAACTAATTCCTCAAAAAGTCACTCGATTACAGCGATTCGACAACTCTGCGCAGATTAGCTCGCGTCCGCCTCTTCTTCTCCATCAAAGCTAGCATACCTATCACGCTTTCAGGTGGTCGACCGAAATTTCATTCCCATACTCTGGAAAAAAAAATAAAGATTGGCAAAGTCAGTAGTGAGGGTTGTGTTGAACATAGAAACGCGATTTTTAGCTGAAGGTTGGCTTCGTGCCATTCGATATAGAATAAACAATGCGTAATGTTGGCGAGTTACTCGTTCATATGTGTTTTCTTGAGGAACAGTTTGGGTACGCCGACGTTTGTGGAAGGCAACGGATTACTCATCGATGAACAGATTGGTGGAGCACCCTCTCATTGTGTAGGGAGCCATTCTAAAAAGTCTCATTAGCATTTTCTCTCCATCCTTGCCGACGAAACTCCGCAAAAGAACTGTTACTCCACTGTCGATCACGAGAGCCCCTCGTCAAATTTTAAACGGGATTTTTGATACGAAGCGCTGCGGTTGAATTTTTTTTCGAGTGCTGCGAATTTCACATTGATGATACGTTTCAGTTTGTCGGCATTGCTTCGATGTGCATTCGTGTTGCCTAACCTCTAATTCTTCTTGAAAAACTCGAACGTTGATGCATTTGCCGGAGATGCTGAGCGGTTGTGGTCGGATCTAGAACAGTCTTCACGTTAGCTCCGAATTCAGCGCTGCCATCCCGGCACGTTGAGTGCTGTGGGTGTGTGGAAATCTACTTGAGTTGGTCCTGGCGCTAGAAGTGAGCGCGGCGGGGTGTTCAGTGTTCTGGAGGTGGGCGTCGCATGGTGGGGTGTAGGCTATGACCATACTCCAAAGGATCATTTCTATAGTATGTTGTCATTATCCTAGAGCTACGACTCTATCCCTATGCCGCGATGACGAGTTCAGCGTGCAGTCCTGAGCGAGAAACTGCTCACGAGAGATCCTTCTCTCCGTGAGTCTGATGACCGTTCCTAGTTCTTCTTCAGGACTAGGAGGGACTGTCCGCCGGCTGAGCGGTTAGGGTATACTTTTTATCCGTCCCTCATTAGGGACTCAAAAACTCTCATCACAGCAATGGTTGTCGCCGACTCGCTCATCTCGTGTCAAGTGGAGGGAGGGGGTGGGTGTGCCTGAAATTTGTTCGCAGCTCGCTCAGATTTAATCGTGTGCTCAGCTTGCGCGTGTCGTGATGCGATAAGTGTTTTTCGCGGAGGAAATTTCGTTGTAGCACCCAATTTAGCCTGTCGCATTGACAAAGGCATGGCGGACGTTTATCACTACATGTAGTCATTTCGTGTACGTGGACAAAAATATCGCTGCAAATGAAATCGAAGCGTTGCTCAACCTCACAGATCTAGACTCAAGTGGTATTCGCCTGAAAAGTTATAACTGCGAGCTTTACACGTTGTCAGTTATTCATTTTATCGCGTTGGCAGAACGACTGCTAATTTTTGTTGAAAATTTGCATTAATATCAGTGTGTTCTCTCAAATTTCAAAGAAATTTCGTTTACGACGATGTACGAACACGTCCTGCCTATGATGGATTTGTCTTTGAAAGTTACGAATGATAATCTTCTGGAGAGGCCTCTGCTGCTGCTGATGCGTGTGTTTGTGTGCTCTCACGTTAGTCAGTCTGATATTGAAAGCTTCCCGCATTATTTCTATTGCGAACGTGTTGAGGTCATTTTGTATGCTCTCGGTTGATTTTTTGGTGGACTGTGTGATTGATAGTTTTTTTGTTGTTGTTGTTTGAATCGGAGCCATCTTCTTCATTCCACGTCCGTTCGTAGTTTCTTGATTGCGCAGGGGTGTGTCCAGCAATGTGCGCCCAGATGAGATGTGCGCGAGCATCTGGAAAAGTTCGAAAATGAGGTTAGTATTATAAGTGTTATTTTAGATGTGTTATTTTCGTGGACCGATCCCGGAGGTAGTGCAATACCGGGCCGATCCGCGGCAAAGGTGGAGCAAGCTCCTAGCACTTCGCCATTATCCAAAAATCAGTTTAATATCGTTGACCCCACATGGGGGTCGTATCAGATATTAAGCTGATAAGAACAGATACTACACTTTGATCTTAGCCAAAAGGCCGAGAAGCGATAACTCCATTTTAATTTAGACGTTAGAGGGCTTTACTTGACTGATCATTTGCTCCGAATTTAAAAATTGAGAGATAACTCGTCTGCTTGAAATGGAAGGTTGAGAGTCTGGGCTTGTACTGTCTGCTGCATTCAGTCGGCTCGGTTTCATTTCCAGAGCGTTTCTATTTATTTTTTTTATTTGATAGACGCAAAAAGTTTCTACCTGGTTTGAAATAGGTTTGGAATATTTTTCAAATGATCCACGTCGAATCGGTTGTCAACTTGATATCAGCCCACCGGCGCGAGAAAGAAAGAAAGAAAGCAAACAAAGAACAGGGCAGAAAGAACAGTCACCAAGACGAACTTCTAGAAATTTCACTCCTGTCAAGCTGTGGTACAGAATGGAAAGAGTAGAGCTACGAGAGGATTTCGTCCTATTCGGATGAATTCGTGTTTCTTTATCCACGCAATTGCTGTAACGTAGGACCATTTTTCTCGCTCGACAATTTCAATGTTCCGGCGTTGTTTAGCAGGGTCGTCGGGCAAAAAAGCCCAAATGCTTCGTATTGTGTTTCGAATGGAAGGTTCGCATTCTGTGGAGCCGAATTGTATTTGTAATTACTCAAGAGACTTGGAATATGCAGTCTTGAAATCCGTTATGTCGATCGTTCAAGTGGATTTTTCCACCCTGGCGCAGTCCCCGCTTCCACGACTGGTCAGGGGAGGTTTTCAGTCGGCTCAGACCGGTGCCTGTGTGGTACGAAAACCAGCATACTTACCTGGCACAGGGGATACCGTGATCACGAAGGCGGTTCCCCCAGGGCGAGGCTCACCATTGCACTCCGGTGTTGCTGACCCTTGCGATTACCCCAAATGTGGGTAACTCGGGTGCGTAATTTTTGGTAGCGGGGGACTGCGTTCGCGCTATCCCCCTCACAATATCCCATCAAATCAGGAAACACACACCATGTCATACTACGCGCTGGTAAATGTCGACCTCTATTCGCGTCTTCCTCTATTCTCAATCAACTTTCGCTCTTCCTTCAGCTAAGACATGTTAGGTCAGTACGTTGCAAGCTCGGCTCCCTCTACCTCTTGTCCACAGCGAGATGCATTCGCCGGCTGATGGCTTCGGAGACCGACCTCCACCCAAATTTTCTTGGTGATTCGCACGTGCTTGCTCTGAGCCGAGCCCATTCTCTCACTCAGGTCAAAACAGCGATTATGCTGCAATCAATGCGAGATCAGATCATGACAACTTCCTAAATAGCAATTGCACGCGATATTTCACCTCTGCGCCAATCTTAGCCTCTAGTCCTTAGTACGTACGTTATGTTTTCACTTTGAAAGCGAACTAATTCCTCAAAAAGTCACTCGATTACAGCGATTCGACAACTCTGCGCAGATTAGCTCGCGTCCGCCTCTTCTTCTCCATCAAAGCTAGCATACCTATCACGCTTTCAGGTGGTCGACCGAAATTTCATTCCCATACTCTGGAAAAAAAAATAAAGATTGGCAAAGTCAGTAGTGAGGGTTGTGTTGAACATAGAAACGCGATTTTTAGCTGAAGGTTGGCTTCGTGCCATTCGATATAGAATAAACAATGCGTAATGTTGGCGAGTTACTCGTTCATATGTGTTTTCTTGAGGAACAGTTTGGGTACGCCGACGTTTGTGGAAGGCAACGGATTACTCATCGATGAACAGATTGGTGGAGCACCCTCTCATTGTGTAGGGAGCCATTCTAAAAAGTCTCATTAGCATTTTCTCTCCATCCTTGCCGACGAAACTCCGCAAAAGAACTGTTACTCCACTGTCGATCACGAGAGCCCCTCGTCAAATTTTAAACGGGATTTTTGATACGAAGCGCTGCGGTTGAATTTTTTTTCGAGTGCTGCGAATTTCACATTGATGATACGTTTCAGTTTGTCGGCATTGCTTCGATGTGCATTCGTGTTGCCTAACCTCTAATTCTTCTTGAAAAACTCGAACGTTGATGCATTTGCCGGAGATGCTGAGCGGTTGTGGTCGGATCTAGAACAGTCTTCACGTTAGCTCCGAATTCAGCGCTGCCATCCCGGCACGTTGAGTGCTGTGGGTGTGTGGAAATCTACTTGAGTTGGTCCTGGCGCTAGAAGTGAGCGCGGCGGGGTGTTCAGTGTTCTGGAGGTGGGCGTCGCATGGTGGGGTGTAGGCTATGACCATACTCCAAAGGATCATTTCTATAGTATGTTGTCATTATCCTAGAGCTACGACTCTATCCCTATGCCGCGATGACGAGTTCAGCGTGCAGTCCTGAGCGAGAAACTGCTCACGAGAGATCCTTCTCTCCGTGAGTCTGATGACCGTTCCTAGTTCTTCTTCAGGACTAGGAGGGACTGTCCGCCGGCTGAGCGGTTAGGGTATACTTTTTATCCGTCCCTCATTAGGGACTCAAAAACTCTCATCACAGCAATGGTTGTCGCCGACTCGCTCATCTCGTGTCAAGTGGAGGGAGGGGGTGGGTGTGCCTGAAATTTGTTCGCAGCTCGCTCAGATTTAATCGTGTGCTCAGCTTGCGCGTGTCGTGATGCGATAAGTGTTTTTCGCGGAGGAAATTTCGTTGTAGCACCCAATTTAGCCTGTCGCATTGACAAAGGCATGGCGGACGTTTATCACTACATGTAGTCATTTCGTGTACGTGGACAAAAATATCGCTGCAAATGAAATCGAAGCGTTGCTCAACCTCACAGATCTAGACTCAAGTGGTATTCGCCTGAAAAGTTATAACTGCGAGCTTTACACGTTGTCAGTTATTCATTTTATCGCGTTGGCAGAACGACTGCTAATTTTTGTTGAAAATTTGCATTAATATCAGTGTGTTCTCTCAAATTTCAAAGAAATTTCGTTTACGACGATGTACGAACACGTCCTGCCTATGATGGATTTGTCTTTGAAAGTTACGAATGATAATCTTCTGGAGAGGCCTCTGCTGCTGCTGATGCGTGTGTTTGTGTGCTCTCACGTTAGTCAGTCTGATATTGAAAGCTTCCCGCATTATTTCTATTGCGAACGTGTTGAGGTCATTTTGTATGCTCTCGGTTGATTTTTTGGTGGACTGTGCGATTAGTAGTTTTTTTTTTTGTTGTTTGAATCGGAGCCATCTTCTTCATTCCACGTCCGTTCGTAGTTTCTTGATTGCGCAGGGGTGTGTCCAGCAATGTGCGCCCAGATGAGATGTGCACGAGCATCTGGAAAAGTTCGAAAATGAGGTTAGTATTATAAGTGTTATTTTAGATGTGTTATTTTCGTGGACCGATCCCGGAGGTACTGCAATACCGGGCCGATCCGCGGCAAAGGTGGACCAAGCTCCTAGCACTTCGCCATGATCCGAAAATCAGTTTAATATCGTTGACCCCACATGGGGGTCGTATCAGATGTTAAGCTGATAAAAAACAGTTTTTATAATCTTTATTTGAAAAAGGCTTACAATGGTTTCAATACAATTTTGCTTATTCACTATGAGTACATGCATCGGAGACATCTATAACTAATAGGGTACACGTACATCGGAGACATTTATAACTCATCGAGTACACATACAGCGGAGAAATTTAATAAAGTTTAAATGCATTGTAGACATTTCATTATTGAGTATACACGAAGGCCTTCTCCTAACGCCTGACGCCGAGCCAGAAACTTTTATGGACGACATCCGCCCGACACCGGAAGACCCAGACACGCCTCTCAACGAAGACGATAACAGCAACGATCGAAGCTCGTCAATATGGGTGCTGGAAGGATTCATCGCACCACTAAACGAACAAGTCAGAGAAACAAATTAGTATACATTTGAAGAACTATTGGACAGAATCACCACGGTAGGATAGGAACACTCAGGCATTCGACAGATTAGTTCTGAGAACCACCAAAGCTACAGAGTGGATCCTGAAGATTCCAAATCGATCCAAAACCTGTACAAGCGAAATCGAAGAAGAGCTGTGTGCCTAATATTAAACGGAGAAGCAGAACGGTGCCAGATCTCTAATATTCAAGTTACTGACCATTTCAAAGAATTTTTTGAGCCAAAGGAATTCGATGATGGATCAATAGAAGCCATGCAAGACCCTACAACCCCCAGGGAACCCCCATTGACAGACCCGTTCTCTGAGCCTGCGATCGCTGAGCGACTAAAGAAAGCTGAAAATACCTCACCCGGAAACGACGGTATTACGTACAAGCATTGGAGATCAGTCGACCCGGCGACCCTGAAAGTAAGAGTCTGCACTTGATATTCAAGATTTGCATCAAGAATAAACGCAGTCCCAAGACGTGGAAAGAATCCAAGACCATTCTTATTCCGAAGAGCGAAAACGACCACCACGACATTCAAAACTGGAGACCAATTGCCCTTTGCAGAACAATAAATAAAATCTACACAAGCTGCATAGTGGACCAACTTCGAAAATGGGTCGTCGATCGAAAAGCATTTGACACAGTACAAAAAGGATTTATGCCCCACGATGGGATTATAGAGCAAAATTACACCCTTCAAACGCACCTAGACAACGCAAGGAGATCACAAAAGGACGTCTGCATCGCCCTTCTTGATCTGTCGAACGCATTCGGCTTCATCCCAACAGCAGTCACCTCGGCATCTATCAAGAAGCTGGGCATTGGAGATGACTTTCTCGATATAATAGAAGACGTCACAAACGGAAGCTCCACACGGATTGCATCAGCCAACGGCCCGACCGAGCTCCTCCAGGTTCAGAGCGGTGTAAGACAAGGATGCCCCCTCAGCGGCTTCATGTTCAATGCAGGCATCGAACCAATTATCACAGCAATCACGGCCAGGGGACGTGAGCTACAACCGACAATGAAGCACCACTGCCTGGCTTACGCTGATGACATCACCTTGGTCGCTGAGACGCCAGAAATACTACAAAACCTCATCAACCTCACCACCGAGACGTGCAGGGAACTGGCCCTCAAAATCAACCCAAAAAAATACGTCTTTCTCCGCCTCAGCGGACACCAACCCCGAGGCCCTCGGCAAACCCGATTCAACGTGGGAGAAAGCCCCATTGAGGCCTTGGAGGAATTCCAAGACATGAAATTTCTTGGACGGACGATGGGCTTCAACATCCTTAAAAAAGATGACAGGATCAACGAAGCCATTCCAAAAAGAAAGAAAATAATGCAGAGTAAACTGGAACCGTGGCAACCAATAAACCCCCTGCGGTCATTCAGTTCAGCAGCCATTATCTTCCCAGTGAGGAATTGGCAATCCAACAAAACCGCATACGAGAAACTCGACGAGGCGACCGCTCATTAAACAAAGTTTGTGCTACCGCTCATTAAAGAAACTCCCGCAGCGAGCAGGGAAATAATGAATTTACGGAAGCTCAGCCAACTGGGCTTGCCAAGTCCCCATCGCTGTAGAAGACTCCGACCTCTTCCTTGTCGACACAGCTTTCAAACTGCTGACATCGCCAGACCCGGAAATTAAACGTCTCGCCCAAGAAGACTGCGCAAGACAGCTTCCGGAAAAACGGAACAACCGCCATCCCCAGACCTCATACCAATATTCATAATCGAACAAAACCTTCCTACACGGACATTCGAACATCAGACGATATGGAGCAAAGCAAGAGGAGCCTCAGGCAGACTTGAATTGAAATGGTCTTTACGAGACGGAAAACCGGTTATAGCAACGGGTGACAAAGAAATAGCCTGGCGTGAGCGCCGGAATTTAGCCAAAACTCTCCGAGATAACACGAGACTTAGAAGAGACCTGGCACTCCTGCAGAATATTTTATGTTGATATAGCTGTTTCTTGGGGTATATTTAGCTTGTTACATCTAAGTAAAGAACATTAAATTTTGGGGAATTAAATGTTCTAAAAGAGAACTTTGTAGAAACTAGACCAAGGAAAAACGATGCCCGTGGTTTCTGCGGACAGAGCGTCGAACCACTTCTTCCATGAGGGCACGTCGTTCGCAGACTGGAGATTCTAACATCGCGCACGTCTCAATCTCCTACCACTCAATCAACGGAGCGAGACGAATCCCGAACATCGACAAACGCTGCCAGAGATGCGGTCGGCATGACGAAACCCTGTCCCATGTACGGAACCATTGCACGAGACGCAGGCTCGATGCAAAGACGCTACAACGCCCTTGTCCATCGCGTCAAAACAACAGCAAGTTATCTCCACTGGGAAATAATCTCTGAAAATCAAATAGTCCCAGGCACCGATCAAAACAGCAGACCCGACCTCGTAGTGCACAAAAACGGGCGCGTCCTCATCATCGACGTAACGTGCCCCTTTGAAAACGGGGACACGGCATTCACGATGGCAAGAGAAGAAAAAGTGACGAAATGCGCAGAAACCGCGAGGCAACTAAAAAGAAACTTAAGTCAGGTCTCTGTGGAGCCCTTCCTTGTTAGAAGTCTAGGGAGTTACAACCCCAAAAACGCATCACTGATGAAGAAAATAGAGAAGAAAACGTACATGAAAACCTTCAAGCAGCTATGCGTCTCCGACACCATCAAGTGGTCTCGGATGCTATATATCGAACATATTACTGGACAGCGACAGTATTGAAGAAATGTTCCATACCCTCTTACGTATTTAATATTCGCCATAACCATTATCCATACTCTATAAATTAAATGTCTCCGATATATGTATGCACTATCAATTATAAATTTCTCCGATGTATGCGTACTCTATTAATTATAAATGTCTCCGATGCATGTACTCATAGCTAATAAGCAAAATTGTAATTCAACCATTGTAAACCTTTTTTCAAATAAACATTACAAAATCTGTTCTTATTAGCTTAATATCTGATACGACCCCCATGTGGGGTCAACGATATTAAACTGATTTTTGGATCATGGCGAAGTGCTAGGAGCTTGCTCCACCATTGCCGCGGATCGGCCCGGTATTGCACTACCTCCGGGATCGGTCCACGAGAATAACTCATCAAAAATAAAGCTAAACAAATTAATTGCCTTTTCAAACTTTTGCAGATGCTCACACACATCTCATCTGGGCGCAGCTAAGCTTAAATTTTGAGCACATTGCTGGAGACATCCTGCGTGGTCAAGGAACAACGAACGGACGTGTAATGAAGAAAGCCTTCAGGTAGGTGGTGCCTCCGTTTCCAACAAAAAAATACCAATCGCACAGTCCACCGGAACATCAACCAAGAGCATACGAAAATCACCACACAACAAACACGTTGGCAATCACTATCCCTACTAGTGCACACGTGCTGGTCGGCATTAATCTGAAGAATTTCATCCCTTCTTTCTTGAGTTAAATTCTCTTGTGCCACTCGATGTTGTCCAGCGTTATGCCGAAGAATTTCCTCGCTTCTTTCATGCGTTAAGCTCTCTCTAGCTGCGTTAAGCTCTCTCTAGCTACTCGGTGTTGCTCTGCATTATCCCGTAGAATTTTCAAGCGCCGTTCAAGAGTCAATTTAGCTCTAGCTTCTCGTTGGCGAGCAGCATTGCTTCGTCTTGCCATTTCGCGTTGTTCATCCGATCATCTTCGGCGTTTTTCTTGCTGTCGAAGTCTTGCTACTTCTCTCTTGCGGTTGGACACATTTCTATCCATGGTGGCCTCTTTTGCCGGAATTTTATTCTGAAATATCGTTTATTATGTCTTCGAAGCTTTTCAAGAAAATCACTATTTTCAAAACGATAACTCAAGTTCCAAAATCTTGGGCTTTTTACTAAGTGGTAGCCAGGCTACTGGTCAAACGAATTTGAAGCATTTCTTTTCGCATTTACAATTAATAATATCAAAGCAACATGATAAATTTCATCAGAGAAAGCTCCAAAGAAAATTTCTAATTGTAAAAATATGCCGATTGCGTATTCTGGATACCATAATCCAAGTGAAAGGGAATTGAATCGCCACAGAAGAATAATGCAATAGAATAATTTCTTGTATTTCTTAAGCTTTATCCTTGTTGCTACCAAAGCTATCGATGAGAAGAGGGGGTCACACGGACGAACGGACGCGGCTACTTTTATAATAGTATCTAATCTATGTATAATATATATTTATAATATAATATTTATTATAAATATAGGATATATATATTTATAATATATATAATATAGTGCAATAGTGATTATATAAAAAGCCGTCCGTCTGTGTGACCCCTCTTCTAATGATGAGACCGTATTTTTTTGCATCATTTAAAATTTGAGAGCGAAAGGCTGAGAAGCGTATTACATTCTTCGTTCTTTGCCAAAAGGCCGAGAAGCGTCGTGCATACGCGGTTCTTAGCCAAAAGGCCGAGTAGCGTACTACATACGCGGTTCTTAGCCAAAAGGCCGAGTAGCGTACTACATACGCGGTTCTTAGCCGAAAGGCCGAGTAGCGTACTACATACGCGGTTCTTAGCCAAAAGGCCGAGTAGCGTACTACATACGCTGTTCTTAGCCAAAAGGCCGAGTAGCGTACTACATACGCGGTTCTTAGCCAAAAGGCCGAGTAGCGTACTACATACGCTGTTCTTAGCCAAAAGGCCGAGTAGCGTACTACATACGCGGTTCTTAGCCAAAAGGCCGAGTAGCGTACTACATACGCTGTTCTTAGCCAAAAGGCCGAGTAGCGTACTACATACGCTGTTCTTAGCCAAAAGGCCGAGTAGCGTACTACATACGCTGTTCTTAGCCAAAAGGCCGAGTAGCGTACTACATACGCTGTTCTTAGCCAAAAGGCCGAGTAGCGTACTACATACGCTGTTCTTAGCCAAAAGGCCGAGTAGCGTACTACATACGCTGTTCTTAGCCAAAAGGCCGAGTAGCGTACTACATACGCTGTTCTTAGCCAAAAGGCCGAGAAGCGTCGTGCATACGCGGTTCTTAGCCAAAAGGCCGAGAAGCGTCGTGCATACGCGGTTTTTGGCCAAAAGGCCGAGAAGCGTCGTGCATACGCGGTTTCTGGCCAAAAGGCCGAGAAGCGTACTACATACGCTGTTCTTAGCCAAAAGGCCGAGTAGCGTACTACATACGCTGTTCTTAGCCAAAAGGCCGAGTAGCGTACTACATACGCTGTTCTTAGCCAAAAGGCCGAGAAGCGTACTACATACGCTGTTCTTAGCCAAAAGGCCGAGTAGCGTACTACATACGCTGTTCTTAGCCAAAAGGCCGAGTAGCGTACTACATACGCTGTTCTTAGCCAAAAGGCCGAGTAGCGTACTACATACGCTGTTCTTAGCCAAAAGGCCGAGTAGCGTACTACATACGCTGTTCTTAGCCAAAAGGCCGAGTAGCGTACTACATACGCTGTTCTTAGCCAAAAGGCCGAGAAGCGTCGTGCATACGCGGTTTCTGGCCAAAAGGCCGAGAAGCGTACTACATACGCTGTTCTTAGCCAAAAGGCCGAGTAGCGTACTACATACGCTGTTCTTAGCCAAAAGGCCGAGTAGCGCACTGCATACGCTGTTCTTAGCCAAAAGGCCGGGAAGCGTCGTGCATACGCTGTTCTTAGCCAAAAGGCCGAGAAGCGTCGTGCATACGCGGTTCTTAGCCAAAAGGCCGAGAAGCGTCGTGCATACGCGGTTCTTAGCTATAAGGCCGAGAAGCGTCGTGCATACGCTGTTCTTAGCCAAAAGGCCGAGAAGTGTCGTGCATACGCGGTGGTTCTTAGCCAAAAGGCCGAGAAGCGTCGTGCATACGCGGTGGTTCTTAGCCAAAAGGCCGAGAAGCGTCGTGCATACGCGGTTCTTAGCCAAAAGGCCGAGAAGCGTCGTGCATACGCGGTTCTTGGCCAAAAGGCCGAGTAGCGTCGTGCATACGCGGTTCTTAGCCAAAAGGCCGAGAAGCGTCGTGCATACGCTGTTCTTAGCCAAAAGGCCGAGAAGCGTCGTGCATACGCGGTTCTTAGCCAAAAGGCCGAGAAGCGTACTACATACGCTGTTCTTAGCCAAAAGGCCGAGAAGCGTCGTGCATACGCGGTTCTTAGCCAAAAGGCCGAGAAGCGTACTACATACGCTGTTCTTAGCCAAAAGCCCGAGAAGCGTCGTGCATACGCGGTTCTTAGCCAAAAGGCCGAGAAGCGTCGTGCATACGCGGTTCTTAGCTATAAGGCCGAGAAGCGTCGTGCATACGCTGTTCTTAGCCAAAAGGCCGAGAAGTGTCGTGCATACGCGGTGGTTCTTAGCCAAAAGGCCGAGAAGCGTCGTGCATACGCGGTGGTTCTTAGCCAAAAGGCCGAGAAGCGTCGTGCATACGCGGTTCTTAGCCAAAAGGCCGAGAAGCGTCGTGCATACGCGGTTCTTGGCCAAAAGGCCGAGTAGCGTCGTGCATACGCGGTTCTTAGCCAAAAGGCCGAGAAGCGTCGTGCATACGCTGTTCTTAGCCAAAAGGCCGAGAAGCGTCGTGCATACGCGGTTCTTAGCCAAAAGGCCGAGAAGCGTACTACATACGCTGTTCTTAGCCAAAAGGCCGAGAAGCGTCGTGCATACGCGGTTCTTAGCCAAAAGGCCGAGAAGCGTACTACATACGCTGTTCTTAGCCAAAAGCCCGAGAAGCGTCGTGCATACGCGGTTCTTAGCCAAAAGGCCGAGAAGCGTACTACATACGCTGTTCTTAGCCAAAAGGCCGAGAAGCGTTGTGCATACGCGGTTCTTAGCCAAAAGGCCGAGTAGCGTACTGCATACGCTGTTCTTAGCCAAAAGGCCGAGTAGCGTACTGCATACGCTGTTCTTAGCCAAAAGGCCGAGAAGCGTTGTGCATACGCGGTTCTTAGCCAAAAGGCCGAGAAGCGTTGTGCATACGCGGTTCTTAGCCAAAAGGCCGAGAAGCGTTGTGCATACGCGGTTCTTAGCCAAAAGGCCGAGAAGCGTTGTGCATACGCGGTTCTTAGCCAAAAGGCCGAGAAGCGTTGTGCATACGCGGTTCTTAGCCAAAAGGCCGAGAAGCGTTGTGCATACGCGGTTCTTAGCCAAAAGGCCGAGAAGCGTTGTGCATACGCGGTTCTTAGCCAAAAGGCCGAGAAGCGTTGTGCATACGCGGTTCTTAGCCAAAAGGCCGAGAAGCGTTGTGCATACGCGGTTCTTAGCCAAAAGGCCGAGAAGCGTTGTGCATACGCGGTTCTTAGCCAAAAGGCCGAGAAGCGTTGTGCATACGCGGTTCTTAGCCAAAAAGCCGAGAAGCGTTGTGCATACGCGGTTCTTGGCCAAAAGGCCGAGAAGCGTCGTGCATACGCGGTTCTTGGCCAAGTTGTGTCGTGCATACGCTGTTCTTAGCCAAAAGGCCGAGAAGCGTCGTGCATACGCGGTTCTTAGCCAAAAGGCCGAGAAGCGTCGTGCATACGAGGTTCTTGGCCAAAAGGCCGAGAAGCGTCGTGCATACGCGGTTCTTGGCCAAAAGGCCGAGAAGCGTCGTGCATACGCGGTTCTTGGCCAAGTAGTGTCGTGCATACGCTGTTCTTAGCCAAAAGGCCGAGAAGCGTCGTGCATACGCGGTTCTTAGCCAAAAGGCCGAGAAGCGTACTACATACGCTGTTCTTAGCCAAAAGGCCGAGAAGCGTCGTGCATACGCGGTTCTTAGCCAAAAGGCCGAGAAGCGTACTACATACGCTGTTCTTAGCCAAAAGGCCGAGAAGCGTTGTGCATACGCGGTTCTTAGCCAAAAGGCCGAGTAGCGTACTGCATACGCTGTTCTTAGCCAAAAGGCCGAGAAGCGTTGTGCATACGCGGTTCTTAGCCAAAAGGCCGAGAAGCGTTGTGCATACGCGGTTCTTAGCCAAAAGGCCGAGAAGCGTTGTGCATACGCGGTTCTTAGCCAAAAGGCCGAGAAGCGTTGTGCATACGCGGTTCTTAGCCAAAAGGCCGAGAAGCGTTGTGCATACGCGGTTCTTAGCCAAAAGGCCGAGAAGCGTTGTGCATACGCGGTTCTTAGCCAAAAGGCCGAGAAGCGTTGTGCATACGCGGTTCTTAGCCAAAAGGCCGAGAAGCGTTGTGCATACGCGGTTCTTAGCCAAAAGGCCGAGAAGCGTCGTGCATACGAGGTTCTTGGCCAAAAGGCCGAGAAGCGTCGTGCATACGCGGTTCTTGGCCAAAAGGCCGAGAAGCGTTGTGCATACGCGGTTCTTAGCCAAAAGGCCGAGAAGCGTCGTGCATACGAGGTTCTTGGCCAAAAGGCCGAGAAGCGTCGTGCATACGCGGTTCTTGGCCAAAAGGCCGAGAAGCGTCGTGCATACGCGGTTCTTAGCCAAAAGGCCGAGAAGCGTCGTGCATACGCTGTTCTTGGCCAAAGGCTTAGAAGCGGACTACATACGCTGTTCTTGGCCAAAGGCTTAGAAGCGGACTACATACGCTGTTCTTGGCCAAAGGCTTAGAAGCGGACTACATACGCTGTTCTCAACCGAAAGGCCGAGACGCGAAACCTCTGGGTGATGTCAATGTGAGAGAGCTAATTTAACGTGGGGGAGTAATTTATCCCCCACACTGTTGAATTTTTTTCGAATGTTGTGAATCTCATCAACGGCTTGTTTCAGTTTGTTTCCTGAAAGAGGCTTCGATGAGTATTTGTGTTTCCTGAACTAAACTTTTTTTGAAACCCGAACGTTTTCGAGATTTTCTTTGGGGCCATTTTTCTGGGATGAACTTTGAAATCTCGTTTTACATTGCTTAAGCAATTCCTCGTGCGAAATCGGAGAATTTCAAACGTTTTTATTTTACGGAATTACGGCGAAAACTGTGAGAACGTGCCATCACGAGATCTCTTCACTATTCATTCAACGTTGTCTAAAACGCAGATACCATGACAACTTGAAAACTCCGTTGTGCATCAGAAAACCTAATTGATTGACCTGAATTTTACATAAAATGTTAATTTTTCAAGAAAAGTTCCAAATTCGAGTTTCAATCAGTCTGAGATTAACACTATATGTACAAATACGTAACACCATATGTGTAGACATACATAATTACACATAGATTAACGCAAATGCATGTGTGTACCGACAAACTATAGCTGAAGCCCCATTAACTTGCCTTAATAGCGAGACGTTAAATGTTTTAATTTGATTCCGTAGATCAACCCTACAACGCTCATCTTCAATTGTGTGATGTTTCTTCTTGAGATGTGTGTTACTAGCTTACCAAATTTCCCTAAATTAATCCTTCGCATGCCGGTTCTTTTCTCATGTAAAATTTACGATTCATAAGAAGAATAAGTAATAACTACGGTCTGTTATTTAATCCTTTCCTTTGATAGGTCTCACGATTCACTGGAACTACCCATTTGGCTGATATAATTTAGAAAACCACCTTTTCCACCATTATTCGAGCAGAATTGGTATCTATAATAGAATGCAGTAACTATTCTTACCTCAGAATTTCCACGGCAATGTCTCGAGCATTGAGTTGATTAGAGATTAATATTTACTAGCTGTTATACAAAAAACATCGTTTGTGGCTGGAGTTTTACTAGAACTGATTCAAAAATTTGAACACGCAGTTGACCTCTCGTACGAAAACCAGCCCTATTGAAGCATTAAACTATCAGTAGGTAAATTGCCTCTTTACGCATCGGGGCAACTGACAGATTGATTTCTTTTACCACGATAACGACGTTCTTAGAATTATTCACTATAGAAAAAAGAATGCGGAATCTATGCACTAGGTGTATAAGAAAGAGGTCTTGAAAAACATTTTCCCCCCTGGGAATTAAATTGAATATCTTTTCAGTAGAGATGAAAGCATACGTTGGAAAATAACATACTATTAAATATTTACTTATCTCGAGAAAACTAGTTTCTATTTCGAGCAGTGAAAAAGTATTCTAACAACTGTACTTTTCAAATACTGCTAGAAGTCTTACCTAGCGGCCTGGAGTGAATATGAAAACCAATTTACTGCAATGGGGAAAATGACATTTATATGATGAGACTTTCGAGAAGTGCTTATTTTCAAATCTCTATGCGAATACTCTGTAACAACGTACGCGCTTCTAGCAATGCATTTCAAATCCTACATTGTCGGTCGAATACTTGCCTATAACGTTAGTATTACACATGTCATACTAATGTAGGAAATGAAAGTCTTTCACCCAGTCAACACGATGTATTGAATGAAGCAAGACGACGCGCCTACTCATGTCCTCTCTTGGACGCACGAGTACCACGCAACAGACCGGTCCTCCTGGCGGCGATGAGACCGACCTTGCGACCAGGCGTCTTGTCCCTGGCGACGGTGCTGGCCTTACCGATGTGCTGATGGTTACCACCACCATGGGGATGCTCCACGGGGTTCATGGCAACACCACGCACCTTAGGCCAGCAGTTGCGCTTTACCCTGCACACGGATGGAAGAAGGGTTAATTCTGTCGCCTCGAAACGGAGGAGTTGTAAATAAAAATGACCCGAAATAATAGCGAGTTTTAATTCCATGACTGAAGAAAAGTGAGTTCCAATTATATACTTCTAAAGAATAGTAAGTTTTAATTCCATGTCTCGAAAGAATTATTATTATATAAGAAAGTTATAGCCTCCCTTAACCACGACAAAGGTGTTCCAAGAGAGGAAAGAGGAAGGCACCATTTAGTATGGAGTTGAGGGAACGCGGAATCTATGCACAAGGTGCAGAGAAACAGTAAGCTAGGAAAGAAGTTCATGAAACAAGAAAAAAGTTGAAGAAGAAAGTAGTAGGTGCTGAAAAACAGGACAGCAGTGAACCGAAAAAGTAAAAGATGGTCCGTAACAAAACAAAAACATTTTATTACGACAAAAAGGAAGCCTACCTAACCTTTAGCTCGGGCACTCACATTGTCCCCCTGGGAGCGCTAATTCCCATAGCTACAACAGTTGTATCCCCCTGAGGGGTACAAATTAATGAATCGCAAGCAACCTAACAACGGGTCACAAGTTGTTAGCTAACCAACATTACCGAGCAACATCACTTACAGACGCCTATGAAGCCAACTAATTGCAGTGACATGTATTTGACATCAGGGTCACAAGTAGCTTGTCAACCAACATCACTGAGAAACATCAGTTACACACACTTCTGAAGCCAACTCACGGCAATGACCTCTGAGAAACATCAGTTACACACGCACACCTCTGAACATAACTAGAAGGAGTGCCACTCACTTGTATTTGTGATAGGCGTTACCAGCCTTGAGAAGTTTCTTCTCAGTACGTCCACCTCCAGCTACGATGCCGACCATGGCACGGTTGTTGGAAGGGAGCACCTTCTTGCTGCCAGACGGGAGCTTGATACGCGTCCTGTTCGTGTCGGGGTTGTGGGATACGATCTGCGGCCAGAATTTTGAATTATACGAAAAATGCAGGATGCAACTGATTAGGTTATTTATTAGTTAGTTTAAGCCTCCCTATCCGCCCCAACGGCGATCCGATCCAAAAAGATTAAGATAATAAGTTAGTTCAAGCCTCCCTAACCGCTACAAAAAAAGCGTATCGAAGAGAGGAAGGAGAAAGGCGCTACTGAGAATGGAGATAAGAGAATGGGCAGAAAGGGCATAGAAACAGTAAGTTAAGAAAGAAGTTCATGAAACAAGATACTAGTTGAAGAAGAAAGTAATAGGTGCTGAAAAACAAAACTGCAGTGAACCGAAAAAAAAGATAGTGTGTAACAAAACAAAAAAACTTGTTTCAACACAAAAAATAAAGGCCTACCTAACTTTTAGCTCAGGACCTCACATAATCCCCATGGGAGCACTAATTCCCATAGATACAATAGTTGTATCTCCATAAGGGGTTCGATTGATTGATTATAAATTAGTTTTAGCCTTCTTAGCACTACAAAGATGTTCGAAGAGAGGAAGGATGAAGGCACAATTTAGTGTGAAATTTTTAGAAAGAAACAGCAAGTCAAGAAGGAAGGTTATGAAAAAAATAATAGTTGAAGAAAATCAGAGGTGCTGAAAAATAGGACAGCAGTGAACCGAAAAAAGATGGTACTTGATATAACAAAAAAATTTTTATCTCAACGAAAAGAAGGCCTCCCTAACCTATAGCTTAGGACCTCACATATTCCACTTATGAGCGCCTATTTCCAGATATTTGTACACCCCTGAGGGGAAATGGATGAAGTAAAAGATATTAGAACTAAATATTGCATTTCAATTAAAAAAAATCCATTATAATTAATGGTCTGCCTACATCACCGTCTCCAACATCAAAATGATTGCTTAAATAATCGTGTAATTAAGTTTTCAAAATTACCCACACATCACACACGTCAGGGCCAAATAAACCGCTAATCACGGCATTGGTCAACCATATACAAAGCGTCCACAAAAAATGCATCTACTGACCGATGGATGTACATATAATAGTGGAGAAATAAATCAGAAATAAACTGTCGGATTGTTCCGGTATCATACATACACACATATCGGTCGGTGGATACATTTATTGTGAACATTTCTAGTGATTCAGTAAATCGATCATTGTAAAGTGGCTGTTCAACAGATTTTCAAAACAGATTATTGGAAGATGAAACAAAATTTACTACATCGTGAAAAAAAGACAATTTAAATGTTGATTTAAAGCAGATATATAATCAATTGAAATGTCAGGGACATTTTCGTGGGACAACCGATACATCGCTGAGTATATACGTTTTATTTGGACTTTGGATTAGATTATATATATTATTAGTTAGTTTGAGCCTCCCTATCCGCAACGCGATCCAGAGAGAGGAAGGAAGAAGGTACCATTTGATAAGGGTGTTAAAGGGAACGCAGAATCTATGCAGAAAGGCATAGAAACGGTAAGATGAGAAAGAAGTTCATGAAACAAGATCAGGGTTGAAGAAGAAAGTAGTAGGTGCCAAAAACAAAAAACCGGACTGCAGTGAACCGAAAAAAGATGGCCCTTAACAAAACAAAAACCTATGCTATTTTAACAAAAAAAAGCCTACCTAACTTTTAGCTCGGGCCCTCACATTGTCCCCCTGGGAACGCTAATACCCATATACATTTTTTATGGACATTACGACAACAAGAGTTTCATGACACGGACCTGAGCAGCAAGACCGGAGCACCGCGCTAGCCGGCCACGGTCTCCGAACTTCTCCTCCACTGAGCAGATGGCTGTGCCCTCAGGGATGTTGCCGATGGGGAGCACGTTGCCGACATCCAGGGAGGCTGAAAAAGAATTTCTTCATCACACACTAGTATCGATATGCTCAACACTTTGTTTGCGGCAAGTACAACTGAAGTTTAACATTCAACACAAATTCAACACTTTGACTGCGACGTGCGCTACCGGTGATACACGCAGGCAATTTTCATAATGCTGCTGACCGACCAGTAGTCGCATATTCGATTTTCATAAATGCTTAATCAAACCTAAATGACACAATCCAGTTCATTTTATGGTATTTACAAAATAGTTTACTACAATTGACTTTAAATTTGAGTTTGGCATTGAACTTGATATTTGATAGTCGCAGTCAAAGTGTTAAGGTCAATTGTCTTGAGTCATGTTGGAAATGTCAAACATTACCTGGAACATGTTTTCATTTAGTTTCGATGGAATATTTAAAAAATTGAGTTAGTGACCACTGGTTGGTCAGCAGCACAATGAAAACTCCCTGTGATCAAATATGGCTCACGTCGAAGTCAAAGTATTAAAATGGTCTAGTTGCGCACTAGATGAGTGAAATAAGTTACATTTTCGGTTTGAGCGTCCATGACCACAAAAGAAAGTGTTTCATGGATAGGCATGAGCCATTGCAAACCCGATATCCATGCACAAGGTGTGTTGCCACACATAATATCGTGCGCATAGAAACCGATTTGAGAAGCAAGGTTAAGAAACACGGGAGTTAATGAAAACAATAGTAGGTGCTAAAATCAGGACAGCTGTGATTTGAAAATAGATGGTCCAAAACAAACAAAAAAAACCTTCAAGCACACCTAACTTTGAGCCCGAGACTACATTAGATTTGATGGTCTTAGTTTAAACAAACAATTAGAAAGAGCATATCAAAGCGAGGAAGGAGAAAGACACCATTTTGCATGGAAATAAAGCAATGCGGCATCCATGCAGGAGTACAGAAACAGTAAGGTGAAAAAAAAAGTTCATGAAACAAGATAAAACTTGAAGAAGAAAGTAGTAGCTGCTGAAAAACCGGACAGCAGTCAACCGAAAAAAGATGGTCCTTATGAGAAAAAAACATTTCATTTCAACAACAGAAGGCCTACCCAACTCTCAGCTCAGGCCCTCGCACATTTTCCTACTGGGAGTGCTAGTTCACAATGGCTGTGCCCTTTCGAGGGAGGGGGGCTAACACGGTATTACATTTGGCATTAATACTTAGTTAATATTTAATTACCGAAGAATAAAACCACTGTAACAATGTAATTAGCAATGCATAAACCCATCGTAATTTTTAACATTTATCGAAGAATAAGACCACCGTAACTATTCACAGCGTCTGTAAACAGAACTGATTGCTAATAAATACTGATTATTTTCGACTGTCCACAAACATACTAATAAATATTATAAAATACATGAATAAAAAAAAATATAGAAATAAACCAACTACACCTCAACTTCTCGCTTTGACGAGTCACTGATACCATCAGAAAGAAAATTTTAAATTTCTTTGCACAAATCTGTAGATCAGACCAAAAAAAGCACCAAGTCCTATTCAACACTTTGACTGCGACTGCTAAGTTCAATGTCAAACTCTAATTTAAAGTCAATTGCAGTAAATTATCTTGGAAAAAAAACATGAACTGGATCTTGCCTTCATTTAGCTTTGATTAATTATTTATGAAAATTAACACTACTGGTCGGTCAACATCATTAGAAAAATTACCTCTGTGTACCAACGGTGACGCACGTCGCAGTCAGCGTTAACAAAATTATTCAGGACAGCTTTTTTTATGAAGTTTTACGAAGTTACAACTTTTTAATACGGGAATAGCACCCCTCCTGCCACCACAACAGAACAGCAACTGAAAGTTAAAGTTTTAGGGGGTGTCTTGCATCTATGAGAACCCAAATTTGTTAAATAAGAATTAAAATTTAGAGTTGGCGCTTTTATTTTTTTTTTTGTCTTATCGACAGAAAAATCCTAGCCTTTCGGTGCACCCAAATAGGGCACCGCCATCAAATGACCGTTAAAGAACTGCTTGTAAAAGTTTGGTATAGCATCTACACGGCGTTAACAACTAAAGCTATCTTGTCGAGTCTCATGTAATTGAGTACGGGATAAAAACGATTCAATCAAGTTAATCTATTACACACAAGAACTACATTCTAATTATGAGAACAACTGGAGGTATATAATGAGAGTATCAAATAGAAACTCGAGTAGCTCTCCAATTCCAATTAGGTATTGAAGAAAAGGCTAAGATAAGATGGCAAAAAAAGCATGATAAGAAAAAATGAGTACGAAAGACGAAATAGCCGAAGGCTTATCTCCTTGACCGCAACAAAGGCATTCCTAAGAGAGGAAGGTATCATCATTCTAGGGAATTGGAGGTAACCTAAATTAAAAGTAATCTAACAGTACCTCTCCTGGAATAGCCGGTCTCCATTAGCATATGGCAAACAAATCTAAACATACCTTATGCCATGGAGGCATTAGGGTATAATACATACTCATTCCGGGCGTTTGTGAAAGGATCTACAAATAATTCTGCCCCTCACACGAACACAAACATTCTACTGACTCAGACGCCGTGGATTCTGTCACTCACCCTTATTGGTTACACAAATGAGAGAAATGCTCTTTACTCATGACAACGCAGATTCACTCACCATTCTTGGTCTTGCAAATGACACATAGGACACAACCATCATACAAATGATACAGGAACACACCCCTCACACGAATGAGACCTCTCACACTAATGAGAAATGCTTTACTTAGATTAAGGCCATAGAGTCACTCACCCTTCTTGCCAGAGTAGATGTAGTGTCCGGTGCTGATGCCCTCTGCGATGATCATGAGCTCCTTGCGGATGCTGTTACGGTTTGGGTCCCTGAAGTGCACGATGGCCAGAGGAGCACCACGGCCGGGGTCGTGGATGATGTCCTGCAAATAGATTGCATGTTAGTTTAAGCCTCCCTAACTGCAAAAAAAGCAATTTCGGAGAAAAAGGAGGAAGGAATCGACAATTAGCTATCTAGAAAATATTTTTCCAGTTCTGAGAGTTCAAAATTGTGGGAGAAGTAGGATTTTCAGCAACACATGTTTTTTTCAAAAATAAGCATATTCATGTATGGTTACAAAAAACGCACAAATTAAAAAAATAGTCATCGCAATTTACACCTACGGTAGATACCTCAGAAAAATCAACCGAGAACTTGCAGACTTTTACCCCGAACCGTCCCTTTAATCACAATTATAACAAACCAACATCAAGTCTCTTCACTTGAAAATGTCTATCACAAAATGCAAAAAGAAAATGAGCAATGCAAGCACAGAAGGCAAAATAATGAACACTAGATAAGAATAGATGATCGCTCAAGCCTCCCTAACCGCAACACAGGCGTTCAAACGAGAGGAAGACACCATGTTGTACGGAGATAAGGAAACAGGAGTCAATGCTCAAGGTGCATAGAAGTAAATTGAGAGAGAAGTTCACGGAACAAGACAAAAGTTTCAGAAGAAAGTAGTAGGTGATGGAAAACAGGAGACCAGTGAAATGAAAAAATATTGTCCTTAAGATACCGAAAACAAAAATTTAATTTCAACAAAAAGGCCTACTCATCAGCTCAGGGCCTCGCATATTCCCCCCTGGGAGTGCCAATCCCAACAGATATAACGGACACCAAATAACAATTGTCATTGTTGTTCAGCTGTATCAACTATTAATTTCATATAAGTACATCACACATTCACCACTAATTCAGAAAATAAAGCTTCACTGAACAGTTGATAAATAAACCTGTCATTGATACAATCATCTAGTTCAAGTTATTGAAAACATTTATGTCATGCGTATTATTGATCTATATTCATTTGTTTAGCATCTATACCTAAAGAATTAATAGTTAAAAACTGGAGGTAGTGAAGCTTATATCACAGATGGGTTCATCAAATCCTTTCCATTTATCAAAGAATCAAAGCATAGTACTGTTTCATTCATTTACTTACAACTCAAACAATTCAAGAGATCCATTGATATCCATCAATCATTATAGAGGAACCATGTGAGCTAATTAAAAATTGCTCCAGAAGACTAAAATTCTAAATTTTGGACAAGCAGAGGCTATATCTAAGATTATACCACTAAAACCATCTAAGGAACTATATACAGTGAATTGTTTATTCCATTCCTTAACGTGCTATAAGATATATTGTGTTCCAGCTAGGTAAGTTCATAATTCATCTTAGTGTACTACTCTCAAAATCAAATATTCAAGATTCAAACCAATATTTTCCTCAAGAATTAGGCAAACAGTTTAAAAATAATAACAGACCTAACCAAACGATCATTTAAAACGTGTAGCCATTTGAAATAACCCTGGAATTTATTTGAGGCAAACAAGGATCCGAAGGTATAAAACAATACTTAAGGGTACACTAAGAACCTAACGTGCAATGTCCAACAGCCCCAGAGAGCAACTAAGGACCCAACATGCCGAATCCAACAACCCCAGATACCAAATAAAGATCTAAAGGTATATCTAAGAACAACACCTAAGGGTACAATAACATGCCAAATTCAACAGCCCCCAAAATCCACAACTCAACTTGACAACACCAATCTTCAAGTAAAATAATTAAATAAGGGCACAATAATGAACTCATGGGCCACACGCACAGCCAAACAAGGCACACAACTCACCTTGACAACTCCACGGGTGTAAAACTTCCTCTCATTGAAGTCTAAAGCCCTGAGGCAGGGCTTTCCTTTGCGGTGCTTGGTGACCGCCTTGAACACGGACCCGCGCCCCTTACGCTGTGCGCGAATAACTCGACCCATCTGCACGCACAGGAATTATTTTAGCATGTTTTCAACAAAATGAGAACATTGGTTAGTCAAATTAAATCCTTACTTCAAAAGCATTTTTTTGATTAATATGAAAGTATTTGTGAATCCACTAAAGATGTTACCTATCTGTCAGAACAGAAATAACATTGGTGCAATGCTTTCAACAATAACAAGACAATGCTAAATATGTGGATGAGTAGTGTTGAAAACCTTGAAAATATAAATTTTACCTGAGATTTTTGAAAAAAATAGTTCAATTTGAGTAACCAACAGAAATATTAATGAGGAATAATTTCAGTGTGAGCTGTTAACAACAACAAATCCTGAAAATATGTAGGCTAGTAATGTTGAAGACCTATACAAAGAGTATTGTTCAACAGAAACTTTTTTTCAGACCTCTTGAAAAACATCTGGAACACCTCAGACTTGCACAACTAAATGCAATGCCAATATTGATATAGTGAGCTGGTATCCTAGATGCTAAATATTGACCTAATTAGATCAACTGATATGTTATATAATTTATAGATACGAACTGGTACCCTCAATATTAGGTATCCTGTATGCTGAATTTCAAGCTAATTAGATCAACTGATATGCTGAATACTGAAGTCAATGTCGGGTTTAATGCGATCACGGAAATGAAGAATTTTATTCTAAAGAATCACTAAAGGAACCCAATTTAGAACATTTTACATGAACGACATTTTGCTCGTTGATGCGTTATTTTCAAATTATTCAACTTTGAAGTTGGCTTTTGCACGTCAAAGGAAGCGAGTGCAGCGCGTCAAGCAGAATTCAATTAATAACGGAAGCTAAACCCCCTATTACAAACATGAATAGGTTGGGTCGTGAGGGGGAGCCACAGTTCTTCTAGTGAAAATTATAAATAAAGGTTCTAACCCACCCATTAGAGTGACGTCAGCAATTGTGTTTACATCAGCTGCAAGATGGCGGCGACCGTACCGGGTGCCCGCCATCTTGGAGCTGATGTAAACACAATTGCGGAGATCCCCCTAATCGATGGGTTAGAACCTTTATAATTTTCATTAGAAGAACTGTGGCTCCCCCTCACAACCCAACCTGTTTGCGCTTGTAATGGGAGGTTAGCTTCCGTTATGAATTAAATTCCGCTTGGCGCGCTCGCTGCGTAGTTGGAACATCCTGTCCTTTGATGCGCGAAAGCCAACTTTAAAGTTGAATAATTAAGAAATAACGCATCAGCTAGCAGAATGTCATTCTAGTTAAATGTTTTTGCATGCGTTCCTTTAGTGATTCTTGGGAACAAAATTATTAATTTCTGTGATGGCATTAAACCTGACATTGACCAATACTGAATAATATTAAGACTGGTAACTACCCTAAATAGGTGATCAAATTTGAGTCCAGTTTTGATGCAATATTTCAAATACAAGCAAGTAGGCAAGTTAAAAATAATTCGCACAGAGAGATATTGAAAAACAGTATGAAAGTCAGCATTGAGGTTTAAGATCAATTGTCAAAGGATAATTGCCCAAAACTGTTTGAGGTTAAGTGAAAACTTTTCAATTTTTTCTAAACCTTTTTTAAATTATAGGGTAAATGTTGAGGACTTGACCATAATCGATTTTCCACTCTTTGACCAATAAAGATTGTTGATGAGACAAAAATAAACAAGTTTTCTTCAATGCACTTTCCGGCGGAAATAAGTATTTTAAAAGTTATGACATTAAATGAGTTACCGTAACTCCAGTGTTTGAGGCGGGGAAAAATACACCGCGCGGTCCGACGTGAAAGTAAACAGGCGTTCCCGCGCGCCAACCAAGCCGACGAAGAGCAAACCCCCTATTACAAACGTAAAGAGGTTGGGTCGTGAGGGGTAGCAACAGTTCTTTTAGTGAAAATTATAAAACTAAAAGAACTGTGGCTACCCCTCACGACCCAACCTCTTTACGTTTGTAATAGGGTGATGCACACTGGAGTTCCGGTAACTCATTCAACGCCATAACTTTTAAAATACTCATTTCCGCCGGAAAGTGCATTGAAGAAAACTTGTTTATTTTGGTCTCATCAACAATCTTTGCTGATCAAGAAGTGGAAAATCGATTATGGTCAAGTCCTCAACATTTACCAATTATAGAATTAGCAATAACTGTTAACAGATATTATGTAAACTATTTCCTAACTTTGAACTTTTCTAACCAATCTTGAACCAATTTATCTAACTAACTGCTGAAATCAAGAGTAAAGCAATAATTAATTTGCTTTATTTATCCCTAAACATATACATACTCATATACTAAGCATATATTATTCTTATCAGAAAATACTGTTACAAATTATATGAATATTTCCATCAGCTACAATCAAATTGGCCAAAATTTCCAATCCCTCAACACTGACAAATAGAATATATTATAACCCAAGCAACCTCAACATGAGAATTCAAATTTAAAAATATTGAAATGCACACATTCAACAAATAATTACTGGTTAACAGCCATATTACACCAAGACTCTCATTGGGAGATATTTTAAACATTTTAATTAAAAAATCTTGTTTTAAAAGATTACACAACCCCACTAAATAATATGTACTTCTATTTCACCAAATAGATTTTAGCCTAACAGATTTATCATTGTTAACCTCGCTTGGCAGAAGTGCCCATCTTCACTGCCGGCCAGTAAACTGGATACCCTAACAGACTAGTTACATGAAGCAAATTTTTGCTCAGAATTAGCAATTTAATTACAATAATTGAAAACTAATCCAATACTTCAAGAAAATGTTGGATTTAAGGGAGAAAAGGATGCAATTTCAATAATTCATCTCACAAATGTGAAACCATTCTTAGCAATGGAAAATATTTTGATAAATGGAGAAGCAACCACAATTCAGAAGTAAGGCAACAAATCAAGTAAATAACACTGCTTCATATTGTGCAAAAAAGCCTTAGATCATCTAGATTTGGAAACATTATAAATTAACCATATATTACTCAAGTATCTCACTACTTCATAGAGCTACAATATTCACTCTTTCCTTGCTGCCTTACTGTGAAGAGTTGAGTTAACACTTAAAAACACCAAAAATTATCAAGAAATCAGGAAAATATGCACAGAAATTCAACTGAAAGGCACAGTTTATCTACATAACCTCAAGTTTCAAATAGTGTCTCATATTGAAATGCATGTGCCCGTAGTATTACATTTTCTAGGGCCTAACATGATAAATAGAAGTTGACAAAAGATACTCCTGTTTACAAAGTCGAAATCACACGCAATTTTCTAATCGACTTGGAATTTTCAACTCCAAAAATGTCGTAAGCTTTATTCAGGATGAAATTATAAAACTTTAACACGCATCACAGAGCAAAATTGGCAGTTATGAACGAATGAGAAATAATTTCTCAACTTCACTGAAAAACAATTCTACCACTGCTAACGCTTTTCAAAACGCCATATTGTTCCAAAAATTGACTCAACCACACACTTATAAACAGAACTATGATCTTACACAATTAGCGCTTTTAATCGACGCGAAAATTAAAAAAAATAATAATGCTTCTCACCTTGATACGAAATTCCTACTCTCACGACCCTAATATCACTCAGAAAACAGGCCCGTCGCCACCAACGATGTTGCCACAATTCCTTTCCAAAGTTATGTTTGAATCGTGAACGCAATATTTTGTATTTCAGAATATTTTGAGCTTCGCACAACATTTATAAATATCATAAATATTTTTATTTTTACATAGCTATTGCATTTCATATATAAATTAAGGTATTTTACGCTAACCTAAATCTTGATTTGAAAAATGTGATTATCATGCGAGGATTTACTGAGGCTTATGTTTTATTTTGCTCTCATATGAAACACCAACGATATATTTTCACGACACATTTTTCAAAATATCCCTTTTATAAACTATACAGTTCAATTATCTTCGTTGAGGTGTTTTACATCGCTCATAGGTTCATTCTTGTGAATTTTGAACAACGTAGGTGGGGAGTTTTGGTTCATTTTTGCCAAAATAAGTGTACATTTATATCGACCATTGTTAAAACCTATTAAAGAAAAATTTCAATGAAACGTAGTTTTTATTGACGCTTCTGTTATAATTGAAATATTTCATAAATATAGGGACATATAAATTTCGAAGGAAATATCTTTTCTATATCTTCCAAGGACCGGCGTGCCAAATTGCGACCAGTCGCGCGAACGGAAACTCGAACGCACTCTTTCTCCCTAAAAACAGGGTAAAGAAGACCGGCAGGCGGCAGCAGAGGGACTTCATAACGCCGTTAGGTACAGAATTTCTGGAGATTTCTTGAGTTCACCTCGTGCGACTTTACACTTAAGTTTACCCACTCGTAACTTTTGAACGAATGCACCCATCGACTTAAAATTACTCTCAAATGAAAGAGTGAAACATTTCCAGTAGTACGGTGTCCTACACATGACCACGGCCTCAACGGTTTTCGAAAAAATAGAGAAATTCTGCGTGGAGCCTATCCGACTCGCGCGCCCCCAGAAAACTTAAGTTTACCCACTCGTAACTTTCGAACGGATGCACCCATCGACTTAAAATTACTCTCAAATGAAAGAGTGAAACATTTCCAGTAGTACGGTGTCCTACACATGACCACGGCCTCAACGGTTTTCGAAAAAATAGAGAAATTCTGCGTGGAGCCTATCCGACTCGCGCGCCCTCAGAAAACTTAAGTTTACCCACTCGTAACTTTTGAACGGATGCACCCATCGACTTAAAATTACTCTCAAATGAAAGAGTGAAACATTTCCAGTAGTACGGTGTCCTACACATGACCACGGCCTCAACGGTTTTCGGAAAAATAGAGAAATTCTGCGTGGAGCCTATCCGACTCGCGCGCCCTCAGAAAACTTAAGTTTACCCACTCGTAACTTTCGAACGGATGCACCCATCGACTTAAAATTACTCTCAAATGAAAGAGTGAAACATTTCCAGTAGTACGGTGTCCTACACATGACCACGGCCTCAACGGTTTTCGAAAAAATAGAGAAATTCTGCGTGGAGCCTTTCCGACTCGCGCGCCCTCAGAAAACTTAAGTTTACCCACTCGTAACTTTTGAACGGATGCACCCATCGACTTAAAATTACTCTCAAATGAAAGAGTGAAACATTTACAGTAGTACGGTGTCCTACACATGACCACGGCCTCAACGGTTTTCGAAAAAATAGAGAAATTCTGCGTGGAGCCTATCCGACTCGCGCGCCCTCAGAAAACTTAAGTTTACCCACTCGTAACTTTCGAACGGATGCACCCATCGACTTAAAATTACTCTCAAATGAAAGAGTGAAACATTTCCAGTAGTACGGTGTCCTACACATGACCACGGCCTCAACGGTTTTCGAAAAAATAGAGAAATTCAGCGTGGAGCCTATCCGACTCGCGCGCCCTCAGAAAACTTAAGTTTACCCACTCGTAACTTTTGAACGGATGCACCCATCGACTTAAAATTACTCTCAAATGAAAGAGTGAAACATTTCCAGTAGTACGGTGTCCTACACATGACCACGGCCTCAACGGTTTTCGAAAAAATAGAGAAATTCTGCGTGGAGCCTATCCGACTCGCGCGCCCTCAGAAAACTTAAGTTTACCCACTCGTAACTTTCGAACGGATGCACCCATCGACTTAAAATTACTCTCAAATGAAAGAGTGAAACATTTCCAGTAGTACGGTGTCCTACACATGACCACGGCCTCAACGGTTTTCGAAAAAATAGAGAAATTCTGCGTGGAGCCTATCCGACTCGCGCGCCCTCAGAAAACTTAAGTTTACCCACTCGTAACTTTTGAACGGATGCACCCATCGACTTAAAATTACTCTCAAATGAAAGAGTGAAACATTTCCAGTAGTACGGTGTCCTACACATGACCACGGCCTCAACGGTTTTCGAAAAAATAGAGAAATTCTGCGTGGAGCCTATCCGACTCGCGCGCCCTCAGAAAACTTAAGTTTACCCACTCGTAACTTTCGAACGGATGCACCCATCGACTTAAAATTACTCTCAAATGAAAGAGTGAAACATTTCCAGTAGTACGGTGTCCTACACATGACCACGGCCTCAACGGTTTTCGAAAAAATAGAGAAATTCTGCGTGGAGCCTATCCGACTCGCGCGCCCTCAGAAAACTTAAGTTTACCCACTCGTAACTTTCGAACGGATGCACCCATCGACTTAAAATTACTCTCAAATGAAAGAGTGAAACATTTCCAGTAGTACGGTGTCCTACACATGACCACGGCCTCAACGGTTTTCGAAAAAATAGAGAAATTCTGCGTGGAGCCTATCCGACTCGCGCGCCCTCAGAAAACTTAAGTTTACCCACTCGTAACTTTCGAACGGATGCACCCATCGACTTAAAATTACTCTCAAATGAAAGAGTGAAACATTTCCAGTAGTACGGTGTCCTACACATGACCACGGCCTCAACGGTTTTCGAATAAATAGAGAAATTCTGCGTGGAGCCTATCCGACTCGTGCGCCCTCAGAAAACTTAAGTTTACCCACTCGTAACTTTTGAACGGATGCACCCATCGACTTAAAATTACTCTCAAATGAAAGAGTGAAACATTTCCAGTAGTACGGTGTCCTACACATGACCACGGCCTCAACGGTTTTCGAAAAAATAGAGAAATTCTGCGTTGAGCCTATCCGACTCGCGCGCCCTCAGAAAACTTAAGTTTACCCGTTCGTAACTTTCGAACGGATGCACCCATCGACTTAAAATTACTCTCAAATGAAAGAGTGAAACATTTCCAGTAGTACGGTGTCCTACACATGACCACGGCCTCAACGGTTTTCGAAAAAATAGAGAAATTTTGCGTTGAGCCTATCCGACTCGCGCGCCCTCAGAAAACTTAAGTTTACCCACTCGTAACTTTCGAACGGATGCACCCATCGACTTAAAATTACTCTCAAATGAAAGAGTGAAACATTTCCAGTAGTACGGTGTCCTACACATGACCACGGCCTCAACGGTTTTCGAAAAAATAGAGAAATTCTGCGTTGAGCCTATCCGACTCGCGCGCCCTCAGAAAACTTAAGTTTACCGACTCGTATCTCGCGCGTTGTCAAAACATCCTATCCTAAGAATTCGAAATAATAATATCCTCAACTTCACTTACAATGAACAGACCCTTTCATGACAAAAGAAGGCATGGGAAATTGAAAACAAATAAAATTAACCTCAGAGTCATATCATTTTCTATATCAATATTTCCCGAGAATAAAAGCTTACGTTTTTTCTATTCTATCGAGCTATATTTTGATCGCTATTCAAGCCTTTTTAATGGTTATTTAATTTTTCCTGTGCTTATGCACTATCGTTAAACCCTAGAAAACCTATAACATAATTTCTACTTCTTTTTCAAGAATTTGTTGAACCCTGAACGCATTGTTTGTTTCTCCTCGCGGTTACTGTGTCGATATAAGTTGTGTAACCTTGTTTTTTCTTTTGTTTTCATTTTATTTGAAAGTTAAACCAATCAAATGGTCTTTCACAAAATTGGTTTGGTTTTTATATTTTCCAAAATTAGATTGAATGACTATTACGAGAAAATATTTATGATAAAGTAATTTATGGCAGTGCATAACAAATCATTATTGACTGCCTGTTTTTTTCATGTCTTTGAATCAGGTGATTTAGGCGTTTATGCATATGCATCCGCTACGATTTTTGTGTTTCGTTTTCCGCACAGGCTAATACGTTTCTTTTATTTACGTCATTCTTAACGTAACTGTTTCGCTACCTCCACGCCTTATTTGAGGATGTATGCTCAGGTATTTTTGGGGTACTTTTTCCAACATTTATTTCACTTCAACAGCCGTTTACGATGCGTCTAGTTCAATATTGACGGGTTTTTGCATTTGTTATTACAAATTAATAGCTTTACGTAAGAAAATTTGGCCATTGTATTGTTTTTTAAAGAGTCAAATTGATGGATGAATGAAATAAAAAATTTCTGAACGTTTCAAGAATACATTCTTAGGAGGGAGAACCATGCTTTGAACCGCAAATTTTTACGAACCGCAAATTTTTACTGGCTCACTCGCCGTATGTATAAAACTGCCGAATTAATTTGTATGTTTTGAATAAATTTAGTTCAAATTCTACTCTAAGCACTTTAATGTACTATTCAATCTTTCTCACAGCCCAATGTCTAGATCCATCGTATCAGCATTTTGGAGATACAGATTTTTCAGTTTAACGTTTGCATTGGTATGGGTAAGTTTCGTTGAAGTTTTTAACTTTTAAGAAACAACGGATGGGTTACAGATTTCAGTTTTCGCATATGAAACTGTACAACTTATATTGGAAAGAAACAATTCTGTTCTTTACTTCATATTTAAAATGAGACTCTTAATCTGACTCAAAACAAATGTTTGTGAGTAGACGGCGTCTAGCTGTCCACTTTGCTGACACTACAAATGTCTGCTGACCAAGCCCCGAAATGTTTTTGAGACTCAGAGGCCTGCTCTCGGTTTGTTTTGAGATCCCTCCTGCATTTGCGCTTTGGATTACGATGTCTTCTTGCTCCATGCAATGGCATGCATACTGCGTTAGTTTTATGACTAGCGTTGTGGTGTCAGGTTGTCCTTTCCATTAGTGACAGCAGATCATCATCTAAAATTTGACTCATCAAAGATCAAAACTTGTGGGTATTAAGTAAATAGAAAAGTGTTCCTTGACATTTTGTGAATTATTTCTTTTCTAAAAATGGAGAGTGTTATCGAGCTCATGAAATCGTTTCCCAGCAAGAGCACGGACAGCAAACGAAAACTTTATCGAATTCTGTCTAGAAAGTTAGGAACTCATAGACATGAAAGATCAAGAAATCGTTTCAGGAAACTCGAATTGTCAAGTCCAGCGTTCAACTTCCAAGTGGCCAGAATAGTTAAGGTAAATTTATAAACTTAAATTAGTTTGTGCGAGTGTGACTCCGATTACATTTATGTTATTTTAATTCTTCTCGTGGGCTTTCGGACCGCCATAGCCGTGTGGCTTTCGGACCCGCCTCCGTGCGGGCAAACCCGGGTTCGAGTCCCGGCGGCGCTGGTGGCGATTTTCTCTGTTGGGTATAGGGGTACATAGGGGAAAGTCCTATCTTTAGTTCTCTAAGTGATTAATCATATTAAGCAGCAAGATTTTAAATTATTTTCTCGCTAATATCTTCAAATATATATGTTATGTCCCGGGAATTTCCGGGAAAGTAGGAATTCCCGGACAGGGAAATTTCAGCCAAAAATCATCCCGGATCTCGGGATCCCTGGATGCAAACCCTAGTGGTATCCTACTTTGAATTTTAATGTTTTTGAAGTCCCTGTAACTCGAAAGCTAAGTAGTTTTTGTCATTTTATCCTTCGCAAAAAACGATTTTTTTTTACTTCATAGACTTATGGTTGAAATTTGTCCGTACAAAAAAACACCCTTTATAGTGTAGATTATTCTTATACAGTAAAATACAAAGTTCCTGCGCATAATTTTTCTTTCGTTATTACAATATTCAAGTTAGTATTGAAGAAATTCAATTGGTTGGTCTGTCTTTTTTGGTTGGTCTGTCTCCATTTCACGCCCTTGATAGGATAGTTAATGACCGTACCTGTGATACGAGTTTGACCAGTGCACAAGCACATTAATGTTTTAATCGCGTGTACTATTAGGATGGATATATTTGTTTGGCATCCACATCTGGAAGATTTCTATATTGACAATATCGAATCCCTTCATTTATGACGGGATTACCCAGGTGTCTTCTGAGTAGGCAAAGTAGGCAGCGCCTACCCTGCGAAGCATAGATCAGAATCAAATAAGTATGCACCAATTCAACGAAATTACAATGGTTGATTCAATTACCATGCTCCAAATCGCAAAATTATGATATACATGGAGATGAGGTAGGCTAAATTTGCACACTGCCTTTCTTACCTGCATCTCCACTATGCAGGGTAACAAGAAAAGAATAAAGAAAAGAAAAACCGTATATTTCCAAAAAGGTTGGCATATGAGATACATGACAAACATATTGTATTTTAAAAATTTCTTAATAGAAGACGGCATTAGACAAACGTACTATACGAGGAGTACTAATAGACAGACTATACGTAGTCTTGTAATAGACAAACCATACGAGGTGTACTAATAGACAAACTATGCGAGGCGCACAAATAGGTAAGCCTTACTAGGCGTACTAATTAATAGACACGCCAGACGTGGCTTGCAAAATAGATTAACCCTGCCATGGGCTATTTAATTCAAAAATATCATTTCACGGATATTTTATGTCCCAAGAGATGGCTGACAACTTATATATATTTTGAAATACTACTAGAGAATTCTTCGGAATTCCTAAATGATTTTTTGAACCAAAAGTAAAAAAAGACAAAAAACGCTATACCGAAGCTGCTCGAAACACACCGTTGTAAATGACTATCAAGTATTGAGAAAAAGTTAGTCACAAAGTAATTTCTAAAGCACATCACGCAACACAACACGCACATCTAGAGAAGAGACGCGTAAAAAAACTTACACACAAAATGAAAATCATGGCTTGTTCAGCATACGTACAGAGAGCTGATAATTTTTCACGATTTTTCACGAGCGCTATTTAATTTGTCTGCCCATATTCTTCATTTGTTCTATTCAGAAACGCGTAAACAGACTTACACGCAAAAATGAAACTCTTGGCTTGTTCAGCATACGGACATAGGGATAAATTTTTCACGAGCGCTTTATTTCATTTGTGTGTTGATACTCTTAATTTTTTCTATTCACAGAAATGCCCTTCGGGGTCGTGGTGGATCTATTTATGAATCCTCAAGCAAGCGCAATCAATTTATTTATTTCTGAAATTTGGTTCAGTGTTAACTGATCGCAGAGCTTTAGGTAAAATTTAATGTGTCTTGAGGTTTTGCTGTTACGCTAAAAATAGAAATAGAAACATATATATGCATATGTGTGTGTATATATAAATCAGCGAACGTGTACATGTGCACACAGATACATAGACATTCATATTTGCGTGCGCACACATGCAAACACATGCACACACGTACACACACACATTCATATATATATATATATATACACGTATTGAAAATGAATAAAAGAAAAATAAAAATATTAATAAACATAAAAAACAATCTTGCTCTTGCTACATGTAAATTGACAGTCAAGCTTTGTGTAATCGTAAGAAAAAACCCGAGGAAAAATAAGAAATATGATAAAAGACTTCGAAAAACGGATAAATGAAATGCTTTCTAATTTCCTCATAGAAATTTCCAAGAAAACTCAGGTTAGAGTCAAGGAACAACACAACAGCAAAGAAAACATCTCGGGGTTCACATTTATCGGTATTCTCTTCAGCATTATACGGACATGTGTACATGGGATAAAATGGAGTAACATTGTGGCCGGATATCAGATCTGAGTGGCGAATATTTACAAAGTTTGCAACGTATACGTAGATTAAACAATACTTAACAGTGATAATTTCAATTACGGAACTTTAGAGTTTTTTGATTTGAAAGTTCAGTGCTAGTGTGCGCTGAAACAAATGCTTAATTACCCCTTCCCCTAGCTCAGCAGAAATCGATTGAAACATTTTCGAGAATGAGTTTGAAATAGTGAGACAACGTTGGCCATAATTTATTTCATTAAAAAAATAGCACAACCCTCACATCTATAAACCTGTATATTTTTGTACACACAAAACGTATTTCAGAGTCTGTTTGTCATACGGATGTTAAATATGATTACAGAAAGGAGAAAAAAGAAATAAAGATGAGGAAATACTCCTAATTATGGAAAAACGACCTTCAGTCCGCTGCATTGAACTGAATGCGGTGGTGCTCATTCTAGTCGACAGAAATAAGTAAGATGAATATTATAGAATGACTTAGCAATAGTTAATTTAAAAAATTTCTAACTTTCTAACGCAAATTTCATGAAAATTAAAATTGCAGGTAAATGGGAAATTCACACCAAATTGCTGCAGGTCCTATGACAGAGATGCGAAATGACGTGACACATTTACTCTAAATTGTTTGACAGTTTTAGAGTTTTTGATTTGCTGGGGAGCTTGTTCCACAAAAAGCTCCAGAAACTGAGAGAGCTTTTTATCCCGCGTTAGATGAACGGAAATTGACCAAGACATAATTCCTCCGATTTGTTTTTTTGTTTGGGATAATAGATGGAAACAATTTTACCACATCTGCATTACTCTGAGAGAGGTACAGAGAGGAGAACGCTTGTCGAGCTTTTTGGATCATTAATCTGTTCGTTATTCGGCATGATCGTATTCATTGAAATTTCCTTTACATACCACTTTGGCTGCAAAGTTTAGACATTTTTGCATCTCTTCTTGACGGTATTGAGGTAAGTCTCCCCAGACTAGACTGCAGTAGTCCAGACGCGATAAAAGTAAAAACTGAATCACAAATAACCTAGATTTTTCGTCAAGTGTGTTCTTAATGCGATGAAATAACATTAAGGTTCCGTTAATTTTGTTGCACTTTGTTTCTACGTGTGAATTGAAAGTCATATTTTTGTCAAACCAAACACCAAGATTTTTTACCTTATCTACTGGTTCAATTTTATCTTCTAAAAATGTCCGACGCGTCCGACCGACCGACCGACCGACGGACGGACGCGGCTCTTATTATGGTATAGGTAGATTAATTATAATGAAAAATAAACGCTCTAAGCACAAGATTTTAACGATAATATTTTCTATTAGGAAAAGCGTTTTGGAATAAGATAACCTAATATCGAAATACGTACGACTGAAGGAAGTAACTCATGACTTCTGCAAATTAAATGTCAGTTTATTCACATATAGTAATTTCAAGATGCGATAATTAAGTGTTCTTATACTCACTTATGTTCTTTTTTTCTTTTACTTTCAAGCTTAAAGGCGACACAAGCAAAGGACCTCCCACCGGAGGAGTTCGTCTCAATGAATATTTCCACGCATCAGCATCTACGGGGAAGTGCGCTAAGGTGAGTTCTAATCTGTTCCCATTCTGAGTTCTAATCTGTTAATCTGTTGAAGGAATGGTTTCTTCTTTGTGTTGAGCGAAAATTATATGAGACAAAAATTAATACAGAAATCCGACTCAAATGTGCTGAATTCAATGTATCCACTTTTCAGAAACCTATTTGTAATCTTTCATGTTGCTGTCGCTCGGCTAACATCGTCAGTTGTTGTAGCTACTCACCTCTCATTTGTTGTCTCAACATTTGCTCTTTCTACTTTTTCTCTTAATAATATGTTCAACCATTGAAATGGTGATGTTACTTTTATTATCATTTTTATTTTCACTTTCGGGGTCGGTCAGTTCAGTTTTGATAGTACTCAGTTCTGCGCAGGGATGGAAAAAACCCTGAATTTTTAAGAAAAACCCAACCCACGTGGGTTTTTTGGTTTTTTTTTTTTTTTTGGGCTTTATTGGGTTTTTTGTAATGCCTTTTTTTGTTTAAAAGAGTTATTCACATAGCTCCAGTTGCGACTTTTCCAGATTTATTTACACTTATTGAGTAAATATTGTTATTTGATTACTTTATTTCCAACATTATATTACATCATTATATGAATTATTACATTCTATGAACAATATATGAATTAAGTTTGTCCATCACAATTACCACTTACCAATTACGATATGCATAAGGACATAGCTGTGCAGTCTGTAAAGACATAAGATGTGCAAAGAGAATCGCTATGCTTGTCAATTCATAGTAAGTTGTTTCATCAGAAGACAGGCGCAAGTCATGTGAGAGGGAAGCGCCATGCAGATCATAAGTTACCACCACAAGCAACTTGAAGCAAGACAGCTGCACATCACGTAACAGTCATGCTGTTAACAACTTAACATGTGTATTGTGTGAGATGGAGGGCTTAGCAGCGCAAGCCAAGTCAGTCAACCACACTGTTATATGTTACAACATGTAGTGACATGCCAAAATACTTTTTTTTTAAATTTGTCAAAAAAATCACTTTTTGCAGTTCAGGATAGCAACAAACACTAAAACGATCAGAAATAAATGCTCTAACGGATTCCATGATCAAATTTGTTCCAGTGCAGCTTGAATGTTCACCACAGGGCAGTCGTTTATTTACTTTCTTACCCAATGATGGTGGTGGTCGTGTCTTACCCCATCTGACTATAATTGTTAGACTTATTTCCGGCAAAGCTCTCACAGGAGACAGATATTGAAGAGTGGTTGGCTGAGTACAATCCGGAGTTAGTCGGTGCGATTTATTTGTATAAATTGAAGGACTCCAACATCTTCCCAAAACAAATGTTCAACATGAATATCACTAAGACAACGACTCCTTGTTGATTGTGGGATATTCAAGACATGAAACAGCAGAAAATGCAGATTCTTAAAAAAACACTGGCAGAGGGCTTCTGCAAAATTTTAAGCAATCTTCATTCTTGCTTCGCAAATTCAGGATTCGTTGAGAGAATATTCTAAACATTTGGAATTGTGCGGAATAAATTGAGAAATAGATTAGGATCGAAACGCGCACAGAAATTGGTCTCATGATATCGCCACCTCACAAATGATCATGATGTGGATGACAACGATAAAATGGCAGTGGATGTAGAAAGAGAAATAAAGTAGTACTGTAGTAGCGATCTAGTCTAGAAGACAGAGGAAGAATTCAGAAGTCTCTTTACTCTCAAATAGTCAAACTGCATTTGTTTCTTAGTTTTGGTTTTTTACTTTGGAAATGGAACTCATGGAAATATATTAGCCCCTCGAGTTTTTTTTTTTGTGATTAGGGTTTTTCTTATTTTATTTCTATAGTGGTATTTTTTCCAATATTTATTGTAATAGTCATGCAAATGCCTTGGACACATTTTTGACAACATAAATATTTAGCTCATTTTGATTCTATAAGCTTGAAAAGAAGTGAAATTCAAATAGCACCAATAAACAGGGTGTCTACTAGGTAATAAAGTAGTAAAAAGTAGTAAAATTTTGAAAGTAGTAAACAAAGTGTTACAAAGTAGTAAAATTTGCCTCAGGGTAGTCAAAAAATTAAGTGGAATAATTCTCTGAAAATTTAAAGTAACGTTACATATATACATAGAGTATAAAGAATTTTTAAATGTATTTTTCCCCTTAGCAGAAATTGGCCTGGATTTATGGGAAATATTCCAGTAGAGGGGTGTAATTTTAGGATTGGAGCACACAAAAAAAAAAGGTTCAAAATTTTTGGAAACTACAGAAAAAACAGTTCACTTTTTCTTCTCATTCCGTTTGATCTGAAAGTTATCTAGTTGTTTTATGATGGAAGGTTCATTTGAGCTATTTTATGATTAACAAATTATTGAGAGAAAACAGTAAAATAGCTTTCGCTTTGATGCGATAATCGAGGTTTCATAAATCGAATAAATATGGATTTAAAAAAGTAATACAAGTGGAGATGCATTGCTGAAAACACTTCTATTAGTGCGCACTTACATTGAGATACAAGCTTAGGAACTCGTGATATCAGGGATTAGTATTGAAAATAAAGTAAGGATTTAAAAATTGTCCATTTATGATTATGAGATCGACATTTAACATCTTTTATTCTTACGTATCAAATATGCATTGTACGATTTCAAGGAAAAATGAAATAGCATCGCTACATATTTTGTTGTGGAAGCATATCAAGTAGCTGTGATTGAAATGTTTGTCAAGTAAAATTATTTATATTTTATGAAGAATTACGATTCTTTTAAATGTAAAACACCTTGTGAACTTCTTCTTTTAAATTTCAAGAATAAATTTCAACAACAAGCCAAAATTTTTAAATAGGAAGTTGTACTTATCACTAAATAACTATTACATTTTATTGGATTTCATCTTTAGTGGATGCAGTTGCCCGTTAAATGTATAGCAAAGTTGGCGTAATTGTTCTTTTTGTGTACTTGATACTCAAAAATTCAAGTATTTTATTCACAAACGTAAGTACAGAAATAAAATTATTCTCAATTAGCTTTTAGAGAGTCCTGCTGCAATTCCAGATGAGTAAGTTGTGAACAGTCCTCTTAATGAATGAAGTCCTCCTAATGAGTAAGTTCTCCTAATGAATAATGTTTAATTACAAGTCATATATTTAGCTGGTAAGGTCTTGATTATCATGAACTTGCTGTAGCCTTCCAATTTTTGTTCTAAGACGAATATGTCAACACTAAAAGTTGTTGCGTCAGGATAGAAACATTGGAATGACGTCGCAGGGACTTCTCCGCAGTTCATTTATATCCATAAAGTGTTTTTCTTTTAAACCTGAGCTTGATTGTGAGCAGTATTATCTTCCTTTGAAAGACGAGTTTATTCTGTCCACTGCGATTTGGGGAAAAAACGATTAACTGTGACTATAAATGTTTTTTCTTTGAAATTCCTTCTTTGTAAAGCTGAAGGTTTTTTTTCAGTAACGTTCATTCATGTCCAAATACAGAAAGAATAATGCTATAAAATTATCTTTTGATACAATGTGTCATCATTTGAATGAGGGTTTAGTTGATTTGAAGTTCTTTTTGGCAGTCATGACGATTCAGTTACCTCCAGGATGTCGTCATAGCATGCAGATACTCCATGTAATCAAAGTTCATTCTTCTACTAAAAGTATATAGGAAAGCTAGATGAAATTTGCATTTTCGTGATTGGTTCCGTAACATAACATGTTCATAACCTCTTTATTATTGATCGCAATTAAGATGCCGATTTAGATTTTGAGGTACCATAGAAATAGTTTACAAAATCATATTTCCGAAGTGCCATAGTGTTTGGTCATAATGAAATTCCTTAATATTCTATCCTGCTGTAAAGGGATCTGAAAATCCCCTGGTATCTACTAGTTTTCAGTCAGTTTATTTTTTCCATATGATGAACTGTTGCCCTCATAGTTGAAAGATGTTAAGACAAGGTCTTCACAAAACTTTTGTTGGAGTTCATTTAGGACTGGGTAGGTACCATAGAAATTTAGGTAACTTTTTTGCAGTAAAGCTTCGGTTGCTCCATTCAGTATTAAGTATTTTAAGTATTAAGAAACTTGGAGCTTCTTTTGAACTTTTGGTATTGCGGATATTATTGACTTAAATTACTCATTATAGGCCTATTACTACCATCTGGACATTTGGACAACATTCATTGTGTTCAAAAAAGGTAGTAATTTTTTGGCCGTTGAAGGGAGTAAAAAGTAGTAACATTTGAAAATGAAAAATCAGTAGTCACCATGATAAAACCCAAAAAAGCCCCAAAAAAACCCCACTATTTAGTGGGTTTTTTAATGTGGGTTTTTTTGGGCTTTTTTGGGTGGGTTTTTTATGTGCCAACCCTGGTTCTGCGTCAGTATTAAATCCCAAAATTATCAATTTATGGATTCACAATTCATTACATCCCTAAATTATCCAGGTGTGGGTGTCAAACAAACACATCCAGCCTAATGGTACCCGTGATTAAAATGTTCTTTTCATTGTGCACTGGTGAAGGTCGATGGGAAAACATCACAAGCCGATGACACATCACTGGCGGATTCTCAAGAGGGATCAGAGGCCAATTCCGAAGATGATGGGGAAGAGGAGAACTCACAGGAAGAATCATCACAAGCCGATGACACATCACTGGCGGATTCTCAAGAGGGATCAGAGGCCAATTCCGAAGATGATGGGGAAGAGGAGAACTCGCAGGAACAAAACGGAAACAAATCACCAGCCGTGTGCTTCGAGGTCGAATATAGCACTGAAGGTATTAATGGAAAAAGTAACGAAGTGCATCAGGCTCAAGATTATGAGGTGTATGAAGCATCTTTCATGCGGGAATGGAAACTTGCGGCGCAGAAAAGAAGTGTCGAAACTAATCTAAATTATTTTTTGGAAAGAAAAATGAATCATTCTTATAAATTGAAGCAAAGATTTAAGGTGGTGATAGATAATTGTAGCCCTAACAACATATTTGAACCAGGACATGAAAAGCACAAGACTCTTCTGAATGACATACGGAACGTGAATAATGATTGCGTTATAAAAGTTTATGAAAGGAAAAAACATCGCAACTCCAGTTTTGCAGGGGATCCACTTTTCAGCTTCCTGATTAAATGCCAAGAGCCATCATGTAAGCTGAAGCAAAAAATTGTTTATTTCCCCGGTCTCGAAGAAAAGGTGAACATATGTACCATTTATTTGTTGGAAAAGACCGAAGCTGATAAGAACCATAAAGTAACTAGGCGACAAGCTGAAAAGGAGGAAAGAAGAGTTATTGGAGAAGCTGTTCTAAGAGATGGACCCTCAAACGTGTACTATGATCAAATTCGACACGCGGCAGTTGGTAAGAATATGAAACCGAAGATTTTCTCTCTGAACAATTTCAAAAAACTTGGGCAGAACGTCAAGAACAATTTTAAAATTTCACAAGATAAAGAGGAGAATCTCCAATTAACCGCTAAGATTCTTCATAACATAGACTCAGCAGAGAACAAAATCATCCCAGGTTTTGTTTCCGAATTCGACCCACTTACGTCAAGGATCGTGCTGCAATCTGAAGGAGAGCTGCGCGAACTAGCTAGATGCCCCAATGTAACTCTTCATTTAGATTCAACAGGTGGTATCATCAAAGGTTCAGAAGGCCGAAACTACTTATATCACGCGGTTGTATACCAGCGCCACAGCGGAGCTCCACAGTTAACAGCAACCTCCATGTTGACAAAACAAAGTTCGGCCAACACCATCGAAGCCATGCTGGCCAGCCTCTTGCACAACTATCGAAAAGTGCACGGAAAAGAGCTCGCGCCGAAGTGCATAGTAGTTGACCACAGCTTTGCTTATCTACACGCAATAGTGTCCTCATTTAAGCTGGGCGATCTGCCTACCTACCTTGACAAGTTGTGGATGCATCCTGAAGAGTCAGAACTAAACTTCCTGAATATAAAATTGTGCAGAGCCCATTTTATGAACAATATCGCACACAACTGCAAAAAATTTTATCCGAATATGAAGCCCAAAGACCGTAGCATAATTAAACAATACTTCGCCGACATGACAGAAGCCTCCTCTAGAGATGAACTGTACTCTGTGTTTCGAAACCTGGCTAAAATAGTACAGAGCCGTTTTCTTGTAGAAGAAATAAAACCTCTTCTTGACCGTGGCTACGTTGGTAGTGAATGTGACATTGTTGAGTCGACCAACGCATTGGTGGTTGAAGATGGCGGAAGATATCGTGAAAAATGTGCAGTAGGTAAAAAATTCGTGTCTGTAGCTGAAGAGGTAAAAAATAACCTTGCAAATGAAGGTAGTGTAAAAAACCCATTTTATTCTCCAAGTTTCATGGAGAAAATACTGACAACCTGCATGCCATTCACGCCACTCTGGTGTGGAATCCATGGTGGAACTGAAACAAACGGATTAGTGGAGGGGTGGCACAAGATCGTGAAGAGGGATATTCTCCGAGGAGAGCAAGTATCAACAGCTGACTTTATTTTAAAAATGTATCAACAAACTAAAGGCAGAACGATAGAATCCGAAAAAGACTACAAAATTGTTAAGAAAAAAGTCATTTCTAATCTAAGTGAATTTGTTGAACGTTGGTCGTCAAAGAAAAAAGAAAAATTGGAGCAATCTTACAGCTCTAAAGCTAAAGAGAAAGCAAAAGTCCGACAGGGTCGTCTATCTGAGAAAGACGACACACGCGAAACGCAATCGACCCACGTTTGCGATATCGTGAAGCTGGTGAAATTTCGCCGTAGAAGCATTTCAACGTCGCCCCGAAAGAAGGAGTCGTACAAGAAAGTTAAATACAATGATGAACATAATCAGAATGTCAACAAAGAAAAATTGTTCTCTTTGGAAACGTACAAATCAGAAGAAACATACTCACCAAGTGAAATGATGTGGCTCAGTCGTTTTGGTCTAAAAAGGAAGGATAAGGATAACATCCTGCAATGCTACAGTTGGCTCACAAGTGACACGATAGAAGGCTTCGCAAGACTTGTTAGAAATTGCCATCCTCAGTATAAATTCGACTCGCCGCTGACGTGCTTTACTCCACCGCCCCTGAGATACGCCAGCGAAAAATTTATACAAGTCCTTAATACTACCTACAACCGGTGCAAGGTCATGGTCAAAAAGACTGGTTACAAAAGTGCGAGTGACGGCGGTACCCATTGGATAGTCATCACCAATGCATTGTCTCGCGACCGCTCTGAAGAAGGTGTAGCACATGTACAGCACATTTGTTCTTTAAACGGCGCACCAAGTACCGACGTAAAAGAGTATCTGCAGAATCTCTATACAGGCATAAAGACAATAAGGAAACTGATTATTGAATGTGTAAGAGTACAACATCAAATGGACGCATCCAGTTGCGGACCATTCTCTTTAGCGTTCGTTACGTCCGTGGTAAATGGTCATGATCCCAGCCTTATAACCTATGTCAAAGAGAAAATGAGAAGACACATCATCTTCTGCCTCGAGCAAAATGTTGTCATGGAATTTCCATCGTCAAAGAGAAAAGAGAACTTCACTGATGAAGAAGGAAAGCTCGTCGGACTCTACGGAGAAAGAATTTTCAAGATCGAAGAGATTCAGCTTGACTCCTGATGAAATGGCTCCTGTACAACTTTCGTTTTAAAGTGTTCATTTAATTTTTACGTTTTTCGAAGTCTTCTTTCCTTTTAGTTATTTTGTCCGAATAATTTCTTACAATTACAGTGAGCTCGACTGTCATTTTCGATTTAGTAGATGGTAGGTTTTTTTCATCTTGTTATTATATGTACATATTTTATTTCTCTTATATTTCATTTTGAATAGGTATATGTAGATTAGTATGCGTGTGTACGTATGTAGGTATATGTATATCTACATAAATAGACATACATGTTTCTATTTAATTTCTTTACGTGAAAACCATCCGGTTAATTAATTTAATTGCACTAGCGAAAAAACTATAAAAAAGATCTATCACTTCCCCAGCGGCGTTTTTGTGAATAGGAAAAAATTGAGAAATACAATTAGTGGAATAAAGCCAAATTCCAAGAGCCTAGGAATAGTAGTAAAATTTTCTTTCTGTCCGTATGTCGAACAAGCTATGAATTTTGATGTTGAGTATATGTTTGTTTGTCTACGCATTTCTACAGAAATTTCGTAGATTTCTGCTAATCATGAGTGATATCCCGCTTACACTGTATCTCCATTTTACCCCATGTACCCATGTCCGCATGATGTTGGAGAAAATATGAAATATGTTCTTTTGTTCTTGTTCCTTCAAAACTTGAGTTTTCTTAAAATTAATTTCCCGAAATTAAAAAGCATTTCATTTTTACGTTTTTCGAAATCTTTTATCATATTACTTATTCTTCCTCAGGTTATTTCTGACGATTACACAAAGCTTGACTCTCATTTTAGATGTATCAGGAGCAAGATTGTTTTTTGATGGTTATTAGTATTTTTATTTTTCTTGCATTCATTTTCAATACGTATATATAAATGAATATGTGTGTGTAGGTGTGTGCATGTGTGTGTGCATGTGTGCGCACGCAAATATGAATGTCTATGTATCTGTGTGCACATGTACACGTTCGGATGTGTTTCATTGACGTTCATATCTCACCGATTGCAATTAGTTCCATGTGGAAGGTTTTGAAGCCTCCGGCCCGGCAGAAGTATTCCAATAATCGACTTCTGTAGAATAATTTTGTATACGTTATGAATAATTGTGTATATGAATGAATAGTTTTTGTATATGAATAAAGGCTTCTTTATAGCCCAAATTATAGCCTCACTATAGCGGCAGACTGATTTTTGGCAGTTTTCCATTATAGTGGGGTTGTAATGAAAGGCATAAACATCTCGAAGAAAGCCTCGAAGACGGGAGCACTAAATGAGACCAATGGAGCTACTCAAGCCTTGGCATGTAGGATTCACCTACAGAAGAAAAAATGGGTCGTGGTCGTCGTCTTCGCTGTACGCTATCTCAAGAAAAGTTCCATGTGGAAGGTTTTGAAGCCTCCGGCCCGGCAGAAATATTCCAATAATCGACTTCTGTAGAATAATTTTGTATACGTTATGAATAATTTTGTATATGAATGAATAATTTTTGTATATGAATAAAGGCTTCTTTATAGCCCAAATTATAGCCTCACTGTACGCTATCTCGAGAAAGCTGAGAAGGTAAGGTAGGAGCTAAAATAAATGTAAAGGATGTATTCAGTTTATGTGTAAAGAGTCCAGACCTTCAAACGATCATGTGCATGTTGAATTCATCCTAATTATGTTGTAATTTTCACAATATCTTCCCCCAATGACAGAGTCAAGTTGACAGTATTAGGCATTAAACTTATTCAGAAATTAACATGACTGCAAGTACAGAAAAAATGAGACTTACAGATACTAATATTAGCCCGTTTGAGAGTTATTTGAAGTCGATGGGTGCATTCTTTAAGAAATGACAAGTGGTCCAAGCCAAGTTTTTTTGAGGGCGCGCGAGTCGGATAGGCTCAACGCAGAATTTCTCTATTTTCTCGAAAACCGTTGAGGCCGTGGTCGTGTGTAGGACACCGTACTACTGGAAATGTTTCACTCTTTCATTTGAGAGTAATTTTAAGTCGATGGGTGCATCCGTTCGAAAGTTACGAGTGGGTAAACTTAAGTTTTCTGAGGGCGCGCGAGTCGGATAGGCTCAACGCAGAATTTCTCTATTTTCTCGAAAACCGTTGAGGCCGTGGTCGTGTGTAGGACACCGTACTACTGGAAATGTTTCACTCTTTCATTTGAGAGTAATTTTAAGTCGATGGGTGCATCCGTTCGAAAGTTACGAGTGGGTAAACTTAAGTTTTCTGAGGGCGCGCGAGTCGGATAGGCTCAACGCAGAATTTCTCTATTTTTTCGAAAACCGTTGAGGCCGTGGTCATGTGTAGGACACCGTACTACTGGAAATGTTTCACTCTTTCATTTGAGAGTAATTTTAAGTCGATGGGTGCATCCGTTCGAAAGTTACGAGTGGGTAAACTTAAGTTTTCTGAGGGCGCGCGAGTCGGATAGGCTCCACGCAGAATTTCTCTATTTTTTCGAAAACCGTTGAGGCCGTGGTCATGTGTAGGACACCGTACTACTGGAAATGTTTCACTCTTTCATTTGAGAGTAATTTTAAGTCGATGGGTGCATCCGTTCAAAAGTTACGAGTGGGTAAACTTAAGTTTTCTGAGGGCGCGCGAGTCGGATAGGCTCCACGCAGAATTTCTCTATTTTTTCGAAAACCGTTGAGGCCGTGGTCATGTGTAGGACACCGTACTACTGGAAATGTTTCACTCTTTCATTTGAGAGTAATTTTAAGTCGATGGGTGCATCCGTTCGAAAGTTACGAGTGGGTAAACTTAAGTTTTCTGAGGGCGCGCGAGTCGGATAGGCTCAACGCAGAATTTCTCTATTTTTTCGAAAACCGTTGAGGCCGTGGTCATGTGTAGGACACCGTACTACTGGAAATGTTTCACTCTTTCATTTGAGAGTAATTTTAAGTCGATGGGTGCATCCGTTCGAAAGTTACGAGTGGGTAAACTTAAGTTTTCTGAGGGCGCGCGAGTCGGATAGGCTCCACGCAGAATTTCTCTATTTTTTCGAAAACCGTTGAGGCCGTGGTCATGTGTAGGACACCGTACTACTGGAAATGTTTCACTCTTTCATTTGAGAGTAATTTTAAGTCGATGGGTGCATCCGTTCAAAAGTTACGAGTGGGTAAACTTAAGTTTTCTGAGGGCGCGCGAGTCGGATAGGGCGCGCGAGTCGGATAGGCTCCACGCAGAATTTCTCTATTTTTTCGAAAACCGTTGAGGCCGTGGTCATGTGTAGGACACCGTACTACTGGAAATGTTTCACTCTTTCATTTGAGAGTAATTTTAAGTCGATGGGTGCATCCGTTCAAAAGTTACGAGTGGGTAAACTTAAGTTTTCTGAGGGCGCGCGAGTCGGATAGGGCGCGCGAGTCGGATAGGCTCCACGCAGAATTTCTCTATTTTTTCGAAAACCGTTGAGGCCGTGGTCATGTGTAGGACACCGTACTACTGGAAATGTTTCACTCTTTCATTTGAGAGTAATTTTAAGTCGATGGGTGCATCCGTTCGAAAGTTACGAGTGGGTAAACTTAAGTTTTCTGAGGGCGCGCGAGTCGGATAGGCTCCACGCAGAATTTCTCTATTTTTTCGAAAACCGTTGAGGCCGTGGTCATGTGTAGGACACCGTACTACTGGAAATGTTTCACTCTTTCATTTGAGAGTAATTTTAAGTCGATGGGTGCATCCGTTCAAAAGTTACGAGTGGGTAAACTTAAGTTTTCTGAGGGCGCGCGAGTCGGATAGGGCGCGCGAGTCGGATAGGCTCCACGCAGAATTTCTCTATTTTTTCGAAAACCGTTGAGGCCGTGGTCATGTGTAGGACACCGTACTACTGGAAATGTTTCACTCTTTCATTTGAGAGTAATTTTAAGTCGATGGGTGCATCCGTTCGAAAGTTACGAGTGGGTAAACTTAAGTTTTCTGAGGGCGCGCGAGTCGGATAGGCTCCACGCAGAATTTCTCTATTTTTTCGAAAACCGTTGAGGCCGTGGTCATGTGTAGGACACCGTACTACTGGAAATGTTTCACTCTTTCATTTGAGAGTAATTTTAAGTCGATGGGTGCATCCGTTCAAAAGTTACGAGTGGGTAAACTTAAGTTTTCTGAGGGCGCGCGAGTCGGATAGGCTCCACGCAGAATTTCTCTATTTTTTCGAAAACCGTTGAGGCCGTGGTCATGTGTAGGACACCGTACTACTGGAAATGTTTCACTCTTTCATTTGAGAGTAATTTTAAGTCGATGGGTGCATCCGTTCGAAAGTTACGAGTGGGTAAACTTAAGTTTTCTGAGGGCGCGCGAGTCGGATAGGCTCCACGCAGAATTTCTCTATTTTTTCGAAAACCGTTGAGAGTCGGATAGGCTCCACGCAGAATTTCTCTATTTTTTCGAAAACCGTTGAGGCCGTGGTCATGTGTAGGACACCGTACTACTGGAAATGTTTCACTCTTTCATTTGAGAGTAATTTTAAGTCGATGGGTGCATCCGTTCAAAAGTTACGAGTGGGTAAACTTAAGTTTTCTGAGGGCGCGCGAGTCGGATAGGCTCCACGCAGAATTTCTCTATTTTTTCGAAAACCGTTGAGGCCGTGGTCATGTGTAGGACACCGTACTACTGGAAATGCTTCACTCTTTCATTTGAGAGTAATTTTAAGTCGATGGGTGCATCCGTTCAAAAGTTACGAGTGGGTAAACTTAAGTGTAAAGTCGCACGAGGTGAACTCAAGAAATCTCCAGAAATTCTGTACCTAACGGCGTTATGAACTCCCTCTGCTGCCGCCTGCCGGTCTTCTTTACCCTGTTTTTAGGGAGAAAGAGTGCGTTCGAGTTTCCGTTCGCGCGACTGGTCGCAATTTGGCACGCCGGTATCTTCAAGGTCTGTTGTTATAACTGCAAATTTTTCACTTCTCAGCTCCTGAAATATTTTGACATCGAAAATACGAAGTAATTCTGGAGATAATGTCTTGTAGTGAACGTTATATGTAAATCCTTGTAGCATACCGCTACATAAGTGTAAAAATTAGAAATTCGCTATTCATACTTGAATAAATTAATTAGCAGCATCAAAAATATTACTCTAATTTATTATTAATTATTTTCTACTTCTAATTCGTAATTATTAAAATTTTTGTGTAAATACATGAGAGATCAAATAATCAATTTACATTTCGAGTTCTTAAGAAGCCCGTCTGGCAACACACTAGCGCGTCGCCTAGTCCACTTACTCTTGCTTGTGGCGTGGTTGCGCAAACATCTCGTAAGTGCAGTGATATTTAGGGTAAAATAAGAGTAAAACCGGGACCTCTACAGCCTCGCCCTACACAAAACCTTCAAAATCAAATCTCCCTGGGTTTCTGGTTTTCCTGAGCGCCATGATGATTGCTTAATGCCATTCTCACATTATCAGCGACTAACTTGCTATTACTAATCTGGACAAGTAATTCAACTTGAGTGTGCCCCCCTGCTAATGTGCCACTTGATTCGGCTCACATGAGCCTGAGTTTGCTTGCTCATTCACACCCCCATCTTATTTTTGGAGTCATTAGATATTCTTGAACTACGTCATTGACTCTCGCTCAATCATCTCAAGTTACTTAATTCCACTTCCCCAAATTCAACTCACTCACCACGCTTAACTCCATCGTGTGCCGGCCTTCGTCGACTCCAGCCTGTTCCTCCGGCACGGATCGCCAATTTCACAAGCTCTCCGGGATCAAGAACCAAGACAGTTCCTGGTGTTCGCTACCCAAATAAACTACATCACGGAAAACCAAGCTGAGTTATCCAAACGTGTTTCATTATCATCTCACTATTTTCCCATGCGCTTCGAGAGAAAATCGAGTTTTGTCTTAGCCGTCAAATCAAAAATAACCACTGAACCACTCAACGGCAAACCCCAAAACCCGACACTGGTGCATTGGCCGCCATTTTAAAAATAAAAGAAAGAACTAAACTCGAAGTGTTCTGGGAGACTGTGAGAGGATAATGTTGGCGTAGCATGGTAGTGATAAATTTTCCCATTTCGTGGTAGTTTGAGAAATTTCCTGTGAGTTTGAACATGCTAATGAATTTTCTCTGAGCAGCTTAAAAATTTTTATAATCTTTCTTTTGTGCTGTTTCCTGTCTTTGTTTGTTTTTGTGCCTCAGTAGGTAGGAAAATATTTTTCTACTATTTCCGTGCTGTGCATTTATTCCCGACTACCGTAAAATTCTCGTCCCATTTTTTTTCTCTTTCCGTTATCTTCAACGTTATTGATTGATTGAGTAGGTAGGAAAATAATTTTTCTCTCACCTGCTTAATTTTGTGCCTACGCAAATTGCCGCATACCGCAAAAATTTTTCTCGTTTCCAATTTCATATTTCCTTCCTTCTGCTTTCACTTAATTTGAATGATCGAGTAGGTAAAGAATTAACGCAAACCCTTGCTACCTAATCCCAAGTCTTGGGCACTGATATCAATTGCGCATTCCCCAAAAGAGATCGCTAGCATGCCTGACTCAGACAATGAAGATCGAGCACACGCAAATCCCATTAGACTCCCGCCTTTCATTCCAGGGGACGCTCACACCTGGTTCAACCAGGTGGAAGCTGTGTTTAGGTATAATAGGATAAATCAGGACATAGACAAATTTTACGCGCTCGTTAGCGCAGCGCCCACGAAACTGCTTAATGATTCCAACGAGTTATTAGAAAACCCTCCTGATCACGATCCTTACGGAATATTGAAAAGAAAAATCTTGGCAAGGCTTCAGATGTCCGATGCGGACAAGTTTCGTAGCTTGGTAGATGCCTCAGCAATTCCACCTGTCTCTGATTCTTTCTCTCCCTCTTCGCTCGTGAAAGAACTTCGGAAACTCGCTACTGGTGTTGCCGTAGCTGAGGGGTTTCTGAAGGAAGTTTTCATGACGAAGCTCGCACCTAATGTGCGTCCTTTCCTCTCGTTAGCGGGGCCCGAGCAAACTCTAGAAAAATTAGCGGAGTCCGCTGAGACTGTGATTAGAAATATCAATTTGCCACGAGAACCACAAGTTGCTTCCTTGAATGTAGGAGCTACAACTTTTAGCCCGTCAAATACGACGCAGAATTCAGTCAAAATAGATCAGTTGCAGCAGGACATCGCTGAAATAAAGCAAGCTCTCCAAAATTTTCAAATAGGTCAGAGTCAAAGTGTGGCGCACATTCAGCAAGGCCCAGGGAGTTTCCAAAGCCACCCAAATGCCTACAACTATCCTTATGACTATCCCTCCAACTATCACTATCCTCCTCCTCCTCCTCAACGCTTTGATAGAGGTAGATCTTATGATAGGTCAAATAATCAAAACCCCCGTTTTCGGTCACGCTCTCGTGATGCCAGTAGCAACTTGTGCTGGTATCACCAGAAATTTGGTGACCAAGCTCGTAAATGCGCCTCACGCTTTTGTCCGCGCTATACCGAACAAATGACTTCGGGAAACGCCAACAGCAACGCACAGTAGCGAGTACTGCGTTGCCGCATTCCCAGACTACTCGCCTCCTTACTATTCTCGATCCCGTTACCAAATACCGATTCTTAATCGACACTGGATCCAGTGTATCCATAATCCCTGCCACGGCAAGAGTCAAAAATCAGCCCTTAGTGGCTACACTACGCGCCGCAAACGGCACGCCAATCTCGTGTTACGGTGAACGAGTTTTAGAGTGCAGTCTGGGATTGAGGCGAACTTTCTTGTTTACCTTCCTCATCGCGGAAATCCAAGAGCCTATCATTGGCGCGGACTTTCTCGAAAAATTTGGGATTGTTGTCGATGTCAAAAATAGATGCATTAGGGACGAGGAGACACAGATCTCAATTCCCGCTGGTAGCATAACTAAAGAAAATGTCTTGCATTCCTTTTCTATTGCTTTCAAGGAGGAGTGCATTTTCGCACAAATCCTCAAAAATTTTCCCGCATTAACAAACCCTAACTTAATTTCCAAAAATATGCAAACCTGCACGAAACACTTTATAGAGACGCAAGGACCGCCTGTCTTCTCCCGTGCTAGAAGATTGCCGCCTGATCGATTGGCGTTAGCCAAGAGAGAATTCGCGCGCATGCAGGAGGGTGGCATCATCCGCACCTCCAAAAGTCCTTGGGCTAGCCCTCTTTTGCTGGTACCCAAGGCTAACGGTGAATTCAGACCGTGCGGGGATTTCCGCAGGTTGAATGCCGTTACTTTACCTGATCGCTATCCTATTCCGTACCTTCACGATTTCAGTGCAAATCTGGAAGGAGCACAAATTTTCTCTAAGATTGACCTGCAGTCTGCCTTTCATCAAATTCCACTTGATGAGAGTGCCATACCTAAGACCGCGGTAATCACTCCGTTTGGTCTCTTTGAGTTCCTCAAAATGCCATATGGTCTCCGGAACGCGCCTCAAACGTTCCAGAGACACATGGCTGAAATCTTCTCTGATCTCTCGTTCGCTTTTGTCTACTTAGACGATATCCTTGTGGCGTCTACAACCCCGGAGTTGCACAAAGACCATCTTAGGGTCGTTTTTCAAAGATTGTCCGACAATGGACTCCTCGTAAATCCTGAGAAATGTGAGTTCGGAAAGTCATCACTGATTTACTTAGGTCATGAAATCTCTAGCCTAGGTCTAAAACCTTTGCCTTCCAAAGTAGAAGTGATCAGAAACTTTCCTCTTCCACAGACCCAGAAGGAACTAAGAAGGTTCCTAGGTTCTGTTAACTTCTACCATCGTTTCATACGCAATTGTGCTCAAACTTTAGCGCCCTTGTCCGACCTCCTCGAAAAGAAACGTAAAGGCAAATCTATTGAGGTTAAATGGACAGAAGAAGCGCGCCAAGCTTTTGATACTATAAAACACAAATTAGCATCCGCGACTGAACTATCCTATCCTATTGCTAATGCTGATTTCAGCCTAGTTGTTGACGCATCCAGTACCGCCGTAGGTGCTGTGTTGCAACAACAAGCAGGTACTAATATCTCTCCTCTTGCTTTCTTTTCCAAAAAGTTGTCGCCCACTGAGCGTGCTTATAGCGCGTTCGGTAGGGAACTTCTTGCTATCTACCTATCTGTGAGACACTTTCGCTATGCTCTAGAGGCAAGGGAGTTTGTGATCTACACAGATCACAAACCTTTGACCTCAGCTATAAAAATGCCTTCTGAAAGACATTCGCCTAGAGAAGCTCGACACCTGTCCTTTATAAGTCAGTTCACAACTGACATCCGTTACATTAAGGGACTAGACAATACCGTAGCCGATTGCCTCTCCAGAATTAACTCTGTCCAAACCAGTGGCGAAATCACCTTCGGCAACATTTGTAATGCTCAAAAGGAGGATCCTGAACTTCAGGACCTTCTCAAATCTTCTAACCCTTCCCTTCCAAAACTAACCTTGGTTGACGGCGTGTATCGTGATGCCGAGCGACCTTCTCGTTTGTATCTTCCTGCGACTCTCCGCAGAGTAGCTGTCCTCCACTACCATTCCCTCAGTCACCCTGGTATTAACCGTACATTGCGTTTGATTTCTGATCGTTACGTCTGGCCAGCGATGCGTAAGGAGGTCAAGCAAATTGTGCAAACTTGCCATGCGTGTCAGAGTAGTAAGGTGGTGAAACATAATCGTGCAGCCCTGCAGAGTTGCGCATTCACAGGTCAAAAGTTTGACTCTGTCCACCTAGACCTGGTGGGTCCCTTGCCTGTATCGCGCGGTTATTCTTATTTGTTGACCATCATCGATAGGTTCACGCGTTGGGTTGAGGCTGTCCCTCTTCCTGATACACAAACTGAGACTGTAGCACGCGCCTTCTTATCAAATTGGATATCTAGATTTGGTGTCCCTTTAAAGGTCACACATGACCGGGGATCACAATTTACCTCCAAATTTTGGAGTGAGCTCAGTACCGCTTTAGGGTGTGCAAACACATCCACGACAGCTTACCATCCGCAGTCAAATGGACTTATTGAGAGAGTCCACAGAGACCTCAAGTCTGCCTTGCGCTGCCTTAATTGCAGTCACGATTGGACTGATAGACTTCCAGTAGTATTGCTCAGCATCAGGAATCTCTTCCGGCAAGATCAGCAGTGCACAGCGGCGGAGATGTTGTACGGGAAGACACTTCGTCTCCCCGGCGACATTGTTGACCCAAAACCGTTGCCTGAATTTTCATCCGCTGACCGTTCCGCATATGTAACCTGCCTAAAAGATTGCATGCGTAAGATTGAGTATGTTGCTCCACGAATGCCTCAGACTGAGGACAGACTAGATTCTGCCCTGCAAGATTACACACATGTGTATGTCCGCAATGATGCTATAAAGCCTACGCTCACGCGCCCTTATGATGGCCCATTCAAAGTACTTAAACGCAAGCAAAAATATTTCATCCTCGACAGATTCGGCTCGAGCGACCCTGTGAGCATAGACAGATTAAAAGTCGCATACACTTCGGATCATAGTGTAACTTATAACTCATCATCTTCTCCGCAGAATTCTCCTTCCACTGAGACTCGACCATATCTACCATCTCAGCTTCCTCAGTTGACTGCATTGTTGCCTAGTCAGCTTGAGTGTAACCCTTTCTATGTGCCTGTACACTCAAACCCTATCCATACGCCTATCGTAGACTCTAATTCTAGTCCTCTTACTGTCACAGCGACAAGTCTGGAGAGACCAGACGAGCCCGCTGCAGTAACTCCTGTTCCTAGGACTCTTGCTGATCTAAACTTGCAGACCCGTTTGGTGAAACTTCCCCGCTCAGTATCATTTGCCAATTGCCGAACTCGGCAGGGTCGCGTAGTTCGCCCTCCTTCCCGCTACAGATGATTGCAGCGGGTGGACCTTTCGGTCTGCGCCTTAGGGGGTAATGTAGCATACCGCTACATAAGTGTAAAAATTAGAAATTCGCTATTCATACTTAAATAAATAAATTAGGAGCATTAAAAATATTACTCTAATTTATTATTAATTATTTTCTACTTCTAATTCGTAATCATTAAAATTTTTGTGTAAATACATGAGAGATCAAACAATCAATTTACATTTCGAGTTCTTAAGAAGCCCGTCTGGCAACATACTAGCGCGTCGCCTAGTCCACTTACTCTTGCTTGTGGCGTGGTTGCGCAAACATCTCGTAAGTGCAGTGATATTTAGGGTAAAATAAGAGTAAAACCGGGTAAGAAAATGTGCCATGTGTTTCGGTGTATGGTGTATTTTAATCTGAAGATCTGCTCAGTGTCATGAATTAGGGATAAAAATTAGTGTTAAGATTCTGAGATTGGCATGTGTTTTTATAGAGTGAAAATTGCGTGTCATTTCCCAAACTCTCGTGTAAATTCATACTAGATATTCAGTTTAACGTACTGGTTTTCTTTCTCTCTACTGCAAGCATATAGCGGGTCTTTGCCAGTATCATATCACGAATCTTCAGGAACTACTGGTGGACGGACGCGGCGAAATTGCCGGCGTTCGTTCCCGATAGCTTCTGGTATAATGGCGGAACACTCTGCCGTCTTCTGTCATTACTACGTGATTTTTATTTGCATTTTAAGCATGTGTTCTAATAGTATTTTCTCTTATTTTTCTTACAAATTACTTCTAGTAGTTTTTATTAAACTCGTTTAAACACGAAATAATCATTAAAGATGTCTTTAAATAGTTTTTAGTCAATTACGAAGTTATTCATGTCTACTTGCTATAGTTTTGAACTTCATTCTTAATTCCACGTAACCCCCACTTAATTCGATATCAACCATCAATGAAATTAACGTGCTTCATCGCATTCGTGTGACAAACACCCATCACTATCTGCCTATCGTAAGTGTGTGCAAATGGCCGGCGGCTCGGTCTGAGACCGACGCGTTAAGTCGCCGGTTAAACCGCCACACGGAACCTTCACGCTCTCGTGTTTTCTTTCTTCGCGTACTTTCCGCCTGGGAAATCAACGCCTAGTCTTTAATTCTCTGTTTCTATTATCATTAGGGATATATATTATTCCCTAATTTCTTTATTTTTGAAAATTGAGATACCAGGATTTTACTAGGATTTTTATCCATGAACTTAGGATTTTTATGTATTTTTTTTAATGCTTGCCAAAGTGCTGTCACTTGATATTTTACGATATTCGGTAGGTCTCGTGTTTACTTGCCCGTAGTCTCTGCAAGGGATCACGATCTTTATTACCGAAGATTCCTAGCCTAACACTCGGAATTTAAAGCCGAGGCATTAGTGAGCAAACAATTTATTTCTTGATTAAAAATCTGTCAACCTTAAATCTGTCCTATCTCTTTTGAGTTTGCTAGAGTGGGATTCATAAAAATAGCTTGAGTAAAAACCGTAGGAGTTTCTCTGATTTCTCCGTGTGGGAAAGGTTGTCGTTACTATGTTGGATGTTCAGTAGTGCCATGTCTTGATGTCTCTCCTGAATCGCGTAATCCAGCAGTCTGGACTCCTGTGCAGGACCTCTACATCAGCGCCATACACAAAACCTTCACCATAAAATCTCCCTGGGCTTCTGGTTTTTTTCCTGAGCGCCATGATGATTGCTTAATGCCATTCTCACATTATCAGTGACTAACTTGCTATTACTAATCTGGACAAGTAATTCAACTTGAGTGTACTCCCTGCTAATGTGCCACTTGATTCTGCTCACATGAGCCTGAGTTTGTTTGCTCATTCACACCCCCATCTTATTTTGGAGTCATTAGTTATTCTTGAACTACGTCATTGACTCTCGCTCAATCATCTCAAGTTACTTAATTCCACTTCCCCAAATTCAACTCACTCACCACGCTTAACTCCATCGTGTGCCGGCCTTCGTCAACTCCAGCCTGGTCCTCCGGCACGGATCGCCAACTCAACAAGCTCTCCGCGATCAAGATCACGACAAGCCGATTTTGTTCCCGACAAGCCCGTGTCCTGGCTTCCTTTTCCCGAATAAAACGACACCACCGGAAACTAAGCTGAGTTATCCAAACGTGTTTCATTATCATCTCACTATTTTCCCATGCGCTTCGAGAGAAAATCGAGTTTTGTCTTAGCCGTCAAATCAAAAATAACCACTGAACCACTCAACGGCAACCCCAAAACCCGACATATCTACCTATCTGTGAGACACTTTCGCTATGCTCTCGAGGCGAGGGAGTTTGTGATCTACACAGATCACAAACCTCTGACCTCGGCGATCAAGATGCCTTCTGAGCGGCATTCGCCTAGAGAAGCTCGACACCTGTCCTTTATAAGTCAGTTCTCAACTGACATCCGTTACATTAAGGGACTAGACAATACCGTAGCCGATTGCCTCTCCAGAATTAATTCTGTCCAAACCAGTGGCGAAATCACCTTCGGCAACATTTGTAATGCTCAAAAGGAGGATCCTGAACTTCAGGACCTTCTCAAATCTTCTAACCCTTCCCTTCCAAAACTAACCTTGGTTGACGGCGTGTATCGTGATGCCGAGCGACCTTCTCGTTTGTATCTTCCTGCGACTCTCCGCAGAGTAGCTGTCCTCCACTACCATTCCCTCAGTCACCCTGGTATTAACCGTACATTGCGTTTGATTTCTGATCGTTACGTCTGGCCAGCGATGCGTAAGGAGGTCAAGCAAATTGTGCAAACTTGCCATGCGTGTCAGAGTAGTAAGGTGGTGAAACATAATCGTGCAGCGCTGCAGAGTTGCGCATTCACAGGTCAAAAGTTTGACTCTGTCCACCTAGACCTAGTGGGTCCCTTGCCTGTATCGCGCGGTTATTCTTATTTGTTGACCATCATCGATAGGTTCACGCGTTGGGTTGAGGCTGTCCCTCTTCCTGATACACAAACTGAGACTGTAGCTCGCGCCTTCATGTCCAACTGGATAGCCAGATTTGGGGTTCCCGTACAAGTCACACATGACCGGGGATCACAATTTACCTCCAAATTTTGGAGTGAGCTCAGTACCGCTTTAGGGTGTGCAAACACATCCACGACAGCTTATCATCCGCTGTCAAATGGACTTATTGAGAGAGTCCACAGAGACCTCAAGTCTGCCTTGCGCTGCCTTAATTGCAGTCACGATTGGACCGATAGACTTCCAGTAGTATTGCTCAGCATTAGGAATCTTTTCCGGCAAGATCAGCAGTGCACAGCGGCGGAGATGTTGTACGGGAAGACACTTCGTCTCCCCGGCGACATTGTTGACCCAAAACCGTTGCCTGAATTTTCATCCGCTGACCGTTCCGCATATGTAACCTGCCTAAAAGATTGCATGCGTAAGATTGAGTATGTTGCTCCACGAATGCCTCAGACTGAGGACAGACTAGATCCTGCCCTGCAAGACTGCACACATGTGTATGTCCGAAATGATGCTATAAAGCCTACGCTCACGCGCCCTTATGATGGCCCATTCAAAGTACTTAAACGCAAGCAAAAATATTTCATCCTCGACAGATTCGGCTCGAGCGACCCTGTGAGCATAGACAGATTAAAAGTCGCATACACTTCGGATCATAGTGTAACTTATAACTCATCATCTTCTCCGCAGAATTCTCCTTCCACTGAGACTCGACCATATCTACCATCTCAGCTTCCTCAGTTGACTGCATTGTTGCCTAGTCAGCTTGAGTGTAACCCTTTCTATGTGCCTGTACACTCAAACCCTATCCATACGCCTATCGTAGACTCTAATTCTAGTCCTCTTACTGTCACAGCGACAAGTCTGGAGAGACCAGACGAGCCCGCTGCAGTAACTCCTGTTCCTAGGACTCTTGCTGATCTAAACTTGCAGACCCGTTTGGTGAAACTTCCCCGCTCAGTATCGTTTGCCAATTGCCGAACTCGGCAGGGTCGTGTAGTTCGCCCTCCTTCCCGCTACAGATGATTGCAGCGGGTGGACCTTTCGGTCTGCGCCTTAGGGGGTAATGTAGCATACCGCTACATAAGTGTAAAAATTAGAAATTCGCTATTCATACTTGAATAAATTAATTAGCAGCATCAAAAATATTACTCTAATTTATTATTAATTATTTTCTACTTCTAATTCGTAATTATTAAAATTTTTGTGTAAATACATGAGAGATCAAATAATCAATTTACATTTCGAGTTCTTAAGAAGCCCGTCTGGCAACACACTAGCGCGTCGCCTAGTCCACTTACTCTTGCTTGTGGCGTGGTTGCGCAAACATCTCGTAAGTGCAGTGATATTTAGGGTAAAATAAGAGTAAAACCGGGACCTCTACAGCCTCGCCCTACACAAAACCTTCAAAATCAAATCTCCCTGGGTTTCTGGTTTTCCTGAGCGCCATGATGATTGCTTAATGCCATTCTCACATTATCAGCGACTAACTTGCTATTACTAATCTGGACAAGTAATTCAACTTGAGTGTGCCCCCCTGCTAATGTGCCACTTGATTCGGCTCACATGAGCCTGAGTTTGCTTGCTCATTCACACCCCCATCTTATTTTTGGAGTCATTAGATATTCTTGAACTACGTCATTGACTCTCGCTCAATCATCTCAAGTTACTTAATTCCACTTCCCCAAATTCAACTCACTCACCACGCTTAACTCCATCGTGTGCCGGCCTTCGTCGACTCCAGCCTGTTCCTCCGGCACGGATCGCCAATTTCACAAGCTCTCCGGGATCAAGAACCAAGACAGTTCCTGGTGTTCGCTACCCAAATAAACTACATCACGGAAAACCAAGCTGAGTTATCCAAACGTGTTTCATTATCATCTCACTATTTTCCCATGCGCTTCGAGAGAAAATCGAGTTTTGTCTTAGCCGTCAAATCAAAAATAACCACTGAACCACTCAACGGCAAACCCCAAAACCCGACATCCTAATTTGTGTTCAAAATAATCATCTGTAAATATTAATAATGCAAAATAACATTGAGCAGGTTACATGTAAAAATTACTACATAGGTTTTGGGCCAATGCTAACTGCATCTAACTTTGCCAGCTGACTATTATGTTTTAATTGTATTTTAAAATTTCATCGAATTGTGCATATTATGAACAAACTTTTCGCAAAATAGCTTGCTCAAGTATTCATGTCATTATATTAATTTTATACTGAAAAAGTGATATGGAAAGACAGCCATATACTACTGTTTACTACTGTTTTTCTTCTCATATTATAATGTCTTGCACATTTTCATTTCATATGTGAATTAGTTTTGAAAATTAATTTTTTTCCTGTCTTATTGAAATTTATCTTTCTGGAGAGTGATACTATGAATTTTTTTTTCAAGTGACACCAGACGGTTGCTTGCATGTCAAACCCTTAATCATTTCACTCACCTAGTTAGGAAATTGAATTACAGCTAACTATCTTCCCTCTCCCGAAGGGAAGAAACTCCAGGCTGTACATGGTTTGGAACCCTTGAATCTACCATGCAAAAGTCGAGTGCTTTCAACCATTAATTTACTGGAGCTAGAATTAAGTATCACTAGTAACTATTTTAAAAGCAAGGGCTCTATTTTTCTCAAAAGGTTAAAAAGGTTAACATCGGCATGTTTGGGATGCTTTATTTCCAATCAAAACGGATACATATGATCTAAGCATTGGTTTTTCAAATGTCTTATAACTAACCCTATATATAGGACGCCATGACGGTTCCCCCGTAAAGCCGGTACCCCTTTCCGACACCTGGGTTGAGTGGGGTATTGTGCTTGAGCTTTCCCTTATGCCCAACGGGGAAAATCTCCGCGCCAGCGCCGGGATACGAACCCGCGACTCCAACCCCTTACCCACTGTACCACGGAGAGCAATCATGAGAGCAATCAAATAGAATATTTAGTGTCGTTCCTAAGTCTGAAGTAAAAATCCTGATTTCTAGTTCGTAGTTCACTATTTTTTTATAAAAAAATGCAGCGCTAGAGAACTCTAGTGAAAATCAGTCGAACTTGGAAAACATACAATGCGGTGTTTTCCATAAGCCACTTTTCTCTTGTGTTGTTCACCTGTAAGCACATCAGATATTTTGTTTTAACATGATCTGCACGTTCTATAAAAATATATGCAATCTTTTTTAATACATGCTCACTGCCTGCAGTCACATACTCATACGCGTGAACTTGAATGGTTCATTTAATCATTCCAATCAGTTGTTATTTCTAGCCAAGTTTTTCGATCCTAAAATAAAGCTTCGTCTTTTGCTTGCGTTAAGGTTGAGACCAATATGGTCATATTATGATTTCAGGCTGTTAGAAAGGCTTTCAGCATTTTTAGAATTTAAAATAGCTACTCAATGAAGGGGTCGGGGTAAACCAGCTATAGCTGTCGGGCCTGACTGTGGAAGACGGTTGTGCTGGGCTGCTGCTGATCCGAGCAGTTCTGGTGCGGCCAGTGCTGCCTCTCTCGCCTCCTAGTGACTAAGTGTGATGATTGTAGTCTGCTGTCGGCTACTCTTCCATAGGGAGGAGAAGCCTGGTATATGTATGTACAGTAGCTACACTTGTCAATTTGGTCGCCATTTGTATGCGTTACAATTTTCGTGTTCGAAGCCAATGAAAAAAGTTTATTTCCAATGTAGAAACAAAAATAACTTTAAAATATCAACGTACAGATCCTTGGTTGAATTACACGCATGGGTATCGTAATACCAATGTCAATAGTCAAAACATGATTGAGGGAATAGTTTGTAAAATGCACTCCCTTTGTTTAATCTATATTTGAAGGAGAACTATCGATAAAACTACAGAACGGTAGCGGGCCATGGATTGATTCTTCAGGAACACAATTTTTTTAATGAATGCGAACAATTGGGTTTACCTCAGGACCTCACATTTTCCCCTGGGAGGTGAACGTTTTCATACCCTCAGGTCGTTTAAGAACGCACTACGCAACAGTTCGTTTTAGCTGCGACATGTTCATTATTTTGCTAAATGCACCAAAAAAACTAACCCATTCTCTGCGAGCTAAGTATTTAATCATTATTTTGGTCTTGACGGTAGCTGTTCACTAATATGGATTAAGATTAGATTAGATTGTAAGTTAGTTTAAGCCTCTCTAACCGCTACAAAAAAAGAGCGTATCAAAGAGAGGAAGGCACCATTTAGCATGGAGTTGAGGGAATGCGGAATCTATGCACAAGGTGCATAGAAATAGTAAGCTAAGAAAGAAGTTCACGAAACAAGAAAGTTGAAGAAGAAAGTAGTAGGTGCTGAAAAACAGGACAGCAGTGAACTGAAAAAGATGGTCCGTAACAAAACAAAAACCTATTCAATTTCAACAAAAAGAGAGCCTACCTACCCTTTAGCTCGGGCCGTCACATAGTAGTCAAAAGATGAGTGCATCTGATAGTTTTACTAAAAACTTATTCACCATTGCTTCAATATGCTACTCTATAAACGATATTCAAGTCCTTAGTTTAATGAGAAACTATTCAGTTAGTTTATATAATGCTATTTACTATCGTCCAGGCATACCGTCAATAGTCATAATAACAATCCATGTAATAAGTCAAAAAATAAAAAAAATGATGAATCACTTTTTGCAGTATTTTATTAAAAAAACAAGGAACATTTTCGCCGGCGGAAACCACTTTTTCATTTTCAAGTGAGGAAAACTTAACCATTTAACCAAGGCCTAAAATGAAATTAGAATAAATTGAAGAAAACTTGAGTTACACTGCAAAAATATGATAACTTAAGTTTATATTGCATAAAAACTCAATTTTGCACCGCACCAAAACTTGACTTTACATGGCACAAAAAGTTGAATTTACACAACATAGAATGTTAAGTTTACAGTGAAAAAAAAAAAAAAAAAAAAAAAAGTCGAGCTTATATCGGATAGAAACTGGAATTAATACTCGATAAAAACTCAAGTTCATGTAGCATAAAAAGTTTAGTTTGCTGTAGTTCACTTCTTGGCGGCCAGCTTGCGGGCGATGGTGAGCTTCTTCAGGTCGTCTTTGTTGAGGCGCCTCTTGGTGCTCTGCTCAGGGGAGTCTAATTAGCACCACAACACACGACAAACATACCAAAATACACGATTTACTACAAATGCACAACAAAATAGTAATTAAAACCGAAATACAGGCTTCACTGCCAAAGTACACGGTTTAGTGCCGAAGAATACGCAACAAATCCGCGTTTTAATCCAAAAATACGTGATAAAATGCACGTTTTGGTGCCAAATAATCGACGTTCAACTGGCGGCATGTGATACAAAACAATAAATACAATATCATAACAAACAATACAATATAATACTACAATAAATACAATATACACTAGTGATACAATAAATACAATGTACACCAGTGATACACTAAATACAATATACACCAGTGATACAATAAATACAATGTACACCAGTGATACAATAAATACAATGTACACCAGTGATACAATAAATACAATATACACCAGTGATACAATAAGTACAATATACACCAGTGATACAATAAATACAATATACACCAGTGATACAATAAGTACGATATACACCAGTGATACAACAAATACAATATACACCAGTGATACAACAAATACAATATACACCAGTGATACAACAAATACAATATACACCAGTGAGACAATAAACATGAGTGTCAGCATGGCATATCAAAGTTCATTATATTTTAAATGGCACATAGATTCATCGGATCAGCCCGCAGGACAAATTGGTCCTTCATCTAAAAAAAAGCCTCAACATATTGCATTTTTTTCTTGTTAAATTGTGATCTTTGAAATTCTCCTTCTCCATTCTGATATCGGTCCCCTTCAGGGGGATACATCTATTGTATCTACGGGAATTGGCACTGCCAGGGGGAACATGTGAGGTCCCGAGCTAACTGTTGAGTAGGCCTTCTTTTTGTTGAAGTGGATTTTTTTTGTTATGTTAAGGACCATCTTTCTTTGGTTCACTGCTGTCATGTTTTTCAGCACCCACTATTTTTTTCTTCAACTTTGATTTCGTTTCATGAACTTCTTTCTCAACTTACTGTTCCTATGCACAAGGAGCACAGAAACAGTAAGTTGAGAAAGAAGTTCATGAAACGAGATAAAAGCTGAGGAAGAAAGCAGTAGGTGCTGAAAAACAGGACAACAGTCAACTGAAGAAAAATGATTTTTAAAGTTACAAAAAAAATTTTATTTGAACAAAACAAAAAGGCCAACCAAACTTCAAGCGTGGAACCTCACATATTTCCCTTGGGAATGCCGATTCCTATGGACACGATAGCTGTATCCCCTTGAGGAGAATTACTCTCAGATTACTTTAAACAGCAGGGAGTGTGTGATGGGCGTATCTGTGATACGTTCACCACACAGTATGAAAAAAATAAATAAAAAATAAAAAAAATAAAAAAAATAAATGAAATAACAAAAAATAGAACAAATCTTACCTGTTTTTTAGGGGTCGGAGATTTCTTGGTGTTCTTGTTGATTTTCTTTACTTCGGTTTGGCTGCTGTTTTTGTTGTTTTCTGTATTTTGGTTGTTTTCTTTGTGTTGGTTGTTGGTTTTCTTGTTATTTTCTTTGTTTTGGTTGTTGGTTTTCGTATTATCAGTTTTGTTATTGATGTTATTCTTGTTGATGTTGGTTTGGCTTTTGATGCCAGCAGACGTGGACTTTTTCACCTGGAAAACAAGAAAGATTTAGGATTGCAAGCCAAAATTTGCAATAGTAATATACTTAAACGGGCTTATTCAAATGATGTACTACTTGAGATCTGATAAAACTATCCAAAAAAGCACTAGGAATCTAATAGACCTATTCAAAAAATTACAAGGGATCTAATAGACCTATTCAAAAAATTACAAGGGATCTAATAGACCCATACAAATCAGGCCCTTCAGACAAACATCACAATTCACCCGTTGTACAGACTTAACACAAGTTCATAAACCCAAACAAAAAATCGAATAAAAGCTTTCTAATACGTAGAAATGAACGAAGGAATAAGATGAACTATTCTAATCTGTAGAAATGGACATGAGATTTAATCAACCCATTCTAATAGGTAGAAATGGACATGAGATTAAATTAACCCATTCTAATAGGTAGAAATGGACATGAGATTTAATTAACCCATTCTAATAGGTAGAAATGGACATGAGATTTAATTAACCCATTCTAATAGGTAGAAATGGACATGAGATTCAATCAACCCATTCCAATAGGTAGAAATGGACATGAAATTCAATCAACCCATTCCAATAGGTAGAAATGGACATGAGATTTAGTCTACCTTATTTAATAGGTTCAGCTGGACTTGAGATCTAATAGCCCTATTAGAATGAGGGCTATATTAAAAACTTATTAAAGGGAATCATTAAACTCATGCTAAATTAGATACTAGTTTAAGCCTCTTAAACTGTAACAAATGTGTTCCAAAGAGAGGAAAACAGCATTTAAGATGAAGTTAAGGGAGCGCGGAATCTATGCACAAAATGCATAGAAACGGTAAGTTGAGAAAGAAGTTCATGAAACAAAATATAAAAGTTGAAAAAGAAAGTAGAAGGTGCTGAAAAACAGGACAGCAGTGAACCGAAAAAAAGATAGTCATAACAATGAACATCTTATTTCAACAACAAAAAAGGCGTACCCAACGTTCAGCTCGGGACCCCACAGTCCCCCTGTGACTGAGGAAAACTTACCTTCCTGACAGCTTTGGAGACTCGGATCGGCCTTCCTTGCACCTCAATCCCGTTCTTCTTGAGGGCAGAGCTGACGCTGTCTTTGTTCTGGAGTGTGAGGGGGCTAGGCATTAGGTTTTGTGTAACCGTCAGGCTTTATGTAACCATTTTTACATATAAAAAACCTACATACACTGCTTTTTAGTTTGTGTAGCAGTTTTTATATATAAAAAAACCTACATACACTACATTTTAGAGTTTGTGTAACCCTTTATAGGTGTAAAAAAACTACATACACTGCTTTTCAGAGTTTGTGTAACCGTTTTTATACATAAAAAACCTACATACACTGCTTTTTAGAGTTTGTGTAACCGTTAATATAATAATCATATTTAACACATACGCTCCTACTTTTTTATAGACTCATGACATCAGAGCTGAAGGTCATTTCGTAATTTCATTTAAATAACAAAGTACTTACTGTAAATTCATCACGTATCAAGCAAGTTGAACGTTTATTCAGTATTCCAATAAAATTTGAGTGGTATTACAAGACCATATAACCAAAAACCTGAACTTGGTATCTAAATAAAAAAAGCAAGATTCTAGTAAGAGAAAAACAACAATTCTAGGAAACAAAGTTCTCTGAGAAATACTAACTACTGAAACGAGAAAAATAAAACAGAAGTCTACACAAAAAATAAATAGAACCCAACCAAAACAACAGCAACACAACACAACCCTCACCTTGAACTCAACAAAAACAACAACACAACAACAACAACACAACCCTCACCTTGAACTCGACAAAAACAACAACAACCCACACAACAACAACACAACCCTCACCTTGAACTCAACAAAAACAACAACACAACCCTCACCTTGAACTCCACAAACGCAACACCAATACAGCTGCCGTGCTTGTTGCGAGGCAGCGTGACGCACACGATCTCCCCACACGAGATGAACTCTTGGTACAGCGGCTCTGCCTCCATTGCTGCATACATAAACTTGTTGTTAGAGGTCACTGTGACTATGATATCGTTTCTGGGCACTAACTTTAGTAGTAGTAACTCCTACATAATTTTTGTATTCGTTTCTGAACAAAAATTTTAGTGGTGGGAACTCCAACGTAATTTTGTTGCATAATTTTCAGATCAATTTTGTTCCAGCATTTTAAACACTACAACTTTCATTGGTGGTGCTAGCAAAAAAAGCAAAATCCGCAAGTTTTTGGGGACGCAAAAGGGCAAGGGTATGTTGTACAGCTAATATAACAACCTAAGTAAATGATTCGCATACATCTATTAGCACACAGCATGAGTCAAAGACCTTCATTTTTGTTGAATAGTGAAGTACTGGGGGTGTTAATGGGAATTCCAGCGGTTGAGATTTACGAGTCTTCTGCACGGATGCCTTATAGCGTTCGGGTCACATGTCTAAGATAGGGCATCCGCCGGAAGAGCCGATGGGCGCCTGGCGTTTACGAGCACCGGCTGGGTCGGAAGCGCCCCTACCGCCGGCGTCAGAAGACGCCGGGCGGAACTTCATTGTTACGAACTAGACTTAAGAGCAAGCTGTGTGAACTACGGAGACCAGTACAATACTAGAAGTCCTGCTGTGCGTTTCCTTTGCTCCTGCCTGGTATTCGGCTAGGCAAATTGAAGTTAAAGCTTCCTTTTATTCAAACCTAATGTCGTACATAAAATAGCAACATTACAATTTTAACATAAGGTTTAGTCAAGAACAACTCACAGAAAGGCAGGTTTCCAACGACGACCTGCTTGCCAGCAGCAACAGCTCTCCTTTTCTCCTCAGCTGACTTGGACACCACTGGCACCACGAAGAGATGGTGGTTGTCCACCACCTGCACCACAATCATCACCATTAGTACGTGATTGACAAATTACAAGTTGGTTTTAGACTTCCTTTACCCCAACAATGATGTTCAGAGAGAGAGAAATAATGAAGGCACCATTTAGCATGGGTACGCAGAATCCATGTACAAGGTAAGTTGAAACAGTAAGTTGAGGATGGTATATGAAACAAGATAAGAGGTGAAGAAGGAAGTAGTAGGTGCTGAAAAACAAGACAGCAGTGAATTGAAAGAAATGTCCTTAACAAAACAAAACAACTTCTACATCAGCAAAAAGAAGGCCTATCTAACTCTCAACACCCTTAGAAACGCAGTGTCAAATCTTTAATATCGGCATTTTTCTACTTATATCAACGTTATCAATACCACCATCATTAACTGTTTAAAGTCCCCATTTTGTACCCATATTACTGTATTACTGTTATCACAACCACCATCACTAAACTGGCACCGGCATCATGTAGTCACCGACATCACTGCCACTCGAAGTGATGACTACAGAAGTGACTGCCACTCGACGACAAACTCCCAAGAACACATTAGGGCACAAATTTCACAAGGAACAAAATATATTAGAGCTGTTTATGAAAGTAGATTTAGAAATTCACTTTGATGGTAAAAGGTTAAAAACAACACAAAGTACATTACACTTACAGTGAGGTTTGCAACTTTCACTAACCTAAAAGATTGAGACAAACAGCAACACCAATGCATTCAGGATGTAATTAATCCTATTTCTATTTACCATTCCCCAACTGAACTAAATGATTTACACAAAGAGCAACACTAAAACCAGGGAGCAATTAATCCTACTTCAGTCACCATGACAAAAAAAAAGAGCAATACTGATGCAAACAGGGACTAATTAATATTACTTTACAATCACTTTAATCCCACTTCCCATCCACATTAATCCCACTTCCCTTTCACCAACCTACCTAAACCTAAACAATTTCCACAAAAAGCAACACTCAAATCATGGTGCAATTAATATCATTCACCACTTCACTGTAACAATTCACACATAGATCAACACAAAACACGTAACACTCACAGTAAGGTTTGCAACATTCACCAGCCTAACTAAACAATTTACAACAAAAACAACACCCAAATCCCATTCAACACCCAACCAACCTAAACAATTCACACAAAGATCAACACATGCTACACACTCAGTGAGGTTTGCAGCATTCACCACCCTAACTAAATGACTTCTATAAAAAAACAAAATCAGAGATTAAGTAACCCACTTCCCATTCACCTTCTTATGTAAATAATTCACACAAAGATCAACACAAGGCACGTTTGGCTCACAGTGAGGTTGGCAGCGAGTGCAGCGGTGGCCTGCTCAGGCTCCTGGAACTTGACGTACGCAGAGCACGACTTGGCCTCCTTCTTGAACTGCTTCTTCTTTACCTGCAGCTTCACCACGTCCGAGCCTTTGATCTTGCCCAGCACTGGCAAGTTGCGCAGCCTGCAAGTGTAATGGTGGGTGAGTTATTCATGTTTTGTACCAGTGCAGCACGTATTCTCAAAATCTGAGTTATTACTTATTTATTTCTTATGGTAGAGCAGCCTGCAAACAAATAATTATATTGATCATCTATTTATTTCTTATGGCATTGCAGCTGCAAATGCAATAGGTTAGTTGTTTCTTGTGAGTGCAGCTGCAAATGTAATGGTAGGGTATTTACTTATTTATTCATTCAATTCTAATGGCAGTGCAGCTGCAAATACAAAATCAGGATAATTACTTATTTTTATGGTAGTGCAAGTAAAAAAAATTAGATTAATCATCTATTTTTATGGCAATTGCCTACTGATTATCCTGGACTAAATTGGATTGTTAGTTTAAACCTCTTAGGTTACAAGAAAAGTGTTCCCAAGGGAGATAAGAGGGAGGCACCGTTTTCACCCATGATGGTGAAGGAACTGCCATTTGGTAGTGAATTTCATCCACATTAGGGGAAAGAGTTTAAAAAATACATATTGAAGCAATTTTTGAAAGGCAACCCTTAAACCCTTACTGGCATTAACAATTAACTGCTATGGGTTAAACTGAAGTTTAATATTCAATTCAAATTTAAAGTAAATTGTGGTAATCAACTTTGAAAATAGCAAACTTTAACTGGATTGGGCGTTTATTTAGCTTTCATTCAGTATTAATAATAAATGAGGTAGTGACTGCAGGAGGGTTAGCAGCACTACGAAAACCACCTAGGTGACCACCGGTGGGTCACTTCGCAGGAAATGTTTTAAAGGTTTGAAGATTGCTCAGCCCGGTGTTTCTTTGCAATGGGAGAAAAAGTTCAATCTTTAACCTCTTCATATGGAAGTTATTTTATTTTTCAAGCCATCAGGAGTGCTTTCCCTTTGTGTCTTTCAACACCTCTCGAAGCTCAGTGCTTCTTCCAGAACCGAGCACATGCCTTTATTACTGGTAGGGATTAGAGATATAACTTTGTATAATAAATAATATTCCTACATATTTCAATATTTTGTTGCAACCTTACTACATATAATATACTTAAATAACAGATTATAGGTTAGTAGGAGCTTAGGTAAGTTACAATAATAATAACAATCATCCACGTTGAACAACCAAAAACGATACTTGACTCACGAGTCCCAATTAAGCCAAGAACAGGGAAAAAAGCTAACATTCTACAAGAGACAATACAATATGTTTCTCAGAGCGGTGACAATGAATGATCAAAAAATGTCAAAATATTAGAAGAATATTTACCAGGTAATGAGAAAGCCAGAATAAAACTATGTTTGTCTGAAGGACATAAGACTTCCTGTACCACAGAATGAAGAAGGAAAGGAACAGTCACATCTTACCTGACAGATTAAAGATTTTATATTTTGAAAAAAAAAAAAAAAAGTTAAAGTCACATCTGACATCCTCAAAATTTCGTGTCCTAGAGAAAAGAAGATAGAAACATGTCACACCTGACATCTAAAGATATCCTGTCATACAGAAAAGAAGAAGGAAATTAACACATCACATCTGAAAGACTTTGCATCTTTTAGAAAAGAAGATCGTAAAACATCACACCTTACCTAAAAAGTTTCCTACCCTATAGAGAAGAAGGAAATTAACACATCACACCTGAAAGATTTCATATCTTATAGAAAAGAAGATAGTAAAACACCACAACTCACCTGAAAGATTTCCTATCCTATAGAGAAGAAGGAAATTAACACATCACATCTGAAAGATTTCATATCTTATAAAAAAAAAAAAGATAGTAAAACACCACAACTCACCTGAAAGATTTCCTATCCTATAGAGAAGGAAAATAACACGTCAAACCTCACCTGACACTGACGACCTTGCCGTAGGTGCGCAGGAGGTGCGTGAGCTGCTTACGTGTGGTCTTCAAGCTCACGTTGGTGATGAGCACAGTGCAAGCCTGCTCTGCTGGGTCATTTGGGTCGACCTGCTCCTTCTTTTTGGGCTCTGCCTCATCATCCTTGCTTTCATGAGACTTGGCTTGGTTTTTGTCCAGTTTGGCATCAGTTTTGTCAGCCTTGGGTTTGTTTTTTTCAGCCTTGGCTCTGCTCTTATCCAGCTTGGCATCATTTTTCTCAGACTTGGCATTAGTTTTATCAAGCTTAGCTTTTATTTTATCAGACTTGGCATCATTTTTCTTCACAGGCTTGGCATTTACGGCTTTTTCCGTGATCTCCTCCATCAAGTCATCATCTTCAAAATTGAACTCATCAGCGTAGGATTTGCATGCAGCATCATCCTCATCTGCAGACTCATCGGAGTCCTCGTCTTCCTCATCCCTCTTAGCCTTCATCAACTTTTTCTCTTTGAGAACCTCATGAATTTTCTTCATTTCATCAAACCTGTTCGTCTTGTTAGGCTGGATTTTACTTTTGGGTTTCTTGGTAATTTTGGACTTGAATTTAATCTCCACATCTGGAGACAGAGTGAGAGCTTTGTTCTTTTCTCCATCCTTGTTCTTCGCTAGTTTACTCTTGGCTTTCATGAGAACAAGGCTCACTTTCTTTGCCTCTGGAGACTGGATGGCCATCTTCTTCTTGGATGACGTCTTCTTCTCCAGAGACTTGCTCTTTTTTGACAGGGCCACAACCTCCTCCTTCTTGGCAGGGCGAGATCTGTGAACGTGAAGAATTTCAATAGTCAAATGCAGGTTTACAACCTAAATCTAGAAGTGTTAGCAAAGTATTTGTGCATTTAAACCTTAAACCTAGTAGTTTAATTTGTGCACTCACACCCTAAAGCTAGCAGGATTGTGTTTAATTTGTGCACTCACACCCTAAAGCTAGCAGGATTGTGTCTAATTTGTGCACTTACACCCTAAAGCTAGCAGGATTGTGTTTAATTTGTGCACTCACACCCTAAAGCTAGCAGGATTGTGTCTAATTTGTGCACTTACACCCTAAAGCTAGCAGGATTGTGTCTAATTTGTGCACTTACATCCTAAAGCTAGCAATATTGTGTCTAATTTGTGCACTCACACCCTAAAGCTAGCAGGATTGTGTCTAATTTGTGCACTCACACCCTAAAGCTAGCAGGATTGTGTCTAATTTGTGCACTTACATCCTAAAGCTAGCAGGATTGTGTCTAATTTGTGCACTCACACCCTAAAGCTAGCAGGATTGTGTCTAATTTGTGCACTCACACCCTAAAGCTAGCAGGATTGTGTCTAATTTGTGCACTTACATCCTAAAGCTAGCAGGATTGTGTCTAATTTGTGCACTTACATCCTAAAGCTAGCAGGATTGTGTCTAATTTGTGCACTTACATCCTAAAGCTAGCAGGATTGTGTCTAATTTGTGCACTCACACCCTAAAGCTAGCAGGATTGTGTCTAATTTGTGCACTTACATCCTAAAGCTAGCAGGATTGTGTCTAATTTGTGCACTCACACCCTAAAGCTAGCAGGATTGGGTCTAATTTGTGCACTCACACCCTAAAGCTAGCAGGATTGTGTCTAATTTGTGCACTTACACCCTAAAGCTAGCAGGATTGTGTCTAATTTGTGCACTTACATCCTAAAGCTAGCAGGATTGTGTCTAATTTGTGCACTTACATCCTAAAGCTAGCAGGATTGTGTCTAATTTGTGCACTCACACCCTAAAGCTAGCAGGATTGTGTCTAATTTGTGCACTCACACCCTAAAGCTAGCAAGATTGTGTCTAATTTGTGCACTCACACCCTAAAGCTAGCAGGATTGTGTCTAATTTGTGCACTCACACCCTAAAGCTAGCAGGATTGTGTCTAATTTGTGCACTCACACCCTAAAGCTAGCAGGATTGTGTCTAATTTGTGCACTTACATCCTAAAGCTAGCAGGATTGTGTCTAATTTGTGCACTTACACCCTAAAGCTAGCAGGATTGTGTCTAATTTGTGCACTTACATCCTAAAGCTAGCAGGATTGTGTCTAATTTGTGCACTTACACCCTAAAGCTAGCAGGATTGTGTCTAATTTGTGCACTTACATCCTAAAGCTAGCAGGATTGTGTCTAATTTGTGCACTTACACCCTAAAGCTAGCAGGATTGTGTCTAATTTGTGCACTTACATCCTAAAGCTAGCAGGATTGTGTCTAATTTGTGCACTTACATCCTAAAGCTAGCAGGATTGTGTCTAATTTGTGCACTTACATCCTAAAGCTAGCAGGATTGTGTCTAATTTGTGCACTTACATCCTAAATTAAAAAAAATATTTTTTATTTTGCCCAAATTTTTTGAAAAAGTATATAAATATCATAATTTTTCATAGGGCTTTTAGTTGCCATGTCACACCTGACATCTAAAGATATCCTGTCATACAGAAAAGAAGAAGGATACAGAAAAGATATCCTAAAAAGGATACATCTAAAGATATCCTGTAATACAGAAAAAGAAATCCAGTTCTGGTCTTATATACAAATGGATATACATATGTTTTTGCAAGAAAACTCTAGGTTATCTTACTATGAATAACACTTCATAACTCTGGATAACTACATACAAAGTAAGAACCAGAAGAGTATCTATACAAATAAAGAAAAGATCCTGTGCGGGAACATACCATGTGCATAGATTTCACGTTCCCTTAACTCTATACTAAATGGAGCCAATCTCTTTCCTCTCCTTGAAAATGCCTGTCATGGTAAGGGAGGATGAAACTAAATTACTATCATTACAGGCTTCACTTTGCTGCACATATAAAAAAATAACGTACTAGCATAAAGTTAAACCCTGGGTTTGCACTCTCTAGATGTAAAAATAACTTTCTAGTACACATGTAAAAATTATGAGTAGAATTGGAATTGATAATTAAAAGGCCTTTGACAACTGATCATACTAATTATACTCACTTTAGAACAGCTTTAACCATCTTGATGTAAAATGATGCTCAACAATTACAGTGCCTGAAAAAAAAAAGAAGTCAGTGAGATGATACACAACAAAAAACAAGGCTAAACAATCAAATAAATTACAACTTATTTATTGACGCTATATTACTGTTTTCTACATGATCATCTACTCAACAAACCATCAGTGTGCTTCTAATTAACATATATTAATATGCTTGACGCACATGTGTGCATCAAGCTGTCTCTTGACATGCTGCTGACGTACATGCGCATCATTATAAGATTATAAGTTAGTTTAAGCCTCCCTAACCACTACAAAAACAACGTATAGAAGAGAGGAAGGGGGAAGACATCATTTAGTATGGAGGTAAGAGAATGAGGAATCTATGCAGAAGAGGTATAGAAACAGTACATTGAGAAAGAAGTCCATGAAACAAGATAAAAATTGAAAAAGAAAGTAGTAGGTGCTGAAAAACAGGACAGCAGTCAACCAAAAAAAGTTAGTCCTTAACACAACAAAAACATCTCGTTACAATAAAAAGAAGGGCGACCTAATACCCAGCTTGGGCCCTTATATTTTCCTCCACGAAATGCCAATTCCCATAGATACAATAGTTGTATCTTCCTGAGGGGCTCTGAGCATCATTAATTCCTTTGCATTCAATGAAACAAATCTTTTTCAGAAGGCTTCATTCATTTAATATTTGAAATTTTTAATACTGATCTCTAAAATTTACTCTAAGCCGAGTTGAAAATTGAGCTTCATTTTAACACGTTGACTACGTTTCCAAGGATTTTACGGTTGATTTGGTTAGGCTGTAAAATACAGAATTAGAAAATCACTTTTTCAGCTCAAATAAGTTTTAATCCTCCATCAGAAATGTACAAAATATAAATCACCAATTATATTTACCTTGTACACTAAAAATCATTTGAAAAAAAGATTACAAAATAGTTACATTTTGATATGATTAAAGTTTAGCTTTGGCATAATCTCAAAATAAACAAGAATAACAAGGACAGTAACTCTCACTTTAACCATTATACTTAACCAAACAGAATTAAAAACCGAATGTTTCAATCTCTAACGTCATTTTCAGCATCTGAAAAATTCCTTAATCACACGAGTCCATTTGAAAAATATTTGAAAATTAGGAAGCTATTTGTAATGGATAGAAGGATTGCGTGTCGCTTAAAACTGGCTTGTTACATTTTGATTATTAGTTAGTTTAAGCCTCCCTATCTGCCACAAAGGTGATCCAAAGAGAGGAAGAAGAAAGGCACCATTTAGTATGGAGTTAAGGAGGCCCTCCCGTCAAAATTAAATTTTGATCTGATTGGTCTGAAATTTGGCCACTATATGTATTTTTGCAAGAGAAACCTAGTTTATTGGTGAAGTTTTTTGATTTAGGCCTTAGTTTTTTTTTGTCTTAAAAACTCATTTTTTGGTTCCTTTTTGGAATGTTTTTAAAAGAATAGAAGTCAATGAATTTTTATGCTAGAACAAATACAAAGACAGTTTTGAAATCCTTGTAACATTGCAAACAAACTGATAGGTCTGAATTTTCTATTTAAAATTATTTTTTTATATATGCAATATTTGATCAATACATAAAATTTACAAAATTTTTAGGTTTTGAACTAGCAGAAAAAAAAGACAACGTACAAATTGGAAAATCGAAAGCTATCAGTTTGTTAGAATTGTTTCAAGGATTCTAAAACTTTGTTTTCTTCATAGCATAAAAACCCAATGACTTCTATTCTTTTGAATTTTGAAAATTAGTGACTTAACAGTATAGGCCATAAACAAAATTTTTTGTTGAAGTGTAATATAATGGAAAATTTATGTAATTGAATGCTATTTTCATTTTTATTTTGATAATCTCCATGCATAACACCATATTCACACCATGAATTATAATTTACCAAAAGACAAAAAAATTAAAAAAATTTACTCTTCAATAAAATTATGAAATATTTTGTTTTCAGTCCAATTCTTATGAAATTTGACTATTAAATGTAACTTTTGAAAAGAAAAACAATTTCTTCTATACATTTTTTTTATTCAGGCCTTAGTTTTTGAGAAAATTTGACCTATTTGTTTTTGGTGCACTGGTATTGATATTTCAAAAGAATAGAACTTTTTGAGCTTTTATGCTAGAACAAAATCAAAGACAGTTTTAGAATCCTTGTAACATATCTAACAAAAGCACGTTCGCAAATTTTTCATTTCTTCTTTTTTTTTTCTTTTTATATGGGGTCAAAATGGGGTCTAAAATTTAAGATTTTGGTCTCCTTATCTTCCCCTCCCCTTTGGGGAGATCTATTGTCCGTAGCGCCATAAAATTTTAGGACCGAATAGTCTATCACCTAGGGATCCTTTTCCAACAAAAACATGAAAAATGACCATCGGAGAGAAAAGGGGCCTTGGAGAACCTCCGTAAGGGAATGCAAAATTTGAGCAGAAAGGGCATCGATACGCTATGTTAAAAACAAGATTATGAAACAAAATAAAAGTTGAGGAAAAAAGTACTAGATGCTGTAAAACATGACAGCGTCAACCAAAAATTAGATGGTCCTTAACAAAAAAAAATCATTTTATTTCATCAAAAGGAAGGCTTACCTAACTCTCAGCTTAGGTCCTCACATATTTTATTCCTGGGAGCACTAATTCCCATAGATAAAATAGTTGTATCCCCCTGAGTGGTCAGGACTGATGAATTGCAATTTTACTAATCCATGATACTTTTCCAGCAGTTGCTAGAATAGATCACAAAATCTATTGATACTTCGATAACATACAGGAAAAAAAAAATAGGGGATACACTCGTGAATTTTAAAATTCCCATTAGGTCTGCAAATACTGAAGCGGTCTCTATTTACTTGAACCAAGACCATACATGTACATATATAATCACAAGCGCTAAGGCATACAATTCAATGGATAAATTGAGGGAAGAAGTGATTAGTTTTACCATGTAACATGATAGCGTTCATAAATAGTAATAAGTTATTTCAATGATAACTAATTTTTTTACAAAAATTTCGTTCATAATGAAATTTACCCAAAGGCAAAAGAGCTCTCACAAAATGGTCACTTGAACCCTCCTTCGGGTCGAAAAATAAAGATAAATTTGTAAATTCCCATCATCTAAAATAAAACTATACACATGTTTATTTCATAAAAGAAAACAACAATTCAACTAGGTTTTTTGCTCCAAAATATACTTACAATAAATAAAATAAAACACCAATCTCTTCCTCCGTGAATATCAATTCAGACGCTTCGTCTTCGATTGAAATATAGAACAAGTTCACCTGAGCCGCAAAGTTTAGATTTTACAGTTCTGAGATTGAGATTTAGTCTCAAGGCACTAAATGACGGGATACGCATGGGAACGGTCAAATTTAAACGCGAATAATGTGCCCATTGCAATCTTTATTTACTTTCCCAGGTTATTGAATGCGTGCTGCATTGATTTCCATTAGATTGTTTAATAACATGACAGATATGTGTATTTTTTATAAAAATTTGGTCGTATGGAATAAATAAATTGACTCTTACGCGTGAATCGTAGTTAACGAATGAATTTTATGCATTCGTACGGTGAATGCAAATGCCACTTGTTAGAGCTTCAACAGATGTAACTACTTGTAACTATTTAATGCGTCTGCAGATGTTGTTATCTACTACTAGTTTCAATGTGTCTCCTCAACGATAGGTCCTGTTTTTGGAGAATATTTTTTTCAGCGATGTTTTAAACAATTTGAAGAATTTAAACAATTTAAACAATTTATTTACCACAGGAGATACAGAGGTAGAATGTTTCTTAAGTCTAGTTCAATGGACAAGTTTCAATATAGCTACCTGTGGGCCTGTAGCATACCGCTACATACCGCTACATAACGTAAAAATTATAAATTTGCCATTCATACTTAAATAAATTAATTAGTAGCATTAAAATTATTACTCTAATTTATTATTAATTATTTTCTACTTCCAATTCATAATTATTAACATTTTTGTGTAAATACATGAGAGATCAAAATAATCAATTGACATTTCGAGTTCTCAAGCAGCCAGTCTGGCAACACACTAGCGCGCCGCCTAGTCCACTCACTCTTGCTTGTGGCGTGGTCGCGCAAACATCTCGATTCTACGTCGCCGCCATTCACACACACACCATTACCATATTCTCCCTGGGCTCTTTTTATGGTTCTCCTACTGGATTGAACTTGGATTGAACCTGGATTCTACTTGGATTAAACTTGATTATGATCTTTGCCCTTAGCCTGATTTATTCTCTAATTACGGGCCTCAAATTCTCCACTGCCTAAAAGTACGGGCACCATTGAATTAGCTTTGGCATTCGCTGAATTCCGCGTGCCAGAATCTTAAATACTATTCACTCCAAGAGTCATCGTCGCCATCAGGCTCGGCGCCTTGGTTAAATTCGCCTGCCCAAAAATTAAACTTGCCTTGCCTACACAAGTGGCTAAGCACCTATTGGATTACTTGAGAATACTTGCCCACTGTAAATAATAGCCCTAACTAGATACACTTAAAATCTCACCCACCGGCCGGAGTGACGTCAGCGCTCACCGAAGTTCACCACCGGCATTCCGGACCTCTCTGAGATTTCCAGTCAAGCTCACCGAAGACCGAAGTCCTCCCGGGTTTCCTCTGCCAATAAACTACAACCCAAACCGAGCTGAGTTCCACACCGCTTTCATTATCCCTTTTGCAATTTACCCAGTGCGCTTCGAGAAATAGATCGAGTTTTTGTTTATTCCTTGCCGCTCAAATCAAATTTCCACTGAACCACACAACGGCAACACCCACAAAAAAACCCGACACTGGTGCATCGGCCTTCTTAAAAATAAAAAGAACTAAACTCGAAGCGTTGGGAGATTGTGAGAGGATAATGTTGGCGTATCACTGTAATGATAAGTTTTTTTCATGTCGTAGTAGTTTGAGAAATTCCCTGTAGGATTGACCATGCTAACGACTTTTCTCTGAGCAGCTTAAAAATTTTTTTATCTTTCTTTTATGCTGTTTCCTGTCTTTGTTTGTTTTTGTGCCTCAGTAGGTAGGAAAATATTTTTTTTCTACTATTTCCGTGCTGTGCACTGTGCATTTATTCCTAACTCCCGTAAAAATTTTTTTTCGCTCCCATTTTCTCTCTTTCCGTTTTCTTCAACGTATTGATTGATTGAGTAGGTAGGAAAATAATTTTTCTCTCACCTGCTTAACTTTGTGCCTACGCAAATTGCCGCATACCGCATAATAATTTTTTTCCTCTTCGTTTCCAAATTCATATTTCCTATCTTCTGCTTTCACTTAATTTGAATGATTGAGTAGGTAAAGAATTAACGCAACCCCTTTTGCTACTTAATCCCAAAAATCTTAGGCACTGATATCATTAATTGCGCATTCCCCAAAAGAGATTGCTAGCATGCCTGACACAGATAATGAAGAGCGAGCACTTGCAAATCCCATTAGACTCCCGCCTTTCATCCCAGGGGACGCTCACACCTGGTTCAACCAGGTGGAAGCTGTGTTTAGGTATAATAGGATAAATCAGGACATAGATAAATTTTACGCGCTCGTTAGCGCCGCACCCACGAAATTGCTTAATGATTCCAATGAGTTATTAGAAAACCCTCCTGATCACAATCCTTACGGAATCTTAAAAGGCAAAATCTTGGCAAGGCTTCAGATGTCCGATGCGGACAAGTTTCGTAGTTTGGTAGATGCCTCTGCTATCCCTCCTGTCTCTAGTTCCTTCTCACCTACTTCGCTAGTCAAAGAGCTGCGGAAACTCGCTACAGGAGTTGCCGTAGCTGAGGGCTTCCTGAAGGAAGTCTTCATGACGAAGCTTGCACCTAATGTGCGTCCTTTCCTCTCACTGGCAGGGTCTGAACAAACTCTAGAAAAATTAGCGGAAGCCGCAGAGACGGTGATCCGGAATATGAATTTGCCACAGGAACCACCAGTGGTTTCCCTGAATGTAGCTGCTACAACTTTTAGCCCGTCAAATACGACGCAGAATTCAGTCAAAATAGATCAGTTGCAGCAGGACATCGCTGAAATAAAGCAAGCTCTCCAAAATTTTCAAATAGGTCAGAGTCAAAGTGTGGCGCACATTCAGCAAGGCCCAGGGAGATTCCAAAGCCACCCAAATGCCTACAACTATCCTTATGACTATCCCTCCAACTATCACTATCCTCCTCCTCCTCCTCAACGCTTTGATAGAGGTAGATCTTATGATAGGTCAAATAATCAAAACCCCCGTTTTCGGTCACGCTCTCGTGATGCCAGTAGCAACTTGTGCTGGTATCACCAGAAATTTGGTGACCAAGCTCGAAGATGCGCTTCACGCTTTTGCCCAAGATATACCGAACAAATGGCTTCGGGAAACGCCAACAGCAACGCACAGTAGCGAGTACTGCGTTGCCTCATTCCCAGACTACTCGCCTCCTTACTATTCTCGATCCCGTTACCAAATATCGATTTCTAATCGACACTGGCTCTAGCGTATCAATTATTCCAGCCACGGCAAAAGTCAAAAACCAGCCAGTAGTGTCTACATTACGCGCCGCAAACGGCACGCCAATCTCGTGTTACGGTGAACGAGTTTTAGAGTGCAGTCTGGGATTGAGGCGAACTTTCTTGTTTACCTTCCTCATCGCGGAAGTCCAAGAGCCTATCATTGGCGCGGACTTTCTCGAAAAATTTGGGATTGTTGTAGACGTCAAAAATCGTAAAATTAGGGACGAGGAGACACAGATCTCAATTCCCGCTGGTAGCATAACTAAAGAAAATGTCTTGCATTCCTTTTCTATTGCTTTCAAGGAGGAGTGCATTTTCGCACAAATCCTCAAAAATTTTCCCGCATTAACAAACCCTAACTTAGTCTCTAACAACCTAAAAACGTGCACAAAGCATTTCATAGAGACGACGGGACCGCCTGTCTTCTCCCGTGCTAGGAGATTGCCGCCTGATCGATTGGCGTTAGCTAAGAAAGATTTCGCGCGCATGCAGGAGTGTGGCATCATCCGCACCTCAAAAAGTCCTTGGGCTAGCCCTCTTTTGCTGGTACCCAAGGCTAACGGTGAATTCAGACCGTGCGGGGACTTCCGCAGGTTGAATGCCGTTACTTTACCTGATCGCTATCCTATTCCCTACCTTCACGATTTCAGTGCAAATTTGGAAGGAGCACAAATTTTCTCTAAGATTGACCTACAGTCCGCCTTTCATCAAATCCCTCTTGATGAGTCCGCTATCCCCAAGACCGCTGTCATCACTCCATTTGGTCTCTTTGAATTTCTAAAAATGCCCTATGGTCTCCGGAACGCTCCTCAAACGTTCCAGAGACACATGGCTGAAATCTTCTCTGATCTATCTTTCGCTTTTGTCTACTTAGACGATATCCTTGTGGCGTCCACAACCCCAGAGTTGCACAAAGACCATCTTAGGGTCGTTTTTCAAAGATTGTCCGACAATGGACTCCTCGTAAACCCTGAGAAATGTGAGTTCGGAAAGTCATCACTGATTTATCTAGGTCATGAAATCTCTAGCCTAGGTCTAAAACCTTTGCCTTCCAAAGTAGAAGTGATCAGAAACTTTCCTCTTCCACAGACCCAGAAGGAACTAAGAAGGTTCCTAGGTTCTGTTAACTTCTACCATCGTTTCATACGCAATTGCGCTCAAACTTTAGCGCCCTTGTCCGACCTCCTCGAAAAGAAGCGCAAAGGAAAATCTATCGAGGTAAAATGGACAGAAGAAGCGCGCAAAGCTTTTGAAACTATAAAACACAAATTAGCTTCCGCGACTGAACTATCCTACCCTATTTCTAACGCTGATTTCAGCCTAGTTGTTGACGCATCCAGTACCGCCGTAGGTGCTGTGTTGCAACAACAAGTAGGTACTAATATCTCTCCTCTTGCTTTCTTTTCCAAGAAGATGTCGCCCACTGAGCGTGCTTATAGCGCGTTCGGTAGGGAACTTCTTGCTATCTATCTATCTGTGAGACACTTTCGCTACGCTCTAGAGGCAAGGGAGTTTGTGATCTACACTGATCACAAACCTTTGACCTCAGCTATAAAAATGCCTTCTGAGCGGCATTCGCCTAGAGAAGCTCGACACCTGTCCTTTATAAGTCAGTTCTCAACTGACATCCGTTACATTAAGGGACTAGACAATACCGTAGCCGATTGCCTCTCTAGAATTAATTCTGTCCAAACCAGTGGCGAAATCACCTTCGGCAACATTTGTAATGCTCAAAAGGAGGATCCTGAACTTCAGGACCTTCTCAAATCTTCTAACCCTTCCCTTCCAAAACTAACCTTGGTTGACGGCGTGTATCGTGATGCCGAGCGACCTTCTCGTTTGTATCTTCCTGCGACTCTCCGCAGAGTAGCTGTCCTCCACTACCATTCCCTCAGTCACCCTGGTATTAACCGTACATTGCGTTTGATTTCTGATCGTTACGTCTGGCCAGCGATGCGTAAGGAGGTCAAGCAAATTGTGCAAACGTGCCATGCGTGTCAGAGTAGTAAGGTGGTGAAACATAATCGTGCAGCGCTGCAGAGTTGCGCATTCACGGGTAAAAAGTTTGACTCTGTCCACTTAGACCTAGTGGGTCCCTTGCCTGTATCGCGCGGTTATTCTTATTTGTTGACCATTATCGATAGGTTCACGCGTTGGGTTGAGGCTGTCCCTCTTCCTGATACACAAACTGAGACTGTAGCTCGCGCCTTCATGTCCAACTGGATAGCTAGATTTGGGGTTCCCGTACAAGTCACACATGACCGGGGATCACAATTTACCTCCAAATTTTGGAGTGAGCTCAGTACCGCTTTAGGGTGTGCAAACACATCCACGACAGCTTACCATCCGCAGTCAAATGGACTTATTGAGAGAGTCCACAGAGACATCAAGTCTGCCTTGCGCTGCCTTAATTGCAGTCACGATTGGACTGATAGACTTCCAGTAGTATTGCTCAGCATTAGGAATCTCTTCCGGCAAGATCAGCAGTGCACAGCGGCGGAGATGTTGTACGGGAAGACACTTCGTCTCCCCGGCGACATTGTTGACCCAAAACCGTTGCCTGAATTTTCATCCGCTGACCGTTCCGCATATGTAGCCTGCCTAAAAGATTGCATGCGTAAGATTGAGTATGTTGCTCCACGAATGCCTCAGACTGAGGACAGACTAGATCCAGCCCTGCAAGACTGCACACATGTGTATGTCCGAAATGATGCTATAAAGCCTACGCTCACGCGCCCTTATGATGGTCCATTCAAAGTACTTAAACGCAAGCAAAAATATTTCATCCTCGACAGATTCGGCTCGAGCGACCCTGTGAGCATAGACAGATTAAAAGTCGCATACACTTCTGATCATAGTGTAACTTATAACTCATCATCTTCTCCGCAGATTTCTCTTTCCACTGAGACTCGATCATATCTACCATCTCAGTTTCCTCAGTTGACTGCATTGTTGCCTAGTCAGCTTGAGTGTAACCCTTTCTATGTGCCTGTGCATTCAAACCCTATCTCTAAACCTGTCGTAGATTCTAACTCTAGTCCTCTTACTGTCACAGCGACAAGTCTGGAGAGACCAGACGAGCCCGCTGCAGTAACTCCTGTTCCTAGGACTCTTGCTGATCTAAACTTGCAGACCCGTTTGGTGAAACTTCCCCGCTCAGTATCATTTGCCAATTGCCGAACTCGGCAGGGTCGCGTAGTTCGCCCTCCTTCCCGCTACACATGATTGCAGCGGGTGGACCTTTCGGTCTGCGCCTTGGGGGGTAATGTAGCATACCGCTACATACCGCTACATAACGTAAAAATTATAAATTTGCCATTCATACTTAAATAAATTAATTAGTAGCATTAAAATTATTACTCTAATTTATTATTAATTATTTTCTACTTCCAATTCATAATTATTAACATTTTTGTGTAAATACATGAGAGATCAAAATAATCAATTGACATTTCGAGTTCTCAAGCAGCCAGTCTGGCAACACACTAGCGCGCCGCCTAGTCCACTCACTCTTGCTTGTGGCGTGGTCGCGCAAACATCTCGATTCTACGTCGCCGCCATTCACACACACACCATTACCATATTCTCCCTGGGCTCTTTTTATGGTTCTCCTACTGGATTGAACTTGGATTGAACCTGGATTCTACTTGGATTAAACTTGATTATGATCTTTGCCCTTAGCCTGATTTATTCTCTAATTACGGGCCTCAAATTCTCCACTGCCTAAAAGTACGGGCACCATTGAATTAGCTTTGGCATTCGCTGAATTCCGCGTGCCAGAATCTTAAATACTATTCACTCCAAGAGTCATCGTCGCCATCAGGCTCGGCGCCTTGGTTAAATTCGCCTGCCCAAAAATTAAACTTGCCTTGCCTACACAAGTGGCTAAGCACCTATTGGATTACTTGAGAATACTTGCCCACTGTAAATAATAGCCCTAACTAGATACACTTAAAATCTCACCCACCGGCCGGAGTGACGTCAGCGCTCACCGAAGTTCACCACCGGCATTCCGGACCTCTCTGAGATTTCCAGTCAAGCTCACCGAAGACCGAAGTCCTCCCGGGTTTCCTCTGCCAATAAACTACAACCCAAACCGAGCTGAGTTCCACACCGCTTTCATTATCCCTTTTGCAATTTACCCAGTGCGCTTCGAGAAATAGATCGAGTTTTTGTTTATTCCTTGCCGCTCAAATCAAATTTCCACTGAACCACACAACGGCAACACCCACAAAACACCCGACAGGCCCGAATAAGTTCAGCGACTTCTGGGGCATTCTACCATCACGTTATTCTAAGGTGTACAATACTGTTTAACCTAAATCACTTGACCTAGTTTCGCATTAGACTGATCAGTGAGATAATTTACTCGATATCAGATATTTCATTTTACAATGTAGGTCATGTGGATGTAGCAGTCGCTACAAAAATGTTTCATTTTATTAAATTTCTCATTAACATTTAAACAACATAACTGTCGGGTTTTCGCGACCGTTGGGGGTAGTTTGAACTGAATATGTTAGCCCCCGAACGGCCAAAAAAACTCGAACAATTCTCGATAGTGATCTGGGAAAATTATGAGAGGGGTAATGAAAAACGGTTTTGGACTCAGCTCGTTTCAGGTGGAGTTTATTGGAAGAGGAAAAAAAACAGGAGGTCTTCGCTGAGCTTGACTGGCAATCCCAGTGAGGTCCGGAGTGCCGGTGGTGAGCTTCGGTGAGGGCTGGTGTCGCTCCGGCCGGTGGATGAGGTTTTTAAGTGTATTGAGTTCAGAATATTCGCTTTACGGTGGGCAATTTTTAAACTAAGCACAAATAGGTGAGTAGCTATTTGTGTGGGCAAAGTATGTTTAATTTTGGAGCAGGTGAATTTGATCAAAGGTGCCGAGCCTGATGGCGATGATGACTCTTGGTTTGAATAGTACTTAAGGTCCAGGCACGCGGAATTCATCGAATGCAAAGCTAATTCGATGGTGCCCGTACTTTTAGGCAGTTGAGAATTAAGGCTCGTAATTTAGAGAATATATCCGGCTAAAGGCCCAAAGCATAGCCCAACTCCACTCAAGTAGAAAAACCAAAAGCGGCCCAAAAGCGGCCCAGGAGCGGCCCAGGAGCGGCCCAGGGAGAATGTTGTAAGTGGTGTGTGTGATGACGTGAGGTCCTGCAAGGAGTCCAAAAGCTGGATGAAACGTTCCAGGCGAGACATCAAGACATTCCACCACTGACAATCCAACATATAATGATAACTCTTCCCACACGGAGAAATCCGAGAAACTCCTACAGGTCTGACACCAGCTACTTAGGATTCTCACTTTTGGCAAACTCAAAAGAGATAGGACAGATTTTTGGTTGACAGGTTTTAACAATAAATAAATTGTTTAAACTGTTTAGCTGTCAAAACTGTTCACTAATGCCTCTGGCTTTAAAAATCTGAGTATTAGGTTTAAGAACTTCCGGTAATAAGGATCATGATTCCTTACAGAGACTACGGGCAAGTAAACACGAGATCTACGGAATAACGTGAAAATATCAAGTGACTGCACTTTTGAACGCAGTAAAAAAAACATAAAAAAAATCCTAAGGTTCATGGATATAAATCCTACTGAAAAATCCTGGTAGATATCAATTGCAATGATAAAGGGATTAAGGAATAATATATATCCCCAATGATAAAGGAAAAAGGAAAAACCTAAGCGTTGATTTCACAGGCGGAAAATACGCGAAGAAAGAAAAACGAAAGCATGAAAGTTCCGTGTGCAATTTAGCCGGGGGCTTTACGCGTCGGCCTCAGCCAGAGCCGCCAGCGATTTGCACACAATCAAGATAGGCAGATGGTAGTGGGTGTTTTGTCACAAGAATGCGATGAGTTAAAATTTAATTTCATTGAAATGTTTCCCTAATGAAATAAGGGCGTTTACGTAAAGGTTTCAAAAGAGTATGGAATTAAGAAATGAAATTCCAAAACTCAGCAAGCATAGACAGGAATACTTTTCGTAATTTAAGACTACTGCGAGTCGGTTTATAAAAAAAAAGAATAAATGCTACTGTAACACATGCCTATAGTATTTATAATCACAGAGTAGTGACAAGTGACGACGGTGTGAGGTTCCGCCATTAAACAAAGGTTATCGACAACGAAAAGCCGGCAAGTTCAGCCGCGTTCGTTCCGAGTATCGAATCATGAATGGAACTGCAGGTATATACTATTATCGTAAAGAAAAGGAACGAACATGATTATGCTTTGATAATAAAATCATGACACGGAAATGCAATGCACATCTGACGCAACATTTTACGCTAAATCACGTTGAGAAACAAAACACTGAATGAGAACATGCTACATCACAATTCCTACGCATAACTACGTATCCAAATAGCACTGCACTGACAACTATTAATACTCCAGAACACGAAGAAAGAACACGAATATTTTCTAACACTGATTTATCACGAGAAAGAAGAAAGAACGCGATTATTTTCCAACACATTTAAACTCACGAGAATTTGCTGTAACACCGCTAAAGTATGCCGCCAAAGTAAGAGTGGCTTTTTGAAAGAAGAGACGCGCAACTGCGCAGTGTTGCCACCAGAGGGCTTCTCTCTCGAAAAATGTCAATTGTTATTTTATCGTCTCATGTATTTACACAAAAACTTCAATGATTACGAATTAGAAGTAGAAAATAATTAATAATAAATTAGAGTAAGATTTTTAATGCTACTAATTAATTTATTTAAGTACGAATGGCAAATTTCTAATTTTTACGCTTATGTAGCGGTATGCTACATTACCCCCCAAGGCGCAGACCGAAAGGTCCACCCGCTGCAATCATCTGTAGCGGGAAGGAGGGCGAACTACACGACCCTGCCGAGTTCGGCAATTGGCAAATGATACTGAGCGGGGAAGTTTCACCAAACGGGTCTGCAAGTTTAGATCGGCAAGAGTCCTAGGAACAGGAGTTACTGCAGCGGGCTCGTCTGGTCTCCCCAGACTTGTCGCTGTGTCAGTAAGAGGGCTAGAGTTAGAATCTACGATAGGCTTAGGGATAGGGTTTGAATGTACAGACACGTAGAAAGGGTTACACTCAAGTTGACTAGGCAACAAGGCAGCCAACTGAGGAAGCTGAGATGGTAGATATGATCGAGTCTCAGTGGAAAGGGGAATCTGCGGAGAGGAGGATGAGTTATGAGTTACACTATGATCAGAAGTGTATGCGACTTTTAATCGATCAATGCTCACGGGGTCGTGTGAACCGCCTCTTTCGAGGATGAAATATTTTTGCTTGCGTTTAAGTACTTTGAATAGGCCATCATAAGGGCGCGTGAGTGTAGGTTTTATAGCATCATTGCGGACATACACATGTGTGCAGTCTTGCAGGGCAGAATCCAGTTTGTCGTGAGTCTGAGGCATTCGTGGAGCCACATACTTGATCTTACGCATGCAATCTTTGAGACAGGTCACATAAGCGGAACGGTCAGCGGATGAAAATTCAGGCAAAGGTTTTGGGTCAACAATGTCGCCGGGGAGACGAAGCGTTTTCCCGTACAACATTTCAGCCGCTGTGCATTGCTGATCCTGTCTGTGTAAATTTCGGATGCTAAGTAGTACTACTGGAAGTCTATCAGTCCAATCGTGACTGCAATTAAGGCAGCGCAATGCAACCTTGAGGTCTCTGTGGACTCTCTCAATAAGTCCATTTGACTGCGGATGATACGCTGTAGTTGATGTATTTGCGCACCCTAAGGCGGTGCTAAGCTCACTCCAGAGTTTGGAGGTGAATTGTGATCCCCGGTCATGTGTGACACTTAAGGGAACCCCAAATCTAGAGATCCAGTTTGACAAGAAAGCGCGCGCTACAGTCTCAGTTTGGGTATCAGGAAGAGGGACAGCCTCAACCCAACGCGTGAACCTATCGATGATGGTCAACAAATAAGAATAACCGCGCGATAAAGGCAAGGGACCCACCAAATCTAGGTGTACAGAGTCAAACTTGTGACCTGTGAATGCACAACTCTGCAGCGCCGCACGATTATGTTTCACCACCTTACTTCTCTGACACGCATGGCAATTTTGCACAATTTGCTTGACCTCCTTACGCATCGCTGGCCAGACGAAACGATCAGAAATCAAACGCACTGTACGGTTAATACCTGGATGAGAGAGGGAATGGTAGTGGAGGACAGCTACTCTGCGGAGCGTCGCAGGAAGATACAAACGAGAAGGTCGCTCGGCATCACGGTACACGCCGTCAACCAAGGTTAGTTTTGGAGGGGAAGTGTTAGAAGGTTTGAGAAGGTCCTGAAGTTCAGGATCCTCCTTCTGCGCGTTTGCTATGTTGCCAAAAGTGATTTCCCCACCGGTTTGGACAGAGTTAATTCTGGAAAGACAATCAGCGACGGTATTGTCCAACCCTTTTATGAAACGGATGTCAGTGGTAAACTGACTTATAAACGACAAGTGTCGAGCTTCCCTAGGAGAATGTCTTTCAGAAGGCATTTTGATCGCTGAGGTCAGAGGTTTGTGATCTGTGTAGATCACAAACTCCCTCGCCTCTAGAGCATAGCGGAAGTGTCTCACAGACAAGTAGATAGCAAGAAGTTCCCTACCGAACGCGCTATAACCACGCTCAGTGGGCGACAGCTTTTTGGAAAAGAAAGCAAGAGGAGAGATGCTAGTCCCTACTTGTTGTTGCAACACAGCACCTACGGCGGTACTGGATGCGTCAACAACTAGGCTGAAATCAGCATTAGCAATAGGATAGGATAGTTCAGTCGCGGAGGCTAACTTGTGCTTGATTGTTTCGAAAGCTTTGCGCGCTTCTTCTGTCCATTTTACCTCAATAGATTTGCCTTTTCGTTTCGGTTCGAGGAGGTCAGACAAGGGCGCTAAAGTTTGAGCACAGTTGCGTATGAAACGATGGTAGAAGTTAACAGAACCTAGGAACCTTCTTAGTTCCTTCTGGGTCTGTGGAAGAGGAAAGTTTTTGATCACTTCTACTTTGGAAGGCAAAGGTTTTAGACCTAGGCTAGAGATTTCATGACCTAAGTAAATCAGTGATGGCTTTCCGAGCTCACATTTTGCAGGATTTACGAGGAGTCCATTGTCGGACAATCTTTGAAAAACGACCCTAAGATGGTCTTTGTGCAACTCCGGGGTTGTGGATGCCACTAGGATGTCGTCTAGATAGACATAGGCGAAAGTGAGGTCAGAGAAAATTTCAGCCATGTGCCTTTGGAACGTTTGAGGTGCGTTCCGGAGACCATATGGCATCTTTAGGAATTCAAAGAGACCAAACGGAGTGATTACCGCGGTCTTAGGAATCGCAGACTCATCCAAGGGAATTTGATGGAAGGCAGACTGCAGGTCTATCTTAGAGAAAATTTGTGCTCCCTCTAAATTTGCACTGAAATCATGAAGGTAGGGAATAGGGTATCGATCAGGTAAAGTAACGGCGTTCAACTTGCGGAAATCCCCGCACGGTCTGAATTCACCGTTAGCCTTGGGTACTAGCAAAAGAGGGCTAGCCCAAGGGCTTTTGGAGGTGCGGATGATGCCATTTTCGAGCATGCGCGCAAATTCTTTCTTAGCTAACGCCAATCGGTCAGGCGGCAATCGCCTTGCACGGGAGAAAACTGGCGGTCCCGTCGTCTCTATGAAGTGCTTTGTGCATGTTTGCATGTTATTAGAAGCTAAGTTAGGGTTTGTTAATGCTGGGAAATTTTTAAGTTCTTGTTCAAACATGCACTCCTCCTTGAAAGCAATCGAGAAGGAATGCAAGACATTTGCTCTAGTTATGCTACAAGCGGGAATTGAGATCTGTGTCTCCTCGTCCCTAATTCTACGGTTCTTAATATCTACAATTATGCCATACTTGGCTAGAAAGTCTGCACCTATTATGGGCTCTTGGACTTCAGCTACCAAGAAAGTGAATACAAATTTTCTCCTCAATCCCAGACCGCACTCTAAAATTCTTTCACCGTAACAAGGTATTGGCGTGCCGTTTGCGGCGCGTAATGTCGCCAACAATGGGTTGTTTTTGTCTTTCACCGTGGCTGGGATAATTGATACACTGGAGCCAGTGTCTATTAAAAATCGATACTTGGTGACGGGATCGTGAATGGTCAAGAGGCGAGTAGTCTGGGAATGAGGCAACGCAGTACTCGCTACTATGCGTCGCTGTTGGCGTTTCCCGAAGTCATTTCGGTATAACGAGGACTGTATCTAGAGGCACATTTGCGAGCTTGGTCACCAAATTTCATGTGGTACCAGCATAAATTGCTACTAGCATCACGAGAGCGCGACCTGAAGCGGCGGTCTTGATTTGACCTATCATAAGATCTACCTCTATCAAAGCGTTGAGGAGGAGGAGAAGGATAGTTTGAGTGATAGTCAGAGGGATAGTCGTAGGCATTTTGGTGGCTTTGGAATCTCCCTGGGCCTTGCTGAATGTGAGCCACACTCTGACCTATTTGAAAATTTTGGAGAGCTTGCTTTATTTCAGCGATGTCCTGCTGCATCTTATCTATTGTGGCTGAGGATTGATTTTGCGCCGTATATGACGGGCTAAAATTTGTAGCTCCTACATTCAAGGAAGCAACTTGCGGTTCTCGTGACGAATTAATATTGCGCATCACCTTCTCTGCGGATTCCGCTAATTTTTCTAACGTTTGCTCGGGCCCTGCTAGCGATAGAAATGGACGCACGTTCGGGGGAAGCTTAGTCATGAAAACTTCCTTCAGAAATCCCTCAGCTACGGCAACACCCGTAGCGAGTTTCCGCAGTTCTTTCACTAGCGAAGTGGGTGAGAAAGAGACAGAGACAGATGGAATCGCTGAGGCATCTACAAGACTTCGGAATTTGTCCGCATCGGACATCTGAAGCCTTGCCAAAATTTTGCCTTTCAAGATTCCGTAAGGATTGAGAGGTGGAGGGTTTTCTAAGATTTCGTTTGAGTCATTTAATAGTTTTGTGGGCGCGGCGCTCACAAGAGCATAGAATTTGTCTATGTCATTTATTATTTTATGATACCTAAACACGGCTTCACACTGTTGAAACCAGGTGTGAGCATCCTCCGGAATAAAGGGCGGGAGCCTAATGGGTTTTGAGGGAGCTCGATCTTCATTATCTGATTCAGTCATGCTAGCGATCACTTTTGGGATGCACAGTTAATGATATCAGTGCCTAAGACTTGGGATTAAGTGGCAAAGGGGTTGCGTTAATTCTTTACCTACTCAATCATTCAGGTTGAGTTGAAACAGAAGGAAGGAAATATGAAATTGGAAACGAGAAAAATTTCTGCGGTATGCGGCAATTTGCGTAGGCACAAAATTAAAGCAGGTAAAAAAATTATTTTTCTACCTACTCAATCATTCAATAACGTTGAAGAAAACGGAGGGAAAATGGAGAATGGGAACGCGAATTTTTACGGTAGTCAGAATGAACATGAGCACGGAAATAGAAAAAAAAATATTTTTCCTACCTACTGAGGCACATGAAACTAACAAACAAGGACAGGATAGCGCTGAAAAAAAATATTTTGTTAGAGCTGCTCAGAGAAACAATTAGCACGGTCAAATCCACAGGAATCTCTCAAACTACTACGAAATGGGAAAACTTATCACTACAATGATACGCCAACATTATCCTCTCACAATCTCTCAAACACTTCGAGTTTAGTTCTTTTTATTTTTAAGAGTTCCCGGCCATCGCACCAGTGTCGGGTTTTCGCGACCGTTGGGGGTGTAGTTTGAACTGAATATGTTAGCCCCCGAACGGCCAAAAAACTCGAACAATTCTCGATAGTGATCTGGGAAAATTATGAGAGGGGTAATGAAAAACGGTTTTGGACTCAGCTCGTTTCAGGTGGAGTTTATTGGAAGAGGAAAAAAACCAGGAGGTCTTCGCTGAGCTTGACTGGCAATCCCAGTGAGGTCCGGAGTGCCGGTGGTGAGCTTCGGTGAGGGCTGGTGTCGCTCCGGCCGGTGGATGAGGTTTTTAAGTGTATTGAGTTCAGAATATTCGCTTTACGGTGGGCAATTTTTAAACTAAGCACAAATAGGTGAGTAGCTATTTGTGTGGGCAAAGTATGTTTAATTTTGGAGCAGGTGAATTTGATCAAAGGTGCCGAGCCTGATGGCGATGATGACTCTTGGTTTGAATAGTACTTAAGGTCCAGGCACGCGGAATTCAGCGAATGCAAAGCTAATTCGATGGTGCCCGTTATTTTAGGCAGTTGAGAATTAAGGCTCGTAATTTAGAGAATATATCCGGCTAAAGGCCCAAAGCATAGCCCAACTCCACTCAAGTAGAAAAACCAAAAGCGGCCCAAAAGCGGCCCAGGAGCGGCCCAGGAGCGGCCCAGGGAGAATGTTGTAAGTGGTGTGTGTGATGACGTGGAGGTCCTGCAAGGAGTCCAAAAGCTGGATGAAACGTTCCAGGCGAGACATCAAGACATTCCACCACTGACAATCCAACATATAATGATAACTCTTCCCACACGGAGAAATCCGAGAAACTCCTACAGGTCTGACACCAGCTACTTAGGATTCTCACTTTTGGCAAACTCAAAAGAGATAGGACAGATTTTTGGTTGACAGGTTTTAACAATAAATAAATTGTTTAAACTGTTTAGCTGTCAAAACTGTTCACTAATGCCTCTGGCTTTAAAAATCTGAGTATTTGGTTTAAGAACTTCCGGTAATAAGGATCATGATTCCTTACAGAGACTACGGGCAAGTAAACACGAGATCTACGGAATAACGTGAAAATATCAAGTGACTGCACTTTTGAACGCAGTAAAAAAAACATAAAAAAAATCCTAAGGTTCATGGATATAAATCCTACTGAAAAATCCTGGTAGATATCAATTGCAATGATAAAGGGATTAAGGAATAATATATATCCCCAATGATAAAGGAAAAAGGAAAAACCTAAGCGTTGATTTCACAGGCGGAAAATACGCGAAGAAAGAAAAACGAAAGCATGAAAGTTCCGTGTGCAATTTAGCCGGGGGCTTTACGCGTCGGCCTCAGCCAGAGCCGACAGCGATTTGCACACAATAATGAAGGCATCTACGGATGCTTTATTTCCAATCAAGCCTGATACATATCACCTTGTACATTGGATTTTCAAATGCCTTATAACTAACGCCAGGACGCCATGACGCTTTCCCCCGGTCGAGACCGCGCGGTACCCATTTCAGACACCTGGGTAGAGTGGGGTATTGTGCTTGGAATTTTTCTCCTATACCCAACAGAGAAAATCGCCACTGCCAGCGCCGAGTTTCGAAGATAGGCAGATGGTAGTGGGTGTTTTGTCACAAGAATGCGATGAGTTAAAATTTAATTTCATTGAAATGTTTCCCTAATGAAATAAGGGCGTTTACGTAAAGGTTTCAAAAGAGTATGGAATTAAGAAATGAAATTCCAAAACTCAGCAAGCATAGACAGGAATACTTTTCGTAATTTAAGACTACTGCGAGTCGGTTTATAAAAAAAAAGAATAAATGCTACTGTAACACATGCCTATAGTATTTATAATCACAGAGTAGTGACAAGTGACGACGGTGTGAGGTTCCGCCATTAAACAAAGGTTATCGACAACGAAAAGCCGGCAAGTTCAGCCGCGTTCGTTCCGAGTATCGAATCATGAATGGAACTGCAGGTATATACTATTATCGTAAAGAAAAGGAACGAACATGATTATGCTTTGATAATAAAATCATGACACGGAAATGCAATGCACATCTGACGCAACATTTTACGCTAAATCACGTTGAGAAACAAAACACTGAATGAGAACATGCTACATCACAATTCCTACGCATAACTACGTATCCAAATAGCACTGCACTGACAACTATTAATACTCCAGAACACGAAGAAAGAACACGAATATTTTCTAACACTGATTTATCACGAGAACGAAGAAAGAACGAAGCGTAAAAATTAGAAATTTGCCATTCGCACTTAAATAAATTAATTAGTAGCATTAAAAATCTTACTCTAATTTATTATTAATTATTTTCTACTTCTAATTCGTAATCATTGAAGTTTTTGTGTAAATACATGAGACGATAAAATAACAATGGACATTTTTCGAGAGAGAAGCCCTCTGGTGGCAATACTGCGCAAGGCGCGTCTCTGTTTCAAAAAGAGCACTCTTACTTTGGCGGTTGCCTAGCTCGCTCACAGCACTTTTCTCGTGAGTAATCAGTGTTAGAAAATAATCGTGTTCTTTCTTTCGTGTTCAGTGAGTATTAATAGTTGACAGTGCAGTGTTATTTGGATACGTAGTTATGCGTAGGAATTGTGATGTAGCATGTTTTCATTCAGTGTTTTGTTTTTTTTCTCAACATGACTTAGCGTAAAATTTTGCGTCAGATGTGCATTGCATTTCCGTGTCATGATTTTATTATCAAAACATAATCATGTTCGTTCCTTTCTTTACTACAATAGTATATACCTGCAGTTTCCATTCATGATTCGATACTCGGAACGAACGCGGCTGAATTGCCGGCGTTCGTAGTCGATAGCGTCTTTGTGTAATGGCGGAACATCACACCGTCGTCTCTTGTCACTACTCCGTGACTATAATTCACTATAGGCATGTGTTATAGTAGCATTTATTCTTTTTTTTTACAAACCGACTTGCAGTAGTTTTAAATTACGAAAAGTATTCATGTCTATGCTTGCTAAGTTTTGGAATTTCATTTCTTAATTCCATACTCTTTGAAACCTTTACGTAACCGCACTTATTTCAATATAAAACATTTCAATAAAATTTAATTTAACTCATCGCATTCTTGTGACAAACACCCACTACCATCTGCCTATCTTGAGTGTGTGCAAATTGCTGGCGGCTTGGCTGAGGCCGACGTGTAAAGCCGCCCGGCTAAATCGCCGCACGGAATTTTCATGCTTTCGTTTTTTTTTTCTTCGCGTATTTTCCGTCTGTGAAATCAACGCTTAGGTTTCCTTTTCCTTTTATCATTGGGGATATATATATTCCTTTTATCCCTTCATTATTGCAAACGATATTTATCAGTAAATTTCAGTAGAATTTATAAATGAAATTTAGGAATTCCTTTTCTCTGTATTCTTGTACCGTTATGGAGATTTTCTAGAGTACATCAAGAAGCGCAAATCTTCATGTTAAGCATTTCCTTAATTACTAAATTCTTAAATTTCATGCCTTGCATTTAAAGCAAGAGCATTTGTATCAGAATCTCTTAATTGATTTTTTCCTATCCTTCCTTAACTTAGCTGGTGTTGGATCTTTAGGATTTTTCTCGGAGGGATCTACTTTATGGGAGTTTTATCATGTACTTTGGGATAACTTCAGTGTGAAATTTCCTTGATGTCTCCTTGGACTGCTCATCCAGTGTGTTGGACTCCTTGCAGGACCTCCACGTCATCACAACACAACACACTCACAGTTAATAATCTCCCTGGGCTTACTAGTATCCTAGTATGCTATGCTAATATGAGCAGTAACTTAACTTGCTCCTGCTAATGTGCTAATGTGCTAATGTGCCGACTTGCTTCTGCTCACATGAGCCGGATTTAACTTGCTCACTCACACCTCACCTTATTTTGAGTCATTAGTTCTACCTGAGCTACGTCATTGACCCTCGCTCAATTATCTCAAATTGCCTAATTCAAGTTCCCAAATACAACTCACTCACCCTGCCTACTCCATCGCGTGACGGCCTTCGCCAACGCCAGCCTGGCTCTCCGGCACGGATTGCCCACCTAGACAAGCTCTCCGAGATCAAGATCCAAGCCAGTTCTCCTTGGATTTCCTTCAATAAGCTACACGGCAGGAAAAAGCTGAGTTAACCAAAAATTGTCATTCATTATCCCTCTTATAGTCGCTCAAATTTACTTGTCGAGAGATGTTGTAGTCTTTGCCCGTCAATTCACCCCAGCGGACAATCAGACCTACACACTGGTGACCCCAGTTAAAATAACCCAAAACTTTCTTAAAAAAACTTAAAAACAATTCAACTCGATAAGTGTTTGAGAGATTGTGAGAGGATAATTTTGGCATGTCATTGTAGTGATAAATTTCCCATGTCGTAGTCTTTGAGAATTTTCTATAGATGTCACTGTGCTAATCTTTCTCTGAGCAGCTTTAAAAAATTTTATGCTGTTTTCCTGTCTTTGTTTGTTTTCGTGCCTCAGTAGGTGGGAAAAATATTTTTCTCCTATTTCCGTGCTGTGCATTTATTTCTGACTACCGTAAAAATCTTCGCTTCCATTCTCTCTCTTTCCGTTTTTTTTTCAACGTTAAGGATTGATTGAGTAGGTAGGAAAATAATTTTTTTCTCACCTGCTTTATTTTTGTGCCTACGCAAAAATTGCCGCATACCGCATAATTTTTTCTCGTTTCCAATTTCATATTTCTGTTTCAACTTAATTTGAATGATTGAGTAGGTAAAGAAATAACGCAATCCCTTGCCACTTAATTCCAAGTCATAGGCACTGATATCTTAATTGCGCATCCCCAAAGAGATTGCTAGCATGCCTGACTCAGATAATGAAGATCGAGCCTCCACAAAACCCATTAGGCTCCCTCCCTTCATTCCGGAGGACGCCCACACCTGGTTTCAACAGTGTGAGGCGATGTTTAGGTATCATAAGGTCACTAATAACACTGACCAATTCTACGCCCTTGTTTCCGCAGCCCCCACAAAATTGTTGAATGATTCAAATCATTTGCTCGAAAGCCCTCCCACCGTTGATCCGTACGGCACCTTAAAAAGAAAGATTCTGCAGAAGTTGCAGATATCCGATGCGGACAAATTTCGTAGTTTGGTAGACGCCTCAGCAATTCCATCTGTCTCTAGCTCTTTCTCTCCCACTTCGCTAGTGAAAGAGCTGCGAAAACTCGCTACGGGTGTTGCCGTAGCTGAGGGATTCCTGAAGGAAGTTTTCATGACTAAGCTTCCACAGAATGTGCGCCCATTTCTATCGCTAGCAGGCCCCGATCAAACGTTAGAAAAGCTGGCGGAGTCCACTGAGACGGTGATGCGCAATATTAATTTGTCACGAGAACCACAAGTTGCTTCCCTAAATGCAGCTGCCGCAAATTTTAGCCCCGCAAATACTCAGAATCAATCCTCAGCCATAAAAGATAAGATGCAGCAAGACATCGCTGAGATAAAGCAAGCTCTCCAGAATTGCCAGTTAGGTCAGAGTGGTCAGAGCGTAGCTCACATTCAGCAAGGCCCAGGGAGATTCCAAAGCCACCAAAACGCCTACGACTATCCGTATGACTATCCCTCCAACTATCACTATCCTCTTCCTCCTCCTCAACGCTTTGATAGAGGTAGATCTTATGATAGGTCAAATCAAGACCGTCGCTTTCGGTCGCGCTCTCGTGATGCCGGTAGCAATTTATGCTGGTATCACCAGAAATTTGGTGACCAAGCTCGCAAATGTGCCTCTAGATACTGTCCGCGTTATACCGAAATGACTTCGGGAAACGCCAACAGCAACGCACAGTAGCGAGTACTGCGTTGCCTCAATCCCAGACTACTCGCCTCCTTACTATTCTCGATCCCGTTACCAAATATCGATTTCTCATCGACACTGGCTCAAGCGTGTCAATTATCCCAGCCACGGCAAAAGACAAAAACAACCCATTGTTGGCGACATTACGCGCCGCGAACGGCACGCCAATTCCTTGTTACGGTGAAAGAGTATTAGAGTGCAGCCTGGGATTGAGGCGATCCTTCCTTTTCACCTTCTTAATCGCGGAAGTCCAAGAGCCTATCATTGGCGCGGATTTCCTAGAGAAGTATGGGATTATTGTAGATGTTAAAAACCGTAGAATTAGGGACGAGGAGACACAGATCTCAATTCCCGCTGGTAGCATAACTAGAGCAAATGTCTTGCATTCCTTCTCGATTGCTTTCAAGGAGGAGTGCATGTTTGAACAAGAACTTAAAATTTTCCCAGCATTAACAAACCCTAACTTAGCTTCTAATAACATGCAAACATGCACAAAGGACTTCATAGAGACGGAAGGTCCGCCAGTTTTCTCCCGTGCTAGGCGACTGCCGCCTGATCGATTGGCGTTAGCCAAGAGAGAATTCGCGCGCATGCAAGAATGTGGCATCATCCGCACCTCCAAAAGTCCTTGGGCTAGTCCTCTTTTGCTAGTACCCAAGGCTAACGGTGAATTCAGACCGTGCGGGGATTTCCGCAGGTTGAACGCCGTTACTTTACCTGATCGATACCCTATTCCCTACCTTCATGATTTCAGTGCAAATTTAGAGGGAGCACAAATTTTCTCTAAGATAGACCTGCAGTCTGCCTTCCATCAAATCCCCTTGGATGAGTCTGCGATTCCTAAGACCGCGGTAATCACTCCGTTTGGTCTCTTTGAATTCCTCAAGATGCCATATGGCTTGAGGAACGCTCCTCAGACGTTCCAAAGGCACATGGCTGAAATTTTCTCTGATCTCACTTTCGCCTATGTCTATCTAGACGACATCCTAGTGGCATCCACAACCCCAGAGTTGCACAAAGACCATCTTAGGGTCGTTTTTCAAAGACTGTCCGACAATGGACTCCTCGTAAATCCTGAGAAATGTGAGTTCGGAAAGTCATCACTGATTTACTTAGGTCATGAAATTTCTAGCCTAGGTCTAAAACCTTTGCCTTCCAAAGTAGAAGTGATCAAAAACTTTCCTCTTCCACAGACCCAGAAGGAACTAAGAAGGTTCCTAGGTTCTGTTAACTTCTATCATCGTTTCATACGCAACTGTGCCCAAACTTTAGCACCCTTGTCTGACCTCCTCGAACCGAAACGAAAAGGAAAATCTATTGAGGTAAAATGGACAGAAGAAGCGCGCAAGGCTTTTGAGGAAATAAAGCACAAGTTAGCTTCCGCGACGGAACTATCCTACCCTATTGCTAATGCTGATTTCAGCCTCGTTGTGGACGCATCCAGTACCGCCGTAGGTGCTGTTTTGCAACAACAAGTAGGTACTAATATCTCTCCTCTTGCTTTCTTTTCCAAAAAGCTGTCGCCCACTGAGCGTGCTTATAGCGCGTTCGGTAGGGAACTTCTTGCTATCTACTTATCTGTGAGACACTTTCGCTATGCTCTAGAGGCGAGGGAGTTTGTGATCTACACAGATCACAAACCTCTGACCTTAGCGATCAAAATGCCTTCTGAAAGACATTCCCCAAGGGAAGCCCGACACTTGTCGTTTATAAGTCAGTTTACCACTGACATCCGCTTCATAAAAGGGTTGGACAATACTGTCGCTGATTGCCTATCGCGCATAAATACTGTCCAAACCAGTGGTGAAATCACTTTTGGTAATATTTCCAAAACTCAGAAGGAGGATCCTGAACTTCAGGACCTTCTCAAACCTTCTAACACTTCCTCTCTGAAATTAACCTTGGTTGACGGCGTGTACCGTGATGCCAAGCGACTTTCTCGTTTGTACCTTCCTGCAACTCTCCGCAGAGTAGCTATCCTGCATTACCATTCTCTCTCTCACCCTGGTATTAACCGTACATTGCGTTTGATTTCTGATCGTTACGTCTGGCCAGCGATGCGTAAGGAGGTCAAGCAAATTGTGCAAAATTGCCATGCATGTCAGAGTAGTAAAGTGGTGAAACATAATCGTGCAGCGCTGCAGAGTTGTGCATTCACAGGTCACAAGTTGGACTCGGTCCACCTAGATTTGGTGGGTCCTTTGCCTTTATCGCGCGGTTATTCTTATTTGTTGACCATCATCGATAGGTTCACACGTTGGGTTGAGGCTGTCCCTCTTCCTGATACCCAAACTGAGACTGTAGCGCGCGCTTTCATGTCCAACTGGATCTCTAGATTTGGTGTCCCCTTAAAGGTCACGCATGACCGGGGATCACAATTTACCTCAAAATTCTGGAGTGAGCTCAGCAATGCTGTAGGTTGTACTAACACCTCTACGACCTCTTACCATCCGCAGTCAAATGGACTTATTGAGAGAGTCCACAGGGACTTGAAGGCTGCATTACGTTGCTTGAACTGCAGTCACGATTGGACTGACACTTCCAGTTGTATTGTTGAGCATCCGCAATCTGTACAGACAAGATCAGCAGTGCACAGCGGCTGAAATGCTATATGGTCAGACACTTCGTCTCCCCGGCGACATTGTTGACCCAAAACCTTTGCCTGAATTTTCATCCGCTGATCGTTCCGCATATGTAACCTGCCTAAAAGATTGCATGCGCCAGATCAAGTATGTGGCTCCGCGAATGCCTCAGACTGAGGACAAACTGGATCCTGCCTTGCGAGACTGCACACATGTGTATGTCCGAAACGACGCCATCAAACCTACACTCACGCGCCCTTATGAGGGCCCATTCAAAATAATCAAACGCACGCCCAAGTATTTTGTCCTGGAAAGATCGGGTTCACACGACCCCGTGAGCATTGATCGATTAAAAGTCGCGTACACTTCCGATCATAGTGTAACTGCTAAACCATCATTCTCTCCACAGAATTCGCCTTCCACTGAGACTCGATCATATCTACCATCTCAGCTTCCTCAGTTGGCTGCATTATTGCCTAGTCAACTTGAGTGTAACCCTTTCTATGTGTCTGTACATTCAAACCCTATCCCTAAGCCTATCGTAGACTCTAATTCTAGCCCTCTTACTGACACAGCGACAAGTCTGGAGAGACCAGACGAGCCCGCTGCAGTAACTCCTGTTCCTAGGACTCTTGCCGATCTAAACTTGCAGACCCGTTTGGTGAAACTTCCCCGCTCAGTATCATTTGCCAATTGCCGAACCCGGCAGGGTCGTGTAGTTCGCCCTCCTTCCCGCTACAGATGATTGCAGCGGGTGGACCTTTCGGTCTGCGCCTTGGGGGGTAATGTAGCATACCGCTACATAAGCGTAAAAATTAGAAATTTGCCATTCGCACTTAAATAAATTAATTAGTAGCATTAAAAATCTTACTCTAATTTATTATTAATTATTTTCTACTTCTAATTCGTAATCATTGAAGTTTTTGTGTAAATACATGAGACGATAAAATAACAATTGACATTTTTCGAGAGAGAAGCCCTCTGGTGGCAATACTGCGCAAGGCGCGTCTCTGTTTCAAAAAGAGCACTCTTACTTTGGCGGTTGCCTAGCTCGCTCACAGCACTTTTCTCGTGAGTAATCAGTGTTAGAAAATAATCGTGTTCTTTCTTCGTGTTCAGTGAGTATTAATAGTTGACAGTGCAGTGTTATTTGGATACGTAGTTATGCGTAGGAATTGTGATGTAGCATGTTTTCATTCAGTGTTTTGTTTTTTTTCTCAACATGACTTAGCGTAAAATTTTGCGTCAGATGTGCATTGCATTTCCGTGTCATGATTTTATTATCAAAACATAATCATGTTCGTTTCTTTCTTTACTACAATAGTATATACCTGCAGTTTCCATTCATGATTCGATACTCGGAACGAACGCGGCTGAATTGCCTGCGTTCGTTGTCGATAGCGTCTTTGTGTAATGGCGGAACATCACACCGTCGTCTCTTGTCACTACTCCGTGACTATAATTCACTATAGGTATGTGTTATAGTAGCATTTATTCTTTTTTTTTACAAACCGACTTGCAGTAGTTTTAAATTACGAAAAGTATTCATGTCTATGCTTGCTAAGTTTTGGAATTTCATTTCTTAATTCCATACTCTTTGAAACCTTTACGTAACCGCACTTATTTCAATATAAAACATTTCAATAAAATTTAATTTAACTCATCGCATTCTTGTGACAAACACCCACTACCATCTGCCTATCTTGAGTGTGTGCAAATTGCTGGCGGCTTGGCTGAGGCCGACGTGTAAAGCCGCCCGGCTAAATCGCCGCACGGAATTTTCATGCTTTCGTTTTTTTTTTTCTTCGCGTATTTTCCGTCTGTGAAATCAACGCTTAGGTTTCCTTTTCCTTTTATCATTGGGGATATATATATTCCTTTTATCCCTTCATTATTGCAAACGATATTTATCAGTAAATTTCAGTAGAATTTATAAATGAACTTTAGGAATTCCTTTTCTCTGTATTCTTGTACCGTTATGGAGATTTTCTAGAGTACATCAAGAAGCTTAAATCTTCATGTTAAGCATTTCCTTAATTACTAAATTCTTAAATTTCATGCCTTGCATTTAAAGCAAGAGCATTTGTATCAGAATCTCTTAATTGATTTTTTCCTATCCTTCCTTAACTTAGCTGGTGTTAGATCTTTAGGATTTTTCTCGGAGGGATCTACTTTATGGGAGTTTTATCATGTACTTTGGGATAACTTCAGTGTGAAATTTCCTTGATGTCTCCTTGGACTGCTCATCCAGTGTGTTGGACTCCTTGCAGGACCTCCACGTCATCACAACACAACACACTCACAGTTAATAATCTCCCTGGGCTTACTAGTATCCTAGTATGCTATGCTAATATGAGCAGTAACTTAACTTGCTCCTGCTAATGTGCTAATGTGCTAATGTGCCGACTTGCTTCTGCTCACATGAGCCGGATTTAACTTGCTCACTCACACCTCACCTTATTTTGAGTCATTAGTTCTACCTGAGCTACGTCATTGACCCTCGCTCAATTATCTCAAATTGCCTAATTCAAGTTCCCAAATACAACTCACTCACCCTGCCTACTCCATCGCGTGACGGCCTTCGCCAACGCCAGCCTGGCTCTCCGGCACGGATTGCCCACCTAGACAAGCTCTCCGAGATCAAGATCCAAGCCAGTTCTCCTTGGTTTTCCTTCAATAAGCTACACGGCAGGAAAAAGCTGAGTTAACCAAAAATTGTCATTCATTATCCCTCTTATAGTCGCTCAAATTTACTTGTCGAGAGATGTTGTAGTCTTTGCCCGTCAATTCACCCCAGCGGACAATCAGACCTACACATGTACAACTTGAGTAATGCTCAAACCCAGGGAATGTGTATTGTGGCGTTTGGTGCCGTCGAGGATAAGAACGGTGTAATGCACAAGCTAAGGAGGAACGAGAGAGTGACGCGGAAAACCAAGCGTCCCGCGCCAGTGTTGCCAATCTCAGAGGCTTCACTCTCGAAAATGTCGAGCGCTATTTTATATCTTATGCATTTACACGAAAACTTCCAGGATTACTAATTATAAGTAGAAAATTATTAATAACAATTTAGAGTAAGATTTTTAATGTCAATAATTATGTTATTCAAGTGCGAATGAGAAATTTTATAATTATACACTTTTGTAGCTAATGCTACACTACTCCCCAAGGCGCAGACCGAAAGGTCCACCCGCTGCAATCATTTGTAGCGGGAAGGAGTTCGAACTACGCGACCATGCCGGGTTTGGCGGTCGGAAAATGTTATGAGCGGGGAAGCTTCACCAAACGGGTCTGCAAATTAGGATCAGCAAGAGTTTTTGGTACAGGAGTTACTGCAGCGGTCTCGTCTGGTCTCTCCAGACTTGTCGCTGTTTCACTACGAGAGCTAGAATTAGAGTCTACGATAGGATTTGGGATAGGGTTTGAAGGTACAGGCACAAAGAAAGGATTACACTCAAGTTGACTAGGCAATAATGCAGCCAACTGAGGAAACTGAGGTGGACGATATGATCGAGTCTCAGTGGAAAGGGAGTTCTGTGGAGAGAATGAAGAGTTAGAAATCACACTATTATCGGAGGTATACTCGTACGCGACCTTTAATCGATCTATGCTCACAGGGTCGGGTGAACCAGATCTTTCAAGGACGAAATACTTTGGCGTCCGTTTTAATACTTTGAATGGGCCATCATACGGGCGTGTGAGAGTTGGTTTGATGCTATCATTACGGACGTACACATGTGTGCACTGTTGCAAGGCAGGATCAAGTTTGTCTTTTGTCTGAGGCATTCGTGGAACAACATACTTGATCTGACGCATGCAATCCTTGAGACAGGTTACATATGCGGAACGGTCAGCAGATGAAAATTCAGGCAACGGTTTTGGGTCAACAATGTCGCCAGGGAGACGAAGTGTCTTTCCATACAACATTTCTGCTGCTGTGCACTGCTGATCCTGCCGATGCAAATTCCGGATGCTCAGCAATACTACTGGAAATCTGTCGGTCCAATCGTGACTGCAACTAAGGCAACGCAACGCACTCTTTAAATCTCTGTGGACTCTCTCAATAAGTCCATTCGACTGCGGGTGATACGCGGTGGTATTAATGTTTTCACACCTTAAAGCGGTGCTAAGCTCACTCCAGAATTTGGAGGTAAATTGTGATCCCCGGTCATGCGTGACACTTAAGGGAACCCCAAATCTGGAAATCCAATTACTCATGAAAGCGCGAGCTACAGTCTCAGTTTGGGTATCAGGAAGAGACACGGCCTCAACCCATCTAGAGAACCTATCAATTATGGTTAACAAATAAGAATGACCACGCGACAAAGGCAACGGACCCACCAAATCTAGGTGTACGGAGTCGAATTTGTGTCTAGCAAAAGCACAACTCTGTAACGCTGCACGATTATGTTTCACAACTTTGCCACTCTGACATGCATGGCAATTTTGCACAATTTGCTTGACCTCCTTACGCATCGCTGGCCAGACGAAACGATCGGAAATCAAACGCAATGTACGGTTAATACCAGGATGTGAAAGAGAATGATAGTGAAGAATAGCTACTCTGCGGAGAGTCGCAGGAAGATACAAACGAGAAAGTCGCTCAGCATCACGGTGCACGCCGTCAACCAAGGTTAATTTCAAAGAGGTAGTGTTAGAAGGCTTGAGAAGATCCTGGAGTTCAGGATCCTCCTTCTGAGCATTACTAATATTACCGAAAGTGATTTCACCACTGTTTTGGACAGAATTAATTCTAGATAGACAGTCAGCAACAGTATTGTTGAGACCTTCAATGAATCTGATATCCGTGGTGAACTGACTGATGAAAGACAGATGTCGAGCTTCTCTTGGCGAGTGTCGCTCAGAAGGCATTTTGATCGCCGAGGTCAAGGGTTTGTGGTCTGTGTAGATCACGAACTCCCTTGCCTCTAGAGCATAGCGAAAGTGTCTCACAGACAGATAGATAGCAAGGAGTTCCCTACCGAACGCGCTGTAAGCACGCTCTGTGGGCGATAGCTTTTTGGAAAAGAAAGCAAGAGGAGGAATATTAGTACCTACTTTTTGTTGCACAACGGCACCTACGGCAGTACTGGAGGCATCAACCACCAAACTGAAGTCAGCATTGGCAATAGGGTAGGATAATTCAGTCGCGGTAGCTAGCTTGTGCTTAATCTCGTCAAATGCTTTGCGCGATGCATCCGTCCACTTGACATCGGGAGATTTACCTTTTCTCTTTGGTTCCAGCAAATCTGACAAGGGGGCTAAGGTTTGAGCGCAATTTCTGATGAATCTATGATAGAAATTAACAGAGCCTAGGAACCTTCTCAGTTCCTTCTGGGTCTGTGGAAGAGGAAAGTTTTTGATCACTTCTACTTTGGAAGGTGTAATATAGCGAGTAGTGTAAGTTCTAGTTAGAGAGACCAAAAGTTGGCAACGCTCGAGAGAGCAACACTCGCAGCCAGTCTGCTAGTGATCTCGGGTTCGACAACAAGTAAATGTTGACCGAGTGTGTATATAATCACCTACTGTGGTTGGTATCTAACTTCTTAATTTCTAAACTAATGTACTAATTCTATTCTACCCTATTCTATATATTCCCGTCTATCTCCGCTCTACTCTGACTAGCCACAGTACTGCACATTGAGCATTCAAGTTAAGGTATCCAAGAGGTGAGTGAACTATTTACCTAACTTGCTGTGTCATTGCATTTGTCTATTGATGTGTTATTTGTGTCTATGTGGAACCTATACTGTGCTCTAGTGTAGGGTTACTAGAGTTACAACACTGGCGACGAGAATTTTTGTAGAACTATTGGGAGAGGCTAGACTAATGAAGGAACTCAGAATTATTCAGTGACTAGAGTATTGATGCTGTAAATTTCTGTTTTTTTTTAACAAGGTGTATTATTACAGTCTCTTGAATTGGCTACTCTTGCAACTGATATTGTTGCTACTACTATTTCAGGTAGATATCTGACAATTAGCTGTAAAGCTGAGTAAAAATGCCAATGCTAGGCTCAGTGGGAGAATTCAATCCTTTAGAGGAAGAATTCACAGAATATGAAGTCAGGCTAAACTGCTTCCTGAGTATTAATAAAGTGGAAGATTCAAATAAAGCTAAAACATTTATTGCTCTGGTGGGTCCTAAAATTGTTAGGTTAGCAAAGGACCTACTCTCCCCTAAAAGACTTTTAGATGCTACCTGTAATATAGCGAGTAGTGTAAGTTCTAGTTAGAGAGACCATAAGTTGGCAACGCTCGAGAGAGCAACACTCGCAAGTCAGTCTGCTATTGGCCTCGGGTTCAACAACAAGTACATGTTGACCGAGTGTGTATTTAATTACCCACTGTGGTTGGTATCTAACTTCTTAAGTTCTAAACTAATGTACTAATTCTATTCTACTCTATTCTATACATTTCCCGTCTATCTCCGCTCTAATCTCACTAGCCACAGTACCGCCAATTGAGTATAAAGTTAAGGTATCCAAGAGGTGAGTGAACTATTTACCTAACTTGCTGTGTCATTGCATTGTCTATTTTGTTCAGTACTATAACTATGTTGTGTCTATGTGGAACCTATGCTGTGCTCTAGTGTAGGGCTATCCACTCCATAATACTGGCGACGAGGATTTTTTTTGTAGAACTATTGGGAGAGGCTAGACTAATGAAAGAACTCAGAATTTATATTATTATTCAGTGACTAGAGTATTGATACTGTAAATTTCTGATTTTTTTTAACAAGGTGTATTATTACAGTCTCTTGAATTGGCTACTCTTGCAACTGATATTGTTGCTACTACTATTTCAGGTAGATATCTGACAATTAGCTGTTAAGCTGGGTAAAAATGCCAATGCTAGGCTCAGTGGGAGAATTCAATCCTTTAGAGGAAGAATTCCCAGAATATGAAGTCAGGCTAAACTGCTTCCTGAGTATTAATAAAGTGGAAGATTCAAATAAAGATAAAACATTTATTGCTCTGGTGGATCCTAAAATTGTTAGGTTAGCAAAGGACCTACTCTCACCTAAAAGACTTTTAGATGCTACCTATGAGGAGATCATGGAAGCGTTAAGACGGCATTTTAAGCCGACACGCAACCAGATCTTTGAAAGGTTTAGGTTCCATAAGCGGAACCAGAAACAAGGGGAGAGCATTGCTGATTTTTTGGCTAGCTTAAAGGCCCTTTCAGACACCTGTAATTTCAAACAGGAAGTTCTGGAAGAAACGCTGCTAGATAGGTTCATACTGGGTGTGGCCAGTAATGATGTTCAAAATTGTTTGCTTAATGAAGCTGACCTCACATGGAAAAAAGCCGTGGATCTGGCAACTGCCAAAGAAACTCAACTGAGGGAGACGGTTGTGTTAAGGCAACCTAATTCCATACTAAATGTGGGCCAGCATAGAGTAAAGCAAACTGCTATTAAGCCTCAGGGCAAAACTCAGGCTCAAGCTAGCCCCAAATCAGCATGCAGCGGCTGTGGTAATCTGCACTGGCGTAGAGATTGCCCCTATAAAGACAGTGTTTGTCATGGTTGTGGCCAAAAAGGCCATCTTAAGAAATGTTGCTTTAAAGTGAAAAATCAAAATTCTGCTAAAGGCAACAAAAATAATTTTGTGCATGCTATGCATGAGAAAAGGGGGAGGGAACACCACCCTAACCCTAATAGAACTAACAATGCAACCTGTGCAGACTATCCAGTTGCTAATCTAGGCTGTTATGGGGAGATTTTCTCAATAGCCGAGGAAATGAAACCCCCAATCAAAATAAAATTGTTACTAAATGGTGTGCCATTAGAGATGGAGGTAGATACAGGTGCTGCCAGGTCTATCCTTTCAATGGCCACCTACTCTAAAATACCAGCTAAGTCATGACCCGAGCTGAGACCTTCTGATGTTAAGGAGAGCGTCCCCCTTATGAATCCATGCTTTTGAGATTTCTTGAGAAACTGGAGTTTTTGCTGCTAGAAGAAGTGTAAGAGGTCAGGTACATCCTGTGAAAAAATGAGACTCGTACGTTCACTCGTTCGCCCGCTACGGGGGTTTAAAGAATGGGGGGAGGGGAGGGGGAAGTGGTATTTTATCATGTTACACCTCTCCAATGGCATTTTCTTCACGGCGCAAAGTTGCTATGTCATCTCCTATGGCTCTGGATTACTCTATGATGATTTCAGGGGTCTAACTTGAACCAAAAATTTTACAAAATTTTTTATTTGAATTGTTTATGTTTCTTTGTTTTGCTTATAATGTAAACAATGGTTTTGGGGTTTCAAACAACTTCTCCTCCTACATTTTCTAAGCTACAGTAATGATTTTGGTATCATTGGATGCGGAAAAATACGGGCTTTTAGGGTAACTAAAATTTGTTTCCTCAAATTTCCATTTTCAACATGGAAATGTGTAAAAATAGGAAAAAAATGTACTTTTTCGGAAATGTAAAATTTTATGACGTCATAACTCAAGAGCAATAAATAACTTTGGAATGAATTTTAGTTTTTATAAAAGTCCGTGTCTTTCCGCATCCAATGATACCAAAATCATCACTGTACCTCGAAAACTGTAGGAGGAGAAGATTTTTGAAACCCCCCCCCTCGAACTTCGTTTTCTTTGATTCCCCATTTTCTTTTCAAGAAAATTGAACTTTTGCTCTGAGCAAAAACAATTCTAAATTTAATTTCCTATCAGTATACCAAATTTCATTGTTCTAGGTTCAATAATAAAGAAAAAAGTCCGTATGGGGGACGCTCTCCTTAAGCTTAGGACTTATGGGGGAACCCCCCTAGTGATTTGTGGGGAGATTAGGGCTAACATCCAGCGTGAACCTGGTAATATGGTTCCTCAACTAGCAACTATTGTGATTGTAGACAGGGAGGGGCCAGCTTTGCTGGGTAGGGACCTGATTGATTCCCTCGGGCTAACTATAGTATCAAATAATGTCAACAAATTGACTACCTGCCCTGAAGAGTTAGCAAATAAATTCCCCGACCTTTTTCAACCAGGTCTAGGTTGCTTTAAGGGAAGGAATTTCAAAATAGAAGTGGATCCAGTCGTACCACCAAAGTTTTGTAAGGCCAGGAACGTGCCTTACACACTGAGACCAAAGGTGGAGGCAGAACTTGATAGACTGGTGCAGGAAGGTATCCTCACCCCTGTACAATACTCGAGATGGGCAGCGGCGATCGTCCCTGTGCTCAAGGCTGATCAAAGCATCCGCATCTGTGGGGACTACAAATTAACAGTCAACAGAGCCACTAGGCTTGATACCTACCCTATACCCAGAGTGGAAGATCTATTTAGCGGGTTAGCAGGAGGAGTTATATACTCCAAGCTAGATATGTCTCAGGCATACGCTCAACTACCCTTGGATGAAGACTCCAAGGAACTCACGGTAATAAACACCCACAGAGGTTTATTTGCCTACAACCGTCTCAGTTTTGGAATTGCGTCCACACCTGGAATCTTTCAGCGTGCCATGGAAGGACTATTGCAGGGCCTCCCAGGAGTGTTCTGCTACCTGGATGACGTCCTGGTGAGTGCCACTAATGAGCAAGAGCACAACAAGCGGCTCTATCAAGTCTTATCTAAACTACAGGAGGCAAGGCTAAAACTGAAAATGGATAAATGCCAAATTGGAGTGCCACAGGTATCCTACCTTGGATACCAAATTGACAAGGATGGATTGCACCCCACTGCAGAGAAGGTAGCTGCAATCCAGAATGCACCAGCTCCTACTAATGTAACTCAACTGAGAGTCTACCTTGGGCTGCTAATTTTCTATAGGAAATTTCTAAAATCATCTGCAACTATGCTGAAGCCCCTAAATACCTTACTGAGAGACAAAACCCCTTGGAAATGGGATGCAAGTCAGTTGAGAGCCTTCCAGAAATCTAAACAAGCCCTCCTGGACTCTCAGACTCTAGTCCATTTTGACCCTCAGAAACCCATAGTGGTAGTGGCGGACAGTAGTGCGTATGGTGTGGGAGCGGTGCTGTGTCACCTTATTGATGGGATTGAACGCCGCGCCTATTTTGCCTCCCGAACTCTAACAGCAACACAACGCAACTACTCTCAAACTGAGAAAGAAGCCCTAGCTATGGTGTTTGCACTTCGAAAATTTCATTGCTACCTGTGGGAACAGGATTTCACTGTGGTTATGGACCACAAACCTTTGTTAGGACTATTTGATCCGGGTAGAAGCATTCCTCCGATAGCATCCGGGTGCATTCAACGGTGGGCTTTACTACTGCAGTCCTACAAGTTCACCTTGCGTCACCGGTCTGGCGTGCTGTTGGGCACGGCTGATGCTCTCAGCCGTCTTCCTTTGACAACTCCCGATGAAGCCACGCCCATCCCAGCGGAATGGACGTCCCTAGTAAACTTCCTCGAGTCAGCTCCAGTCACCAGCAACCACATTCGTGACGGCACCCTAAGGGACCCAGTACTTTCAAAGGTATGCAAATACTGCCAGGTAGGCTGGCCTTCGACGGTAATTGGGGATCCCGATCTCGCTCCGTACACTAGGAGGAGAGACGAATTGTCCACACAAAATGGCTGTGTGCTCTGGGGAGCAAGAATAATTGTGCCTCAAGCCCTCCGACAAGCTATGGTGGATGAACTTCACTCTGGCCATGCTGGATCATCCAGGATGAAGGAGTTAGCTCGCAGCTAGGTATGGTGGCCGCTGCTGGACAAAGATCTAGAAGAAACGACCAAGTCATGCAGCGAGTGCCTGAGCACTCGAGCTGCACCAACGAAAGCTGAACTCCATCCGTGGGAATGGCCTGCAAAGCCTTGGCATCGCATACACATTGACTACGCGGGCCCAATGGATGGAAAATACTATCTAGTGATCGTGGATGCACACTCTAAGTGGGTTGAAATTTTTCCCACATCTACTACAACCTCTAGCGAAACGATCTCGTGCCTTAAACACACTTTTGCGACATTTGGATTTCCAGTAACAATTGTTTCGGACAATGCAACGTGTTTCACATCGGCTGAATTCCAAGAATTTGTGAAGGCATGTGGTATGCGACATATTACGAGCGCACCATACCACCCTTCAACTAATGGACTGGCAGAGCGCATGGTACAAACTTTCAAGAAGAATATACGAAAGTCAACGGAACCCCTACGCCTAGCACTAAACAGGTTCCTGTTCAACTATCGGCTAATACCCCACACGACAACAGGTGTTACGCCCGCCGAACTGATGTTAGGCAGGAAAGTTTGCTCTCGTCTTGATCTACTTTGGCCATCAGAAGCAATCGCGTCCAAAGTTGCTCAACGCCAGGACGCTCAGAAAAGATACCACCCAGGGTCTCGCGCGGTTGACATTCCGCCGGAGTCACCTGTGATGGTCCGTCAATACACGCCGGGTTCCCCAAAATGGACCCCTGCTACAACCATTGAGAAAACAGGCCCGGTATCCTACAAGTGCCAACTGAAGGGGGGAGAGGTTGTTCGTCAACACCAGGACCAAGTTATTACCTGCTCGAACACCATCCCTGAACCCTTGGAACAACCTACGGAGAAAACCGTTGTGTTTCCACAACCTGCTCAAAATTCATACCCACCACCTCCGACCAATGAACCTGGCTCTGAAACACCTGATTACCCGATTCCCACCCAGGAGGCTAGGATGCACGAGCCTCCAAGTGCTAGCATCTCACGCAGGTCTACCCGAGCTCGGAAGCCTGTGGTGAGAATGGACCTTTAGGATTGACTATATTGAATAAGGGGGCTGGGGATACAAGGGGGGGAGGGAGGGGTGTAATATAGCGAGTAGTGTAAGTTCTAGTTAGAGAGACCAAAATTTGGCAACGCTCGAGAGAGCAGCACTCGCAGCCAGTCTGCTAGTGATCTAGGGTTCGACAACAAGTAAATATTGACCGAGTGTGTATATAATCACCTACTGTGGTTGGTATCTAACTTCTTAATTTCTAAACTAATGTACTAATTCTATTCTACCCTATTCTATATATTCCCGTCTATCTCCGCTCTACTCTGACTAGCCACAGTACTGCACATTGAGTATTCAAGCTAAGGTATCCAAGAGGTGAGTGAACTATTTACCTAACTTGCTGTGTCATTGCATTTGTCTATTGATGTGTTATTTGTGTCTATGTGGGACCTATACTGTGCTCTAGTGTAGGGTTACTAGACTTACAACAGAAGGCAAAGGTTTCAGACCTAGGCTAGAGATTTCATGACCTAAGTATATCAGTGATGGCTTTCCGAGCTCACATTTGGCAGGATTTACCAGGAGTCCATTGTCGGACAGTCTTTCAAACACGACCCTAAGATGGTCTTTATGTAGCTCCGGGGTTGCGGATGCCACCAAAATGTCGTCCAGATACACTTAGGCAAAGGTGAGATCCGAGAAGGTCTCAGCCATGTGTCGTTGGAATGTCTGAGGAGCATTCCTTAATCCGTAAGGCATCTTCAGGAATTCAAAGAGACCAAACGGGGTGATTACCGCCGTCTTAGGTATTGCGCTATCCTCAAGTGGAATTTGATGGAAGGCGCTTTGAAGGTCTATCTTTGAGAAAATTTGAGCTCCCTCTAAATTTGAACTAAAATCATGTAGGTAAGGGATAGAGTAGCGGTCAGGTAGAGTAACGGCATTCAACCTGCGGAAATCCCCGCACGGCCTGAATTCACCGTTAGCCTTGGGTACTAGCAAGAGAGGGCTAGCCCAAGGGCTTTTGGAACTGCGGATGATGCCGCTGTATAACATCCTAGCAAATTCTTTCTTGGCTAAAGCCAATCGATCAGGCGGTAAGCGTCTAGCTCTGGAGTAAACTGGCGGTCCAGTTGTTTCAATGAAGTGTTTAAACAATTTTTTTAAACAACAATTTATTTACCACAGGTGATACAGAGATAAAATGTTTCTTAAGTCTAGTACAATGGTCAAATTTGAGTATAGCTACCTGTGGGCCCGAATAAGTTCAGTGACTTCTAGGGCATCCTACCATCAAGGTTAGTCTTAGGAGTACAATAATGTTTAACCTAATTCACTTAAACTAGAGACGCATTAGACTGATCAATGAGATAATTAACTCGAAATTAGACACTTCATTTCACAATATAGTTCATATGGACTTGATTTAACAGTATAGTCGACAAACGATTCATGAACAGACTGAAGATCGGCGAAATTAACCACGGCGAATTACATTATTAGGACCAGTTATGTAGGTGACAAGGTTTTACTCTGTGATCTTACACGACTAGTAATCTGATAGGAAGTGAGACTCAAGATTATTTTTGAATACCTTATAAGAATTACTTTCACGGATCTCCGCAGGTATTGAGTTCCAAGTTTTAGTTCCAACGAAGAGGATACTGTGTTGTGACCGAGCCTTTGAGTAATAAGGAAGCATGAATTTACTTCTATTTCGGGTTAAATGGTCGTGATGACCAGTTTGCGCAGTTAATAGTTGTTTTAGGCTATTGTCGCCATCATTTGTTAATGTTTTGTAAATGAAATTGCAAATGGAGATTTTGTAGAGATCCGAGAGCTTAAGTATTCGTAAATTTTTGAATGAGTCATTTGTGTGAGCATTATATTCTAGATTCTTTACCGCTCTTATGGCTCTTTTTTGCAGGGTAAAAATTTTGTTGGTTTTATTTTTATCAGTTCCGTACCATGCTTCTATTCCGTATTGCAAGTATGGTGAAATGAGCGTTCGGTAGAGCATTTGTAAGGCTGTTTCAGGCAGGAAATTTTTAACTTTATTTAGGATTCCGATAGATTTTGATAATTTAGAACTAATATGAGCGATGTGCTCTTTAAAGGTTAGATGTTTGTCTATTATGATGCCCAGGAATTTACTTGAGTTGGTTTCTTCGATTTCACCTTCGCCAATTTGAATGCGTGGGAGAGATATATTTTTCTTGTATGAGAATGTAATATATTTTGTTTTATCGATATTAAGGCTTATTTTATTAGCTTTAAGCCACAATGAAACCTTATGAAGTTCATTATTTATACGCTCCGCCATCCTAGCGGGATTTTGGTCTGGAAGGACCGCAGAAAGGGTACTGTCATCGGCAAAGAGTATGAATTTGAAGAATGATGTAGATTTAATGATATCATTGATAAAAATTAGAAATAGGAGAGGCCCAAGGACAGATCCTTGTGGAACTCCATGGCTAATTGTCTGTGGGTCTGATTTTGCGTCGTCAATGACAACGTATTGTTTCCGATTTGCTAAGTATGATCTGAACCAATCATGGGCAGCCCCTCGAATGCCATAACAATGTAGTTTCGAGAGTAATACGTTATGGTCCACACAATCGAATGCTTTTCGAAAGTCAAAAAATACGGAGAAAACAAGCTTTTCTTCATCTATATTAGAATAAAGGTATTGCAAATGATTTAATACCGCTTGTGTCGTAGATTTCTTAGAACGAAAACCGTATTGTTTGTCGTAGAGGAAAGATTTTTGTTCCAAATACGAATACACTTTTTTATACACAATTTTCTCGAATATTTTGCTAATAATTGGTAGTACAGAGATAGGTCTATAATTGTTAATGCAGTTTTTATCACCATTTTTAAAAATAGGGGTGACTCTCGCAACTTTGAAAGAGTTGGGGAAGATACCTTGAGAAAGGGATTGGTTGATAATATAAGATATGCACGGTGCTATTATATCAGCTATAGCCTTAAGAACTTTAGCCGAACAATTTTTCAATCCACTTGATTTATTTTTCAAGTTGTTTATGCACGTAATTACATCGGAGGGATTAGTTGGCGTGAAAAAGAAAGAGTTAGGTTCACGGACATGGTCCATGTATTGCAAGTGGTCTCTGGGTTCACTGAAGACACTATCGGCTATATTTTTTCCTATGTTTACAAAAAAGTTGTTAAACACAGTTGCAATATCTTTTTTCTCGTGGTATTTTACATTTTCGTGAACGACGGACTCAATTGTTTTCGTAGTATTATTATTCGGTTTATAGCATGAATTAAGCAGGCGCCAAGTTTTTTTAATATCAGTTTTGTATTCAGTAAATTTGCGCGTGAAGTAGTCTCGTTTTGAGGTTCGTATTTGATTTGTCACATGATTCCTGAATCGGTTATACGTTACTTTAGATATTCGCCCTTCGTATAGTAAGGCTAGGTACGCTTGACGTTTCTTTATATTGATCACGATATCTTCAGTAATCCAGGGCTTATGTCTATTTTTCGGCGTAATTGTGCGGGTGATTATTGGGCAACACTGGTTATATGCGGTCGTTATAATTTCAGTTAAATTTAGTATTGCTTCATCAATGTTTATCGCATTATTGTCCCGTTCATAGATGTCTAATGATGGCATTAATTCTTCTAGAACAGTTCGCATTGTTCCCAAGTTGTATTCGTTTACACAACGAAATGAATAAGTATCAGCCTGTGGGCTGGGACAAGGATTATAGACATTTTTCTTGATGAGAAACACCGGGAAATGGTCAGATAAGTCAGAAGTTATTATTCCGGTAAGAAAATCAGTCGGATCTAACATAAAAATATTATCGAGTAACGTAGCCGATTCAGAAGCAACACGCGTAGGTTTCGTGATGATTGGAAGGAAGGAGCTAGACTGAAAAACATTTATGAAGTTTGAGGTTTGTTCACAGCTATCATATTGTAGAAGATCGTAGTTGAAATCCCCGCAGATTATTATGTCATTATATAGAGACTTGTTGAACTGAGATATTATGCTTTGAAGCTCGTTCAGGAAAGAGACGTTACAAGCTGTTGGGGGCCTATATACTGTCCCAAGCACAATCCGTTTATCATTTTTCGTTAGTTCTATAAATAAAGTCTCAATATGTTCACGATTCATAGTTGCACTTAAAATGACTTTCGAAGATATATGTTTAGATATGTACGTACTGATGCCCCCACCACGTTTGTTACTACGGAGTGAATGATGGCTATAATAGTTTTGAATTTGAATCAGGTCTTTAGATGAGTCGTCTAGCCAACTTTCGGTGAAACTGAGAACATCAAAATTGCTGTTCAGCTCAGTGATAGTACAAGATATTTCATCTATTTTCGGATAAATGGATCTACAGTTCCAACATAATAGAGAAAAATCGTTACAGGTCTTCCTCATCGATTCATTGAATTTTTTAATATTTAGGTATTTACAGTTTCCAGTTTCATTTAGGTTTGGGTGCAGTCTATTCAAATGATTGAGATCTGGATCAATATTGTCGAATAGGTCAACATGGTCAGTCATTAGAATTATGAGACAGTAATTAAAATGTGACGTTAAAATAAAAATGATAAAAACTACAGGATCAAGGTAAAAATAAGGACATTCCTACTTATAATTAAATTAAAAAAAAGAGAAAACTAAAAACACACAGAGATTATTAGTCTAAATTGTCTGAAACCTAGTATGATTTCATAAGGAGAGCGCAAATTCAGTCCATGAGCAGGAACATTAGGGATCATAAATGGCAAATAATGTAGTTACAAGGCTGTCGTACCAGTGGTTTCCGCATATAACACTTATAAGATGTAGCAAGGACGAAATGGATTTAAAAACGATGTGACAGTGAAGTTATTTATGGAATTTAAAAATCTTGACTATCTAAATTGTTTCCAGATTTAGAAACATATACACGAGTCAAGTCTGAGCAGCAAGTTCGGTATGAGCATTCGATAAAAAGGAGAAAAGAAAGAAATTGAAAAACAATTTAGTAAGCAGCAAAACAAGGCTGCAAGGTCGACGTGGATGCCTTGAAGAGGTAAACGTAATTCAATCAAAAATCAAGAAGAAAACATGTGGACAGATATCAAAATAATATTAAACTCAATACGTCAGTCTAAAAAAAATACTAATCACGAGTAATTTCCTCTGAGGACTTGCCGACATGTTGCAACAAGTACTTGTCTAGTTCTTCAGGTGTATTGATGGTTAGAGGTTTCTGAGTTACTTGGCCAGGTCCCTTTGGAGAGAAGACGTTGATATTGCCATCCAAACTTCTTGCGGATCCTATTTGTTCCGGAAATTTTCGTTTGGCCAATCTCAGAGTGTACATTATACTTGCTCGCGAAGGTACTAAGTATTCAGTACAAGAATAGGAACCTAGCTAAGAGTTTCCTTTTCATACTCCTGAAGTTAACGCTTCAGTTACGGTAGTTACAGCTACCGATACTGTAGTTTGCAGCTACAATTACTAATCCTAATATCGTGATGAAAAACTACGATATAACAAATGGCTGAATAGTTTTGTTTTGTGCTCGTCTGCATATTTTTAGAAGCTAAGTTAGAGTTTGTTAATGTAGGGTATTCTGTGAGAACCTGCTCGAACATGCACTCTTTCTTGAAAGCAATAGAGAAGGAATGCAAGACATTAGCTCTAGTTGTGCCACAAGCGGGAATTGAGATCTGTGTCTCCTCGTCCCTAATTTTACGGTTTTTAACATCTTCAATGATCCCATACTTTGCTATGAAATCAGCACCGATAATGGGCTCTTGGACTTCTGCTATCATGAAAGTAAAGGTGAAATTTCTCCTCAATCCCAGACTGCACTCGAGTACTCTCTCCCCATAACAAGCTATTGGCGTGCCATTTGCGGCGCGTAATGTCGCCACTAAATTATTATTTTTATCTTTCGCCGTGGCTGGGATAATTGACACACTTGAACCTGTGTCGATGAGAAATCGATATTTGGTAGTGGGATCGACTATGGTTAAGAGGCGAGTAGTCTGGGAGTTAGGCAACGCAGTACTCGCTACTATGCGTCGCTGTTGGCGTTTCCCGAAGTCATTTCGGTATAGCGAGGACAGAATCGGGACCCGCACTTTCGTGCTTGGTCACCAAACTTGTGATGATACCAACATAGGTTACTATTAGCATCGCGAGAGCGCGATCTAAAATGGCGGTTTTGATTGGACCTATCATAAGATCTACCTCTATCGAAACGTTGAGGAGGAGGAGGAAGAGGATAGTCATAGGGATAGTCGTAGGCATGGTAACGTGAGACATTCCTTGGGCCTGGCTGGATATGAGCTACAGTATGACCTAACTGGCAATTCTGGACAGCTTGTTTCAGTTCTGCGATTTCCCGTTGCATTGTATCTATTTCCGCTGAGGATTGTTTATTAGCAGTATTTGATGGGCTAAAATTCGCAGCTGATGCGTTCAAGGAAGCTACCTGCGGTGCTTGTGACATGTTTAGATTACGCATCACTGTCTCAGTGGCCTGGGCTAGGGTCTAGATGCTTTCGTTCGGACCGACCATCGACAGGAAAGGTCGCACCGTAGTCGGTACTTTGCTCAAGAACACTTCTCTGAGAAATCCCTCAGCTACGCCAACACCGGCTGCTAGTTTTCTAAGTTCCTTAACTAACGAAGTAGGAGAGAAAATGATAGAGACAGGTGGAATTGCCGAGGCATCCACAATAGACCTAAACTTGTCCGCGTCGGACAACTGTAATCTTTCGAGGATTTTACTTTTTAGGATCCCGTAAGGGTTTATAGCCGGCGGATTCACAATTAGGTCATTAGAGTCACTTAGCATTTGCGTGGGCACAGCAGCTATTGAAGCCTGGAACATGTCTGATGAGTTTGTTATTTTATTTTAACGAAATGTGGCCTCAACTTGGTTGAACCAAGTTTGGCTTTCTGCTGGTATGAAAGGAGGAAGAGTTATAGGCTTATTGCGCGCGGGATCTGGACCATTCTCTGTGTCGGACATACTGGCGATTTTTCTTTTGAATGCAAAATTAAGCTATAACGGCACGGAATTGACGTACTCGACGCCTAATAACTTTGGTATTAAAGTGTCAAAGGTTTGCGATACTAGTTACCTATTCAATCATTCAAACAAAGTTGAAACGGAAAGTAAGAAAAAATGGAAACGAACATTTTTACGGTAGTCAGAAATAAGCGTTAAAGCACGGAAATAAGGAAAAAAATAATTTTCCTACCTACTGTGGCACAAAGGACAAAAGACAGAATAGCACTGAAAAAAATTTTTGAGCTGCTCAGAGAACGTTAGCACAGTACATCCATGGAAAATTCTCAAGGAATACTACGTAATGGGAACTTATCATTACAATGATATGCCAAAATTATCCTCTCTCACGTTTTCTCAAACACCTATCGAGTTGAATAGTTTTGTTTTAAGCTTGAAAATTGGGTCACTCTGGGTTGTCACCAGTGTTAAGGTTGGTGGGTATGCTAAGTTATTAACTTCCAACCTTAAACGTTTTTCTCAAACAGTGTTTTTCGAAATCGTAAGAGAGGGATAATAAGACACTTCATGGGATAACTCAGCTTGGATTTTGTTTATTGAAGGAAGCCGTGATGACCGATGGCGTGCTTGATTTCGGACGATCTTCTCTTAGATGGGAAAACTCCGTGCAGGCGAGGTCCGGTGAGCGATGACGTTGGCCAGGTGTAAGTGAGTGTGTTTGTGGAGGTTCGCAGTCTGTTAAATTTTAGCGACTGACAGAATACCTAATCCAACCGTGACGTGTGGATGAGTCACTATTTATGGGTTCAGACTTTAGAATAATTCCATGATGTGAAAAGCAAGTTGTCGAGGTTGAGCCTGTAGATTAGATAGCCATTTTGTTGTAATATACTAGGCTCTACTAGCTCCGAACCAAGTGATTGCAAAGTGATATATGACCAAAAGTCAGACCGTCTCACGTCAAAAATAGGCAATCATGTGGAGTGACTCGATGGTTGAGTTATATATAAAATACCAAGTGCATGTACAACTTGAGTAATGCTCACACCCAGGGAATGTGTGTTGTGGCGTTTGGTGCCGTCGAGGATAAGAACGGTGTAATGCACAAGCTAAGGAGGAACGAGAGAGTGACGCGGAAAACCAAGCGTCCCGCGCCAGTGTTGCCAATCTCAGAGGCTTCACTCTCGAAAATGTCGAGCGCTATTTTATATCTTATGCATTTACACGAAAACTTCCAGGATTACTAATTATAAGTAGAAAATTATTAATAACAGTTTAGAGTAAGATATTTAATGTCAATAATTATGTTATTTAAGTGCGAATGAGAAATTTTATAATTTTACACTTTTGTAGCTAATGCTACATAAACTATAGCATTATCCGAAGAACAGCCTAAGCACACACAATAATTTAATTCTCACCAGAGAATAAAACCGAGCTGTACACACTTTGGATGATTTGAGACGAGTGACGCTAGTGCGAGTGAAAATGTTGCCGACACGGCGACATGGAGGGTTTCGTTACAACGCAAAAGTGATTTCTTAGAGATTGAATTTTTCAGTACCCAATTTCAATAGAATTGAGGATAGAAGTTGATTCATTTCGTAATGAAATTTTATTCTAATGGTTGAATTTATTTTACTGAATTTTTAAATGATCATTTTGAGAATTTCCGAAATTTGTACTGAGTTGCGTGCCGAAGGTTCGCTACAACTTATAATATTCTAATTATTGTTGAGTTCACTATTCTCCCGCTTACATAATTTATTTCTTGTTGCGTTGTTTGTGTTTTGTGTAAATGTTTTTCTAGTAGTCATTTGTCGTGAAGTAAAAGTAAACTAAGATACCTAAGTTACCCCAGTTATATTGTGACTTTCATGTTTCCCGTTTTCTTTGACTGTGATGTTCGACGCAGTTGATGTGTTTCTGTTGGCCCTTGAAACGATCTCACTGTTGGACCAGAAAACACGCTGTCAAGACGTGTGTGTTTCTCTCTCCAGCCTTTCTGTTAAGCTTCCCTGCGTGATTGGGGTTACCCAATCCAGAGATCAGGATGACCGATGCGGCAACACAGACTGGCGACATCAAGCGAATTTTATCGGTTATCCCGTCTACCGAAGCATTTCAAACGCGATCAACGTCGGCGATCTTGTATTAGTCAATAAATCATCGATATAATTTTTCCCAGACGACATCAACTAGGTAGAGAAGAGCGCATGCTAGAAATAATATAAATAGTTTGTCAGCTACTTTGTGAAATTTTCGCGCGTTGCTATTATGATTTTTATTAAATTCCGTGACCGTGCAACTTGATGCCACCGGCCCACCAGTTGCAGTGAAGACAGAGTATTCATGTGGTCACCGTAGCCGAGTGGTCAAGAACGCACCCATCACGGGAAGGTGTCAAAAGTTCGAATCCCGGCAGTGCCGCGCGGTGATTCTTCCCGTTGGGAAAAGGGAGAACTTAGCCACAATTCCCCTCTACCCAGGTGTCAGAAATGGGTACCGGCTTGACCGGGGGTAACCGTCTTTAGTGTTAGTTATGAGCCATTTGAAAAAAATAAACAAGATGATAAGTATCTGGCTTGATTGGAATAAAACATCCTTTCCCATAAAAAAAACATAATTTCCTTTCATTAAATTTTTCAGTTAGAGTACAGTTCTCGTCATAGTCCAGTAATCTGAGGGACTTAACAGCTATCTCGCCTCCGGACCCACGTGACCTTGACCTTGAAGTGCTGATAGCACGTGGTCATAAGCTGATAGCACGTGGTGATTATCAGAGAAGAGCGCATATATCATATTTCTAACAATCTTGGGTTAATTCGGTACCTGTGGGTTATCTGTCACAACTTGTCTAGGGGAAAAAGCGTTTTTAGGGGAAGAAGGGAAATGTGTTATTGTTTTATGAATATTGAATCGATGATCTGGACAGTATGAGTGAATTTTTCATGTGAGAAAGTGTCCTTGCTGGATTATATTCGTTTCTAATGCAATTTATCTACTTTCCATATGCAAATAATAACTCTTCTTTGGGACCTTCTTCTTCAGTTCGTGTAAGGTCCCAGAGATTTAGGACTGAAACAAAACAAGAATTAAAATCAATAAAAGTTATTGAAAATTCAATTAAGCTAACCTAACTTAGCCTAACTTTAACGTAAAAAAAACATAAATTAAAAGTGGTGATAGATAACCCACAAGTACCGTTAATTCTTTTAATCATTCGTTTTGACAATTGACATGGGTATTACGTTACCCATGTGTGAATATCAACTAAAGATCATAAAGTTGATGTATTTTAAAATTCAAATGTTACGCATTTCATGTGGCAACTTTATTAAAAATAAATTGTTTTCTTTCTTTGTTTCTAATCAGGAACTGCAAGGGCTCTCATCCCGTGCAATGTGGCGCTGATAAGGAAGCTGAAAGGAAAAAAAACTTTTATTTTTAAGAAAATTGATTCATGAAATGTATTGCAACATTTCGATTTTTAGAAATTTCTTAAGGCAATGGTCCTGAATTGATGGACAAACCGTCCGAGGTGTTCAGAAGTCCGAGGTCAGGAGTTTATTATGTTATTGAGAGAAACCGTTATACTATTTTTTTCTTGGATGCACTCAAGGCAAGATGACTGAAAGTTTAAAATTATTCACCTATCGACTTCAAGTTACTCTCAAACGAAAGAATGTTTCAATCTTTCGTTTGAGAGTAATTTGAAGTCGATAGGTGCATCATTTCGAAAGTTACAAATGAATGAACTTATGTGTTGCAGTAGTGGCGGGGCTTATCTGAAAAAGAGCCAAATACTGCTTGGATTTGGACCTGTAGGCGTATTACAAGCTTAGACACTTCATTGAAAACTTCTTTGCTAATTTCTGAGAAGAAAATATTGATACCATGTGCCATTTTTGTGGGTTTTTCAAAATTTCTTCTATAGTCTGAGTGTTTATACTGAGCAACTTTTTTCATGATTTCCAACGATCTTTTTGTACTACGTTTAGCCTCTTGAAGTCATTTGTAGAAGAGGCTCGGTTTTGCTTCACTAATTTTTCTCCTTAGGATAGCTTTCCAAACGCTACAGCTTTCCAAAAGCTACAGCTTTCCATAAGCACTGCCAGATTTCTCCAGTTGTACCCACGCTGCAGGGTAATTTTTTATAGCTCTATCAGTTTTTTATCTCTTCTGTTATCCATGTAGCATGTGGTGGCCTAGCTTTCATCGTAAAGGAAGGTGCACACTCACCTAGGGCTGATACAAAATTATCGGTAAAAAGTGAAACTTGTTAACTGACATCATCACTATTTCTCATACTTTGATGTCCATTTACATTTTTGGCATTCGGTGTTTTTCATACTTTGATATCCATTCAATCTGTCGAATAGCTTTCCTTGGGAGATTTCAATGGATATACCTGAACGGGTCAGTTGTGTGGTTGAATCGCAACTACATTCGAAGCCGAATCTAAGATTTTGAATTCCTCTGCAGACTTCAAAATCTTAGATTTAGCTACAACCGCGTATGACCTTAGAATTTTAGAGTCGCTACATATTTTTAAACGAAAACCGGCCCTCAACAATACTGAGAGTTCCTACTCATTGCAAATTGTAACTAGATAGTAATCTTGTCGATTTTATTTTTCTGTCATGTGTTAATTTCATTTTTGTTTTCGTGATTTCCTTTCATGACTATATCCAACATTTTATTTTTTCATTTATTGCTCACATAATGATTTGTACTTTTGCGAACTAATGATGGAGCCGGACTCCGAAACGTATTCCTAGTATAGACCGACAATTTTTGCAGACCCCGGCCCCGGCAAAATAGTGCCCTAAGCCGGGGTTTTGGCCGGTGTTTATAGTTTTTTACTACACCTTTTTCACTTCAAATTAATCCAAGTCAAGGTCAACTAAACCCAAGAAAAGTTCAATTTAATCCAAGTCATATTCAAATTAATCAGAGTCAAGTTCAAATTAATCCGAGTCCAGTTCAAATTATTATTGCCGGTTAAATTCAAATTAAACGTGCTAAGTATCCAGCATCAGGAGCAGAGTGTGATTCAGATCTTTGAATGGAGTAACATATAGAAATCAATTATAAAAACTTCGTATTAACCATACATTAAAGTGGTTTTTCAGTTCTAAATTAATGGCAGTGTGCATCCATTCAAATATTTATGTTCAAAGACAATTTTATGTTACACATGCACATACACATATTAGTACCGAGGATTTAATTATTCATACAGAGATTTATATGCGTGAAATTTCGTTTTATCACATATATAAAGCCATATATGCATGCAACTACGAAAGATTACCATTGGATGATGTGTAGATTTGACCTTTAAAAGAAATATAGCAATGAAGTCTGTTTTTGCTTGTTCAAACGATTTTTGTAAAACAAGTTTCAATTTTTTCATCGATCGAGATGATATATTTGCCTTGGCCATTCATTTGAAGGGATGGCACAATTTTTTTGCTATTGCAGGATTGTATCTGTGTATTAATGTACTCATATAAATTGTAATCAAATGGTATCGTACATAAGTACTCAGTGAATCGCATTTGCTCATTTCTTTTAGAGGTTAAATCTACACATCGTCCAGTGGCAATCATTTGTAATTGCATGCACGTATGATTTCATAAATGTGATAAAGTGGAATTTCAGGCATGTAAATCTTTAAATAAATGTAAATAAATCCTCGATACTACGTGTATCTGTCACATAAAAGTACCTTTGAACATAATTATTTGAATGGATGCATACTGCCATTAATTTAGAATTATAAAACAACTTTAATGTGTAATATAATGCGAAATTTTTATAATTGACTTCTAACTGTTACTCCGCTCAAAGATCTGAATCACACTCTGCCTCCTGGTGCTGGATACTTAGCACATTTTACGACAACTTGTTTTAATACTGCAAAAATATTATGTATTCCTTGCTGAAAGGAAAAACGTTTTTATTGCTCATGGCACGCACAAGAAACATTTTTATAGCTTCAATGATACTCAAATTACACTTCTGATCCAATCCAGCATGACAGCTCATACCACAATCATCTTCAGCACATCTGGCATCCCACTCATTCTCTCCATACTGCTTAAACACTACATTCATGAAACTCTCTCTCTCTTGCTCATCCCTACTACATTCCAGCACAAAATGCGCAATTGTTTCCTCCACTCCACTATCACACTGCCGAAATAATCTGTTATTATTCTCATTCCATCTCTATGTACGTCTGTTCACACTCAATGACTTACGAGGCCTGTCGAAAAAGTATCCGACCTTAATTTTTCCCGCGCAAAGTAGTGATTCTAAGGCGGCGCCACTGTGCACGGTGGAAGGAGGAATCTTAATGCGCATGCTTGACTTTTTTCACCGCATTCACTTGGGCCAGTCACTGGCTGGTGGTCGCCAAGTAAGGTGCTGTTCTAAGTGTTTGTCGGATTTAGTTTTCTTGCAAGATGACTGAACGAATTAAGCAAAGACACTGCATCAAATTTTGTCAAAAGCTTGGTGATTCTCAAATTGAAACAATTCGTAAGATTCAGCAGGTGTTTGGGGAAGATGCTATGGGTGTAACACAAATTAAGGAGTGGTTCAACCGATTCAAAGATGGCCGCACATCAGCGGAGAGTGAGCAGCGTTGTGGCAGGCGTTGTGGCAGGCCGCACATTCATCCCATTTGATCCGCAATTTCTTGGCCAAACATGGAATTACGACCGTTCGCCAACCTCCCTACTCTCCAGACCTGGCTCCTTGCGACTTCTGGTTGTTTCCAAAATTGAAGACACCACTGAAAGGATCCCGTTTTGAGAGTAGAGAAGAGATAATGCGGAACGCGACGACAGAGCTGAACACCATTCCAAAAGAAGACTTCCAGAGGTGTTTCCGGCAGTGGAAGGATCGGTGGGCTAAGTGTGTGGAAGCACAAGGAGCCTACTTTGAAGGGGATTAGGGTCCCAACCCCGTCAGGTTGTTGAAGTATTTTTTCTGGCCAAAGGTCGGATACTTTTTCGACAGGCCTCGTACATCTCACAGCAAACAAGAGTTGACTTCCAAAACTACCATCATAGAACATCTGACTTAGGTGCTTCCTTTTTGATATACCAGTTAAGTGTAGGCTTCCGCATCATGCTAAGCTTCCACTTATTTAATCCATACTCTTTTGTTTGCCTCTCAATCTCTTTTTCCACTTCTTGCAGTCCCACTCAGGCCCTACACCTCCAACAACCCCTATGTGTGCTCTCCGTGGTACAGTGGTTAAGGGATCGGGCTCGTATGTTGGAGTTGCGGGTTCGTATCCGGCGCTGGGGCGGAGATTTCCCCATTGGGTATAAGGGAAAGCTCAAGCACAATACCCCACTCAACCCAGGTGTCGGAAATTGGTACCGGCTTTACGGTGGAACCGTCATGGTGTCTGTAGCATCAGCTACAAAAGCGTAAAATTATAAACTTTCTTATTCGCACTTAAATAAAATTATTATTAGCATTAAAAATCTTACTCTAAATTACTATTAATTATTTTCTACTTATAATAAGTAATTCTTAAAGTTTTTGTGCAAAAAGCATAAAATTAAAAGTCATGATTGACATTTTGACATTAAAAGTCATGTACATGTAAACTGTCAAAAGTTTTTTCACCCCACAATGAAAATGCATCGTCCATGAATTTGCGTTATCTCTTATAATTATCATTACATGTATTTTCAAATGTAGATTAAGCAAGATTAGGAGTACATTGCCCTCAATCATTTATTTTCGACTAGTGACACGAGTTTTTCAATACTCGTGTGTGTGTATCATCTAAGTGTATTAATTTTAAGATATTTAAAAACCAATGATTGTAATATTGTACAATCTCTATTGGAAATAAAGTTTTTTCTTTTCTTTCTTTCTTTCTTTTCGTGTTTAAGCCTCTGAATTTGGCAACAACCGCGCAGGACGCTTGGTTTCCTAGGCGTCACTCTCGCTCAGCTTTCGTAGCTTGTGGTTGTCTCCGTCCGTGACCTCAACGACGTCGCCAACGCCACACACACATTATTCCCTGGGCCTTCTCTTTTTTGTTGTGCTACCTTAACAGGCCTTACCTTACTGTCCTTACCTTACCAGGCCTTAACTTACCTGGCCTTACCTTAACTGGCCTTAACTTACTAGGCCTTACCTTAACTGGCCTTACCTTACTGGCCTTACCTTACCTGGTCTTACCTTACCTGGCCTTACCTTACCTGGCCTTACCTTAAATGGCCTTAACTTACTAGGCCTTACCTTAACTGGCCTTACCTTACCAGGCCTTACCTTACCAGGCCTCACCTTAACTGGCCTTACCTTAACTGGCCTTACCTTACCAGGCCTTACCTTAACTGGCCTTACCTTGCCTGGCCTTACCTTCCCCAAACACTCTCACGTACCTCCGGATCTCACCATCACTCACCGGACCTCGCCGGCACGGAGTGCCTCCACCTAGTCAAGTCTTCCAGTCAAGCTCACCGCCAGTCCGCCTGGCGTTTCCTCCAATAAAAAAAGAGCTGAGTTTTCCCATGCTTTATTAACCTTCTCTCCCGTTTTGAAAACACTTTCGAGCCAAAAGAAAGATTAGGGTTGGAAGTTGATAACTAGCATACCCGCCAATCCTAACACTGGTGACCCTGAGTTTAAAACCCCAGAGATTAAAAACCCCAGACTTAAAACTTAAAAACTATTCAACTCGATAAGTGTTGGAGAAATTGTGAGAGAGGATAATTTTGGCATATCATTGTAGTGATAAGTTTCCCATGTCGTAGTCCTTGAGAATTTCTATGGATTTAACCGTGTTAATGTTCTCTGAGCAGCTCTAACAAAATTTTTTTTCAGCGCTATCCTGTCCTTGTTTTTTTCATGTGCCACAGTAGGTAGGAAAAATATTTTTTCTCCTATTGCCGTGCTTTACGCTTATTTCTGACTACCGTAAAACTTCTCGTTTCATTTTTTCTTTCTTTCCGTTTTCAACGTTATTTGATCGATTGAGTAGGTAGAGTAATAACGCAAACCTTTGACACCTTAATAATCAAGTTATTAGGCGTTGAATACGTAATTCCGAGCAGTTATAGTTTAATTTTCGCATTCATAAAAGACAATTGCTAGCATGTCTGACACAGAGAATGAAGATCGAGCGCGCACCAAACCTCTTAGTCTGCCGCCTTTCATACCAGAAGACAGCCTCACTTGGTTTAACCAAGTGGAGGCAATATTTAGGTATAATAAAATAAGGGACGAAAACGATATGTTTTATGCCCTTGTGTCCGCAGCTCCCACGAAATTATTAAATGACTCCAATAACCTGCTAGAAAACCCTCCTGCTGTTAATCCGTACGGCATCTTGAAAAGAAAGATACTGGCAAAGTTGCAGATGTCCGATGCGGACAAATTTAGGTCGTTAGTAAATGAGTCAGTAATTCCACCTGTTTCTGTCTCTTTCTCTCCCACTTCGTTAGTTAAGGAGTTGCGAAAACTTGCAGCGGGTGTTGCAGTAGCTGAGGGATTTCTGAAAGAAGTTTATATGAATAAACTTCCTAGTAATGTGCGTCCGTTTCTATCGTTAGCAAGCCCTGACCAATCTTTAGAGATGCTTGCAGAGTCCACAGAAACAGTGATGCGCAACTTAAACATGACACACACGCCGCAGGTAGCTTCCTTGAACGCATCAGCTGCGAATTTTAGCCCGGCAAATACTGCTTATAATCAATCCTCAGCAACAATAGATAAGATGCAGCAAGAAATCGCAGAGCTAAAGCAAGCTTTCCAGAATTGCCAGCTAGGTCATAGTCTAGCTCATATCCAAGAAGGTCCAGGGAGATTCCCTAGCTATCAAAATGCCTACGACTATCCCTATCACTATCACCCTTTTCCTCCTCCTCAACGTTTCGATAGAGGTAGATCTTATGATAGGTCAAATCAAAACCGCCGCTTTAGATCGCGCTCTCGCGATGCCAACATTCTCTTGTGTTGGTATCATGAGAAGTTCGGCGACCAGGCTCGCAAATGTGCCTCTAAACATTGTCCTCGTTATACCGAAATGACTTCGGGAAATGCCAACAGCAACGCATAGTAGCGAGTACTGCGTTGCCTCATTCTCAGACTACTCGCCTCTTAACTATTCTAGATCCCACAACCAAATATCGATTTTTAATCGACACTGGTTCCAGTGTGTCAATTATCCCAGCCACGGCGAAAGACAAAAACAACCAATTGTTGGCGACACTACGCGCCGCAAATGGCACTCCAATAGCTTGTTATGGGGAAAGAGTATTAGAGTGCAGTCTGGGATTGAGGCGAAATTTCCTTTTCACCTTCCTAATCGCGGAAGTCCAAGAGCCTATCATTGCCGCGGATTTTCTAGCGAAGTTTGGGATTCTTGTAGATGTTAAAAACCGTAGAATTAGGGACGAGGAGACACAGATCTCAATTCCCACTTGTAGCATAACTAGAGCTAATGTCTTGCATTCCTTCTCTATCGCTTTCAAGGAAGAGTGCATGTTCGAGCAGGTTCTCGCAGATTACCCTGCACTAACAAATTCTAACTTAGCTTCTAAAAATATGCAGACTAGCACAAAGCACTTCATAGAGACGACTGGACCGCCAGTTTATTCTAGAGCTAGGCGACTACCGCCTGATCGATTGGCTTTAGCCAAGAAAGAATTCGCTAGGATGCTCGACAATGGCATTATCCGCAGTTCCAAAAGCCCTTGGGCTAGCCCTCTTTTGCTAGTACCCAAGGCTAACGGTGAATTCAGACCGTGCGGGGATTTCCGCAGGTGGAATGCCGTTACTCTACCTGATCGCTACCCTATTCCTTACTTTCATGATTTTAGTGAAAATTTAGAGGGAGCACAGATTTTCTCAAAAATAGACTTACAAAGCGCCTTCCATCAAATTCCACTTGAGGAGAGCGCTATCCCTAAGACCGCGGTAATCACTCCGTTTGGTCTCTTTGAATTCCTAAAGATGCCATACGGCCTGAGGAATGCCCCTCAGACATTCCAACGTCATATGGCTGAAATTTTCTCAGATCTCACTTTCGCCTATGTGTATCGTGACGACATTCTGGTGGCATCCGCAACCCCGGAGCTACATAAAGACCATCTTAGGGTCGTGTTTCAAAGACTGTCCGACAATGGACTCCTGGTAAACCCTGCAAAATGTGAGCTCAGAAAGCCATCACTGATTTACTTAGGTCATGAAATCTCTAGCCTAGGTCTAAAACCTTTGCCTTCCAAAGTAGAAGTGATCAAAAACTTTCCTCTTCCACAGACCCAGAAGGAACTGCGAAGGTTCCTAGGTTCTGTTAAGTTCTATCATAGATTCATCAGAAACTGCGCGCAAACTTTAGCGCCCTTGTCAGACTTGCTCGAACCTAAAAGAAAAGGTAAATCTACTGAGGTAAAATGGACGGACGCAGCGCGTCAAGCTTTTGATGAAATAAAGCACAAGTTAGCTACCGCGACTGAATTGTCCTACCCTATTGCTAATGCTGATTTCAGCCTTGTGGTTGACGCCTCAAGTACTGCCGTAGGTGCTGTTTTGCAACAAAAAGTAGGTACTAATATCTCTCCCCTTGCTTTCTTTTCCAAAAAGTTATCGCCCACTGAGCGTGCTTATAGCGCGTTCGGTAGGGAACTCCTTGCTATCTATCTGTCTGTGAGACACTTTCGCTATGCTCTAGAGGCAAGGGAGTTCGTGATCTACACAGACCACAAACCTTTGACCTCAGCGATTAAGATGCCTTCTGAAAGACATTCGCCAAGAGAAGCTCGACACTTGTCCTTCATTAGTCAGTTTACCACTGACATCCGCTTCATCAAAGGTCTCGAAAATACTGTCGCTGACTGTCGATCTAGAATCAATTCTGTCCAAACCAGTGGTGAAATCACCTTCGGAAATATTTCCAAGACTCAGAAGGAGGATCCTGAACTTCAGGATCTTCTCAAACCTTCTAACACTACCTCTTTGAAATTAACCTTGGTTGACGGCATGTACCGTGATGCCGAGCGACTTTCTCGTTTGTACCTTCCTGCGACTCTTCGCAGAGTAGCTATTCTTCACTATCATTCTCTCTCTCATCCTGGTATTAACCGTACATTGCGTTTGATTTCTGATCGTTTCGTCTGGCCAGCGATGCGTAAAGAGGTCAAGCAAATTGTGCAAAATTGCCATGCATGTCAGAGTAGCAAAGTTGTGAAACATAATCGTGCAGCGCTGCAGAGTTGTGCATTCACAGGTCACAAGTTCGACGCGGTCCACCTAGATTTGGTGGGTCCTCTGCCTCTATCGCGGGGGTATTCCTATTTGTTAACAATAATTGGTAGGTTCTCCAGATGGGTTGGGGCCGTGCCTCTTCCTGATACCCAAACTGAGACTGTAGCTCGCGCTTTCATGAGCCACTGGATTTCCAGATTTGGGGTTCCCTTAAGTGTCACGCATGACCGGGGATCACAATTTACCTCCAAATTTTAGAGTGAGCTTAGCACCGCTTTAGGGTGTGAAAACGTAAACACTACCGCTTACCATCCGCAGTCGGACGGACTTATTGAGAGGGTCCACAGAGACTTAAAATCGGCATTACGTTGCCTGAACTGCAGCAATGATTGGACTGACAGACTTCCAGTAGTACTACCGAGCATCCGAAATTTGCATAGACAGGATCAGCAATGCACAGCAGCAGAAATGTTGTATGGGAAAACACTTCGTCTCCCCGGCGACATTGTTGACCCAAAACCTTTGCCTGAATTTTCATCTGCTGACCGTTCCGCATATGTAATCTGTCTCAAAGATTGCATGCGTCAGATCAAGTACGTAGCTCCACGAATGCCTCAGACTAAGGAAAAACTTGATCCTGCTTTGCAAGAGTGCACCCACGTGTATGTTCGCATAGACGCTATAAAGCCAACCCTCACACGCCCTTATGATGGCCCATTCAAAATATTAAAAAAGACGCCCAAGTATTTCATCCTTGACAGATCTGGTTCAACCGACCCTGTGAGCATAGATCGACTAAAGGTCGCATTTACCTCCGATAATAGTGTGATTCCTAACCCTTCATTCTCTCCACAGAATTTCCTTTCCACTGAGACTCGATCATATCGTCCATCTCAGCTTCCTCAGTTGGCTGCATTGTTCCTAGTCAACTTGAGTGTAATCCTTTCTTTGTGCCTGTACATTCAAACCCTATCCCTAAGCCTATCGTAGATTCTAATTCTAGCCCTCTTACTGAAACAGCGACAAGTCTGGAGAGACCAGACGAGCCCGCTGCAGTAACCCCTGTTCCTAGAACTCTTGCCGACCTAAATTTGCAGACCCGTTTGGTGAAACTTCCCCGCGCAGTAACATTTTCCGACCGCCAAACCCGGCATGGTCGTGTTGTTCGAACTCCTTCCCGCTACAAATGATTGCAGCGGGTGGACCTTTCGGTCTGCGCCTTGGGGGGTAATGTAGCATCATCTACAAAAGCGTAAAATTATAAACTTTCTTATTCGCACCTAAATAAAATTATTATTAGCATTAAAAATCTTACTCTAAATTACTATTAATTATTTTCTACTTATAATAAGAAATCCTCAAAGTTTTTGTGCAAAAAGCATAAAATTAAAAGTCATGATTGACATTTTCGTGTTTAAGCCTCTGAATTTGGGAACAACCGCGCAGGACGCTTGGTTTCCTAGGCGTCACTCTCGCTCAGCTTTCGTAGCTTGTGGTTGTCTCCGTCCGTGACCTCAACGACGTCGCCAACGCCACACATGCATTATTCCCTGGGCCTTCTCTTTTTTGTTGTGCTACCTAAACAGGCCTTACCTTACTGGCCTTACCTTACCAGGCCTTACCTTACCTGGCCTTACCTTAACTGGCCTTAACTTACTAGGCCTTACCTTAACTGGCCTTACCTTAACTGGCCTTACCTTAACTGGCCTTACCTTACTGGCCTTACCTTACCTGACCTTACCTTACCTGGCCTTACCCTAACTGGCCGTAACTTACTAGGCCTTACCTTAACTGGCCTTACCTTACCAGGCCTTACCTTACCAGGCCTTACCTTACCAGGCCTTACCTTACCAGGCCTTAATTTAACTGGCCTTACCTTACCAGGCCTTACCTTAACTGGCCTTACCTTGCCTGGCCTTACCTTCCCCAAACACTCTCACGTACCTCCGGATCTCACCATCACTCACCGGACCCCGCCGGCACGGAGTGCCTCCACCTAGTCAAGTCTTCCAGTCAAGCTCACCGCCAGTCCGCCTGTCGTTTCCTCCAATAAAAAAAGAGCTGAGTTTTCCCATGCTTTATTAACCTTCTCTCACGTTTTGAAAACACTATCGAGCCAAAAGAAAGATTAGGGTTGGAAGTTGATAACTAGCATACCCGCCAATCCTAACATGTCCTATATATAGGGTTAGTTATAAGACATTTGAAAAACCAATGCTTAGATCATATGTATCAGGCTTGATTGGAAATAAAGCATCCCAAAGATGCCGATGTTAACTTTTTAACCTTTAAATTATGTTTCTATATACGAGACATTTTATGTTAAATGAAAATTTAACCAGGCCAATTTCTTGTAAAATTTATGCAAGCAACTGAAAAAAATTATTAATAAACATGAAAGAAGCCCATAAATATTAGTAAATTGTGCAATATTTTTCATACGTATGTTACTTTTAATATGCAGAATAATTAATTCAAAAAAACTTCAAAACACAAAATAGGATGACTTAGAATTTAAATGTGGGTTATTCAAATTTTTAAATGAATAATTGTCATTTATTTTAATCGAAATTATCTATATAATTTTTCCTAAAAAAAAGTCTTATCAATATCATCATTTGTGAACTTGTTTTCCAGCATTACTTTCAAACGCATGTGAAAGACTAAAACCACGTTCTGTTTCTTCTATTCCACAATTACCGTGGTTATTATCATGTCCGAGAACTACGAATCAAACAAGTAAGAATATTCTAGTTTTTTAAGTGAAGCGTTGTTATTAATGTGTAAAAATATATTACGGTACCATTTTTCTATCATTTTTGAACAATAATTTTATAAAATTTTGTATAGTTTTCCGATATTTGTCATCTCCAAAGCAGCATGGCTCGGAACACGGGGTTAATGGCGGCCGGGAAGAGTCTTCACCCATGCCTTTTAACTCTAGACTCTCATGCCTTATTGTATATTTTTCGATTTTACGTTCATTTTGCAGCTCGTGTAGTAGCTTATATTCACTTTCTATTTGTACTATGTAATTTATTTGTAATGTAGGTCATAATTTTCAAGGACATTGGCATCGTGATTCATTTTTAAACGGGACGAAAACCATGTTGGGTACGTGACCTCCGCAGCCATATCCCACCTGTTCAGTTAGTTTGTAGACGAACATTTTTGTTAGAATAAATACTGGTTTATTTGATTGGTATTACGTTTAGCACAGTGACGTATATTGGATGACGTGGTTAAATGTTTTGTTCAGTAATGAACGGTCAGATTTTCTAATGATAGGGAACGATCTCAATAAGAAATATGAGTAATAGGAATATTAACTTAGGGCTTAATTTAATTTTAATTTCTGTATTAGAAGTGCAATTCAAACTTGAATTCAGTGTTCGTCTCTAGTTAGGCATGTGAATTGCACTATCATATACTCCTTGTATTGCTGCCTAACGTAAAATGACATTTTCATGCATGCTTTAATTTCATTTTATTGTATATTTCGTAGCACGGATACAGTGAGTGTTGATTATAATTCTCCTTATATTATCCAAGTACAAATTATGAGGACTACTGCAGTTTATAATTGTCAAGTTTCTAGATATATTCTTTGCTGGCATTTTTATTTACTTTTTTATTATTTTAGATTGAGTCACCCGTCCAGTACCTACATACTGGAGAAATGCTTTATGTAGTTTAATTTTATTCAATGTATCAACTTTGTGTTGAGTTTTCCCAGCAAACATCAGCTTGCAGTTATGTTTAGGTAATCATTGCCAATTTTGTTAATAGAAAATTACAGTTCTTTGGCTTTGATCATTTGCTAGGTAAAATTAATGCAAGTGTTGGTTTTAGAATATCAATTTTTGTCAGTAAAATGCCAGTTATTATGTAGCTAGAGAACTGCTGAGAGTGGGCCAAACCAATTACTGGCTATGCACAAATTATTCATATAATAAATAAGAAAGAATTAACAAAATAGGTTAATGTTCAAAAAGCTGGACTGTTCGAATCGTTGGTCATTCTTAGTTAATTTTAATTTTTTGCGCTCGGTAGCTATCTAAAAACTCAACCCGCAAGGCCTGGAGTGGTGTAATCTGCTACGCGTCTTTTGGATTGCTCTCGATCGTCAAAATTGAAAATTAACTTAGAATGACCGACGATTCGAACCGTCCGGCCATTCAAACATTACCCTATCTTAGCAGGTTCTTATCGTGTAATGGTCTTAAATATTGTAGATACCTACTCAAAATATTGAATTTCAAATTCTTGAAACAGGTCACAACTCTTAAGAGCTATGACATTAACCTCCTTCTTTTGAGTCCAGGTGTAGTAACTATGATTTTTATCAACAATCATTCCCATTACTGTCAGAAAACTTTTCAATAGGATACAACTATGGTATCTATGGAAAGGGTTTGCTGTCCCAGGGGAAATATGAGGTTCCAATTTGAAGTTTTGTCGGTCTTACTTTGTTGAAATGGGAAAGATGTTTTGTGACACAATTATATTTCTGTTTACTGCTGATCCATTTCTCAACATCTATAACTATCTTTATATTTTTCCAACAGGGCAATTCTTTGAGAATCTTATTCCTAAAATAAAAAGAAGAACCAGAGTAAAAACGAACATTACATATATCGCAAACATGTATTGCCAAAGGTTCATAAACTTCTTTACAACTTTGTTCCTGTTCACCTTCTGCATAGATTCCGGATTCCCCTAACTCCATACAAAATGGTGGCATCCTCTCTTTGGAATGTCTTTGTTGCAGTTAGGCAAGCTTAAACTAACATCCAATCTTAATCTGCTTAGGATGTTTCCAATAATATTTATCAGATAGGTAATATAGGCTTTCTGTGCTCACATTGATTGTATAAATCTTACTGAAGTTTTTAACACTTAAACTATGGCAACTAAATATTAAGTTCAAAACCAAACTCAAATTTAAAGTCAATTGTAGTAAGCAATTTTGAAAGCACCTAACATGACCTGGATTGTGCCTTTATTTAGCTTTAATTGAATATCTATGAAAATTGAGTTTGAGACTCCTGGTCGGTCAGAAGCAATATGAAAATAGCCTATGTACCACCGGTGGTGCACATTGCAGTCTAAGTGTTAATGGACGAAAACTTGCTAAACATGAATGAAATTTCTATGTTAAGTGTATGCTAATTTATCTTTCTGAGTATTTGTGATGAATTTTTGTTGTTGAACATCTTTCTATTGGTGTTGATAAGTTAGCTGATTTTCTGTAATGCTAAGGGTAGCAAATACTGAACCCAGTTGCAGACAGTGATGTAAATATTCAAGATTGCTTTGTCATGCCTGTAAATAATCTGAAAGCAGAAACTACAATTAGAATTTTTGGAAATTAAATCCATTTTTCTCTAACTCAGCATCAGTAATAAATTTTTCTCAAACTATATAGCTATAAATGTATTATACTCAAACTACATATGGGATTAATTCAATTCTGAACTAGTATATTGATAACTTGTTATCTAACATGATGAACTGTTCCATTAATTGTAGTCTATTGGAATTAGCGCTCCCAGGGGGACTATGTGAGGGCTTGAGCTAAAGGTTAGGTAGGCTTCCTTTTTGTTAAAATAGAATAAGCTTGTTTTTATGGACCATCTGTTTTTGGTTCACTGCTATCTTTTTTTTTCAGCACCTATTACTTTCTTCTTCAACTTTTTCTTGTTTCATGAACTTCTTTCTTAGCTTACTGTTTCTATGCACCTTCTGCGTAGATTCCGCGTTCCCTCAACTCCATACTTAATGGTGCCGTCATCCTTCCTCTCATGGAACATCTTTTTCATGGTAAAGGGAGGCTAAAACATTCTTATAAAATAATAATGTCTCCCCTGTTAGACTAAATTTAATATTTATAAATATAGCTAATGAGCAATTTAAAATTAATGTGCATTTAAGAACTTGCAAACTTTAACTAACATTAATCCCTTTAACGCCCAAGTGGACTCTACGGTCCTCTTTCAAAAATAACAATAATATAATGTATTTCTTATTCAATTTGTTCACTAATGTGTCCTTTGAACTTCACTGTGGAGTGGCAGTTCCTTTCCCATCTTGATAACAGTGACTACCTAATGCCAGTGTCTGTTTAGTGATAGTGGTTGTTTTAACAGTAATATGAGTATAAAAATGTGGGCGTTAAAGGGTTGAAGTGACAAGTTGGTTTGAAGATTTTAGAATTCATGCACATAATAATTATTTATAGACATTTTAAATTATTTTGACACATATTATTTTGAAGAACTTCAACGTTGCTTGTATTTTTGTGAATCATTTCATCAATTCTCCTGCATATTCGTGAATCATTTTAACCCTTTAACGCCCAAGTGGACTGTATTACCGGTCCTCTTTCAATAATTACAATATATTGTATTTATTCTTCAATTTGTTCACTATTGTGTCCTTTGAACCTCACTGCCGAGTGGCAGTTCCTTCCACGTCTTGATAACAGTGACTACCTAATGTCAGTGTCGGTTTAGTGATAGTGGTTGTGATAACGGTAATATGAGTATAAAAATGTGGGCGTTAAAGGGTTAACTTGCATTTCTATGAATCATTTTGACTCCCATTTCTGTGAATCATTTTAACTTGCATTTTTGTGAATCATTTTAACTTGCATTTCTGTGAATCATTTTAACTTGCATATCTGTGAATCATTTTAACTTGCATTTCTGTGAATCATTTTAACTTGCATTTCTGTGAATCATTTTAACTTGCATTTCTGTGAATCATTTTAACTTGCATTTCTGTGAATCATTTTAACTTGCATTTTTGTGAATCATTTTAACTTGCATTTTTGTGAATCAATTTAACTTGCATTTTTGTGAATCAATTTAACTTGCATTTTTGTGAATCAATTTAACTTGCATTTTTGTGAATCATTTTAACTTGCATTTTTGTGAATCATTTTAACTTGCATTTTTGTGAATCATTTTAACTTGCATTTTTGTGAATCATTTTAACTTGCATTTTTGTGAATCATTTTAACTTGCATTTTTGTGAATCATTTTAACTTGCATTTCTGTGAATCATTTTAACTTGCATTTCTGTGAATCATTTTAACTTGCATTTCTGTGAATCATTTTAACTTGCATTTCTGTGAATCATTTTAACTTGCATTTCTGTGAATCATTTTAACTTGCATTTCTGTGAATCATTTTAACTTGCATTTCTGTGAATCATTTTAACTTGCATTTATGTGAATCATTTTAACTTGCATTTATGTGAATCATTTTAACTTGCATTTCTGTGAATCATTTTAACTTGCATTTCTGTGAATCATTTTAACTTGCATTTCTGTAAATAATTATAACCTGTAAACATGAGCGCTAAAGGAAGTGCGTGTTCTCTTGCAGTAGCGAGTGGACCGCCGAGGCCGCTAGCGCTGGCAACAGTGCCGGCCCCGCCAAGGACTTTGAGGGGCCGGCGGGGATGGATGTTGATGGCATCATTGAAACCAACTATCATGAAGTGAGTTCTTTTATTATGTGTGGTTGTACCAAGTATCATGAATGGGGTTCTATTATTTGACTGGGTGTTGTGCCAAGTATCATGAAGGGGGTTCTATTATTTGACAGGGTGTTGTGCCAAGTATCATTAAGGGGGTTCAATTATTTGACTGGGTGTTGTGCCAAGTATCATGAAGGGGGTTCTATTATTTGACTGGGTGTTGAGCCAAGTATCATGAAGGGGGTTCTATTATTTGACTGGGTGTTGTGCCAAGTATCATGAAGGGGGTTCTGTTATTTGACTGGGTGTTGTGCCAAGTATCATGAAAGGGGTTCTGTTATTTGATTGGGTGTTGTGCCAAGTATCATGAAGGGGGTTCTATTATTTGACTGGGTGTTGTGCCAAGTATCATGAAGGGGGTTCTATCATTTGACTGGGTGTTGTGCCAAGTATCATGAAGGGGGTTCTATTATTTGACTGGGTGTTGTGCCAAGTATCATGAAGGGGGTTCTATTATTTGACTGGGTGTTGTGCCAAGTATCATGAAGGGGGTTCTATTATTTGACTGGGTGTTGTGCCAAGTATCATGAAGGGGGTTCTATTATTTGACTGGGTGTTGTGCCAAGTATCATGAAGGGGGTTCTGTTATTTGACTGGGTGTTGTGCCAAGTATCATGAAAGGGGTTCTGTTATTTGATTGGGTGTTGTGCCAAGTATCGTGAAGGGGGTTCTATTATTTGACTGGGTGTTGTGCCAAGTATCATGAAGGGGGTTCTATTATTTGACTGGGTGTTGTGCCAAGTATCATGAAGGGGGTTCTGTTATTTGACTGGGTGTTGTGCCAAGTGTCATGAAGGGGGTTCTGTTATTTGACTGGGTGTTGTGCCAAGTATCATGAAGGGGGTCCTATTATTTGACTGGATGTTGTGCCAAGTATCATGAAGGGGGGTTCTATTATTTGACTGGATGTTGTGCCAAGTATCATGAAGGGGGGTTCTATTATTTGACTGGATGTTGTGCCAAGTATCATGAAGAGGGGTTCTATTATTTGACTGGATGTTGTGCCAAGTATCATGAAGAGGGGTTCTATTTTTTTACTGGGTGTTGTGCCAAGTATCATGAAGGGGGGTTCTATTGTTTGACTGGATGTTGTGCCAAGTATCATGAAGGGGGTTCTATTATTTGACTGTGTGTTACTGTGTGGACTAACTTCTATTTCATTGGGTTTTATTGTGTGTACTAATTTTTATTTCATTTGATTTTATGGTATTTACTAACTTATATTTCATTGGGTGTTATTGTGCCCCTCAGGGGGATACAGGTATTGTATCTATGGGAATTAGCGCTCCCAGGTGGACTACGTGAGGGCCCGAGCTAAAGGTTAGGTAGGCTTCTTTTTGTTGAAATAGAATAGGTTTTTGTTTTGTTACGGACCATCTTTTTTCGGTTGACTGCTGTCCGGTTTTTCAGCACCTACTACTTTCTTCATCTTTTTCTTGTTTCATGAACTTCTTTCCTAGCTTACTGTTTCTGTGCACCTTGTGCATAGATTCCGCATTCCCTCAATTCCATACTAAATGGTGCCTTCCTCCTTCCTCTCTTAGAACATCTTGGTTGTTCAATTAAGAGAGTCTAAAACTTTCTTATATAATAATAATAATGGGTGTTATTGTGGTGGACTTCGTAGCATGGATACATTGCTGTGATAGTTGGATTTATAATTCTGTTATATTAAGGACTTATAAAACAAGGGTGCAATGATTTGCAGGTGTGAGTTGAATTTTATTTTAGAGTTTCAGGTTTTAGTATGGATACACTTGTCTGCTTAATATTCGATTCTACTTTGAATTCTCAAGGGTATACAATTATTGTATCTATGGGAATTAGAGCTCCCAGGAGGACAATGTGAGGGCCCGAGCTGAGAGTTAGGTAGGCCTTCTTTTTGTTGAAATAAAAGTTTTTTTTGTTATGTTAAGGACCATCTTTTTTTGGTTCAATGCTCTCCTGTTTTTCAGCACCTACTACTTTCTTCTTCAACTTTGATCTTGTTTCGTGATCTTCTTTCACAACTTACTGTTTCTATGCCTTTCTGCGTAGATTCTGAGTTTCCTTTAATGGTGCCTTCCTCCTTCCTCTCTTTGGATCGCATTTATTGCTGGGTAGGGAGGCTAAAACTAACGACTAACATAATCTAATCTACTTTAATTTAAAAATCTGGTACACAAGTGCTACTCTGTACATCTTTTTCTATGCTGGGTTAAATGGACCTTCATGTCATGGTTTGATTTTACTTTATAATGAAGTGTTAGTGGTATTTTAAAGTTGTGTTATATATTGGACTTGAGAAACGTTGTGCATAGAAGCGGTTTTTGATGTGCTGTGTCCCAAAAACATTTAGAAGCATGGATTTAAATGAAGGTACTATCAATGTACTTCTCATGAAGGCACTTCTCATTTGCAGTGGGATGTTGAATTTTGGCTCTATTTAGTGAAAGTAGAGCATAAATGCTCACAACTAGGCAAACCAACAAAAGGAGAAGGTTGGAATCTTTGATTAGATAAATTTCGAGGCAGGGGCTTGGGGAAAAAATGAGACGTGTTCTGAAAACCCTTGCTAATTTTGTTAGCAAAAATGCATGGGAAACCTTGAATTTTTTTGCAACTCCAAAGGTTAGCATTTTCTACAAAGGTAAAGATAGTTCAGCTGTAATGCTAATAGATATGTGTCCTTCTAAATTGTGAGAAATCACTCATTTGCGACATTTTCAAAACTGAAGATAACCGATTTTTCAGGAGAGGCTTGTTTAACTTGCAAAAAATTCTCAATATTACTAATAATCCAAACATTTCAGCGCTCCATAGCGATCAATTTTTGAGCTACACTTATGATGCTGTTGCCAAAAAATTCAGTGTTTGAAGATGAGTAAGTCTGTATGGATAACTCAACAATCCAGTTTTTGAGTCATGATGTCTTGGTTGCAAACGAGCAGAATATTGGACATGACCCAAGGTAGAGGAAACAAGGTTGGGTCAAACCAGTTTTTTATCGTTGACGGTGTGGGTTTGCTGACATCACGGCAACGAACCAATAGCAGTGCTCATATTGCACCTGGTAGCACTGCTACCCCCAAATCTGGCTCCACTATTGGCCTAACGACACTGCGTTTTAGTGACGTCATGAAGTTTGTTTGAAATAAAGCCATTCTATTGGCTAGATGAACAAGAGGTGTATTTTCCCCTATAGAAATGACCCTACCTTGTTTCCTCTACCGTGACCTGACCTAAGCCTTTGTGTCAGACTGTATCCACAATACAGCCTGTGGGGTCAACATCATTAGCTGGACCCAAAATTTTTGCAAATATTTCGAATATGGAAAAGACTTCTGAATTTTCTTCCTGAAAAATACAAATATTTTTTTCTTTGAAAGTTGAGTTACCAAGCGAATGAACATGCTGGATTATCTGATCTGTTAGTGTTTAGATCATGGCTCTAGTATTGAAATATATATTTTTGCACGATTGATTTGACCTGTCACCATTCTAATGGCGATCACCACCACTCCTCTCTCACATAACAATATTTGCATGCAGTTGGTCACAAGTTTTGTCTTGTCATAAACTTGTTTCTCAACTTATCATTTCTGCGCAGCTTGTATGTAGATTTCACTTTCTCTCAAGTCCATATTGAATGGTTCTTCCTTCCTTCCTATCTTTGTAATGCCTTTGTTACAACTAGGGAGGCTCAAATTAACATCTAATTCAATCTCTTGCTTATTATTTCTATGCACATGTGCTTAGATTCCAGATTCCCATAGCTCTCCTCACTTAATGGTGCCTTCCTCTCTTTGGAACACCTTTGTAGCAGTCAGGGAGGCTCAAACTAACATCTAATCTCCACTTATTTTTTTATACACTAGTGCATGGATTCCACATTCCTTTAGTTTTCCTTACTTAATGGTGCCTTCCTCTCTTTGGAAGACCTGTGCAGCAGTCAAAGGCTCAAACTAACGTCTAATCCATTGAACTCGCACTTGATGGTGCCTTCCTCTCTTTGAAAGGCCTTTGTAACAGTTAAGAGAGGCTGAAATTAACCTATAATCCCTTAGCTTCACACCTAATGGTGCCTTTCTCTCTTTGGAACACCTGTATAGCAGTTAAGGGAGAATCAAATTAACATATAATCTGCGTGCAGGTGGTCACGAGTTTTGATGACATGGACCTGCGCGATGACCTGCTACGAGGCATCTACGCGTACGGTTTTGAGAAGCCTTCCGCCATCCAGCAGCGCGCCATTCTTCCCTGCATCAAGGGCTTCGACTGCATTGCTCAGGCCCAGTCCGGTGGGTGGGGGGTACTCTAGCTTTCTTGGGGTTGTGGGTGTGGGGAGAGTACTTTTACCCTCTTGGGTGTGGGGAGTACTCCTGCTCTCTTGGGGTTGTGGGTGTGGGGAGAGTACTTTTACCCTCTTGGGTGTGGGGAGCTCTCTTGCTCTCTTGGTAGTGTGGGAGGGGAGGTACTCTTGCTCTTTTGGGTGGGTGGGTGGGAAGAGTGCTCTTACTCTCCTGGTAGTAAAGGAGGGGATGTGTGAATAGTACTTACTCTCTTCTTTCTTTGTACTCTGGCTCTCTTGGGAGTGTGAATTACTTATTACTACCTATTTTCTTCTTCTTACTTTTCTCTGGGAGTGTGAATGCTATGGGAGTACTTTTATTTTCTTCTCTGGGATGTGGGTGCAGAAGAGAGAGCTCTCACCCTCTTCTTTCTTTCTCTTTCTATCTTACATGCCTATTTTTTTAGAATGTGTATCTGTTGTGGGGGCTCATGTTTGTGGGTGTATATACAAAGTTCCCTATTCGCCACAGTAGTTACGCGGCTCTTGAGTGTCGCACATTAAGAATTCGATCAGAGCGAATGGGGAAACTTCGTATAAACGCACACAAATATGAGCCTCAGTGGTGAGCCTCGTATACACGTGTCGTGCCTCACGGCCGAAATGTCCCCTAGTGTAAACGGCCCTTAAGTCTTTTCTTTGTCTTGGGTGTACGTGCATGCAGGGAATAACTCTCGGTTTTCCTTTTGTGTGGTTGTGATGTGTTACTACACTCCACAGCTGCTTGTCTTGTTGTTTATTTCTTTGTGAGACCACTCTAAATTTACTCTTGTGTTCAATTTAGAAGCACTTTAATTGCTAACTGCTCTATTTATAAATGACATTGCTACATTAACTACATAGAAATGATCACACCAATGCACTGCTCTGCGACTAACACATCTCGCCTCGCAGGCTCGGACAAAACAGTGACATACAGCATCCAGTAGAGTTACGTTAACTCTAGTAGAATTATATAACAACCTCCAACCCATTGCCCAATGAATAACATTGCTACATCAGTTCCAGTTAAGTAACACCAATTAACTACTTGGTGAGTAACATCACTACATTGACTCATGAAGATTAACATCACCATTTCACTGCCCTATGACTGACGTGCCTCACCAGTCGCCCCACAGGCAAGGGCAAAATAGCAACATTCAGCATCCAGTAGAGTTACGTCAACTCCAGTAGAATAACTACCCCAATCCATTGCCCTACAACTAACACACCTCACCCCACAGGCACGGGCAAAACGGCAACATTCAGCATCAGCATCCTGCAGCGCATCGACCCCAAGTCGCCCAACACGCAGGCCCTCATCCTGGCACCCACCAGGGAGCTTGCTCAGCAGATCCAGAAGGTGGTGCTGGCTCTCGGTGACTACATGAACGTGAGCTGCCACGCCTGCATCGGCGGCACTGTACTCAGAGACGACATGAGGCGTATTGAGGCCGGCTGCTCCATTATTGTGGGCACCCCTGGCAGGTGGGTGGTTGTTTTGTTGTGGTTGTCATTGTGGACACCCCTGACACTTAGGTGGTGTGGTGTTGTGTGAAGGGTGATATTGAGCTGCATTGTAGCTGGGTGCAACCGTCAGGGGGATAAAACTATTGTATCTTAAAGAATTAGCTCTCTGAGGCAAAATATGAGGTCCCGAGCCGAGAGTTAGGCCTTCTTTTATTGAAATAAAACGTTTCTTGTTAACGTTATGCGTTAGTTTGTCTGCTGAGAGTTAGGAAGGCCTTCATTTTGTCGAAACAAAATGTTCCTTTTTTTTTGTCGTGTTCTGCGCTAGTCTAACTTTCCACCGTGTCCCAGGGTGTACGACATGATCAACCGACGAGTGCTGGACCCCAGCAACATCAAGATGTTCGTGCTCGACGAGTCCGACGAGATGCTGTCCCGCGGCTTCAAGGACCAGATCTACGACATCTTCAGGCAGCTGCCCCCCGAGGTGCAGGTCGTGCTCCTCTCTGCCACCATGCCTGCCGAGGTCCTTGAGGTCACCAAGAGGTTCATGAGGGACCCCAAGACCATCCTTGTCAAGAAGGAGGAACTCACGCTTGAAGGTGCGCGATGCTTTTTGGTTGTGGGGTGATATTGGTGGTGGTCTGGTATCCAGGTTACGGTTGTTTTCTGCTGATAATTAAGTGATTCTTAAAGGTGCGCAAAGAATTATTTTCAGTAGTTATGTTTTACTTTACTTACCATAGGGTAAATATGTTGGTACTTTTAAGGGGGTCCTCCGGAAAAAATATTTCTTTGATCCGATTGGTCTGAAATTTGGTCAGTATGTGTTTTTGCAAGACAAACATATTTGAACTCCTGAAAATTTTTGATTTAGGCCTTAGTTATTCCGAAAAATTTGAAATATTAGTTTTTTGGGTCATTTTTATACCTATTTGAAAAGAATAGAAGTCATCGAGTTTTTATGCTAGAACAAATTCAAAGACAGTTTTGGAATCCTAGGAACATTTCCAACAAAGTTATTTTTTTCAGGGATTTTGTATTTTTTTATATATGCGATATTTTACCAATATATCATATATACCGAAATTTTTGGATTTGAACTATGATAAAAAAAATTAGAATGTAAAAATGGAAAAAGTGGCAATAAAATTCTGTTATAAATGTTATAAATGTAGGGTGGCCAGTACTCATAGGGTAGATTTTTTCACAGAATTTTCTTGACGGGACCCCCTAAAAAGGTGAGGTTGATAGAAAAAATGATACTGGTAAAGTTTCAGACCATTTGAACATCGTTAACCCGTGCCCCAACGGCCTCAAAGTTCTGAAAAATGGCATTTTTCGCGATTTTCTTGATCTACCACTTTCTTCTTCAACTTTTGATCTTGTTTCATGAACTTCTTTCCCAACTTACTGTTTCTAAGCCCCTTCTGCATAGATTCCGCATTCCCTAATATCCATACTAAAAGGTTCCTTCATCTCTTCGATATGCTCTTTTTTGTAGGTGCTAGGGAGGCTTAAACTAACCTATAATCTAATCTTTCCTCCTTCGTCTCCTCGGAACACCTTTGTTGCTGTTAAGGTGGCTTAAACCGACATCTAATCGAACTTTGCGTGCAGGTATCAAGCAGTTCTACGTGAACGTGGAGAAGGAGGACTGGAAGCTGGACACGCTGTGTGACCTGTACGAGACGCTCACCATCACACAGGCTGTCATCTTCTGCAACACCCGCAGGAAGGTCGACTGGCTCACCGACAAGATGCACCAGAAGGACTTCACCGTGTCTGCCATGGTGGGTTGTTTACCATGGTGGTTGTGTATATTTTAACCTGGTTCTTTGAAAGATTTACCGTGGGAATGTATGATTCTACCTGTAACACAGATTTGGGAGGTTTATTACAGGCATGTATTATTCTGCCTAGTTCTGAGAAAGATTTACCTCAGGCATGTATTATTCTGCCAATTTCTTAGATTTACTGAAAGGATGTATTATTCTGCGAGTTTCTTAGAAAAAATTACCACACGCATATGTTATTCTATCTAGTTCTTTGAAAGATTTACCACAGCTTTGTATTCTGTATCCTGTATTGTACTCCGCTGGTTTCTTTTTCGAAAGATCTCCTTGAGGCATGTAAGACATAAGAATATGCTATGTATCTAACACAGTAAAATCAGCAATGGGGGCGATATGAGTACAGGGCTTCTATGATAATCTATCACCCACCCCCTCAGGGGATACAACTATTGTATCTATGGGAATTGCCGCTCCCAGGGGGGCTATGTGAGGGCCCGAGCTGAGAGTTAGTTAGGCCTTCTTTTTGTTGAAATAGATTGTTGCTGTTGTGCTAAGGACCATCTTTTTTTGGTTCACTGCTGTCCCTTTTTTCAGCACCTACTACTTTCTTCAACTTTTATCCTGTTTCATGCGCCACTAGGCCGACATCTGCCTTTCCCTTACTTTCTGCCCTCATCGGAAGATTATTCGGCAGTCGTGGCTGCAATGCAGCTGAGGCCAATGAGAATACAACCAGTGTTCTTGGAACGTTTTCCCACGTGGCGTGTCCCAATCGGGAGTTTTTGTCCGGGATGTCAAATGCCTAAGAAGGATTCTATGCCTACACACATACTAAAGGGGATCTTTTTGGACCATATTGCCGAAAAACATGCCCGTGCGATGAATTTCTATACCGACGGCTCAAAGGTGGGAGACGCTGTAGGGTGTGCCGCTGTGTCGGGGGAGCTGGTGAGCGCCAAGAGATTGCTCCCAGAGTCGTCCATTTTCACTGCGGAACTTTACGGTGTGCTGGAGGCCCTCCGACTAATTAAACATTGTGTGTATGATACTTTTGCTATTTTTGTGGATTCAAAAAGTGTGGTGGAGGCCACTCGAGAGCATAATAGCACCCATCCGCTCGTTGGTGAGATCGTCATGAACTTAATAAATTTAACACGTGAGCGTAAATCTGTGACGTTGTGCTGGGTGCCCGGCCACGTAGGAGTGTCTGGCAATGAAAGAGCTGACCAGGAGGCTAAACGGGCCGCAGAGGCAAACGAGGAGACTCTAAATCTGATGGTTCCTTTCCAAGATTATTACCCTCGGATCAAAGCGGCAGTGAGAGAACGATGGCAGCATGAATGGGACAACGCTGCTAACGATAACAATAAATTAAGAAGCATTAAACCCACTATACGTGAGTGGATATCGTCCAGTTGTCGTGGTCGCCGGTTAGAGGTGATGCTTTGTCGCCTCCGTATTGGCCATACGCGGCTAACACACGGGCACCTGATGGAGCGGCTACCACAGCCGCAGTGCGAACGGTGTCGTGTGCCTTTGACTGTAAAGCACTTCCTCGCGGAGTGTCCCCTGAATGCTGTTGCCAGGAATCTGCATTTTCCGCACCTTCGCGGGTGTGCACAGGATGTTTTGACTGGAATACTTGGGGAGGCTGAGCGGTCAACTTATAATGTGACAGCGCTGCAGTCGTTTATTGGAGCGTGTAATCTGTCTTCAAAAATCTAGCCTGAAGATTCTACGCATGGTAATGCGATGTAAACACTGAACTGTAAAATGGCCGGGCGCGCTGCGCAATGCCCCTGGGGGTTTCAGCGCGGGTAAGGCGCCCGGCCATAATTGGGTGGGCAGCTGAGACCCCCATTAGGGGGTTAGGCTGTTGCTCAATGTGCAAACTGTGCATGTACCTTAAGATGATTATATGAACTGATTGAACCCTAAGCATGAGGAGTATGGTATTGAACTAGCAGCTCCTTTATTACTGCCGCTGCTACTACTACTACTGTCACCAATGAAATCAAGTGTTGTTCAGATCACGCTCGTGGCTGTCGCGTCTTTGTTTATTTAATAGTTGCTGTGACTTGTGGTGCGATGTTTGTGGCAGTAAGACCTCGAAATTTGAGAAGTGGAGACAACCTGAATTGCGAGACCTTCGGCGCGACATAGTGCAGGCACTGAAGCGCTAGCAAATTGATGTTATTACTACTACTACTACTTATCCTGTTTCATAATCTTCTTTTCTAACTTTTCAGCCCTACGAAATAGTTCAATTTCTTCACGTGTAAGTTGATTAAGAAATGCACCTAGCATTTTCGTACTAAAACACAGCAATTCGTTAAAATCTATATTTCTTCTTTCTCAACTTACTGTTTCTGTGCTCTTTCTGTAGAGATTCTGCGTTCCCTTAACTCCATACTAAATGGTGCCTTCCTCTTTCCTCTCTTCGGACCGCATTTGTTGCTGCAGATAGGGAGGCTTAAACTATGAGTAACTAATAATCTAATTTCCCCCCGCAGCACGGCGACATGACCCAGAAGGAGCGCGACGTGATCATGAGGGAGTTCCGGTCCGGATCTTCCCGAGTGTTGATCACCACCGACCTGTTGGCCCGGGGTATTGACGTGCAGCAGGTGGGTCTTGTGGGGGCTGTGGTTCTGGTGTTGGGTGGGGCTGTGGTTCTGGTGTTGGGTGGGGTTGTGGTTCTGGTGTTGGGTGGGGCTGTGGTTCTAGTGTTGGGTGGGGTTGTGGGAGTATTGACGTGCAGCGGGTGGGTCTTGTTGGGGTTGTGGTTCTGGTGTTGGGTGGGGCTGTGGTTCTGGTGTTGGGTGGGGTTGTGGGGGTATTGACGTGCAGCGGGTGGGTCTTTTTGGGGGTGTGGTTCTGGTGTTGGGTGGGGTTGTGGTGGTATTGACGTGCAGCGGGTGGGGGTTGGATGGGGTTGTGGGGGTATTGACGTGCAGCGGGTGGGGGTTGTGGGGGTATTAACGTGCAGCGTGTGGGGGTTGAATGGGGTTGTGGTTCTGGTGTTGGGTGGGGTTGTGGGGGTATTGACGTGCAGCGGGTGGGGGTTGGATGGGGTTGTGGTTCTGGTGTTGGGTGGGGTTGTGGGGGTATTGACGTGCAGCGGGTGGGGGTTGGATGGGGTTGCGGGGGTGTTGTTTGGGGTTATGGGGGGTCTTCATTTGCAGCAGGTGGGTGTTGTGGGGTAGTGGAGAACCAAAAACACGTTTTATCTGTTAGTTTGATATTATGAATTGCTTACTAACAATTTCTGTGATTTTATAAATTGTTTACCATCAGTTTTTATGATATTCTATCCCTGTATTCTATCAGTATCTCTGATACTCGATCACTCTATTCTATCAGTATCTCTGATACTCGATCACTCTATTCTATCAGTATCTCTGATACTCGATCACTCTATTCTATCAGTATCTCTGATACTCGATCACTCTATTCTATCAGTATCTCTGATACTCTATCACTGTATTGCATCAGTTTGTGATGTTCTATCAGTATCTATGATAGTCATCAATGTTACTGCCAGTATCTATGATACTGAATACCCGATACATCCCGGGTGACCCTAGTCATGATACTATCAGCGTATCATGTTTCTATCATGTTGTTTTGTGTTTAGTTTCGATGATACTAAATCAAGGTACTCTACCATCCCAGGTGCCCATGGTCACGATACAATCAACGTATCATGCATGTTTTTTATCATATTAATTCCTGTCGAGTTTCTATGATACCAAATCAACATCTACCATCGCAGGTGTCGCTGGTCATCAACTACGACCTGCCGACCAACAGAGAAAACTACATCCATCGTATCGGTCGCGGCGGTCGGTTCGGCCGTAAGGGAGTCGCCATCAACTTCGTTACCAACGACGACTCCAGGACCCTCGTCGACATCGAGGAGCACTACCGCACCTCCATCGAACAGATGCCCCTCAACGTGGCTGATCTCATCTAAACGGCACGATAAGCCCGGTTCTCGCTGTTATAATCCCCCTCGGAAGTTTTAAAAGTCCGTCCGGAAGAGGGAATTGTGGAATGTCCTGCTTAGGAAATTTCGAAGTCCAAAACCCGGAATTGGAAGTTTTAGAAATCCGAGGTGTGTGTGTCTTTCTTTCTGACAGACGTACGAGGGAGCTGGGCTGGCGCTGCCGTGGTGAAGAGTGTACGACAACTTGGACGGCTTTTGGATCTTGCTTGTGCGATGTTTTCTTTTCTGTAACGCTTGAAATTCTTGGGTGACTGGTAAATGAAATGACTAGTCAATTGCAGGCTTAGTGACTAGTAAATTGCATATTTTGGCGTGCTAGTCCTCCTCTTATTATGCTAGTTATCAGAACCAGTTCATCTAGGGAATTTCTACTAGTATTCGCTCGTATCTTTGATACCAACTAAGCGTCCTAATTGGTGGTGCATTTTTAATCATTGGTGCTTAGTGTATCTGTAATACTAAGCATCCTAGTTGATGCATCTTTTCATCAGTGATGCTCAAGGTATCCCTGATACCGAGCATCCATGCAAATCTCGTATCGGCAAGCATCAATGGTCGTCATCTTGTGTTCTGTCGTCAAAAAAACTTACAAAAAATTGGTGATTGTGGTGGTCTGGCGTATGGCTATGTGAGGAGTATTGTAGTTGTAATATGTATTAATAATGATACTCTTTCTTTAGGTTTTTGGCTGTAGAGACTGAATTCTTTCTTGGCAGAGTAACTGTGGACATTTTTTCTTCAGACCTGACCGTGTGAGTCAAAAAATGTTGGTTTCTTAAAAAAAATTTTTTTTTTTCAACTACGGCGAGTAATTTAACTAGAAGTTGTGTGAGCGTTTCTTACCTACTACCTCCATCGAGTGGAAGAACTTAGAATTTAATAGTTCATTAAAAAACGGGGAGCTGTAAGCGGTAGACTGGCTGTGTAAGTTTCGGTGTAACGGTCGCTTAGCTCTGATTGGCTGCTGTGTTGAACTCGAGCGCCACTCAGTGAGCACTCTAGGCAGATTCGTCGCCCAAAACTTCACGCACAGTCGCAGCACCATCTCCCAGAATAAAAAATGGCAAAACTAGAATACCCCAAAAACAATGAGACGTAAAATTGTCAACCTTCCTCGTTTTTTGGTTATTTTTATCGTGTCAAGTTAAATTTTGCCAAGATAAATGTCTCGATCTTCGTTCTCTATTTACAAGTTACTTTGAACTGGCTGATGTGGCCGCCGACTGGCTTGGCCTGTCAGCCAGCCAATTTTCATGTTTTATTAATAAATGTAAACTTAAGGCATGGCTTAGTATCTATGCTACGGACTGCTGATTCTGATGGCGTTCGTTCATTTTTCTTTATTTTTTCCGAGTCCTCATTTTTTTTGAGTGATCACTATTAAAATTTTGCAACATTTTAAACTTATGTTATTTTCCTTCCACTTTTTTTCATCTAATTGTACGCGATTCATTCTTCAGTCTTCCTGCCTTCTTGGAAAAGTTTCGATGTTGTTAGACTTTTGGGCTAAATCAAACGAGTTTTTTTTCTTCTTGGACGTTGTTTCGAAAATCGTGTTAGTTTTCACTGTACGCGTTTAGGGTATTTTTTATTCGGACTTAAGTAACTGAAATTTTTTCACGAAAGTGTTGGCCGTTGCAATTCTTTCGTGAAATTGTTCGCGTTCGTTTTCGTGAAAACATTTCTTTTCAAAACTTTCTTGAATTCTGGGGAAATTTTTCTCATTAAAGTGTTTTACCTTCGGAGATTTTCTTACGTGTTTACCTTCGAAGATTTTCTCCAGAAAATGTTTACCACTGGCGATTTTCTAAAGAGAGCCTACGTAAATTAGGTCTTGAAATTGTTAGCCTCTGAAACACGTGTGTTCTTCAGGGGTTTTTCAGTAAAGTTAGAGGTTGAGTGTTACGTGACTTTTCGTATTTCTTCGATATTTTGGGGGCCAATCAGCAGCCAGGAAGCAAGTGGAGGCCATTGCACGGTGGTTGACTGTTTTCTCAATGAATGTTGCTGTGTACATCGCTCCCCAAGCCTTTGCGCCGGAATAAATACATGTCCAATTGATAGAAGTTGTTTGTTTTTTTGCCTTCGATTGAGTTACGAAATCTTGCTTTGTCACGTCTTAGCCTGAATATTTTCAAAAAAGCAAAATACATATGTATAATTGATAAATGAGGGTAGGACCTCGGCATATTACAATAATTTTTCCTCTGAAAATGGGGCATTTTTAAAATTCACGGTCAAACGAATTGATTGATTGCATCTTTCCTTTGACATTTTTGAAGACCAAATACATCATGTATGTGAAATAAATCGAAGAGGATATGTGTTCAGCATAATACAACCTTTTTTTCATTAATAATGAGCGAGGTTTAAATTCGAGGTCGAAATCACGGAATGAGCAATCCTCGTAAAATCACGTATCGCATTTCTCGGGATGGCTGCATGTAGCTAAATGAGTAGGATGAGCCAGTAAGTTATCGGTGCGAAAACTTCTACTTAGGTCCGCCACTCTTGCATAAATACTGCGTTACATAATTTCGACTACGGGGATACGTACAACTGCATCTAAGGGCAAGTGCATCATTGCTTATCAGAAGTGCATGACCACTAGACCCCACCATCCCTGAATTATTATACAATATTACCTGACCTTTCTCCAAATCTTCATTTATTGCAATTATCCCTTAGTTTATTTACCTCCGTAACTTAGGTGAGAAAAATTTACATTGAGACGTATTTATATTGCTGAACACAAAAAATTGGTAAGAATTTGGATTTAACGGGGTAACTAAAGTAGGGCTCTACAATTTAAATGCACACATTAGGCCTTGAGTCTGAAGTGCTATTAACCTTTCGAAACTACTGCTTATAAAAGCACCATTTTAGGCATTTGAGTTTTTAGATTGTTGAAATTGTATGAAATTGGAACCCTAACGAGTTCACGGTGACAAAGTGATGAGCTAGGGCTGTGACAGCATGCTCAAATCATATTGTCAAAATCCTAATAATCATAAATATTTGTGTTTGTTTTTGATTAACACATTGTACTAAGTCACATGTGTGTGATTTACACATTGTAATAAATCACATGTATGTGATTTATTACAAATCTCATACACGCGTACGTGGTTGATTATTAGGTCTGTGAAAATATGATTAGAGCATGTTGTCTCAGCCCTAGACTGATGACCGAATAAAAGAAAGTCTGTTTTAGTAGAAAGAAAGAAAGAAAGATAAGAACGTTTATTGAAAAAAATGATTCATAGAATGCTTTAGAACCAATTGTATTTCAAATATTTTTTGTAATAGAATTTAAGGACACAAATTATACTCTTAAACAATCGCAGCCTACGGAGGCTTCTCTGTGGGAACGGCCGGGTAACCGTCATGGCCTCCTGGTGTTAGTTATAAGGCATTTGAAAAACCAATGTACAAGGTGACTGAAAAGTATCAGGCTTAATTGATTGGAATAAAGCATCCTCTATGTTGTAAATGGGACATTACAACAGCTTTGATGGAAATTACCTCAAAATACATAGTTATAACTCAATACGTAAAATAAAAAAACACATTGGATACAAACAATGCGACGAACACATGTACAATTTCTACTACGTCAAGACCTATGAGGTTGGAAGTAAATTCATCCCCTGTGTGTGCATTAACTCACACATTTATTTCGACTAGTGACATGGCTATTACGATACTCGTGTGTGTGTGTGTGTGTGTGTAGCATTGATATTAACAATCTTATAACAGTGAGATTAACATACGAAACCAGGTTTCGAATTCGTTTTCTAGAAGAATATGATAATTTTATATATCTTTTTTTTTATTAAAAATTTCCAAGTTTAATTAAAATTTTCTAAGTGCACGTAGCATGACAGCGAGCGCAATTTGTGGTCACCGTGGTCGAGTGGTTAAGAACGCACCCTTCCGAGAAGGTGTCGGCTGTTCGAATCCCGGTGCTGAGCTGAGATTTCTCCTCGTTGGGTAATGGGAGATGATCAAGACAATTCCTCACCTAAGAGGAATTGGCATAGAATTGGCAGGAGTCGGAAGTGGGTACCGGCTAGACCGGGGGTAACCTGATTTGCATCTTGGTAATAGTTATAAGGCATTTGAAAAACTAATGTATAAGATGATATACGTATATCAGGCTTGATTAACTGGAATAAAGCATCTCCTTTTTATAGTTTGCCTGTTTGCATTTCATCAGTGGCGTACTCGTTTTTCCAGATGCCATGAGAGTTAGCATGAGTGACATGACAGCTTCAGTTTTTTTTCGCGTTGAGTTTATTTGGTAAAACTCAACCGGTATTTTATGATGGTATCTGTGAAATATCCTCATAATCTTATTTTTTAATAAAAAAAACCATAGGTGCAAATATATGAGATCATTGTTTAGCGATTGTTATTTCTCAGCGTTTTAATCATGTATTGTTTCGTATTATATGATCCATCATTTTTCAAGTCATATTTTGAACCAATTTTTTTTCTCGTCACAGGTATTACCAGTAATTAGCTGCAATGCGTTGATCCCTCAGGGGGATACAACTATTGTATCTGTGTGAATTAGCAATTCCCAGGGGGAAAATGTGTGAGGGCCTGATTTGAGAGTTAGCTAGGCCTAGGCCTTCAAAAATAAGTTCTTCTATTAGCTTAAAGGATCTTATATTTTCTGTTGACTGCTGTCCTGTTTTTTAGCACCTGCTACTTTCTTCTTCACTTTTATCTTGTTTCATGAACTTTTTTCTCTACTTTCTGTTTCTATGCCGCTTCTGCTGTGGCTCCGCGTTCCCTGATCTCCACACTAAATAGTTCCTTCCTCCTTCCTCTCTTTGTAAAGTTCTTTTTTAGCAGTTAAGGAAAATTAAACTAGGGTGTAATCTAATCTGCAATTTTTTGAACATTTATGAAGGATTCATATTGCTTTATTCATATTTACTATCATTAACATAATTAACCCCCGGCACGGTTATATTCGCCTCGTAAAGGGGTGTTTACACTAGGGGACATTTCGGCTGTGAGGCGCGACTCGTGTAGCCGAAGCTCACCACTGAGGCTCAAATTTGTGTGTGTGAGCCCGAAGTTCCCGATTCGCTTTGGTTGAATCCGTGCAGCGGCTACACGTGTGCGAGGCGCAGCTCGACCGGTCAGTGTGCGGATGGCAGTCATCAAGTGAGGTAGCGCCTCTCTCTCACCCGTCATGGCTGACTCAACACTACCGCGATAAACTACACTGCTTCTAATTGAAATGTACTAAGCCCATCAATGCCTTTGGCAGACTAAAAGCTGTGAATATAAGGAGGCTGCTTTCCATTATATTTTAATGAAGATGAACGAATATAGTAACATTTCACTCATGCAAATAAAAAAGAGATTAGGTAGCTACGATGCAGCAACAATATTCACACAAGCTCGTCTACAGCTGCATGGCTGCCACTTGGTTTTGTGCTGCATGGCTGCCACTTGTGTTTGACCAAAAAATCTAGTGTGACCTCAAAAAATATCGAGAAACATATAGATTTAATAATAAAACATCCAAAAATTTATCTAGAAGTAAATTAATTATCTACTATAATAAATTAGTTGAACAATAGCATATAAGGATATTTATTTCATAAATTGCTTTATTTTAGGCAATTTATCTTTATATAAATTATCTAGTATCCTGATATTTACCCTAATAAAGCTTGGTATCCAAATATTCTTCAATTTTACACGTGTTGCGAGTAGAAAGGTCAGTCTCTATTGCATTGCATTTCATCAATGCTCAGATTCCTACTTCTCAACAATTGTTTTAAGGCTTTCACACCGCTATCTTCATCACTTTTAATAATTTTGCAATTACTAAGTAAGTTGATTCTACTTTATTAGATGCATTACTTTAGTAAATAACTGATACACCAAGTAGTTTCATGATAGAAATATCATTGCTCCATCCAACAATAAACTGAACTCCTTGTTACCAATATCATTGGTCGGTCTTTCGTCAAAATGAGGCCACATTACATTATTGATAATGTATGTGCATTTTATTCCTTGATTTTCTGATATCATCACTAGTTTTGCAATTGGAGATAGTGTGCTGTAGCTTATGAAGCGTGAAATAGCCGTCTTGGTGTCGTTCATAATCTGAACATAACATGATCAGAATATGGTTGCTTCACTATTCAGACAATTTGCTTAAGTAAATTAACAAATATAATAAGAATGAAGCAGTAACCAACCATTATGGTGACTTCCTAATTCGAATTTACAGTAATCTATCATATACATAGCTTAACTGTAATTCTAGCTAGAAAATTTCTATCACGCTGAAAAAACTATATGGATTTTATAGCTAATATCTAGGTTCGAAATTTTACATCTAAGCTTCAGCAAAAACACCTAGATCTAGCTATATAATATCTAGCGTGGCAGCCCTGTTGAGCAGCGCGCGCTCCATGGCTCGCTCCAATGGTGTCTAGTCTAAACGCACATGGCTCTTGTGAAGCTCCACACGAGGCGTCTACACGTGAGGCTGCAGCAAAATGTAGACCAGTGTAAACGGCCCTTAAGATTGCCTACTACGTAAGGGCCTTTATGTTAGTAAACTTTCAAAATTCAATGGGTTATGTGTCTCATGTATAACGTGTTAACGTTTTTGGGACCCACAATTTTTATTTTTGGTATATTTGCCTTAATTTTTGCCCTAGAATAGGATCTGTGCGGGTGCGGGGTTAGGGTAAATATTGCAATTACAAGGCAAATTACTGAATGTTTATTGTTTGGCGAGGTTCGAATCTCCAAGGTGACCACCGAATAGACGTGATTCATGTTTAAACTGAAATGTCAAAATTTGTACGCAGTTTCGCGATTCTTTCCTTCTCAAAAACAGTTTTAGTGGCGTGTTCGGGTTAGCTGATAAAATTTACATTTGAACGATTCTCTTAACTAGAACTTTGAACATCCATTAACGTTGAAGAGACATCAACAACATTGATGTTGTTGAACGTCTCATTTCGTATTTTGTCATTTGGAATTTATTACTTAATGTTGAAGTAGTCTTGTTATTTTATTTTAACACTCAATAACCCTGCTCAAAATTTGAAAATTGTAACAGCTCAACTTTGGCTGCTATTTGCAAAAATCGTGTGCATAATCTGTTAGTTTTTGAATGATGACCAGTGTGTTTGATCGGGATTGGTGGGCTAAAATTATTGGCAAATTTTACCTATTTCTTGAAATTTAATAATCAGTTTTTAGATTAATTGAAATTTTCATGATGATTTTGATTTAGTTTGGGAAATAATAGTTTACAAAGTGGATTTCTATGTACAATTTAAAACTTAAATTGTGTCTGACAGGGGCAGCAGGCAAGGATGTGGAACAGTTATCTTTTCTATTGAATGCTAATCTTAGTTTTTAAGCTATTTCATATTTTTAACTATCATTAATTATTGAACAAAATAGATATCATAAATTAAATTATGACAATAATAAATCAATGTAGTTCATTATATAAATAATTACACACATTTTGCTAAAGTATGTTGAAATTTTTCTATCTATAATTAAGTTAATAAAGTAATAATATCATTACTTGTAGGTGAAATGACTCTTTCTAAATACAAGACTAGTTTTGAAGCTGATCAGGCAATATCAATTTATTGAGTTCAATGTTGTATTCATAAGAACAAATTTGCAATGTCAGTTGAAGAAGAACTGCTCAGTGAATGCGAAGAAGTAATAGAAGACATTGAAGAAGATATAGAGTTAGTAGAGGACTTGGATAGCCCATCCTTAAGAGTATCTTCTGCTTCTGGTGTGCCATTGCCAACTACTACAAGTTCTGGTACTTATGAAGATATTCCAGTTTCATCTACATGTGAAAGTTCTGCTACTTTACCAGCTGCTACAAGAGCTGAGCTTACAGGAACCTTTCAAGCCAGCAGTAATAAGAGCATGCAAAGAAATTCTACTTCTTCAAATTCAGTACCTGTGTCCACTGCTACTTCTATTGCTTCATTTCAAAATGGTGCTCTAGCATTTGATGTAATTGACGTGTCATCTATATCAGATATGAGCAGTAACATCAATGTTGCATCAACTTCTGCACAATCACGTGCTGGCAGTACACAGGAAATTTTTCCAACAGCTTTGAGCACAAGACCAACTGGCACGAGGAGGTCTAATGGCATTTTATTCACTACTGCTTCTATGTCGTCAAGAAATTCGGCAGCTGGTATGGCCTCAACTGTTAGCTCGAGCAGTTCTTCTACAAGTTCTTCGAAAAGCAGCGTTTGCTCGTGGATTCCACAGACCGTCCACACAACTTGCTTTGACACGTTCAGCTTGCGCCGAGTCATGGATGCTGAGGAAGCCAGGCAAATTTTTCATTGGAATCAACTTGATTCTAAGAATATTATTCATCAGCCTACTCAGAGCACAGATTTTTTTAGTGCTGATGCTGGTCAATCAAATAGTGATATTGGTGGGCAACCAACCAATAATAACACTTCTGTAGCTAATTCTAGTGCTAGCCAATCAAACAGTGGCTTTAGTAAGCAACCAACCAATGACATAACAGTAGCAAATATAGTTAATTTTGGTGCTGGCCAATCAAACAGTGGCATTGGTGGGCAACAAACCAATGACATGACTGAGATAAATATGTCACTATTCGATCCAACCAATAGCAAAGCAACTTTTTCAACACTCAATAGCATGCCTGGTAGAACTTCCTCAGATTCTGGCCCTGCCATTCATAGACAAACTAACATGAATTATACAACAGCTGGGCTGCAGTTGACTAATGGTACTGATAATGCAGCATCATCTCATCTAACAAATACAGTTCCAAGAACATCATCTTCAGAGAATATTGCCAGTTCTTCAAAATCTTTATCAGCTCTGCAAAATGCTGATAAGAAGTTGCCTACCAGTCAAGCAGGGCTTGCAGTTCCAAATTGTGCCAAAAATTTGACCGAGGTTTTGGCAAGAAACTCTCCTAAGGTCCCTTTCTCAGAGGGAGTTGATGACGTTTCTCCCTTGGATGAAAGTCGAGTTGCCAGATGCATGTCCGCTAAACCTGGCATTGAAGGTAAGCAGAGTTGCAGCTGCTTCTTCCTGTGGTGGAGTATGTTTGTTAATCTATGCACTTGCACTTTCCAACATAACAGCTGTAGCTGTTAGTAACATTTAAATTACACAAGATGTGAATCAGGTTATGCATTTAATTCATAAGTAAAAAATAAGATTTATTTCTCTCTCCTTGAATGCTCGAACTGCTAGAAGTGTGTGATGAGCGTATCTGTGATACAAGTTACATGTCAATTTTTTGTTGTTTGATCATATAGACACAAACTAATAACCATTTCATTTCATATATACTTTAATTCTAGAATTAATTCATTGTGGCAGTGAGAAACGTTTAAACTAACAGCTATTCTAATCTAATGAAGCTGCTCACCACCATTAGGAACTATAAAAGAAAGAGGATTTATTGCCTGTTGAATGGAAAAGAAGGTATAGATGAATTGATTAAATTTAAGAGAAGTCTCACATGAAGTGTAAAAATTTAATGAACGTAGCCTAAAAGACTGAAGAAAAAGCTTAAATTTTGATCATGAAAGATTGTTTTGTTATTCATTCTAAACAAATTAATTATTGTGGAATTCTTGTCATGCAGATTATTCTGAGAAATCAGAATTTTTTTATTAATTTATGAAAATGTTTGCTGTTATTGCAATATTTTTTGTTGTGTGGGTTTTCTTTTTTATCCTAAAGATGAGTACTTGATGAAATAACAATTACAGTGCAGCAGTGGTGAAAAAGTAGCTACAAGAAGACCAAAATGAAAAAATTAAATTCCAAAGATAAAGAATGAATAAAAAAATTTTCTGAAGAAAAAATTCTGGAGACAATGATTTAGAAAAACCTATAAAAACAAAAAACTAGTGATGACATATAAATAAGGATCTTAAGATCATTAAAAAGATTTAGAAGGAGATGAAAGAGAAAAAACTTTGGAAATGGAGAATTAAGAAAATGAAAAGGAAAAAAAACTTTGGAAATGGAGGATAAAGAAAATGATAAAGAAAAAAAACTTTGAAAATGGATAATAAAGAAAATGATGAAGAAAAAAAAACTTTGGAAATGGAGAATAAAGAAAATGATGAAAGAGAAAAAACTTTGGAAATGGAGAATAAAGAAAATGATAAAGAAAAAAAAACTTTGGAAATGGAGGATAAAGAAAATGATAAAACCAATATATTTTTTTTGTAGAAATGTTTATGTTGCTTTAAACTTAACTATGTTTTCTGAGACATGAATCTACTAAAATTCTCTCTCAAAAAATTAATAAATATAATGGGTGCAAATAGTACAAATTAGCAATAGGAAAATGACTTAATTTTTAAAATGTTGCCAAATAGAAATGCCTAAAATTCTAAAAGTACCAATCTTCATCCATTTAATGACAAAATGATGATAAATGTTGCCAATTGAAATGTTCAAAATTCCAAAAGTACCAATCTTCATCCATTTAATGACAAAATGATGATAAATGTTGCCAATTGAAATGTTCAAAATTCCAAAAGTACCAATCTTCATCCATTTAATGACATAATGATAATAAATGTTGCCAATTGAAATGTTCAAAATTCCAAAAGTACCAATCTTCATTCATTTAATGACATAATGATAATAAATGTTGCCAAATTGAAATGTTCAAAATTCTAAAAGTACCAATCTTCATCCATTTAATGACATAATGATAATAAATGTTGCCAAATTGAAATGTTCAAAATTCTAAAAGCATCAATTTTCATCTATTTAATGACATAATGATAATAAATGTTGCCAAATTGAAATGTTCAAAATTCCAAAAGTACCAATTTTCATCCATTTAATCACATAATGATAATAAATGTTGCCAAATTGAAATGTTCAAAATTCTAAAAGCATCAATTTTCATCCATTTAATCACAATGATAATAAATGTTCCCAAATTGAAATGTTTAAAATTCTAAAAGCATCAATCTTCATCCATTTAATCACATAATGATAATTAAATGTTGCCAAATTAAAATGTTTAAAATTCTAAAAGTACCAATCTTCATCCATTTAATGACATAATGATAATAAATGTTGCCAAATTGAAATGTTTAAAATTCTAAAAGCATCAATCTTCATCCATTTAATCACATAATGATAATTAAATGTTGCCAAATTAAAATGTTTAAAATTCTAAAAGTACCAATTTTCATCCATTTAATGACATAATGATAATACTAATCAATAATGAATATGTGAACAACCAACATTCATGCCATTTTTTTTATTTTATTGCTATATCTGACAGCTGATAATTAAAACAAATGAAGACTCCAAGATATAGTAATCATAAAGGTTTCAGATATAGTCTGTAATTGTCTGGTGCTTGAATTCTTCACAATAAATGGGGCCTTCTTATTTCCTCTAGCTGGAATGCCTATTTTGTGGTTAGGGATACCTAAACTAGCATCTAATTTATGTTATGTTGTGCTATTTTCATTATTTAGGCTTTTGTAATGTTTTGCATTAATATTTTAATACCTTACCAGCCATCAGCATCATTTAGCTTGAAGTTAGCTAAAAATGTACCTTAATTTCTGTTTTGATTATGCAAACATTTGGTCAATATTGAATATAATGTTGTCAACGAATTTCATAATTTCGTAGGTATAGATGGGTAATATAGTCGATTATAAGACGTTTTACATGAATGACATTCTGCCCGGCGATGCGTTATTTTTGAATTATTCAACTTTGAAGCTGGCTAGTGCGCGCCATGGAAGCACGCGGGGCTAGCGTAATTTAATTAATAACGGAAGCTAACCCCCTATTACAAACCTAAAGAGGCTGGGTCGTGAGGGTTAGGCACAGTTCTTTTAGTGAAAATTATAAATAAAGGTTTCGAGTGACGTTTGTTTACATGGACGCCAAGGTGGCTGCCGCCATGGCGCCAACCGGCTGAAGATGGCGGCAGCCATCTTCGAGTCGATGTAAACAAACGTCATTAGAAAGCTTTATTTATAATTTTCACTAAAAACTGTTGCTACCCCTCACGACCCAACCTCTTTACGTTTGTAATAAACAATTTTAAACAATTTTTAAACAATTTATTTACCACAGGAGATACAGAGGTAGAATGTTTCTTAAGTCTAATACAATGGTCAGAGTTGAGTATAGCTACCTGTGGGCCCGAATAAGTTCAGCGACTTCTAGGGCATCCTACCATTACATTATTCTAGGGCGTACAATAATGTTTAACCTAATTCACTTAGCCTAGTTTCGCATTAGACTGATCAACAGGATAATGAACTCGATATTGATGTTTAATTTTACAATATAGGTCATATGGACAATATTTAAGGGAACCATTTTGACAAAATGGTCAACTTTGGTTCTATTGGACGTACGTCTATGAAAATTTGCAGACTACTAGATCTCCACATTTGTAACAACTTATCTTAAACAAAAATTTTTCATAAGGCCATAGAAAATTTTTTATTTGAAAAAAAAAAAATTATATATATACATATATTATTTGCTAAGGCTTTTTAATTTACAAAGCTAGAGCAATGCGGTTTGTTGCATTTGAAAGTCAAACGTGCGCTCTATCCATAATACGGGGGGAATTTTTGATTTATTTCATTCTGAATTTATATGAATTTTTTTGTCAGAGTCTCAATGCAAAAGTTATAATTTTAGGGTAAAAAGTCTATGGAAAGCTTTACAGAAACAATTTGGAAAATCGTCCCGTATTATAGGTAGAACACACATTTCACTTTCAAATGCAACAAACCGCATTGCTCTAGCTTTGTAAATAAAAAAGCCTTAGCGACAAACGTCTTGATAAGTTACTTTTTTTATAAAACCTATTTTTAAGAAACAAAATGCTTCTCCTCCTACATTTTTTGAGCTACAGTAATGATTTTGGTATCATTGGATGCAGAAAAACAAGGGCTTTACAATGTATTGAGAAGTTTTTCAAAATTCATTCTTGTTTCAAAGTTATGACGTCATAAATTTGAATTTCTTGAGAATATTTTGATTTTTTTTCTTTTTAATTTTTTAAATTTTTATATTTGAAATTTGAGGAAAAGCATTCAAGTTTTTGGAATGTCCACGTTATTCTGCATCCAATGATACCAAAATCATTACTGTAGCTCAAAAACTATCAGAGAAAAAGCATTTAGAAACCCCCCCCCCAAATGTCGTTTTCTATGATTTCCCATTTTCTTTTCAAGAAAATCGCATTTTGTCATGAATGATAAATGATTCTAAATTGTATTTCCTATCAGTATACCAAATTTCATTGCTCTAAATTCAATAATAAAAAAAATATTCGGATGGGGATGAGGAATATGAATGATAAAATATATAAAAAAATGAAATGGAAAAAAATTGAAAATTTCAGATTTTTTTTTTTTTTTTTTTTGTCCACGTTATTCTGCATTCAATGATACCTAAATCACTACTGTAGCTCAAAAACTGTAGGAGGAGAAGCATTTAGAAAACCCCCCCAAAAATGTCGTTTTCTATGATTTCCCGTTTTCTTTTCAAGAAAATCGCATTTTGTCATTGATGATAAATGATTCAAAATTGCATTTCCTATCAGTATACCAAATTTCATTGCTTTAGGTTCAAAAATGAAAAAAAAGGTCCGTAAGAGGGATGCCCTCCCCCCCCCCGGGAGGGACGTTAGCTCTGGGGTAGGTTCCTGATATTTTTACAGACATTCGGGGACATGTCTCTAACTCATTTAAAGCAATAAAAAAAAAATCGGGAGAATCAACTTTTGGACTGCAGATGCCCCAAAATGGTTCCCTTAACAGTATATTCGATAACGATTTGGGAGCAGACTGAAAATCGGCGATATTACTCATGGCAAATTGCATTATTAGGACCAGACATGTAGGAGGCAGGATTTGACTTGGTGATCTTACACGACTAGTATTCTGATAAGAAGTGAGACTCAAGATTTCTTTTAAATACCTTGTAAGAATTACTTTCACGGATCTCCGCAGGTATTGAGTTCCAGGTTTTAGTTCCAACGAATAGTATACTATGTTGCGAGCGGGCCTTTGAATAATAAGGAAGCATGAATTTACTTTTATTTCGTGTTAAATGGTCGTGATGACCAGTTTGCGCAGTTAATAACTGTTGAAGGCTATTGTCGCCATCATTAGCTAATGTTTTGTAGATGAAATTGCAGATGGAGATTTTGTAGAGATCCGAAAGTTTAAGTATTTGTAAATTTTTGAATGAATCATTTGTGTGAGCATTATATTCTAGGTTCTTTACCGCTCTGATGGCTCTTTTTTGCAGAGTAAAAATTATATTGGTTTTATTTTTATCAGTTCCATGCCATGCTTCTATTCCGTATTGCAGGTATGGTGAAATGAGCGTTCGATAAAGCATTAGTAAGGCTGTTTCAGGCAGGAAATTTTTAACTTTATTCAGGATTCCGATGGATTTTGATAATTTAGAACTAATATGAGTGATGTGCTCTTTGAAGGTCAGATGTTTATCTATTATGATGCCCAGAAATTTACATGAGTTGGTTTCTTTGATTTCACCTTCGCCAATTTTAATGGATGGTAGAGATATATTTTTCTTGTATGAGAACGTAATATAATTTGTTTTATCGATATTGAGGCTTATTTTATTAGCTTTAAGCCACAGTGAAACCTTATGGAGTTCATTATTTATACTCTCCGCAATCGTAGTGGGATTTTCGTTCGGAAGGACCGCAGAAAGCGTACTGTCATCGGCAAAAAGTATGAATTTAAAAAATGATGTAGATTTAATAATATCATTGATAAAAATCAGAAAAAGGAGAGGCCCAAGAACAGATCCTTGTGGAACTCCATGGCTAATTTTTTGTGGGTCCGATTTTGCGTCGTCAATGACAACGTATTGCTTCCGATTTGTTAGGTATGATCTGAACCAATCATGGGCAACCCCACGAATGCCATAACAATGAAGTTTCGAGAGTAATATGTTATGGTCCACACAATCGAATGCCTTTCGAAAGTCAAGAAATACAGAGAAGACAGTCTTTCCGTTATCTATATTAGAATAAAGGAATTGTAAATGATTTAATATTGCCTGTGTTGTTGATTTTTTACAGCGAAAGCCGTATTGTTTATCATAGAGAAATGATTTTTGTTCAAAATAAGAGTACACTTTTTTATACACAATTTTCTCGAATACCTTGCTAATAATTGGTAACATGGAGATAGGTCGATAATTGTTTACACAGGTTTTTTCACCATTTTTAAAGATAGGGGTTACTCTAGCAACTTTGAGGGAGTTCGGGAAAGTGCCTAGTAAGAGAGACTGGTTAATAATATTGGATATCAGCGGGGCCACAATATCAGCAATTATTTTAAGTATTTTAGTTGGAAACGTTTGTAACCCACTCGATTTATTTTTCATGTTGTTTATGCACGCAATTACATCGGAGGAGTTTGTAGGCGTAAAGAAAAAGGAGTTGTGTTCTCGAATATGATCCATAAATTCCAGGTGATCAGTAGGTTCACTTGGAATACCATTGGCTATAGTTTTCCCTACGTTTACAAAGAAGTTGTTGAAGAGATTAGCAATTTCATTCTTCTCATGGAATTTTACATTATCTTGAGTGATGTAACCAATTTTCTTTTTTTCGGCGTTATTCGGTTTATAACAAGAGTTAAGGAGGCGCCAAGTCTTTTTAACGTCAGCTTTGAATTGAGTAAACTTGAGGGTAAAGTAGCTCTTTTTTGATGTTCTTATCTGGTTTGTCACATAGTTTCTGAATCGGTTATATGTTTCTCTAGATATTCGCCCTTCGCAAAGGAGGGCTAGGTACGCTTGGCGTTTCTTTATATTTATCACGATGTCTCTAGTAATCCAGGGCTTTTGTTTATTTTTCGGGGTAACTGTACGAGTTACAATTGGGCAACACTGATTGTATGCGGTCATTATAGTTTCAGTCAACTTTACTACTGATTCATCAATGCTCCTTGCATTATTGTTTTGTTGGGTGATGTGCAATGTTGGCATTAAATCTTCTAGAACGGTGCGCATTTCTTCTAAATTTGATTCGTTTATTTTACGATATGAATAAGTTTCAGCCCGTGCTTTGGTGCACGCAAGATAGACATTTTTCTTAATAAGAAAAACTGGAAAATGATCTGATAAGTCAGAAGTAATTATTCCAGCAAGAAAATCACTTGGGTCTGTCATAAAGATATTGTCAAGCAGCGTGGCACATTCTGAGGTTATTCGTGTTGGCTTTGTGATGATCGGAAGGAAAGATTTAGAATGAAATGCATTTAAGAAATTAGAGATTGGTTCATAGCTTTCATGTTTCAGCAAATCATAGTTGAAGTCACCGCATATTATTATGTCATTGTAGAAGGACCTGTTGAACTGAGAAATAATTCGATTAAGCTCATTAAGGAAGGATATAGGACAGGCTGTAGGCGGCCTATACACCGTTCCAAGCACAATTCGTTTGCCATCTCTAGACAGTTCTACGAATAATGATTCTATATGATCCTGATTCAGTGTTGCACTTGCTATGATTCTCGAATCCATGAGCTTAGAAATGTATGTACTGATGCCCCCGCCTCGCTTGTTTTTTCGTAGCGAATGGTAACTATGATAATTTTCAAATTTAATCATGTCTTTGGTCGAGTCATCTAGCCAGCTTTCGGTGAAGCTAATCACATCTAAGGTATACTTAAGTTCAGTAATAGTGCATTGTATCTCTTCCAATTTTGGATAGAGTGACCTACAGTTCCAACACAGTAGCGAAAAATCCTGCCGGGTTATTCGTATAGATTCGTTGAATTTTGATATATTAGTATATCTGCAGTTTTCAGAGTCGTTTAGGTTTGGAAATATTCTGTTCAAATGATTGAGATCCGGGTCGATTTCATCTAATATATCAGCGTGATCAGTCATTCAAAATTAGTGAACAGTAGGCAGTAAGTACTATTGTACAACTTAAAACGAAATACAGAGTCAAGATTAAAAGGATATATCTATCTAAAAACTAGCCTAGAAAGTATAGAAAAGAGTAAGAAATCTAGCGTGATTTCGTGGGTACACTCAATACTCAGCCAAGAGCGATTAATATTGGAGTTCAATATACAAAATTGATGCGTACAAATTGCTGAAGGCGTTGTTACAAAGTTCACATACAACAGGTAATAAGTTTTAAAAAAAATAAAAATAAATAGAAAAAAATTTAGCGACGATGATAATCTAATCAGCTAATATTTTTTACACATAATAATAGTTTGTTGGTTAAAAATTACATACAATTTACGAGGAAAGGTGAACAAGGTGGATATCAATATTCCATCATAATATTGGTAGGTACAAATTGCTGGTGGTGTTGTTGCAATTTCCAATACAGTTGTCATAAATGTTCATATATATCTGTCATAAGATTGTCAAAATTGAGGTAAAACTGCCGTATATATCTTTAGAGGTTGGAACTGATTCATGACATGAAGTTATGCAGTTTGAAGATCTAGTGTAAAGTTATAGAATTCTAGGCGTTATTGGCATACGAGTATATAATTTGACACAGGTACATGTTTTGATACCTAATTGAGGTGAACACCCAAGACCTGATTCGATGATTTATCCAGTTGCCGCATCAGGTATTGGTCGAGCTCTTCTGGCGTGTTAATCTGACGTCTCGAGTCCGGTTGTCCAGGGATGAATGCGAAGATGTTTCCATCTTGGGTCCTCGGGGTTCCGATTTTTTCCGGGAAATTTCTCTTGGCTACTCTCAAGGTGTACATGATCTTGGCTCGTGAAGGTATTAGATATTCATTTATATAGAACGTTGGTTTATTTACTCGGCAGGCAGAGAGAATTTCACGTTTTTTGTTGTAATGTTTCAGTTCGAAAGCGATGTTTCTTCGATCCTCGTTTCCACTTAGTGGTTTTCTTCCCATTCTGTTAGCTGACGTGATGTCAGCATCACTGAGGTCGATGTTGATGTCCTTCAGAATTTTGCAGACTGTTTCTTTGCAATTTTCGTTGTTGTGTGAATGAGGTAGTTCCCCCCCAAAAAAATAGGGGTTAGCTTCCATTTTCATTGCTAAAACAATGACTGTTTTTGCGTTAAAAGGGCCATTCAGGAGCGCCGTTCGTATAACTTCAAACTTAAATAACTCAAAAACTAAGCATTTCCGGGCACATTGTCATTCGTGTAAAACGTCTTAAAATCGACTATATTACCCATCTATACTTACGAAATTATAAAATTTGTTGACAACATTATATTCATTATTGACCCATTTTATAAAAAATATCTGTGGTAGCAATCAGTTTCTGAACTTTCAATTTGACGCAATTATGCACCCTGTATTTTGAGTGAAGAAAGGCACTAAAAGATAGTCCTTAATTTTTTATGTAGTTGTTTTTTTAAATTTATTATATCCATTTTGTTGCATGTTTAGCTGTATTTTAATATTTCAGTTCATTTCATTTTAGAGTGTCAATTTTTGTTGATTCATTTTAAAACTGATCTTGTTACATTTCAAAAATTTAAAATCCAAATTCCATTCCTGTTTTTCAGAGATTCAGTTCCTATAAAAGTAACCAATGCTAAATTCTCCACAGCAAGAAATCCAGCTTTAGCTTGTAGTAGAGTTATATTTAATAAATGAGTTTTTAATTTTTCTTAACCCGAGGATGTTTTGTGTCGTCTCTTGAACTGAAAGTGACGCCAGACTGTGCTGCGTAGGGAGATGAGGTGTGTTGGTGAGGTGTGTTGATGGCTGGTGGAGTGTGTTGAGGGTTGGTGGAGTGTGTTGAGGGTTGGTGGAGTGTGTTGAGGGTTGGTGGAGTGTGTTGAGGGTTGGTGGAGTGTGTTGAGGGTTGGTGGAGTGTGTTGATGGTTGGTGAAGTGTGTTGATGGTTGGTGAAGTGTGTTGAGGGTTGGTGGAGTGTGTTGAGGGTTGGTGAAGTGTGTTGAGGGTTGGTGGAGTGTGTTGAGGGTTGGTGGAGTGTGTTGAGGGTTGGTGGAGTGTGTTGAGGGTTGGTGGAGTGTGTTGAGGGTTGGTGAAGTGTGTTGAGGGTTGGTGGAGTGTGTTGAGGGTTGGTGGAGTGTGTTGAGGGTTGGTGGAGTGTGTTGAGGGTTGGTGGAGTGTGTTGAGGGTTGGTGGAGTGTGTTGAGGGTTGGTGGAGTGTGTTGAGGGTTGGTGGAGTGTGTTGAGGGTTGGTGGAGTGTGTTGAGGGTTGGTGGAGTGTGTTGAGGGTTGGTGGAGTGTGTTGAGGGTTGGTGGAGTGTGTTGAGGGTTGGTGGAGTGTGTTGAGGGTTGGTGGAGTGTGTTGAGGGTTGGTGGAGTGTGTTGAGGGTTGGTGGAGTGTGTTGATGGTTGGTGGAGTGTGTTGATGGTTGGTGAAGTGTGTTGATGGTTGGTGAAGTGTGTTGAGGGTTGGTGAAGTGTGTTGAGGGTTGGTGAAGTGTGTTGAGGGCTCGTGGAGTGTGTTGAGGGTTGGTGAGGTGTGTTGATGGTTGAAGTGTGTTGGTGGTTGGTGAAGTGTGTTGAGGGTTGGTGAAGCGTGTTGATGGTTGGTGAAGTGTGTTGAGGGTTGGTGAAGCGTTTTGATGGTTGGTGAAGTGTGTTGATGGTTGGTGAAGTGTGTTGAGGTTGGTGAAGTGTGTTGAGGTTGGTGAAGTGTGTTGAGGGTTGGTGAAGTGTGTTGAGGGCTGATGGAGTGTGTTGAGGGTTGGTGAAGTGTGTTGAGGGCTCGTGGAGTGTGTTGAGGGTTGGTGAGGTGTGTTGATGGTTGAAGTGTGTTGGTGGTTGGTGAAGTGTGTTGAGGGTTGGTGAAGCGTGTTGATGGTTGGTGAAGTGTGTTGAGGGTTGGTGAAGCGTGTTGATGGTTGGTGAAGTGTGTTGATGGTTGGTGAAGTGTGTTGAGGTTGGTGAAGTGTGTTGAGGTTGGTGAAGTGTGTTGATGGTTGGTGAAGTGTGTTGATGGTTGGTGAAGTGTGTTGATGGTTGGTGAAGTGTGTTGATGGTTGGTGAAGTGTGTTGATGGTTGGTGAAGTGTGTTGATGGTTGGTGAAGTGTGTTGATGGTTGGTGAAGTGTGTTGATGGTTGGTGAAGTGTGTTGATGGTTGGTGAAGTGTGTTGATGGTTGGTGAAGTGTATTGAGGGTTGCTGAAGTGTGTTGATGGTTGGTGAAGCGTGTTGAGGGTTGGTGAAGCGTGTTGATGGTTGGTGAAACGTGTTGATGGTTGGTGAAGTGTGTTGATGGTTGGTGAAGTGTGTTGATGGTTGGTGAAGTGTTTTGATGGTTGGTGAAGTGTATTGAGGGTTGGTGAAGCGTGTTGAGGGTTGGTGAGGCGTGTTGAGGGTTGGTGAAGCGTGTTGAGGGTTGGTGAAGCGTGTTGAGGGTTGGTGAAGCGTGTTGAGGGTTGGTGAAGCGTGTTGAGGGTTGGTGAAGCGTGTTGAGGGTTGGTGAAGCGTGTTGAGGGTTGGTGAAGCGTGTTGAGGGTTGGTGAAGCGTGTTGAGGGTTGGTGAAGCGTGTTGAGAGTTGGTGATGTGTATGTTGAGGGTTGGTGAAGTGTATGTTGAGGGTTGGTGAAGCGTGTTGAGGGTTGGTGAAGCGTGTTGAGGGTTGGTGAAGTGCATGTTGAGGGTTGGTGAAGTGTGTTGGTGGTTGGTGAGGTGTGTTGGTGGTTGGTGCATGTCTCTGTGAGACCAAGTTTTTTCATGTGAGATGCAATAAATTTGTACAAGACAGAATAATTTTACAAGATGCTCTGTGTCTGTGAAGCATGTTCAGAAAGCAGTGATCTTCAATGTATTTTGAAATAAAAGAAAAAATCCATTCAATATAATAGTTTTATTCAAAGTCTGAATTCTCTCATTACTGCCCCCATGGAAGCATAAAATACCGGCACATATTGCCCTCAAATGTGCATGAGTATATAAAATAAAAACAGGTTATTTGCAATAGACATGATACAAAATTCATCATTGGTTTTTAGAATATCTTGACATTAAGATCCATGGTTGATATTCACATATGGGTGGGTACCCATATAAGTGCTGGCATTTCCTTAGAGAGACAAGCAATATGGTAGTTTTAAATATATCAAATATGGATATTTATTAGGTAGAATAATTATGTAATTTTAGAAAGTCATTTTGCTGCTGATTGGTGCATATATATATGGTTTTTTATGCAGTGGGAGTTAAGAGTGCACTAGGTGTACAGAATCTTTTCAAATTGAAAAAAATCTCTTTCTAAAAAAGAAAAAAGATTTTTTCTTCTATTAGAAACAGCAAGGATTTCAGTGATATATTTTGCTGTTATTTCTGAAGTTTAAATTCAGAACAAACATTGCTGATACATTGCTATTCAGCTTTGTTATTGTTAAAACTCAATATTATGATTTTTTTTAATATATAATACCCATTATTTGCATGTGTTACTGTTTAAACTAGCTATGCAATGATCAGCATCACTTTGTCTTAATCCTTTAGTCAGTGCTGAATCATTTTCAACACTATTTACATTATTCAGAATTTTGCTATGTTATGCATCACTGTTTTCATTATTTAGGCTTTTGTTATGTTTTGCATCACTATTTTAGTTTCCTTTGCAACCTTCAGCCTTATTTAGGATGAAAAAAAAATGATTAATGATTTATATTTATTTATTTATTTATTTATTTATTTAAAAACAATTTATAATTTCAGTTTTGATAATACATTTTTTATCACAACGTTATTGAATTTGGAACCATAATTCCACGTTAGATTATGCTGTCTTTAACGAGACAATATTGAGTTTTGAAATTGGCCAAAAATGTTTCATAATTCCAGTCACAATTATACATTATTCCACTCAGCATTACTGGGTTTTGAAGTTATCAGAAAATGTTTCATAATTCCAGTCACAATTATACATTATTCCACACAGCATTACTGGGATTTGAAGTTATCAAAAATGTTTCATAATTCCAGTCACAATTATACATTATTCCACGCAGCATTATTGGGTTTTGAAGTTATCAGAAAATGTTTCATAATTCCAGTCACAATTATACATTATTCCACTCAGCATTACTGGGTTTTGAAGTTATCAGAAAATGTTTCATAATTCCAGTCACAATTATACATTATTCCACACAGCATTATTGGGTTTTGAAGTTATCAGAAAATGTTTCATAATTCCAGTCACAATTATACATTATTCCACACAGCATTACTGGGATTTGAAGTTATCAGAAAATGTTTCATAATTCCAGTCACAATTATACATTATTCCACACAGCATTACTGGGATTTGAAGTTATCAGAAAATGTTTCATAATTCCAGTCACAATTACACATTATTCCACGCAGCATTACTGGGTTTTGAAGTTATCAGAAAATGTTTCATAATTCCAGTCACAATTACACATTATTCCACGCAGCATTACTGGGTTTTGAAGTTATCAGAAAATGTTTGATAATTCCAGTCACAATTACACATTATTCCACACAGCATTACTGGGATTTAAAGTTATCAGAAAATGTTTCATAATTCCAGTCACAATTACACATTATTCCACGCAGCATTACTGGGTTTTGAAGTTATCAGAAAATGTTTCATAATTCCAGTCACAATTATACATTATTCCACACAGCATTACTGGGATTTGAAGTTATCAGAAAATGTTTCATAATTCCAGTCACAATTACACATTATTCCACACAGCATTACTGGGATTTGAAGTTATCAGAAAATGTTTCATAATTCCAGTCACAATTATACATTATTCCACGCAGCATTACTGGGATTTGAAGTTATCAGAAAATGTTTCATAATTCCAGTCACAATTACACATTATTCCACACAGCATTACTGGGATTTGAAGTTATCAGAAAATGTTTCATAATTCCAGTCACAATTATACATTATTCCACGCAGCATTACTGGGTTTTGAAGTTATCAGAAAATGTTTCATAATTCCAGTCACAATTATACATTATTCCACGCAGCATTACTGGGTTTTGAAGTTATCAGAAAATGTTTCATAATTCCAGTCACAATTATACATTATTCCACACAGCATTACTGGGATTTGAAGTTATCAGAAAATGTTCCATAATTCCAGTCACAATTACACATTATTCCACACAGCATTACTGGGTTTTGAAGTTATCAGAAAATGTTTCATAATTCCAGTCACAATTATACATTATTCCACGCAGCATTACTGGGTTTTGAAGTTATCAGAAAATGTTATTCCAGGGTCCCCAGACAAGGCCGGTGTGCAGGCGTACATGAGGCGTAAGCGAGAGCAGCGACAGCAGCAGCAGAAGCAGAAGCAAGAAGAGGAGCTCAAAAGGAAACAAGACATTGAAAAGAGGCTAAAAAATCTTGAAAAAATGGTGAGTTTTAGCCTTTTTGTGCTAACCTTATGAGCGAATAGATTGAAAGTTAGTTGAGTTGAGAGTGTTGGTTGAGTTGAAAGTGTTGGTTGAGTTGAAAGTGTTGGTTGAGTTGAGAGTGTTGGTTGAGTTGAAAGTGTTGGTTGAGTTGAAAGTGTTGGTTGAGTTGAGAGTGCTGGTTGAGTTGAGAGTGCTGGTTGAGTTGAAAGTGTTGGTTGAGTTGAGAGTGTTGGTTGAGTTGAGAGTGTTGGTTGAGTTGAGAGTGTTGGTTGAGTTGAGAGTGTTGGTTGAGTTGAGAGTGTTGGTTGAGTTGAGAGTGTTGGTTGAGTTGAAAGTGTTGGTTGAGTTGAAAGTGTTGGTTGAGTTGAAAGTGTTGGTTGAGTTGAGAGTGCTGGTTGAGTTGAGAGTGCTGGTTGAGTTGAAAGTGTTGGTTGAGTTGAGAGTGTTGGTTGAGTTGAGAGTGTTGGTTGAGTTGAGAGTGTTGGTTGAGTTGAGAGTGTTGGTTGAGTTGAGAGTGTTGGTTGAGTTGAGAGTGCTGGTTGAGTTGAGAGTGTTGGTTGAGTTGATAGTGTTGGTTGAGTTGAGAGTGTTGGTTGAGTTGAGAGTGTTGGTTGAGTTGAGAGTGCTGGTTGAGTTGAGAGTGTTGGTTGAGTTGAGAGTGTTGGTTGAGTTGAGAGTGTTGGTTGAGTTGAGAGTGCTGGTTGAGTTGAGAGTGTTGGTTGAGTTGAGAGTGTTGGTTGAGTTGAGAGTGTTGGTTGAGTTGAGAGTGTTGGTTGAGTTGAGAGTGTTGGTTGAGTTGAAAGTGTTGGTTGAGTTGAAAGTGTTGGTTGAGTTGAGAGTGTTGGTTGAGTTGAAAGTGTTGGTTGAGTTGAAAGTGTTGGTTGAGTTGAGAGTGTTGGTTGAGTTGAAAGTGTTGGTTGAGTTGAAAGTGTTGGTTGAGTTGAGAGTGCTGGTTGAGTTGAGAGTGCTGGTTGAGTTGAAAGTGTTGGTTGAGTTGAGAGTGTTGGTTGAGTTGAGAGTGTTGGTTGAGTTGAGAGTGTTGGTTGAGTTGAGAGTGTTGGTTGAGTTGAGAGTGTTGGTTGAGTTGAGAGTGTTGGTTGAGTTGAGAGTGTTGGTTGAGTTGAGAGTGCTGGTTGAGTTGAGAGTGTTGGTTGAGTTGATAGTGTTGGTTGAGTTGAGAGTGTTGGTTGAGTTGAGAGTGTTGGTTGAGTTGAGAGTGTTGGTTGAGTTGAGAGTGTTGGTTGAGTTGAGAGTGTTGGTTGAGTTGAGAGTGCTGGTTGAGTTGAGAGTGTTGGTTGAGTTGAGAGTGTTGGTTGAGTTGAGAGTGTTGGTTGAGTTGAGAGTGTTGGTTGAGTTGAGAGTGTTGGTTGAGTTGAGAGTGTTGGTTGAGTTGAGAGTGTTGGTTGAGTTGAGAGTGTTGGTTGAGTTGAGAGTGTTGGTTGAGTTGAGAGTGTTGGTTGAGTTGAGAGTGTTGGTTGAGTTGAGAGTGTTGGTTGAGTTGAGTGTTGGTTGAGTTGAGAGTGCTGGTTGAGTTGAGAGTGCTGGTTGAGTTGAGAGTGCTGGTTGAGTTGAGAGTGCTGGTTGAGTTGAGAGTGCTGGTTGAGTTGAGAGTGTTGGTTGAGTTGAGAGTGTTGGTTGAGTTGAGAGTGTTGGTTGAGTTGAGAGTGTTGGTTGAGTTGAGAGTGTTGGTTGAGTTGAGAGTGTTGGTTGAGTTGAGAGTGTTGGTTGAGTTGAGAGTGTTGGTTGAGTTGAGAGTGCTGGTTGAGTTGAGAGTGCTGGTTGAGTTGAGAGTGTTGGTTGAGTTGAGAGTGTTGGTTGAGTTGAGAGTGTTGGTTGAGTTGAGAGTGTTGGTTGAGTTGAGAGTGTTGGTTGAGTTGAGAGTGTTGGTTGAGTTGAGAGTGTTGGTTGAGTTGAGAGTGTTGGTTGAGTTGAGAGTGTTGGTTGAGTTGAGAGTGCTGGTTGAGTTGAGAGTGTTGGTTGAGTTGAGAGTGTTGGTTGAGTTGAGAGTGTTGGTTGAGTTGAGAGTGTTGGTTGAGTTGAGAGTGTTGGTTGAGTTGAGAGTGTTGGTTGAGTTGAGAGTGTTGGTTGAGTTGAGAGTGTTGGTTGAGTTGAGAGTGTTGGTTGAGTTGAGTGTGTTGGTTGAGTTGAGAGTGCTGGTTGAGTTGAGAGTGCTGATTGAGTTGAGAGTGCTGGTTGAGTTGAGAGTGCTGGTTGAGTTGAGAGTGTTGGTTGAGTTGAGAGTGTTGGTTGAGTTGAGAGTGTTGGTTGAGTTGAGAGTGTTGGTTGAGTTGAGAGTGTTGGTTGAGTTGAGAGTGTTGGTTGAGTTGAGAGTGTTGGTTGAGTTGAGAGTGTTGGTTGAGTTGAAAGTGTTGGTTGAGTTGAAAGTGTTGGTTGAGTTGAGAGTGCTGGTTGAGTTGAGAGTGCTGGTTGAGTTGAGAGTGTTGGTTGAGTTGAGAGTGTTGGTTGAGTTGAGAGTGTTGGTTGAGTTGAGAGTGTTGGTTGAGTTGAGAGTGTTGGTTGAGTTGAGAGTGTTGGTTGAGTTGAGAGTGTTGGTTGAGTTGAGAGTGTTGGTTGAGTTGAGAGTGTTGGTTGAGTTGAGAGTGCTGGTTGAGTTGAGAGTGTTGGTTGAGTTGATAGTGTTGGTTGAGTTGAGAGTGTTGGTTGAGTTGAGAGTGTTGGTTGAGTTGAGAGTGTTGGTTGAGTTGAGAGTGCTGGTTGAGTTGAGAGTGTTGGTTGAGTTGAGAGTGTTGGTTGAGTTGAGAGTGTTGGTTGAGTTGAGAGTGCTGGTTGAGTTGAGAGTGTTGGTTGAGTTGAGAGTGTTGGTTGAGTTGAGAGTGTTGGTTGAGTTGAGAGTGTTGGTTGAGTTGAGAGTGTTGGTTGAGTTGAAAGTGTTGGTTGAGTTGAGAGTGTTGGTTGAGTTGAGAGTGTTGGTTGAGTTGAAAGTGTTGGTTGAGTTGAAAGTGTTGGTTGAGTTGAGAGTGTTGGTTGAGTTGAAAGTGTTGGTTGAGTTGAAAGTGTTGGTTGAGTTGAAAGTGTTGGTTGAGTTGAGAGTGCTGGTTGAGTTGAGAGTGCTGGTTGAGTTGAAAGTGTTGGTTGAGTTGAGAGTGTTGGTTGAGTTGAGAGTGTTGGTTGAGTTGAGAGTGTTGGTTGAGTTGAGAGTGTTGGTTGAGTTGAGAGTGTTGGTTGAGTTGAGAGTGTTGGTTGAGTTGAGAGTGCTGGTTGAGTTGAGAGTGTTGGTTGAGTTGAGAGTGTTGGTTGAGTTGAGAGTGTTGGTTGAGTTGAGAGTGCTGGTTGAGTTGAGAGTGTTGGTTGAGTTGAGAGTGTTGGTTGAGTTGAGAGTGTTGGTTGAGTTGAGAGTGCTGGTTGAGTTGAGAGTGTTGGTTGAGTTGAGAGTGTTGGTTGAGTTGAGAGTGTTGGTTGAGTTGAGAGTGTTGGTTGAGTTGAGAGTGTTGGTTGAGTTGAGAGTGTTGGTTGAGTTGAGAGTGTTGGTTGAGTTGAGAGTGTTGGTTGAGTTGAGAGTGTTGGTTGAGTTGAGAGTGTTGGTTGAGTTGAGAGTGTTGGTTGAGTTGAGTGTTGGTTGAGTTGAGAGTGCTGGTTGAGTTGAGAGTGCTGGTTGAGTTGAGAGTGCTGGTTGAGTTGAGAGTGCTGGTTGAGTTGAGAGTGCTGGTTGAGTTGAGAGTGTTGGTTGAGTTGAGAGTGTTGGTTGAGTTGAGAGTGTTGGTTGAGTTGAGAGTGTTGGTTGAGTTGAGAGTGTTGGTTGAGTTGAGAGTGTTGGTTGAGTTGAGAGTGTTGGTTGAGTTGAGAGTGTTGGTTGAGTTGAGAGTGCTGGTTGAGTTGAGAGTGCTGGTTGAGTTGAGAGTGTTGGTTGAGTTGAGAGTGTTGGTTGAGTTGAGAGTGTTGGTTGAGTTGAGAGTGTTGGTTGAGTTGAGAGTGTTGGTTGAGTTGAGAGTGTTGGTTGAGTTGAGAGTGTTGGTTGAGTTGAGAGTGTTGGTTGAGTTGAGAGTGTTGGTTGAGTTGAGAGTGTTGGTTGAGTTGAGAGTGTTGGTTGAGTTGAGAGTGTTGGTTGAGTTGAGAGTGTTGGTTGCGTTGAGAGTGTTGGTTGAGTTGAGAGTGTTGGTTGAGTTGAGAGTGTTGGTTGAGTTGAGAGTGTTGGTTGAGTTGAGAGTGTTGGTTGAGTTGAGAGTGTTGGTTGAGTTGAGAGTGTTGGTTGAGTTGAGTGTGTTGGTTGAGTTGAGAGTGCTGGTTGAGTTGAGAGTGCTGATTGAGTTGAGAGTGCTGGTTGAGTTGAGAGTGCTGGTTGAGTTGAGAGTGTTGGTTGAGTTGAGAGTGTTGGTTGAGTTGAGAGTGTTGGTTGAGTTGAGAGTGTTGGTTGAGTTGAGAGTGTTGGTTGAGTTGAAAGTGTTGGTTGAGTTGAGAGTGCTGGTTGAGTTGAGAGTGCTGGTTGAGTTGAAAGTGTTGGTTGAGTTGAGAGTGTTGGTTGAGTTGAGAGTGTTGGTTGAGTTGAGAGTGTTGGTTGAGTTGAGAGTGTTGGTTGAGTTGAGAGTGTTGGTTGAGTTGAGAGTGTTGGTTGAGTTGAGAGTGTTGGTTGAGTTGAGAGTGTTGGTTGAGTTGAGAGTGCTGGTTGAGTTGAGAGTGCTGGTTGAGTTGAGAGTGTTGGTTGAGTTGATAGTGTTGGTTGAGTTGAGAGTGTTGGTTGAGTTGAGAGTGCTGGTTGAGTTGAGAGTGTTGGTTGAGTTGAGAGTGTTGGTTGAGTTGAGAGTGTTGGTTGAGTTGAGAGTGCTGGTTGAGTTGAGAGTGTTGGTTGAGTTGAGAGTGTTGGTTGAGTTGAGAGTGTTGGTTGAGTTGAGAGTGTTGGTTGAGTTGAGAGTGTTGGTTGAGTTGAAAGTGTTGGTTGAGTTGAAAGTGTTGGTTGAGTTGAGAGTGTTGGTTGAGTTGAAAGTGTTGGTTGAGTTGAAAGTGTTGGTTGAGTTGAGAGTGTTGGTTGAGTTGAAAGTGTTGGTTGAGTTGAAAGTGTTGGTTGAGTTGAGAGTGCTGGTTGAGTTGAAAGTGTTGGTTGAGTTGAGAGTGTTGGTTGAGTTGAGAGTGTTGGTTGAGTTGAGAGTGTTGGTTGAGTTGAGAGTGTTGGTTGAGTTGAGAGTGTTGGTTGAGTTGAGAGTGTTGGTTGAGTTGAGAGTGTTGGTTGAGTTGAGAGTGTTGGTTGAGTTGAGAGTGTTGGTTGAGTTGAGAGTGCTGGTTGAGTTGAGAGTGTTGGTTGAGTTGATAGTGTTGGTTGAGTTGAGAGTGTTGGTTGAGTTGAGAGTGTTGGTTGAGTTGAGAGTGTTGGTTGAGTTGAGAGTGCTGGTTGAGTTGAGAGTGTTGGTTGAGTTGAGAGTGTTGGTTGAGTTGAGAGTGTTGGTTGAGTTGAGAGTGCTGGTTGAGTTGAGAGTGTTGGTTGAGTTGAGAGTGTTGGTTGAGTTGAGAGTGTTGGTTGAGTTGAGAGTGTTGGTTGAGTTGAGAGTGTTGGTTGAGTTGAGAGTGTTGGTTGAGTTGAGAGTGTTGGTTGAGTTGAGAGTGTTGGTTGAGTTGAGAGTGTTGGTTGAGTTGAGTGTTGGTTGAGGTGAGTGTTGGTTGAGTTGAGAGTGCTGGTTGAGTTGAGAGTGCTGGTTGAGTTGAGAGTGCTGGTTGAGTTGAGAGTGCTGGTTGAGTTGAGAGTGCTGGTTGAGTTGAGAGTGTTGGTTGAGTTGAGAGTGTTGGTTGAGTTGAGAGTGCTGGTTGAGTTGAGAGTGTTGGTTGAGTTGAGAGTGTTGGTTGAGTTGAGAGTGTTGGTTGAGTTGAGAGTGTTGGTTGAGTTGAGAGTGCTGGTTGAGTTGAGAGTGTTGGTTGAGTTGAGAGTGTTGGTTGAGTTGAGAGTGTTGGTTGAGTTGAGAGTGTTGGTTGAGTTGAGAGTGTTGGTTGAGTTGAGAGTGTTGGTTGAGTTGAGAGTGTTGGTTGAGTTGAGAGTGTTGGTTGAGTTGAGAGTGTTGGTTGAGTTGAGAGTGTTGGTTGAGTTGAGAGTGTTGGTTGAGTTGAGAGTGTTGGTTGAGTTGAGAGTGTTGGTTGAGTTGAGAGTGCTGGTTGAGTTGAGAGTGCTGGTTGAGTTGAGAGTGTTGGTTGAGTTGAGAGTGTTGGTTGAGTTGAGAGTGTTGGTTGAGTTGAGAGTGTTGGTTGAGTTGAGAGTGTTGGTTGAGTTGAGAGTGTTGGTTGAGTTGAGTGTGTTGGTTGAGTTGAGTGTGTTGGTTGAGTTGAGAGTGCTGGTTGAGTTGAGAGTGCTGATTGAGTTGAGAGTGCTGGTTGAGTTGAGAGTGCTGGTTGAGTTGAGAGTGCTGGTTGAGTTGAGAGTGTTGGTTGAGTTGAGAGTGTTGGTTGAGTTGAGAGTGTTGGTTGAGTTGAGAGTGTTGGTTGAGTTGAGAGTGTTGGTTGAGTTGAGAGTGTTGGTTGAGTTGAGAGTGTTGGTTGAGTTGAGAGTGTTGGTTGAGTTGAGAGTGCTGGTTGAGTTGAGAGTGCTGGTTGAGTTGAGAGTGTTGGTTGAGTTGAGAGTGTTGGTTGAGTTGAGAGTGTTGGTTGAGTTGAGAGTGTTGGTTGAATTGAGAGTGTTGGTTGAGTTGAGAGTGCTGGTTGAGTTGAGAGTGTTGGTTGAGTTGAGAGTGCTGGTTGAGTTGAGAGTGTTGGTTGAGTTGAGAGTGTTGGTTGAGTTGAGAGTGTTGGTTGAGTTGAGAGTGTTGGTTGAGTTGAGAGTGTTGGTTGAGTTGAGAGTGTTGGTTGAGTTGAGAGTGTTGGTTGAGTTGAGAGTGTTGGTTGAGTTGAGAGTGTTGGTTGAGTTGAGAGTGTTGGTTGAGTTGAGAGTGTTGGTTGAGTTGAGAGTGTTGGTTGAGTTGAGAGTGTTGGTTGAGTTGAGAGTGTTGGTTGAGTTGAGAGTGTTGGTTGAGTTGAGAGTGTTGGTTGAGTTGAGAGTGTTGGTTGAGTTGAGAGTGTTGGTTGAGTTGAGAGTGTTGGTTGAGTTGAGAGTGTTGGTTGAGTTGAGAGTGTTGGTTGAGTTGAGAGTGTTGGTTGAGTTGAGAGTGTTGGTTGAGTTGAGAGTGTTGGTTGAGTTGAGAGTGTTGGTTGAGTTGAGAGTGTTGGTTGAGTTGAGAGTGTTGGTTGAGTTGAGAGTGTTGGTTGAGTTGAGAGTGTTGGTTGAGTTGAGAGTGTTGGTTGAGTTGAGAGTGTTGGTTGAGTTGAGAGTGTTGGTTGAGTTGAGAGTGTTGGTTGAGTTGAGAGTGTTGGTTGAGTTGAGAGTGTTGGTTGAGTTGAGAGTGTTGGTTGAGTTGAGAGTGTTGGTTGAGTTGAGAGTGTTGGTTGAGTTGAGAGTGTTGGTTGAGTTGAGAGTGTTGGTTGAGTTGAGAGTGTTGGTTGAGTTGAGAGTGTTGGTTGAGTTGAGAGTGTTGGTTGAGTTGAGAGTGTTGGTTGAGTTGAGAGTGTTGGTTGAGTTGAGAGTGTTGGTTGAGTTGAGAGTGTTGGTTGAGTTGAGAGTGTTGGTTGAGTTGAGAGTGTTGGTTGAGTTGAGAGTGTTGGTTGAGTTGAGAGTGTTGGTTGAGTTGAGAGTGTTGGTTGAGTTGAGAGTGTTGGTTGAGTTGAGAGTGTTGGTTGAGTTGAGAGTGTTGGTTGAGTTGAGAGTGTTGGTTGAGTTGAGAGTGTTGGTTGAGTTGAGAGTGTTGGTTGAGTTGAGAGTGTTGGTTGAGTTGAGAGTGTTAGTTGAGTTGAGAATGCTCCTCAGGGAAATACAACTATTGTATCTATGGGAATTAGCGCTCCCAGGGGGACTATGTGAGGACCCGAGCTGAGAGTTAGGTAGACCTTTTTGTTGAAATAGTTTTTTTTATGTTAAGGACCACCTTTTTTTGGTTCGCTACTATCCTGTTTTTCAGCACTTGCCACTTTCTTCTTCAACTTTTTCTTGTTTCATGAACTTCTTTCTCATCTTACTGTTTCTATGCTCCTTCTGCATAGATTCCACTTTTCCTAATATCCATAGTTAATGATGCCTTCCTCTTTCCTCTTTTCGATATGCTCTTTTTTGTAGTGGTTAGGGAGGCTTAAACTAACCTATAATCTATACAATCTGAACATACACACCATCCTCTGCAGACCGGCCACAAGTGTCGAGGGATAACCCCTACTGCTGTGGGAGCGGTGCACGTGCTGCAGGTACGTTCATTGTTGGCTGTGATTGATTGATAATAAGTTAGATTCAGACCCTCACCACGACAAAGATGTTCAAAGAGAGGGAAGATGAAGGCACCATTTAAGATGGAGTGTTCAACTTCAAAGAGAGGAAGGATGAAGGCACCATTTAAGTTGGGAGTGTTCAAGGAGAGGAAGGATGAAGGCATCATTTAAGATGGGTTGAGTGAATGCAGAATCTATGCATAAGGAACATAGATTCTTAGTTGTGGATTATCTACCACAACAAAGATGTTCAAAGAGGGGAAGGATGAAGGCATCATTTGGTATAGAGTTAAGGGAAAATGGAATCTATGCACAAAGTGTGTTCCTGCACAGGATCTCGTCTACATTGAAACAGTAATTTTGGATAGTCTTCTTTTCCCTGAGAAAAATTCCTTCTTGTTTTTGTGGAGCAAATTCTTGTAACGGCAACTCCAGTGTAACGCTTTAAATATTGTTCAGTAAAATGCTGTGAATATCCCTGGGTATTGTACGCAAATTCCAGTTTATGGCATAATTGTGAAGCTAGTTCACTTATTTGAGATTTTAAATTCCAGTTTATGGCATCATTGTGAAGATGATTCACTTATTTGAGGTTTTAAATTCCAGTTTATGACATCATTGTGAAGATGATTCACTTATTTGAGGTTTTAAATTCCAGTTTATGACATCATTGTGAAGCTGATTCACTTATTTGAGGTTTTAAATTCCAGTTTATGACATCATTGTGAAGCTGATTCACTTATTTGAGATTTTAAATTCCAGTTTATGACATCATTGTGAAGCTGATTCACTTATTTGAGATTTTAAATTCCAGTTTATGACATCATTGTGAAGATGATTCACTTATTTGAGGTTTTAAATTCCAGTTTATGACATCATTGTGAAGCTGATTCACTTATATGAGGTTTTAAATTCCAGTTTATGACATCATTGTGAAGCTGATTCACTTATTTGAGGTTTTAAATTCCAGTTTATGACATCATTGTGAAGCTGATTCACTTATATGAGGTTTTAAATTCCAGTTTATGACATCATTGTGAAGCTGATTCACTTATTTGAGGTTTTAAATTCCAGTTTATGACATCATTGTGAAGCTGATTCACTTATTTGAGATTTTAAATTCCAGTTTATGACATCATTGTGAAGCTGATTCACTTATTTGAGGTTTTAAATTCCAGTTTATGACATCATTGTGAAGCTGATTCACTTATATGAGGTTTTAAATTCCAGTTTATGGCATAATTGTGAAGCTGATTCACTTATTTGAGATTTTAACACATTTCCTGCGAAGTGACCCACCGGTGGTCACTAAGATGATTTTCATAGTGCTGCTGACCCACCTGCAGTCACTAACTCAATATTTACTAATACTTCATGAAAGCTAAATAAAAGTCCGATCAAGTCAATGTCTGCTATTTCCAACTTTGATTACCACAATTAACTTTAAATTTGAATTGAATGTTGAACTTCAGTGTAACCCATCGCAGTCAACGTGTCAAAACCAGTTCCAGTGTAGAGCTCGCTTGTACAACCAGTTAATACAACACTCAACACTTTGACTGCAACTACTAAATATCAAGTTCAATGCCAAAAAATTTAAAGTCAATTGTAGTAAACTATTTTGAAAATACCAAACATGAACTGGATCGTGCCTTCATTTAGCTTTGATTAAGTATTTATGGAAATTGAGTTTGTGTCTACTGGTTGGTCAGCAGCATTATAAAAATTACCTCCGTGTACCACCGGTGGCGCACGTCGCAGTCAAAGTGTTAAGTTTGATGAAATTTTACATCGTTCACTTGCGTTGAAACTCAAGGGGATTATATATCTATAAGTAGAATTTCCTCATCTTATATTGTTTATTAGCTGTCATGTTTATTGCTTGTGTATGCGTGTGAATGAGACATGCTTCTATTTCTTTATTTCTTATATTGTGAGAAGATACCTTATTTATCCCCTAATTTGCTATCATGTTGCCTTACTTGTGCTTTACTGTCCTTAAATTAGTTAGTTGCATCATGATTTAAAGTCCTGTTTAAAAACTTGCATTTATTAAACTGAAGTTGCATCATGATTTAAAGTCCTGTTTAAAAACTTGCATTTATTAAACTGAAGTTGCGTCATGATTTAAAGTCCTGTTTAAAAACTTACGTTTATTAAACTAAAAATGTTCTTTTTGTTGATAAAATTCTTCCTGTTTCAGAGTAACATCAAGGATGCCCACACCCAAACTGCAGCTATTGAGCAAGGGAGTCGTGATGAGCAAGAAAACATGAAAGCAAAGGAAAATGCAACGACCGGCAGCTCGAGTGCCCAAACGCAGGGTGTCAGCAACATTCAAGAAACCGTTCCTCTTATTCTTTCGCACGCCATTGGTAGGATGGGAGTTTCCAAATCTGATGTGGATCGCAGTTCCAGCTCTCCCATTGGTGGAACAGATGCTCGAGCTGTGGTTGGTCAAGCTATAGCCCCTCCCATTGGTGGAACGGATGCCCGAGCAGCGGTTGGTCAAGCTATCGCTCCTATTGGTGGAACGAATACCAGAGCTGTGGTTGGTCAAGCTATCGCTCCTCCTATTGGTGGAGATTCCAGCCCTGGTATTGGTGAACTTACTGTTGATGAAGCAAGACATCTTTTAGATAGATATTGTCTGCCACAGAGTAAGTTTGTTAAATTTGAAGCCTAATTTTACTGACTAGTGTACCTATGATGTACATAGTAACAGATAAAGGTCTATCTATTTATGCCTTCTTTAACACGTTAACTGCGATGGGTTAAAATAAAGTTCAATATTCATTTCCAATTACAGGTCAGTTGTGGTAACCAACTTTGAAAATAGCAAACATTAACTGGATCGGGGCTTCATTTAGTTTTCATTAAGTATTAATAAAAAATGAGTTAGTGACTGCGGGTGGGCCAGCAGCACTATGAAAATCACTAAAGTGACCACCGGTGGGTCCCTTCGCAGGAAATGTGTTAACACTTTAAGGGCACCGACTAGTCGAAAATCCAAAATCCATCATAATATTTTTTTATTGCTCTATTCGATTGAGAAAGTCCTAAACTTCATTCCTGCAAAGCGGCAGAACGATCCGTCTCACCAAAGTATGTTAAATGGGGGTTTGAAAGGAGGGTGGAGGGTAGCTCGCTCGGCCAGCTTGTGCAGATATGCCACGTCAGCTCAGCTGGTTGGTGCTGAGTGTCGGTTTGTTCATAATTAGGTATGCATCTATCTGCTTGCAAGTCAAGACTTTTGAGATTTGGCAAGTTGAATTCTCGGTACCTCTACCCCTCCCTCCCTCGGGAGTAAGAAAGAGGGTGGGGGGAAGCTCGCCCGGCCAGCTAGCCCAGATGTGCCACACGAGCTTGGCCGGTTGCCTCTGACTGTAGGTTTGTTCATAATTAGGTATGCATCTATCTGCTTGCAAGTCAAAACTTTTGAGATTTGGAAAGTTGAATTCTCGTTACCTCCACCCCTCCCTCCCTCGGGAGGAAGAAGGAGGGTGGGGGAAGCTCGCTCAGCATGCTAGTGCACATGTGCCAAATGAACTGAGTTTGTTGTTGCTGACCAACGGTTTGTTCATAATTAGATATGCATTTATCTACTAGCAGATTAAAATTTTTGAGATTTGGCAAGTTGAGTTCTCGGTACCTCCACCCCTTCCTCCCTCGGAGAGAAAGAGGGTGATTGGCAGCTCGCCCGATCTGCTTGCGTAGATACGTCACGTTAGCTGATCTAGTTGTTGCAGACCGACGATTTATTCAGATTCAGATGGCTTTTTTTCGATAGCAGATCAAGATTTTTCTGGATTTGACGTTGATTGCTCAGTACTAATGTAGTGATATAAGCGTTTGGCTCTGCGTGGCGCTTCCATATCCTATAAGAGGAGCCTACGAGGATGCCAAGGACGCCCCAGCTTATGCTCCTGGTGCGTTTTAGACATTTTTGGTACCACTTGTGGTACTGATTCCTTCAAGGAACCACAAAAACTTCCAAAAATGATATTCAAAACGTCAACACTATCAATTTCTCCAAGAAATGTAGCTTGCAAACAAAAAAAAACCTGTCTCGGCACTAAAACGCGTTTTCTGAGCAATACAAATGTCAATATTCAAGCTTCTTCTTCTCAAAAAGTTATCGTAGAGCAATGATTTTGGTTTCATTAGATGCGCAAAAATTTGCTGCATAAAGAGTCAGAGGATTATATTGAAATTCACAGAAGATTTTTAGTTACATTAAAAAATCTACGGAAAAATGAATGACACTTTAATTTTTTTTTTAAATTCCATAACAAATAAATTATTGGGAGTTTCAATATAATCCTCTGACTCTTTATACAGCAGCTCTTTCCGCATTCAATGATACCTAAATCATTTCTCTACGATGACTACTTTTTGAGAAGAAGTGGCTTGAATATACCCCATTTTTTCATTCCATTTTTTTCGTCATCTCCGTAATTATGGCGAAAACGGAAAAAGTGCCCAATATAACCCTTAGTCATTTTCTAAAATACCTACGTGTGCAAAATTTCATAGATCTAGATACCATACAAAAAACGGGACGGCCATTTTCTTGATTCTGACTAGACGGTTCCCTTATCGGCCACGTGTGCCACCGGTGGTACACGGAGGGAATTTTTATAATGCTCCAGACCAACCAGTAGTTACAAGCTCAATTTGTATAAATACCTAATCAAACCTAAATGAAGGCCTGATCCACATAATGTCTGCCATTTTCAAAACTGCTTACTACAATTGGCATTAAATTTTAGTTGAATATTAAACCTAAGTTTAACCGATGGCAGTTAATATGTTCATAGTAAGAGATGATTATCACTTTATTAAGTCTGTAAACATTATATATCCGTTCATTAATTTTTTATTACTAGAACAACTAAAATTGTGTACTGATCTGACTACCCTAAAAGTGTCATCTTTAAAAACCTGACATTGCAAATGTGGGTTCACAAATGGTGATGGTTGTTCGAATCCAACATCATTTTGGTGGTGAAAAGAACGATTGATCTCTGCGCTAACTATTATCGACTAATATTTTATGAGCGTCACTTGGAGAAAGTTATCTTTACAGTGATAGAAAGGTGCAGGGATAGAACTGTCTGGCGTATAAAGGTTTTGCATGTTTCCTGTATTCTATAGTTTCCTGTATTTCACATTTTGTTTTGCTGTAAAATTGAGAATGACTTGGGATTATGAAGCATTGCAGTTCGTTTTGATGATTTATACGGTTCGAAGTCACCTGTTTTGTATTTTAATTTGGAGTTATTATTCAAATTTTTTTTTAAATTTGGAGTTATTATGCCCATTTCATATTTTAATTTGGAGTTATTGTGCCCATTTCATATTTTAATTTGGAGTTATTGTGCCCATTTCATATTTTAATTTGGAGTTATTGTGCCCATTTCATATTTTAATATGGAGTTATTGGACTTATGTTATATTTTAATTTCAGGTTCTGGAGAGCCCCTGAGTGATACACAGCTGGCTCGCCTGCGTTTGCTGGCAGACGGTGCGCTGGTTACTGACCTGCACCATCTGCCACCACAGCAACACCAGCTAACATCACATCAACACCAGTTAATACCACAACATCACCAGTTAACACCACAGCACCATCATCTGCCACCTCAGCACCAACTGCAACCACCACAACACCAACTACAACCACCACAACACCAACTACAACCACCACAGCACCAACTACAACCACCACAGCAACAGCGTTTACCACCAGAACACCGTTTGCACCAACACCAGCACCAACAGCTTCAACAACCTCACGAGTTGCAAGCAAATCGTGATCAACAAACCCTGCAAGCGAGACCTCGTGATTATCACCCACAAGATTACATAGATCTGCAAAATCAGCAGCACCGGCACTTCCAGCTTCAGCAGCAGAGAAAACAACAAGAACTGCTCAGACAGATGCAAGAGGAGAGTGTACATCAGTCAAAAGTTCAATCTTCCAGTAGCCACATTGGGCAGAAAAAACCCACTCTAAGGACTGTAAACAACCCCCAGCCCACTCTGAGGACTGCAGACAACGGTCAGCCAACTTTGGGTGCTGTAGACAACAGCCAGCCAACTTTGGGTACTGTAGACAACAGCCAGCCCTCTTTGAGGGCTGTAGACAACGCCCAGCCCACTCTGAGGACTGTAGACAACGCCCAGCCCACTCTGGGGACTATGAACAAAACTCCACCCACTCTAGAGGAGTTGGATCAGTGCTCTGTAGAAGATCTCATGCAGAGAATGAGAGACGTATTGTGGCCGTCGGACGCAAATTACAACTTTCAGGCTGTGCCAAACAAGGAATCAAAATTTCCTAAGAGTCACCAAGACCTGAATGCTCGTAATCAAACTTCTTTAGACCTTCATCCGCGTCAGGGTAGTGGTGAGAGTCATCTGAACAATTTGGAGTCCCGTCTTAATTCTAACTCAAGTCATGTTCGTGATTCCTTTGTGAACCATTCACGGAGAGGCCACGTTGATTCGGCAGGGGGTAGAATAGCTTCGTCATCAATGTCTGGCAGGAACCATCCTCCTCCTTCTAAAATCCGTGTGCATAACTCTGCCTACATTGACACTTTTGCAACGATGTCTTCTGAGAACTATGTGCGGGCTAACCGGAGTGCCTCGAAAATACAAGCCGCGTATCGGGGGTTCAAAGTTCGTAAAGTGACCAGGCACGTTCTGAAGAAGAACGTTCTGAGGCAGCTGAGTCCGAACTTGCAGCGTTTCAGTCGAAAAAGTCAGGTTGTAGCAACGCGAGCAAAGCATAAGCCAACCAAAGACTCTTCTACTGAGAGAAGGTACAGAGATGAAAATGTTGCTAAACCAACCAAACGGAGTCCAAGGAGAGGTAATTCTTCTGCTGAAAGAATGTACAGGGATGAAAATGATGATCGTGGTGGTTTACCAAGGTCCATAGAAGATGTCGAGTTGAAGTTGAGAAGAGATTTGCTCGAGTTGGGTAAAGTGAAGCCTGTGGTAGGATCCAAATACGAAGTTAGTCACCCTAAGATACCAGAGACGGTGAAGCCTTTCGTGAAACTGGCTGCTACTGGCAACCTAGACGAGTTTGTTGCTGCTCAGGGCAAAGAAATGACCAAACGCAACACTGAGAGACACACTGAACCACAGAGAAGCTTTACAAACAGAGATTTTGTGAGCCAAGTTGGTGTCTCTCTGAGAAAAGATGTCCCCAGTATTGATGTACCTAGGGTGGATATGGTAAATGATGCTCATAGTACCAACAAAACCTCGTTTGGTAAAGGAGTACAGTCCACTTCTCGCTTTGGCAGAGATCAAGTTCATCGTAAAGACAATGATCTGCCAAAATCAACGCATTTGAATGGTTCGGCTGCAGAAAGAGCGCGTGGGAGACAAATTTCGGGAGGCAGAGTGACGGACTTAGACAGGACAGGCGTTGAGGGGACAGATATTAAAGGGACAGGTGTTGACAGGATAGATATTGACGGGACAGATGTCAACAGTCCTGACTTTCTTCCTCTGCAACCGAAACGCAAAAGCCAGAAGCCTAATTCTGATGCGTCAACTGGTAGCATGTCCGTAGGATCCAAAGATACGGAGAGGCCAAAGTTCTTTGGCAGAATTGAAGAAGTGTCTTTGGAAGACATGCTACATGTGTCAGGAGGAAGGAGTAACCCCAAAGGAAGTCTAGTTCGACCTCAGTTTGACAAGACCTACATGCCTGAGCGTAATTCTTCTTATGGCTTGAATTTAGCATCAGATGCAGAAGATGCTGGAAGTGATGGGGCATCTTGTCGCTCTGCTTCAAACCTTGGAAACGTCACTGCTTCAAACCTCAAAAATAAATCTGCTTCAAACCTTAGAAACACTGCTTCAAACTTTGAAAACGTCAGAAAATTCAAGAAAGTTGCGGGATTCAGTTCGATTGAAGAAACCACGAGCTGGGCTCCTGAAAGTGATGAAATGCCTCGACAATTATCTTCAAATATCCAATATGGCCGTAAATCCGAGAAAGTTCATCAACGAGTGGATGGTTTGATGGAGAAAATTGACCATGTGACGGGGTTGGGTTTATCCCCTGCTGAGTTGCGACGAAGATTTGATGCCGAGTTGATGCACCAAGATGCCATTGCTGATGCGCTGCATCATTTACATCAGTTGGAGCACTTGCACGACTCTGAGAAACGTGAGGTAGAGGCACATAAAGGTAAGATGGAAGCTGAGAAGGCTAGAGTTGACGCCGAGCGGCGGCTTTATGCGCTAAAACAAATGCGTGAAATCGAAAGGGCTAAAATAAATGTAGAAGTGAAAAGACGTGAAGCTGAGAAAGTATTACGGGATGCCCAAAAATTCAAGCGGGATGCTGAAAGAGCTAAAATAATCACTGAAATGGCCCAGTCAAACAAGTTAAGAAATGAAAATATGGTTCTTAGTCAAGCCCATGGAGAAAGACAAGGCATTTCAAGAAGTGGCGGAGTACAGACCATTGATGTAGCTGAAGAACGGCGTTTACAAAAGGAAATTAAGGAGAAAATGGCTTTTGAGGGGAAAGTTAGACGGGAAATCGAGGTAGAGGAGTTGAAAAGGAGAGTTGGAGATGGTGGTGGAGTATTGGAGAGAGTTTTACAATCGGAAGAAACTAGAAAAAGTGAGAATTCTAGACCCGTGACGGAATATCAAAGGCAGGATGATTTTAAAAGCAGTGCGTCTGCTAACAAAGAATTGCCAATGAATACTCTGCCAGACCACTTGAAAAATAAAGTCAATGAGGAGAAAGTTACTAAGGAGACCCAATCTTCTGTGGCAATGCCATGGTCCTTTGAAGAATTATCAGCAAATGTTGAAGATGCTCTGGAGAGAGTGAATCGGGAGGCACATGAAAAAGCAGACGCCATATTTAGCTTATCAAAACCCTCTGCCTTCAGTCGACCTGCTGCCAGTTCCGACCAGGTCAATATGACCGAAACAGGGTCGCACCCGGACTTTTATACCATCCCAAATGATGTATCCAGGCTACCTGATGCCAGATCACATGTATCAGCATCCGGTAACCCTGATTTTAGCATTTCTGCTATAGCTCAAAGTGTCGTGGCTAGACTGCCCAAACCTCGAACTGCCGAGGAAGTGTTCTCGTTGTTTAGGATGTCCTTGGTAGGGACTACCTCTTCAACCCACTATCCCCAGCCTTCTGCGTCAGTTTCAACCCACTATGCCCAACCTCCTGCTTCTGTTTCAACCCACTATTTCCAACCTCCTGCTCTAGTTTCAACCCACTTTTCTCAACCTCCTGCTCCAGTTTCAACCTCTTCAATTGTGTCACATCAAACTACAACCTTTGAATCTTTGTTGCCAAAGCCATCCAGTTCTATTGTGCCATTAGTTAGTGCTCAAGCATTTCCAGCCAGTTCTCAAACGTTTCCAGCCACTTCTCAATCATTTATTACCACCTCACAGATTCTTCCTACCAATTCTTTAACCCTTACAACCTCATCCAAATTAATGATCCCAAGCAATTCTCAAGGAATATCTACTAACACTGGTTCTGCCCACAGCATAGTAGCTGTTGAACCAAGTACAACCTCTATGTTTGACGCCCGTCAGAAAGGTCGTGGGATGGTCGTCAAGGAAGATGAAGAAGTTAGTAACCAGTACCAAAGCGAATCTTTTGAAAGTGAGACTGTCTCTGCGACTGGAAATGAATCCCGTCACAGTGGGAGTGAAGGTTTACATGGAAATGAAAGTGACATGTCTGGAAAAAGTTCTGTAAGAATCACTACTGGGAATGATAACAGCATCACTAGCAGGGCTCAAAAACAGACAGACTCTGGAGGTCATATGCATTATGAAAGTGATGACCTGGCTAGCCGGACTTCTTCCAGTAGTGAGTCGGGAAGTCGAACTCATTCTGAAAGTCGAACTCATTCTGAAAGTCGAACTCATTCTGGAAGTCGAACTCATTCTGGAAGTCGAACTCATTCTGGTAGCCGGACTCAATCTGGTAGCCGGAGTCATTCCGGTAGCCGAACTCGTACCCATAGTCGAACTAATTCTGAAACACGAACTCATTCCGGAATTCGGAAACAATCCAGAAGTCAAACTAACTCTGAAAGTGACTTTGACAGTTACTCGAGATCTAGGACAAACTCTGGCAGCAAGACTGCGTCCAAAAGTGGCTCAAGCAGCAACTCCAATGGCAAAAATGGCAGCATTCAGACTGTACGTAAAGGCAAACAAAATGCATCAAACACTAAACCAATTAGCGATGCTCCTGTTTGTGACTCTCCTATTATATCTCGGTATTCTGATTCATTCATAACTGAGTCATTGTCTAGGCAGACTCCTGAGTCCGCATCAGTTGAATCTGTGATAGAGGATGTTGAAGAGGCTTCAGGCTCAAATATAAGCCAGGGAAACGAATCTGAAATACCCACAGCCCTCTCTGGAATATCTGAGTCTTTGTCGAGCATTCCTTCCGAGTTGGAAGATGCGTCAGCTAGCCATTCACTTTCAGGTGCCAAACCATCTCAAAATTTGTCAAAACCTGGTTCTTCAATCCTTCTCTCAGGACAGAATTCTATTCCTGTTCTTGGACAATGTGCTGGCAAAGAAATAGGGAAAGCAAAAACCCATGGACAAGATCAAAGTCGGGCATCTGGCCAAGGAGGAATCATAACTTTAGGGAAAATTTCAATTGCTCCAAATCATCAAAATTTTCATAGTGGAAGGCTGGTCGGTCATTTTGCAAGCTCCAGACAAAACTCTGGCCAAACTTTGCTAACTGGTTCTGGTGTTGGACAGAACTCTGGCCAAACTTTGCCAACTGGTTCTGGTGCCAGGCAGAACTCTGGCCAAACTTTGCAAACTGGTTCTCGTGCTAGAGCTGATCGTAACCTTGATACTGGTTCTTCATCTCCAAACATTTCCAATGTTTTTGTCAAAACTAACCGTAACCTGGAGACTGGTTCTCCATCTCCATTCGTTTCCAATGTTGTGGACAAGCTGTACAATGATCCGCCAATGTCGGAGGAATGTAAATCATTTCTATACAAGGAGAGGACGCAAGAACATGAGACATCTTCTCATTTAGAATCCACAGCTACAGCACAGCTACCACTTGGTTCTACGCTGGTCGATATGGAACGGATATTGAAGGCAAGTCTACTAGTGAAATAAAAACATTTGCAACATAATTGATTGATTATAGGAAAGTTTTAGCCTCGTTTTACCATGACAAAGATGTTCAAAGAGAGGAAGGATGAAGGCACCATTTAGTATGGAGTTAAGGGAACGTGGAATCTATGCACAAGGCGCACAGAAACAGTATGCTCAGAAAGAAGTTCATGAAACAAGAAAAAAGATGAAGAAGAAAGTAGTAGGTGCTGAGAAACAGGGCAGCAGTGAACAGAAAAGAGATGGTCCGTAACAAAACAAAAACTTATTCTATTTTAAAGAAAAGAACTCCTACCCAACATTTAGCTCGGGACCTCACATAATTCCCGTGGGAGCTTTGATTCCCATAGATACAATAGCTGTAACCCACTGAGGGGGCATTCGCAGCATATCCTTCACTGGCCATTGTATCTAACCTTAACATTTTGACTGCGACGTGCACCACCAGTGGCCACGGAGGGGTTATTCATAATGCTACCAACCGACCAGTAGTCAAACTCAATGTTCATGAACACTTAATTGAAGCTAAATGAAGGCATGATGCAATCGAGTTAGCTATTCTCAAAATTGCTTTCTGTACCTTGGATGTATACTCTATTATGATCAATTTTTAATTGAGCTTCTTGTATATAACTTAATTTACTTTGTTTTAGTACCCCTCAGGGGGACACAACAATTGTATCTATGGGAATTAGCGCTCCCAGGGGGACTATGTAAGGGCCTGAGCTAAAGGTTAGGTAGGCTTTCTTTTTGTTAAAAAAATAGGTTTTTGTTTTGTTACGGACCATCTTTTTTCGATTCACTGCTGTCCTGTTTTTCAGCACCTACTACTTTCTTCTTCATCTTTTTGTTGTTTCATGAACTTTTTTCTTAGCTTACTGTTTCTGTGCACCTTGTGCATAGATTCCGCGTTTCCTTAACTCCATACTAAATGTTGCCTTCTTCCTTCCTCTCTTTGGATAGCCTTTGTTGCGGATAGGGAGGCTTAAACTAACTAATAATCTAATCTAATCTTCATGAACTTCTTTCCCAACTTACTGTTTCTATGCCTCTTCTGCGTAGATTCTGTGTTCCCTTAACTCCATAATAAATGGTGCCTTCCTCTCTTTGATACGTTTTTTTTTTGTAGCGGTTAGGAAGGCATAAACTAACTTATAATCTTAATCTTTGATCGTAAGTTGAGGCCTACTCAGCACTTTGACTGCGACGTGCGCCACCAGTTGTACACGGAGGTAATTTTCTTGATGCTGCTGACTGACCAGTAGTTGCAAACTCAATTTCCATAAATACTCAATCAAAGCTAAATGAAGGCACGATCCAGTTCATGTTTGGCTTTTCGAAAATAGTTTACTACAATTGACTTCAAGTTTGAGTTTTGTGTTGAACTTAATATTTAGTTGCCGCAGTCAAAGTGTTCATTAGGGTGGCCAGTACTCATAGGGTAGATTTTTTTTCACAGAATTTTCTTGACGGGACCCCCTTAAAAGGTGTGGTTGATAGATAAAATGATACTGGTAAAGCTTCAGACTATTTAAACATCGTTAACCCGTGCCCCAACGGCCTCAAAGTTCTGAAAAATGGAGTTTTTTGAGACTTTTCAGACCTATGAGGCCGTTGGGGCACGAGTTAACGATGTTCAAATAGCCTGAAACTTTACCAGTATCATTTTTTCTATCAACCTCACCTTTTTAGGGGGTCACGTCAAGAAAATTCTGTGGAAAAAAATCTACCCTATGAGTACTGGCCACCCTAATGTTCATGTTAGTTTATATTTTTTGCTCCATATATGACACTATGTAGTTAGACATGTTCGAAAGCTTTTATTAGCATAAAACCATGTGGAAATATATGGAGGCTCAAACTAAAATCTAATTATATCCTGAAACTAGGTAGAGGCAAGTAACAAGTACACTGGAGAGCATCTCTTACTTGATATTTTGACATCATTCTTTCATATTGATCATAATTTGAACTTCAAATTGAATTATTTTCATCCATTTTCTTTTTCTGGATTCATGAATTTTTGTATAATGCATGTCATTTTTTCAGCAACATTGATGCCATTTTGCACAACACATGTCATCCTTCCCTCAACATTGATGCCATTTTGCACAACACATGTAATCCTTCCCTCAACATTGATGCCATTTTGCACAACACATGTCATCCTTCCCTCAACATTGATGCCATTTTGCACAACACATGTCATCCTTCCCTCAACATTGATGCCATTTTGCACAACATGTGTCATCCTTCCCTCAACATTGATGCCATTTTGCACAACATGTGTCATCCTTCCCTCAACATTGATGCCATTTTGCACAACATGTCATCCTTCCCTCAACATTGATGCCATTTTGCACAACATGTGTCATCCTTTCCTCAACATTGATGCCATTTTGCACAACATGTCATCCTTCCCTCAACATTGATGCCATTTTGGACAACATGTGTCATCCTTCCCTCAACATAGATGCCATTTTGCACAACATGTGTCATCCTTCCCTCAACATTGATGCCATTTTGCACAACATGTGTCATCCTTCCCTCAACATTGATGCCATTTTGCACAACATGTGTCATCCTTCCCTCAACATTGATGCCATTTTGCACAACATGTCATCCTTCCCTCAACATTGATGCCATTTTGGACAACATGTGTCATCCTTCCCTCAACATTGATGCCATTTTGGACAACATGTGTCATCCTTCCCTCAACATTGATGCCATTTTGGACAACATGTGTCATCCTTCCCTCAACATTGATGCCATTTTGCACAACATGTGTCATCCTTCCCTCAACATTGATGCCATTTTGCACAACATGTGTCATCCTTCCCTCAACATTGATGCCATTTTGCACAACATGTGTGTCATCCTTCCCTCAACATTGATGCCATTTTGCACAACATGTCATCCTTCCCTCAACATTGATGCCATTTTGCACAACATGTCATCCTTCCCTCAACATTGATGCCATTTTGCACAACATGTCATCCTTCCCTCAACATTGATGCCATTTTGCACAACATGTCATCCTTCCCTCAACATTGATGCCATTTTGCACAACACATTTGCATCCTAACCTCAACATTGGATGCCATTTTGCACAACACATTTGCATCCTAACCTCAACATTGATGCCATTTTGTATAACACATGTCATCCTTCCCTCAACATTGATGCCATTTTGTATAACACATGTCATCCTTCCCTCAACATTGATGCCATTTTGCACAACATGTCATCCTTCCCTCAACATTGATGCCATTTTGCACAACACATTTGCATCCTAACCTCAACATTGATGCCATTTTGTATAACACATGTCATCCTTCCCTCAACATTGATGCCATTTTGTATAACATGTCTCGTCCTGCATAGCACACCAACACTCAAGAGTAATGCCTGTTTATAATTGCAGGATTCATCTGCCTTCTCTTCGTCCGTGCAAGACCGCATTGATTCCGTGGTAGCAAGACACTCTACGGCGGCTGGTGACGATGTCACCTCAGCTATTGTGTCCCTGCTGCAGACGCTGGAACAGGAAGAAGATGCTAAGTTTCAGCACCACAAAAGTCTTCTGAAACTCCAAGTAAGTTGTATCCTGATGCAGACAATAGAACAGGAAGAAGATGCTAAGTTTCAGCACCACAAAAGTCTTCTGAAACTCCAAGTAAGTTGTATCCTGATACAGACAATAGAACAGGAAGAAGATGCTAAGTTTCAGCACCACAAAAGTCTTCTGAAACTCCAAGTAAGTTATATTCCTGATTCAGACAATAAAACAAAAGGACATCAATAAAAGTCTTTTGTTACTTTGAGATAGTTGTTTTCCTAGTGAAGACTTTAAAACTGGAGAAAAATGCCAACAGAGAAATATTCTAGAATTCTAGGTAAGTTGTAGCCCTGATACAGACAATAGAAGAGCAGGAAGGTACCAACAGAAGTCTTCTAGATCTCTAGGTAATTTGTAGCCCTGATACAGACTCTAGAATAACAGGAGGATATCAATAAAAGTCTTCTAGAATTCCAAGTTAGTTGTGTTTCCGATACCGACTCTAGAACTGCAGTAAGATGCCAACAGAAGTTTTCTAGAACTCCAGGTAAGTTTCATCTGTGCTTCCATGAAACATACATACTGCATTTGTAGGAAATATTCCTTTCTATTTTGGCTCATCTTGAAGTGGAGGAAAGTGTAGAGCACGACAAACAAAAACATTCAAAAACTCTAGATATCTGCAACAAATTTTACTGGAAGATGAGCAAGGTATGGAATTGAAACGGTTGTGTGTTACTAGTATATTCTTTTTTATCAATATTTTGTAAATATTGGACATGCCATCTTTGTTGGTTGTTGTAATAATGCTCTTATTTTTACCACTCCCAGGAGGAAAATGTGAGGTCCTAAGCTGAGAGGCTTTTTTATTAAATTGAATAGGTTTTTTGTTTGCTCAAGTGCCATCTTTTTCTGGTTCACTTCTGTCCTGTTTTTCAGACCTCTAACTGTCTTCTTCAACTTTTACCTTGTTTATAGCCTTCCATCTTCGTTTCTGTGCGCAGGGGATTTTGTGTGGACACACACCTTGTGCGTAGATTCCACGTTCCCTTAACTCTATCCTAAATGGTGCCTTCATTCTGCCTCTCTTTGGAAGGCTTAAAATGATTTATCTAATATCTACAGGTAAAATTACTAGGTATTGTTTTGCCATGTTTTTTTCTGTATTCTCCTATTAAATGAAAACTTTACTTCCAGGAGCGGGCCCTCATTGAAGACTGCAAGCTGAAGCTGTGTCAATTAGAAAAAGAATCTCCGTCCAGTTCCCGGAAGAAGAAACAGCGCGCTCTGCTGCTCAACCTTCGTGACCAGAGACTCCAAATCAAGAAGATAATCAGAGCCCTGCATATCAACTCCCAGCAAAACAAGCTTCTTTTCACCCAGCGCCAGCGGTCTCTGAGAAATGCTGTCCATTCCGACTGGAAAAGTGATAGTAAGGGAAGGTGTAGTTCTGGTGGATCTCTGTCTCTGTCTCCTTTGATGAAAAAGGTTCTTGATGCCAGTGCTTTCTCGACATCCAGTGATGACCTTTCTTCTTCAGTGGCTTCTGCTCATCATACTTCATCTGCTAGAGCGCCATCGTCGTCGTCTGCTAAAGCGCCGTCATCATCGTCTGCTAAAGCGCCGTCATCATCGTCTGCTAAAGCGCCGTCATCATCGTCTGCTAAAGCGCCGTCATCATCGTCTGCTAAAGCGCCGTCATCATCGTCTGCTAAAGCGCCGTCATCATCGTCTGCTAAAGCGCCGTCATCATCGTCTGCTAAAGCGCCATCATCATCTGCTAAAGCACCATCATCATCTGCTAAAGCACCATCATCATCTGCTAAAGCACCATCATTATCTGCTGAAGCGCCATCATCATCTGCTGAAGCACCATCATCATCTGCTAACGCACCATCATCATTGTTGTCTGCTAAAGCGCCATCATCATCTGTTAAAGCACCATCATCGTTGTCTGCCAAATTACGGTCTACATTGACCAGTTCCCAAGATAAGATCAGGTCAGTTACAACTCGCAGCAGAACACCAAAATTGCTTGAACTATCAAACGAAAACTCCAGCAGCCACCCAGCATCTACCGACAGTTCCCCAAGAGATGGCGATTTAGAAAGCCCAACTCTCCAGAAAGCAGAGCATTTTGTTCCTGCTGAAATATTCTTCTCTGATGCAAACAGGACTTCACAACAAAAAAGCGTGAGCTCAACTCATTGCCAGACCGATATATCTGAAGAGGCGACAGTCATCGAAGCAACGCTGGATTCTAAAATGAAGTCGACGTCATGTCAGTGTGAAGTTCGAGAAGAGTCCGGACCCAAGCGTCAGTTTTCAGATTCGCTTGTGTCTGAGCGGAGTGAAGGGATGGATGAAACAACAATGGAGAACCTTGGGGTGAATGAAACGACGGCCGAGAATCTGGAAAGCACATTGAAAGACTCCAATGTATCCTCGAACCAAAATTTCCTGAGTTTGAAGCCGAAGACGCCATTTTCGCTGCCACTGCGAGTTCCTTTGTCCCCACGAACCGTTATCTCGAAGCCCATTGGTGGAGATATGAACCAATCAATGAGCAGGGACCAACATTCATTTATTCTTCCCAGATGTTCAAGCGAATCTGACGATTCTTTCACGTGGTCTCAAAACGAAACATCCGAGACGAGCGACGGCGAGGGGATGCTTTTATCTTTACAAAAAGAGCTTGCCGCAAAGAAGGCAGAAGTTGAGAAACTCAAGAAAGAGCGCAGGAAAATTAGAAGGGAGCGTATAGCTTCACAAGAACAAGCCCTCAAGAAACAAATAGCAACCTACGACAGATGTATCCAAGAAGCCGAGAGTGCCCTAGAGGATGAGATCCAAAAGCACATCAATGCTAAGGCCATTTTCAAGTCTTCAGCTGTGGTTCGACCTGTCATTGGCAAACCACAGTCCCGTAAAACGAGGAATTCCACAGAGTTCGGTTCGCAGATTCTAGAGAAGTCTGATCAGTCAGAAGTGTCTGCTGTATCAGAAGCATCCAGAAGCGACCGATCTTCTGTCACTTCTTTCAGAAGTCACGATTCCGATTTCACGAGAAGTCAAGATGTTTCTGACAAAACTCGCGACTCGGACGCATCAAGTCAACAAAGCTCAAGCAACCACAGCTCTAGAAGTGATGAATCTGAATCCAGTGTGGTCAATCTAGACGAAGCTTCAAGCAGAACCTTGACAGGGGACCCCGAAACGTCTGTTTCAGTGGCGTTGTCAAAGAGTGGAGCTAATGATCCAAAATCTGTTCATGATGTTCCTGAGAAGCATCACGTAGTCTCTGGGGAATTTGCGGTATGTTTACCTCCAAGAGAGGTTGGTTTACCTCCAAAAGAGGTTGAAACCATTGAAGAAATGTCAAGTTGCAATGAATTTGGAGAGAGACTGGGAAGTCACATTGAGGTATTTAACAGGAATAAAAAACACGGTGCTGCTGGAAATGTTCCTAGAGAAGCTGCTAATTCTGCTGCAATAGGCGCCAGCAAACCAACGACGACGTTAGCGACATCTGATGTATCGTCTTCTGCAAGCTTTGTCCAAAAGCCTGCCTCAAATGTCTTGATTACTGAAGCAGCAAGTGTTACTAAAACTGAAGTTAATTTAGACCTTCGTGTCAGTGGTCAAACAGAGTCTGCAGCATCTGAAACTGCTCTTCCTGCAACCACTCATGTTCCTGTTGCTGCACCAACTGATGCTCCTGTTGCTGCAACAATTGACGCTCCTGTTGCACCAAGTGATGTCCCTGTTGCACCAAGTGATGTCCCTGTTGCACCAACTGATGTCCCTGTTGCTGCACCATCTGATGTCCCTGTTGCTGCACCAACTGATGTCCCTGTTGCTGCACCAACTGATGTCCCTGTTGCTGCACCAACTGATGTCCCTGTTGCTGCACCAACTGATGTCCCTGTTGCTGCACCAACTGGTGTCCCTGTTGCTGCACCAACTGGTGTCCCTGTTGCTGCACCAACTGATACTCCTGTTGTTGCACCAACTGATACTCCTGTTGAAGTTACAAAATCAACGGGAGAACCAACTAAAACTTCCATTACAACCGCAGTCGAACCAAAAGCGGGTTTCACCGGTACTCCCATCATGGTTGCAGAAGCTGCATCTGGTGCATCAAAAATTACAGAAGAGCTTGCAGACGAAGATGATACAAGCATATCCGGTAGCTTTCCTATCTTCCCAACTGGTGAGGAAGACAAAGATGTAATGAGAGGCTTGCAAGTGTCTGGTTCTCTGGAAGGTCACATTGCGGGTAAACCAGCGCCGTCTATTCCAGTGGTGGGTGATAAGGAAATGAAAGGGATGGATGATGCCGCAATGAAAGAAGTGGATGACGCAGACGGTCGAATTGTGGTAAAACCAGCGTTGTCCCTTCCGGTGGTGGAGGATGCGGCAATGAAAGAAGTGGATGATGCAGAAAGTCAAATTGTGGGTAAATTGGCGTCGTCGATTCCAGTTATGGATGATGCTGCTATGAAAGGAGTGGATGATGAGGAAAAGCATGAAGCTAGTGCAGAAGGAGAGAGGCCTCAAAAATTGGATCGTGTAACAGACAACAGCTTGTTGCCTTCTGCTCCTGGAGTAGATACACAGTCCTCTGGGGGTACCAAAGGCAGCGTTAAACCTAAATCCTACGGCTCAGATTTTGAGTCTGACAAAGATGCTTCTGACGAATCTTCCGTGAGTGAAGTGGAAGAAATGCTCGATTCTGGGAGCAAATCTGATGTGAGTTCAGATGGTGAGAGTTCTTCAAAACAAACTTCTGTGAGTCAGTCTGCATCCAGAGAGGAAGATTCTACTGGATCTGGTGAATCTAGAATCCCTAGTGAAGAGGAGTCGACAATTCATGAGTCTGGTACGTCTGAGTCGAGATCTGTAGAGAGTGAAGGTGCAAGTAAGTCAGAAAGTCAAAGATCAGAACACGTTGAAATTCTAAATGCTGAGGTAAAGAAGACTGTACCTGTTTTTACAGGGTCTGTTAAACCTTGTGCTTCTGGCCAAGACCTTGCATCTGGTCAAGTGCTTGGATCTGGTAAAGTAATTGCATCTGGCCAAGAGCTTGGATCTGGCCAAGTGCTTACATCTGACCAAATGCTTGCACCTGAAAATCAGCATAGCAAAAACGCCAACCAGCTAAACATTGTTGGTGCTGGCAAAGCATCAAGTTCAGTAGGCTTAAAATCACCCGTTGTGACTCCTGACAAAAAGAAAAAGGTTGGTGTGAGCGATGCCGATCGAAGTGCAGGTTCTTCTTCTTCGAGCATCGCCGAAAGCATCGAGGAATCCATCGACGATTCCCCTGAAGAGGACGATCTTTCCGATGTCATGAAGCTCTCCATTGAGAAATTCCCTCTGGATATCCCTAATGTGGACACTGATAATCCCCTGCTGCGCAATAATGGCTCTGACAGCACTGGAGAAATAACTCTGAGCACTGAACGTGATAGACTGAAAAACAGCGGCCCCATGTCCGACCCTTGTACGAGAAACGTGGATGATGATGATGATGGAATGGGCTTGCTTCATGTTCAAGACTCGTTGGAAACTCTGAAGGGAACTGAAATGTCTCTGAACTTTTTGGAAAGTGACGAAAAGTCTATCATTGAAGAAAACTTGCCTGAGGAATTGCTCCTCCAGTCGTCTCCTCTTGATGACGTAGACGAAACCAAAGATGTTTGGAACCTGCTTGAAGGCGATCGAACCTCCGTTGAAGTTTGCATTGAAACCACTGGAGAATTGGATGGCGTTTTGAATGAGGAAATAGAAGAACCGCATGGCGACGCGAATGTGCAAGCTGAAAACATTGATGAAGATGATGGTGCTCAAAACAAATGCATTGATCAATGCAACAGGGAGTTGGATGAAATTGAGGTACCTGTCACCACAAGATACTCAGATCAAGCTTCTTCTCCTCTCAATGAAACTGAATCAATTTTAGGGAAAAAGAAAGTCATAGACAAGCTCGTTAACCTTCTTTTGGTCGACTTGGTTGATGATACTGCTAGGTTTGTTGAAAACGTCGTTAATGTGAAACTGAATTCCGTTGATCGGGATATCAATGATTCTCGGACATCGGTTCAAGATTCTTCAAATACGCCAAATTCTAAGCTGGAGCATCGTGTTCCCTCAATTTTAGAATCAGCTGTTGGGACTTCAAACCTTGTAGAATGTTCTCCACAGTCAACCAAGAAGGAAAAGGCTGATCTAATGTCCGTAGATGAGAAGCTGTTGAACATCTCTCCTTCTACACTGCAGCAGCTGTTGAGTCCATCTCCGCAATTCTCAGGAAGAGGTTTAATAAGGCTTGGTGAAGCCCAGTCTAATGATTTTATTACAGGTGAGGACCTGTATGAATAATATTGAGTTATAAAGAGTGTCCAGAAAAATGTATCCACCGACCGATAGATGTACGTATGATACTGGGACCATACATCCATTGGTCAGTGGATACATTTTTTGTGCACACCCTGTACTACATATATCGGTCATTAGAAGCATTTTTTCTGGAGACAATGTATAAATAAACTAATGTGATGTAAACTATAAACTTACTCTGGTAAAAACGTATTCATGACTAATGTAATGTACCTGCCTAAACATGTCGTCTAAAATGACCGTTATTTTTATAATTCATTCAAAAGATTTTTCTTGTCTGTAATTATTGAATATGTGAATGGTGTGGAACAGATATGTAATATTTTATATAAAAAAATTTTCTTAACATTTTAAACCTTTGAATTTGTAATATTTAATTTAAAATTAAAAGTTGTTTGAAAATTTGCAAACAAGCTACAAGACAGCAGGCAATCAGAAGTTCCGTACAAACTTACTTACTCGTTCTATTACATTGATCTTTATTTCATTTCTGACTGATAATCCCAATCAATTTTAATGTACGATAGAAATAATAGTTACTTGCAAATTTCTTATATCATTTTTTCTTTTACAGGAGAATGCAAATCTCCCATCACTGGAAAAGGAAAGGCTTTGTCTACTGAAAACTCGGTGAGTTGTGTGATGTGTGGGGGTATGTGTTGGTTGTGTGCGTGTTAAATGTGTTGGTTGTGTGTGGGGGTGTGTTAGTTCTGTGTAGTGCAATAACTCTAGTAACAAAATAAGGGTCATGTGAGCATTTAATTCTGACTTGATAACCATGCTTAGCTCACCAATTGTTTTTCCCCAGACACTGCTGCTTTCGAAGCTTCTCGATCTGCTGGAGTCCCGCGAATCAGACGACACTCAAAGTGATGGGGACAAAAGCATTCGTCATGGTGGTCAACTATCCCTCGAACCTTACAGTAAAGAAGCAGAAGTCAGAGAAGGTTTACGTACTGGTGGAATGGGTAAAGGTGACTGTGAAAATGAAGGGCATATCTCCAGAAAACGTGTAGATGCCAACAAAAAAGACGTAGATGTGAATAAAGATGTAGATGTCAGTAAAAAAGATATAGATGCCAATAAAGAGGACGCAAATGCCAATAAAGAGGACGCAAATGCCAATAAAGAGGACGCAAATGCCAATAAAGAGGACGCAAATGCCAATAAAGAGGACGCAAATGCCAATAAAGAGGTTGCAAATGCCAATAAAGAGGTTGCAAATGCCAATAAAGAGGACGCAAATGCCAATAAAGAGGACGCAAATGCCAATAAAGAAGACGCAAATGCCAATAAAGAAGACGCAAATGCCAATAAAGAAGACATAAACGCCAATAAAAGAAACGCGGATGCCAAAAGCCAGGTCACAAATAGTGTGGATACCAAAGACAAAAACATCAGCGATAGAAACAAACATCTCAGCGTCACTCAATCCTCAACCTTCGACAACGCAAGTCTGTATTCGGACGAAGACGTCAGAGAAGAACTGAAACAACTCTCGAAAGACTTTGACATTGAGGATTTAGACGCAGAGTTTGAAGACACCATAGACCTTGCTCTCTTTGAAACCGAAACCTCTTCACGGAGACCGAGACAACGGAGCGAGTATGACCCACAGCTGGAGTCTATTCTCAGAGGTGGTTCTGATGTCGACCATCTGGGGGAGTTTGGGGTGAAGGAAGACTTTGGTGTTGCCAGCTGCACTGGCAGTTGGAGCGATGATGCCTTCTGGGGTGATGGAAAAAGCAAAGTTGTGCTGCAGAGTGAAGGAGAAGCTGAGGTGAGTTGCTCAGATTGGTTTAGAAATTTCAGGAATTTATTTCTGTGTCTGATATCCATTGAAGGATTTTTTTACGGGAGCAGTAGAGAGGGCTTTCACCGTCAATTTCTGTTAAAAAAGACTAGCAGAGGTGGTTATCATTGCAAATTTAAAAAAAAATGACTAGCAGAGGGGGTTATCATTGCAAATTTTTAAAAAAATGACTAGCAGAGGGGGTTATGATTGCAAATTTTAAAAAAAATGACTAGCAGAGAAGGTTATCATTGCAAATTTAAAAAAAATGACTAGCAGAGGGGTTATCATTGCAAATTTTTAAAAAAATGACTAGCAGAGGGGGTTATGATTGCAAATTTTAAAAAATATGACTAGCAGAGGGGGTTATCATTGCAAATTTTTAAAAAAATGACTAGCAGAGGGGGTTATCATTGCAAATTTTGAAAAAAAAATGACTAGCAGAGGGGGTTATCATTGCAAATTTTTAAAAAAATGACTAGCAGAGGGGGTTATCATTGCAAATTTTAAAAAAATGACTAGCAAAGGGGGTTATGATTGCAAATTTTTAAAAAAATGACTAGCAGAGGGGGTTATCATTGCAAATTTAAAAAAAAAATGACTAGCAGAGGGGGTTATGATTGCAAATTTTTAAAAAAATGACTAGCAGAGGGGGTTATCATTGCAAATTTTAAAAAAAATGACTAGCAGAGGGGGTTATGATTGCAAATTTTTAAAAAAATGACTAGCAGAGGGGGTTATCATTGCAAATTTAAAAAAAAAAATGACTAGCAGAGGGGGTTATGATTGCAAATTTTTAAAAAAAATGACTAGCAGAGGGGGTTATCATTGCAAATTTAAAAAAAAATGACTAGCAGAGGTGGATATCATTGCAAATTTATTTAAAAAGACTTATCAAAGGTGGTTATCATCATCAATTGTTTTTAAAAGGAATTGGGAGAAATTATTTTCATCATGAATTTTAAAAAAATGACTTATAAAGGTGGTTGTGATCTTAATCGAAAAAAATTTAATTGTGTTAATTTTTTTTTATTGTATTAATTTGGTTCATTATGCATTCATTTGGTGTGTTAAATTTGTATGTTTACCTCGTTTCATATTCATTTGGAACCTGGTTCTTGTACTTGAATAGTGCTTTTACCATTAACTAGTACACTGGTTCACCATATGGTACTTTCACAGCTGCAGAGACTACGTGAGCTGGAGGTACTAGAGAAGCAGTACCCCGGCCTTATCAAACGGGAGGTACCAGACAGACCACCACCTCCGTACCGGCCCCCGGTACACAGGGCTACCGGTACACCTCCTGGTACTGGTACACCTGGTGCTGAGACGCCTGGTACCATTAAACCTCTTGGTACTGGTATTCCTCCTATGACCGAAACACCCGTTACTGGTATACCAACTCTTGATACTGGTACTGGTACACCACTTCGTGGTACTAGAGATACCAGCAAGCTTGCTTCTACTACCAAAGATGAAGAGTCTAACACCACCGTTGGTACTGGTACTGCTGATCTACAGGCCGATACACCGTGAGTTATTAACACTATTTTTATCACTATCATTGTTATTGATTTTAGGTCATCATTATCATTGTGATATGACCGTTAAAATTGTATTATTATGTCTAGGTTAAACATAGTCATGGCTGTAACTATTGTATTTGAGGGAATTAGCGCTCCTAGGGGGAACATGTGGGGTCCTCAGCTTAGAGTAAGGTAGGCCTTCTTTTTGTTGATACAGAATAAGTTTTGGTTGTGTTGAGGATCACATTTTTTCGGTTGACTGCTGTCCTGTTTTTCAGCACCTACTATATTCGCCTCCAACTTATAATATCCTTTCTCTTGAACTTATTTCTCGACTTACTGTTCCTATGCACAGAGGATGTTGTGTGGAAACACACCTTATGCATAGATAACCGGTACCCTTAACTCTAGTAAACGGTGCCTTCCTCCTTCCTCTCTTTAGAATGCCCTTGTTGTGGTTAGGGATGCTCAAACTAATTTAATGTACTTCTATAATTACTTTATTTATTCTGTCATTTTTAATGTATAATTTTATACTTTAATCGTTGTGGTTTATGAGTTTTGGTTTTTTATATACTAGATGATTTTTCACTGAATTCAATATCATGTTATTACTATAATAACTTTTCAGGTCTATTATTATCACTATTCTGTCATTAAAAATATTGCATGCATGAGTCTTTTAAGGGGTTTTGCTTCTAAATATACAACAGTTTCTGTATTGTATGAAAATTTGCCTACAAAATTTGAGGGTTTTTTTTACTTTTCCAAAAATTCAGCATTTTCTGTTTCAAAAATTATTTTGTTTCTAAAATTTTATCAGTTTCTATATTTCAAAAACCTTGCTTCACCCTAATTATTCCTCATTATTACTAAGCTACATTATCACCTGGAATCTGTATAAATTCTCATCATCATAATTTTTCATCTTCATAATTTTGCATCACCACAATTCATCTTTTTGCATCACCACAATTTATCTTTTTGCATCACTACAATTTATCTTTTTGCATCACCACAATTTATCTTTTTGCATCACTACAATTTATCTTTTTGCATCACCACAATTTATCTTTTTGCATCACCACAATTTATCTTTTGCATCACTACAATTTATCTTTTTGCATCACCACAATTTATCTTTTTGCATCACCACAATTTATCTTTTTGCATCGCCACAATTTATCTTTTGCATCACCACAATTTATCTTTTTGCATCACCACAATTTATCTTTTTTCATCGCCACAATTTATCTTTTTTCATCACCACAATTTATCTTTTGCATCACTACAATTTATCTTTTTGCATCACCACAATTTATCTTTTTGCATCGCCACAATTTATCTTTTGCATCACCACAATTTATCTTTTTGCATCACCACAATTTATCTTTTTGCATCGCCACAATTTATCTTTTTTCATCACCACAATTTATCTTTTTGCATCACCACAATTTATCTTTTGCATCACTACAATTTATCTTTTTGCATCACCACAATTTATCTTTTTTCATCGCCACAATTTATCTTTTGCATCACCACAATTTATCTTTTTGCATCACCACAATTTATCTTTTTGCATCGCCACAATTTATCTTTTGCATCACCACAATTTATCTTTTTGCATCGCCACAATTTATCTTTTGCATCACCACAATTTATCTTTTTGCATCGCCACAATTTATCTTTTTGCATCACCACAATTTATCTTTTTGCATCACCACAATTTATCTTTTTGCATCGCCACAATTTATCTTTTTTCATCACCACAATTTATCTTTTTGCATCACCACAATTTATCTTTTGCATCACTACAATTTATCTTTTTGCATCACCACAATTTATCTTTTGCATCACCACAATTTATCTATTTGCATCACCACAATTTATCTTTTTGCATCACCAGGAATTTTCACTACTCCCTTTACCACATTTTACTGGTACCAAGTGTATTTGTTTATATGTGTGGAGGGAACATTGCTGAATATTGACAAGGATTTGATAGAAGGTACATTCTAACTAGAGTGTATCTAGTCGACCTGCACCTTTACGTGGTGGTACTATTAGTATACCTACTTGTCTTTGATATACATTAGATAATTAATGTAAAATAACAGGCTGAGCTCATTTAATTATTCTTGATAGCTTGTTGTAGGTAGAACCAACGCAGGCGGCCCCCCCTCCATCGGGGTTTTGTATTATTTTGTTCTTTTATGTAGATTATTAAACCAATATCATCTGAGGAGCTTGTAAGCAGTTACAAGGTGCCCCCTAGCGATTGTGCTAGGGGGAGCCAACCGGGGTCTCCCCAGTACGCGATGGAAACCCATCAATCCCTACCTGCCGCTGACGACCTGGAAACTCAAATGGATACTGTTAATTCTGCTCTAATGCAGACTAACGATTTGCCTCCTCTAAGTGTGGACCCCACACAAGGAGCGAGTGCCGAGACTGAGTTGAATAATGGAAAAAATCAGACGAATGAGAGAAACTTGTGTAACGAAGACGCTTCAAAGACCAAAACAGTGGAAGCTGAGGCAACCCGAGAGCCTAACAATGATGAGGAAGCCGTGACCGGAGATGAACAGAGCATCTGGAAAACGATGAACCGTCGACAGGTGAAGAGGAGACGACGAGATGACCGGCGAGCGCGTCAGATGCTGAGACTGGAAGAAATGTTCGAGAACTCCATACCATACTATGTTAAATATTATACTGTACGATTCCCTGGGGTCAATATCTCCAGAGATTTGAACGTGTTGCTGGCAGAACGCGACATTACTAAGACGATTGGTACTCCAAAGAAAATTGTAAAATCTGGCTATAACAGTCTCCTCATAGAGACAAATAGTGTGACCCAATCAGATAAACTGATGAAACTGGACCGCATTGGCGGAAAGGGAGTAGTAATAGAGCCCCACCGGTCACTCAACACTTTTCGTGGTGTAGTCCGAAGTAAGACTTTTGGACAGTGTTCTATGGAAGAACTGAAGGACCACCTAGCTGACCAGGGAGTGATTGACCTGCGGCGAATAGAGCTGAGGAGAGATGGCGAGAAAGTTGTTACCGACACATACATCCTGACATTCCAAAAGCACACGGTGCCAAGAGCTGTGAAATTGTCATCTTGGCACAGTGAGCTCGTAGAAGAATATAAAGAAAGACCGCAACAATGCTTTAAATGCCAACGCTATGGCCACGTTGCAAAATACTGCCGCAGAGAAGCAGACACGTGCTCCCGATGTGGGCAGGATGGGCATCAAAAGAGCTCCTGTCCTAATGCCGTCCGATGCTATCATTGCGGGCAGCCTCATTACTCAAATGATAAACAATGCCCAAAATATCAAATTGAAAGTGAAATTTTAGCCACTCAACAGAGATTGAAGACCTCTCGCTCAGAAGCCATGGACCTCGTTTTGGAGAAACATCCAGAGCATGAGCGGATGTATAGCGCGGTAGTTAGGGGAGATACAAGTACCCCTGCGGAAGAATCCAACCCTGCTGCTCCTCAGAAATATATGCCACAACAGCCGACTCACACTGAACAAGAACCTGCAAAACCAGAAATAAGGCCAGTTCAGGCAAAAAACAACAATGAACAACCTCCTAACCAAACCACTGCGTGCACTGATTTTACTCCTCGCAACGCTAAATCCACTCCAGCTACAGCTGATGTAAAATCGAAGGCCACCGATTCAATTAGTACAAGCTCAGGAACTCCAACAGTTGCCGTATCCCAACCCATCATTTCACCGAAAAGGACGACGCAAAAAGAAATAAATAACGCCACACTCTCTAAGCCCAAGGTGCCTACAGTCTACAACCGACAACGAAAACAACTGGAGCCAAACGGAGAACCCCCTAAAACAGTGAAAGGCCAAAAACCTACGCCAGCTTCTCTCACCAAATACTCTTTCAAGCGGAGGGAGGCAACTTCCAGCCTTACAAACCTCCAAGGCTATGGAAGCGATGATGACGATGGCAACTCCAGTAGAAACTCAATGACCTACAAACCTAAGCCTACTGCACCAACCAAGAAACAGCGGACGACATCGCCACCATCAAGAAGCCGAGACCGAGCATCGAGATCAGCAGAAAGCCAAAAAATTCAAGTGATCGGAACCTGAAGGAAAACAAACCAGTACCTCTATTTGTAAATGAATTTTGATTCATTTATTCAATGGAATTTAGAATCGTACCGAACCAAATTCTGTGAACTTAAACAACTCCTCAATCTATACCACCCTGCATGTGTCTGCCTTCAAGAGACCATGCTCCGGGACAGAACGGTGACACCACCCACTCAGTACTCTCTCTATACCTCTGGTGTGACCCGCGCTGATGATCACGAGCGGGGCGCTGCAATATTGATCCACAGGACAATACCGCATCACCGGATTGACTTGCGTACCACGTTGCAAGCAGTAGCACTACGTATTAATCTGCACCGGACATACACCATATGCTCGGTCTACTTGCCGCACATCAATATACAACACCAAGAAGTTGAAAATTTGATTTCCCAGTTGCCTACCCCGTATATTATAATGGGGGACTTCAACGCTCGAAACCAACTATGGAATGACAACGGGGTAAATGATAAAGGACAACTCATGGAAAGAATAGTAAGAGAAAATAACATCTGTATCATGAACGACGGACAACCTACACATTTTCACAGGCAGACGGGATCCCTCTCTGTCATCGATTTAACACTATGCTCTCCTGACTGCTATCTGGATTTTAAATACCATGTTAATGCAAACCTTTATGACAGCGATCACTACCCTATCCATCTCGATCCTGTCCATCCTCAAAATATGCAAGCCAGATATGAACGGTATGACCTAAACAAAGGAAATTGGACTCTGTTTAGCAGACTGACCCAGTTGTCAAGTGAGGATATCAACCAGCTGAATGGAAAGAATGTTGAGGATCACACAGCTACTTTGACCAACATCTTACAGCAAGCTGCTGATACATCCATACCTCGCAAGAGCGGCTCTCTACCGCGACCTCCGGTACCGTGGTGGAACTCTGAGTGCGAAATTGCAAAACGAGAGCGTACGCGAGCTGAAAGAGCCTTGGAGAGATGTAACAATGCGTATAACAGGATCCGATACAATAGAGCAAAGGCAATCTGCCGGAAGACCTTCCTGACAAGTAAACAAACATCCTGGAAAGCTTTCATCAGTAGTATAAATACTAAAACCAGCCTAAACTTAGTATGGAAAAAAGTCCAAAAGCTGTCCGGAAAATTTAAATTGACTCCAACCCCAAAATTGAGAGATCCGCGTACGAACTACCTGACTGAAACATTGCTGGAAGCTGCTGAGATGCTGGCGGGACACTTCTCATCAGTGAGTGAAAACGCAACCGTCGACGCGTCCTTCACGCGATATAAGGAAAGGTGGGAAGGAAGACCGCTGCGCTTGGGGGGAGACAAAGAAGCATACAATAGCCCCTTAACCATGTCAGAACTTAAAACTGCCTTACGCACAACCAGCGATAGCGCTGCTGGCCATGATGACATCTCGTACAGCATGATTAAAAAAGCCCACGAAACCTTCCTCCCTGCAGTACTCTCTCTCTTCAACAAAATATGGTCCCAGCAGGTATTTCCAGCAACTTGGTCACTGACGATAATAATAGCAATTTTAAAAACTGGTAAAGATCTGACATCTCCAAATAGTTACCGTCCAATTGCTCTCACCTCATGCTTAAGCAAACTGCTTGAAAAAATTGTTAACAGGAGACTAGTCTGGTTTTTGGAATCAACTAGAAAAATAGTAAATATCCAATCTGGCTTCCGGAAGAACCGAAGTACCACTGACCATTTGGTGACGCTGTCATCACACATCGCTTCGAGTATTACTTCAAAGAATCATCTTATTGCCGTCTTCTTTGATCTACAGAAAGCATATGACACCGCATGGACGTACGGAATCCTACTGAAACTTCAGAAATATGGTATACATGGGCACCTTCTTGCTTTCCTAAGCAACTTCATGAATAATAGAAAAATTAGAGTCCGTCTCCAGAATGTCCACTCGTCAACCAAAAGCCTCCAAGGAGGAGTCCCTCAAGGAAGTATCCTCAGCTGCGTGTGTTTCCTTATTGCCATAAATGATATCGCTGATGAAATTCCGCAGAGTGTCCAGCGACTTCTATACGTAGATGACTTTGTCATCTATGTGTCGGGCAAAAAACCGGAGTGCCTAAAACGACAATTGCAGATCGCTATTAATCACCTCACGCAATGGACAGCAACCACTGGATTTCAATTCTCCCCATCCAAAACAGTGACTATGCATTTCTGCCGTACTCGTGGCTGTCTGAAAGCTTCTCCCGAACTTCATCTAAACAATGCAGTGTTACCACATGTTGAGCAATTCAAGTATCTAGGATTAATCTTTGACTCAAGCCTTACCTGGCGGCCCCACATCCAATCCCTCAAACGAGCATGTTCACAACACATAAACCTAATGAAAGTCATATCCCATACCCAGTATGGAGCAGATCGGCAAACCTTGCTCCGTCTTTATATGGGTCTACTAAAGCCAAAATTGGACTATGGCTCAGAAGCTTATAGCTCTGCATGTGCTACCCTAATGAACTCATTGCACACTGTGCAGAATTCTGCCCTTCGTGTGGCCACTGGTGCGTTCAAGAGTTCACCTATCTTATCACTCCATGCAGAAACCGGAATAAAACCTTTAGCGTATTACCTGGAAATAAAGATCGTAAACTACTACCTTAGACTGCTCACTGATCCTGCTCAACAAATTCTCTCAAAAATTCGCTGTGCTTCGGGACGCCTGCATGCAAACGAAAGAAACCCCAAACCATTTTATGTTCGCCTGCAAACTATACTAAGGAACTATGACATCTTACTGGAGTGCGTGGCTCCGGAGAGCGTCTCCCCCATCGCGCCGTGGGTCTCTCCCCCAGTAGCTGTGTGCAGTGAACTGGCTGACCTGCGTAAGCGACTGCTTGGAGCGGCCCCATCCAGAGCCCTCTTCCTCGATCACTTCGTACGTCACTCTGAAACAGCTGTCTTTTTTACCGATGGATCTAAAACTGAACATGGCACAGCATATGCAGCCGTCCATGGGTTAAACATACTAGCGGTCAAACTCTCATCAGTGGCTTCGGTGTTCACAGCTGAGTTGTGTGCAATACTGTCCGCGGTGCGCGCATCTCGAGCGGTGGATACGAGTATGATCACAATCGTCTCAGACTGTCGTAGCGCCCTACAAAGTATCATAAAACCCTGCAACACCCATCCTATAATAACGCAGATCTTAACGCTGATGACTGAGATCGGAAAAAATTATACATTGTGCTGGGTGCCTAGCCATGTGGGTGTGGCGGGAAACGAGAGAGCTGACGAGGCTGCACAGTCTGCCACCCAACGAGAGCGCCAGATACGCAAAGGAATGCCTCGCGGAGACTTCGCATGTGCCTTTAAAAGACTCGTCCATCAAAACTGGAATCATGAATGGCGTGAAGTGACTGAGAACAAACTCCGAGAAATTAAGGACACGACACAACCCCTCCAAACAAGCTGCTGGACCAACCGGGAGTGGGAGATAAAGCTGTGTCGCCTCCGTATTGGACATACACTTCTAACGCATGAGTATTTGATGAACAGGACTGCGCCGCCGCAATGTCACCAGTGTCAAGTTACTGTGAGTGTAAAACACATTCTCACAGAGTGCCAACGATATGCTGCACTAAGACGCCGTTACTTCGGTCAGAGCGAGGTGGTGATGAGCGAGTTACTGGGAGACTCTGGCCCGGTTGAATTGGGGGGAGCCCTCTATAGGTTTCTCCAAGAAGCTGACTTATTCTATGTAATCTAATCTACCATGAGTTGTAAATTATAAAGACCATGTAAATTAATAGTGAGGCCATTTACAATTTTAGTTTAAATTGTGCTTGAAATGTAATACGCTACTGCGACTCACTGTGCGGATCACTTTTTAGTGGTAACGGTGGTTAAACAATTACAATAATAATAATAATAATTTTGCATCACCACAATTTATCTTTTTGCATCACCACAATTTATCTTTTTGCATCGCCACAATTTATCTTTTTGCATCACCACAATTTATCTTTTTGCATCACAATTTATCTTTTGCATCACCACAATTTATCTTTTTGCATCACCACAATTTATCTTTTTGCATCACCACAATTTATCTTTTTGCATCACCACAATTTATATTTTTGCATCACCACAATTTATCTTTTTGCATCACTGCAACTTTGCACCGCCAGAAGACGTGTAAGCAAGTCAGACCAGCACGCAGCAGTGCAGCGCACCAGCAGCGGTGCTGTGGTGCGCTGCACCGACCGCATCTTCATGGAGGCTGCACTGCAGTGCGCTGTGGCCCTCTTCTGTGATGCTTGGTTTGTGCAGCAGCTGTCGCCCAGTGTGGTGCAGAGGTGAGGTGGTGTGGTGTTTGGAAAAGTGCTAATTTTTTTCTGTCTGGAGAGTGTGAGGAAGTTTTTCTGTCTGGAGAGTGTGAGGAAGTTTTTCTGTCTGGAGAGTGTGAGGAAGTTTTTCTGTCTGGAGAGTGTGAGGAAGTTTTTCTGTCTGGAGAGTGTGAGGAAGTTTTTCTGTCTGGAGAGTGTGAGGAAGTTTTTCTGTCTGGAGAGTGTGAGGAAGTTTTTCTGTCTGGAGAGTGTGAGGAAGTTTTTCTGTCTGGAGAGTGTGAGGAAGTTTTTCTGTCTGGAAAGTGTGAGGAAGTTTTTCTGTCTGGAGAGTGTGAGGAAGTTTTTCTGTCTGGAGAGTGTGAGGAAGTTTTTCTGTCTGGAGAGTGTGAGGAAGTTTTTCTGTCTGGAGAGTGTGAGGAAGTTTTTCTGTCTGGAGAGTGTGAGGAAGCTTTTTTCTGTCTGTAACGTGAGATTTATCATTGAATTTGTTGTGTGGCAAATGTCATATTTGACTTTTTTTTTAATTTGTTGTTTGACAAATATTATATCTGACTTTTTGTTGAATTTGTTGTATGACAAATATCATATCTGAATTTTTGTTGAATTTGTTGTGTGACTTCAAAGGGTATGAAAAATTCCATTGATAAAGCTCCCACCTGATTCTTTTTTGCTCCACTTATGGCTCCAATTTCTTAAAAGAGTGGAGAATTGTGAGCAAAAGTTTGTCGGAAAAAATACGTAGGAATAATTGAAAGTTTAAAAAAGTTAAAAAATCAATTTGGGGTAAAAATACATTTTTGTGTATGTTATTTCATGTTGTATATTACATTTATTGATAATTTTCTTTTTAACTTCAAATTATTTTTTAATTTCATTAATTAAACTTAACTTTTAATCAGGGAGAAATAGAAAGGCAATGTGGTAGGAGGTTTAAGTTAGGTTCGTCTAGCTCATGCTGTACGGACTGGCGCCCTCAGGGGAATGCTGTTAGGTCCCACAGGCTATAGATAGGCCTTCAGGACTTCTATCTTCCAAGTCCTTTTTGTTTTAATACATTTTCTCTTCTGCATCGTTTCTTGCTTTTCCTTTTGCTGTTTCTATGCACAGAGTGTCGTGTGTGGGAACATACCTTGTGTGTAGATTCCCCATTCCCCAAACTTTGTACTTAATGGTGCATTCCTCATTCCTGTCTTGGGACCACCTGAGCTGCGGTTAAGGAGGGATAGTCTAACGTTCCCATTTTCTGTATTTCAATCTGGAAGTCCCTTTTCTTTGGTTGGTTAAAATTACTTTTTTTATAACTATGGAACTTTTTTTTTGTAACTTAAACTAATACAATAACAATTATAGTAGTAATGATGGTTATAGGAAAAATAATAAAACTAGCAGGACTTATGGAAATACTCTGAACAATGCCATCGTTGCTCTAGGTGGATCCGTGAAATAAATTAGGTCAATATTACCTTACTAATTCCAACATAACAAATTCTAGCCTAACCTATCCTAACCAAACCGATCCTGATAATATTTCAAACATAAAACATACCATGGACCCATGAAAAAATTCCGTCAACATTGACTAACCTCTGCTAGCCTTACCTAACCTATCCTAACCTAATGTATCCTAACCTGCCCTAACCGAACCTATCCTGATAATGTGTCAAACATAAAAAAACTGTGGACCTGTGAGAAAATTTCATCAACAGTACCTATCAAATTTTAACATAACATATTCTTGTGGCAATAATAGTTTCAATGGTAATAGTAATAATGATATTAATCACCAGGCCAGCCACACCTCCGCTACCACCAGCCACTGACACCAACATGCAAGCGAGCTGGAGCGCCGTCCACAGACTCGTGTTTGAAGCAGTTCGCCAGCTGGTACTGAAAGAATACCACCTATACACAACCCGCCCACACCACCACCTGCCTTGGAAAGTGTACCCGCGCCCTGTCAATGCCGTCCAAAGATCGCCAAACCATCTCGCGGTTCGGCAGGTGGTGACCAGGAAAGCGGAGGTGCTGTTGAAGTATAAGCCAGCTGTTGTGAGGTACTCCAGCTGTGTGAAGTGGGCCTTCCAGCGCCGGGATGTGGTGGACCAGGTGGGTGGTGTGGTGAGGTGGAGTGGTGGTGTGGGGGAGTGGGTGGTGTGGTGGAGTGTGAGAGAAGAGGTGGAGTGGTGGTGTATGGTGGGTGGTGGAGTGGTGTGAGAGAAGAGGTGGAGTGATGGTGTATGATAAGGAGGGGTGGTGTAGGATCGGAATGAGTGGTGGTGAGTGAATGCTAGAAATTATAGATGCTCGAGAATGATAGAAATTATAGATACTCGATGAGAATGGTAGAAATTATAGATACTCGAGAATGATAGAAATTATAGATACTCGATGAGAATGGTAGAAATTATAGATACTCGATGAGAATGGTAGAAATTATAGATACTCGATGGGAAACAAACAAAACAAAAACAAACATCGGCATCTATGGGATGCTTTATTTCCAATCAAGCCTGAAACATATGATCTTAGCATTGGTTTTTCAAATGTCTTATAACTAACCCTATATATAGGACACCATGACGGTTCCCCCGTAAAGCCGGTACCCATTTCCAACACCTGGGTTGAGTGGGGTATTGTGCTTGAGCTTTCCCTTATACCCAACGGGGAAAATCGTAGCGCCAGCGCCGGGATACGAACCCTCTCCAACATACAAGGCTGATCCCTTAACCACTGTGCCACGGAGAGCACTAGGAGAAATTATAGATACCGGTATAGAGTATAGAGATACTGGTATAGTAAAGAGATACTGGTAGAAATTATAGATACTCAACGAGAATGGTAGAAATTATAGTCCTCGATGAGAATGGTAGAAATTATAGATACTCAACAAGAATGGTAGAAATTATAGATACTCGATGAGAATGGTAGAAATTATAGGTACTCGATGAGAATGGTAGAAATTATATGTACTCGATGAGACTTGTAGAAATTAGAGATACTCAATCAATGATTGTTATCATGTACCATCAATCAATCGTCATTACTGCGCATATCTAATGCTACACGAATATACAAGTAACCACTGAACAACTGCCGTGTAGGTGCTGGTGGCGGAGGTGGTGGCAGAGGAGGCGGAGTGGACGGACTACCATGCAGACGAAGAAGGCGTGAAGCGCAGGCTGGCCGACGACCTGCTGCAGGCCATGCTCTCTGAGACCTGCAGGCTCTTTGCCCTCATTGTGAAGGCCAAGGCCCAGCAGGCCGCTGCTGCTTAGGGTTTCCTTCCCTTAGTTTGCTTAGGGTTGCCTTTTGGCTTTTAAATATTGTTTTCAGGCTGCTTCGGCCGGCCCTTAGTCTACTCAGACATACTCTTAGCTTGCTTAGGCTTAGACGTGCCTTTTCTTTACTAAGGGTTGCCTATTGTCTGCTAAGGGTTGCCTATTGTCTGCTAAGGCTTGCCTATTGTTTGCTAAAGATTGCCTACTGTCCGCTAAAGATTGCCTACTGTTTGCTAAAGATTGCCTACTGTCCGCTAAAGATTGCCTACTGTCTGCTAAGGCTTGCCTATTGTTTGCTAAAGATTGCCTACTGTCCGCTAAAGATTGCCTACTGTCCGCTAAAGATTGCCTACTGTCTGCTAAAGATTGCCTACTGTCTGCTTGAGATAGTCTTTGGACTACTTAAGCTTGTTTTTGGATTACTTGAGCTTGATTTTGGACTGCTTTAGATTGGCTTTTGACTGGTTTGCAATACTCTTCTCTTCATGTCAACTTGGAAAGCAGACCGTGAACTGTTGCTCTGTTGTAGTTTTTACTCGCGCCATCATTTCACAATGATTTTGCTATCTCTTTCTTAACACGTAACTGCCTAAAATTTTTACTCTTATTCCCAATAACACAACCAAGTAAAGGTTAATTTCTTCCTCTCTATCACTATCCTAGTACTTGATCACCAAGCTACGCCTTTGTTTCTTAAAGTTGCGTAAATGCTAGTGCCTGTTTTCCTGAAAATTTCGTAAATACTAACTAGTCTAAATGAATGACTTTTAGCTATCTCGGCAAATGTACCAAACTCGTAATTTTGATTTCTAAAACCCTCAGTTTTCCAGATAAGTGGGACGTAGATACATCTCTATTTTTTGCGTGGTGGTGCATTTTCTCTTATGTGCCTTAGAAAACAACGTCCTTGTTAACCATTTAAATCCTGCTAATATAGTGAAAAGTCTTGAAAAGTTGTACTCGTATAGCTGAGATTGAACATTTAATGAAAAAACTATTAATTGTAATGCACTACTGAGTGGTCAGTAATGTTGAATATTGATGTTTCTGTGAATGTGGTTTGTTTCAGATTTGTGAGTCTTTGTAAAAGCAAATGTTAGCTTTCAAGTATGAGTGGTGTGCACGTTTTAAATGCAGTTCATGTTTAAATATACGATAAAGTTCAAGTTTATAACGAATGAGCTCTATTAAAGTTTATGTAAGTTGTAGAGTTTGTGTGACTGTGAGATGCACTTCAAGTTGAATACTTCCTAAGTTGAAACGCAAAGTTGAAAATTTGCGTTTCATGTCCTGTGTTCAAGTTAGCGTATGTAGGATACGGTTTCAGCTGAAAAATAGAAGACTACTGCCGTATACACGATACGGTTTCGCCTGTAGCATTATATTATTTGCTTCACATTTATTGTAGAGTATATTAGAACCCTTTTTGTATATTTTATACAAAATGTTTTATAACTCTTGATCCTATTTTAAGCTCGATTTTAAGCTCGATGAACCGCTGTGTATGAAACAAATTTTGACTTTGATGTTCTAGTATAATGTTCATTTTTTATTTTACTTGAAAATTGGTTTTGATAATGAGACGGATGAGACGTGACGTTCTGAAAGGAAAAAATAATGATAATGAGATGAGAACAATGAGAAATGAGAATAATGAGAAATAATGATAATGAGACGGATGAGACGTCGTGACGTTCTGAAAGGAAAAAATACAGATTCTAAAATTCTTTTTCCATCTTCTATAGCTTGCTTATTCCAGCCTTTTATTAAATTTGCCTATCGTTCAGTAGCAAAATTTTCCTTGTCACAACAGCCGTAGGTAGTTTTTAAACTTGAAATATTTTAGAAGTGTTGACTTCGACTAGATGTGCTCCAAATAAAGTTCATCGATACGCCTTGAATACTGCCTTCATATTTTTAATAGAAACTTTGCTAGTTAAGTAGAGATTGTTAAAACGCTTTATGCTTGGGAATTAATAAATGTGATGTTTGTTTTTAGTGAACTATGATGTAACATCTATAAAGGGACCAGAAACTATTTGACCTCATTGCCATGCCCATATGTGGTGAAGGTAAACACTGTAAATACTGCGTACTGAAAATAAATATTGTTTGTTCAGATAGTTTTTAAATGGTGGTTGGCCAGTTGTTCCGCTGTATAAGTGCTTGGTCAATTGTTATATTTTTGGTTGGCCAATTGCATTGGTTAACGGCCGTTTCTTGCAGCGGAAATTGGCTGTGTTACTATGGTGATTAGTTATTTGTTGCAGTGGGCCCAACCAATCATATAGTGCGAATTACTGAAGCTCTAGCAAATTAATGCTAATACTACTACTTCTACTTGTTGCAGTGGTGTTTTAAATCTTTGTTTAATGGCCGTTCGCCGGTTATTGCTGCAGTGATTAGTAGTTTTTCCAGTGTGGTTGATCATTTATTGCATTGACAATTAATCAGTGATTCGTCGTTACATTCTGTCGTTACAAGGCAATAAATTCTTCTTTGATAATAACCAATAGCATGCTGTAATCGAATAATTTTGACCATTGATAGGTTATCCTTTGCAACACTTGTAACCCATCGTTGACTGTGTTATGCAATCAAGGTCTTTAAGCCATGTTTAGACTTTCTTTGCTTTGGAAAAACTAGAGATACATTGCTGATTTTTGGTTGTCGATGCTATAAAAATATTCTATTCATGCCGATGAGAATTTTTTCTTGTGGTTCCGCCAGTCTAATTTGATTTTCTTGCAAGTTTTACATATATTTTTTACGTGTTTTTTTTTTGAGGTGTTATGACCGTGTATGGAAAGACTAGAATGATTCGAATTTTCTCTATGGTTGTGTTAATTTATAAAAATATCTTTACAAATAATACATATCATGTTACGTAACATATCGAAGTGATTCTGGTGGACGCTCTAACTATCGGATCCAAATTAGACTAGATTTACTATATTACAATGATTTTTTCTGTACGATAACCTTTTTTATTTTCATTTTCTACAGCAGGTACGGACGTCTAACACAATACCGTTTATTTCTGCTCGAGATGATACTGTTACTTCTATTTTTCATTGGCAAGCAAAGTAGCTACTATTTTTTCCAAGTCAGTGTTGCGTAGCCTAGATACTTATTTTTTGTTGCGTACGTACATGTTCATTTCTAATTGTCTAGACCTGGGGTCTCCAAACCATGGCCCGCAGGCCACATCTGGCCCGCCTAACATAATTATCGCACGACTAAAAAATAATTATCGTATGACTGGCATTTCTGAAATATTCAAAGCTGGGGCCTTCATTTTATTCCTTAGGTCCGCATGAATGTCTGATATATATGTGGCTCTTACATTGAACAGTTCGGAGACCCCTGGTCTATACACTAGAGTAGTGTTAATTGACCTTGTTATTCCCAGCCCCTTAAGAATTGTGAGGGGAAATTGTGTGCAGATGGACTGGTAAATAAGAGCTCACAACAAAGAAAATTGTATATAGGTCCTCAAACAAATCCAACAGTGAAAGTTCACTCTTTTGTCGAGAAGATTACTGGGAAAAATCAGGCTTAATTGTGGAATCTTAATCCCCAGGTTAAGGACCAGTGGTCTAGACTCGTTTTTCATTGCCTAGATGTTCATTTTCATCTTTATTGGTTTGATGTTATTTTAATTAACTCCGTGTTCATCTTCTTTGCCCAGGTACATTAATCTTCTAGCCTAGATACTTAAATGAAAAGAAAGCTGAAAATGCTTATATTTCGTCGTGCCTGTCTCTTTGCAACGAATGTTACTTGATAAGGTATTTTCAATGGTGGTTCTTGTTTAATAATAGTGCACTAAGTTGAACACTGTGATATTCTCCACAGCGATGGTTGAAATTGATTGGCTCTCATGATGGAAGGTGTATTCTGCTTGCTGCCTGTGCGCATTTAAGTGTAGGACTATCTTGTGTATTGCGAACCACGGTAGAGGAAACAAGGTAGGGTCATTTCTATGGGAGAAAATACACCTCCTCTTGTTCGGCTAGCCAATAGAAAAGCTTTATTTCAAACAAACTTTATGACGTCACCAAAACGCCATGTCGTTAGGCTAATAGTGGAGCCAGATTTGGGGGTAGCAGTGCTACCAGATGCAATATGAGCGCTGCTATTGGTTCGTTGCCGTGACGTCAGCAAAACCACATCAACGAAAAAAAAACTGGTTTGAACCTACCTTGTTTCCTCTACCGTGGTACGAACTAGGCGTAGTAAACTTACTTGATGTAAACTATTGTACTTTGTTTTAGATGATGCTGATGTGCTGTGCGAGAGGCATTCTGTATATATTCTGGTAGGTTATTGAATATTGTTTTCACAATTTTTTGAAATACTCGATTTGATTATTTTATAAAAGTGTCTAGTTGACTAAGTAGGGCTGCAGGCTAACATCCGAAACAGCCGTCGATTGTATAGTAGCTTTATATATATATGTACATTTAGTAGTACGATTTTAGTACGTATCTCTATTGAACGAGTCGACTATCGTTTCTTGGTGATTTCGTTTAGCTGCGTAAATTAGTTCATTCTGTGTTTACTACTTAAAGGAGATACGTTCTGAACTTAGCATGTTTCTTACCTTTCGAAGTAGAACTTGGGTGTGAAAAAAGCACGCCTTTATGTTTCACTTGTATGTGACGTGATATGATGAGTTTGAAATTTTAATTTGTAGATAGGATCATCGCAACAGGTCGGTTATACTTCGTTGCTGCACAAGTTCGTACAAATTTTCGCCATCAATTCATTTATTTACCTCTCCTATTTATTCGTGATCTCATATTTATGCATGGAAAATTTGTGATGAATGGCTGAATGAAAACATGAACGATGGGGTGGATGAACTCTCCTGCTTACGTGAGTGAACGCTTGCGTTAGTGAATGTATGAATGCGTGAATGTATGAGTGAGTGAATGTATGAATGTGTGAGTGCATGTATGAATGTACAAGTGAGTGAATGAATAAATATACGAGTGCATGTATAAATGAGTGAGTGCATGTATGAATGTACGAGTGAGAGCATGTATAAATGTACAAGTGAGTGAATGCATGAATTTACGAGTGAGTGCATGCATGAATGTACGAGTGAGTGCATGTATGAATGTACTAGTGAGTGCATGTATGAATGTACTAGTGAGTGCATGTATGAATGTACTAGTGAGTGCATGTATGAATGTACTAGTGAGTGCATGTATGAATGTACTAGTGAGTGCATGTATGAATGTACTAGTGAGTGCATGTATGAATGTACTAGTGAGTGCATGTATGAATGTACTAGTGAGTGCATGTATGAATGTACTAGTGAGTGCATGTATGAATGTACTAGTGAGTGCATGTATGAATGTACTAGTGAGTGCATGTATGAATGTACGAGTGAGTGCATGTATGAATGTACGAGTGAGTGCATGTATAAATGTACGAGTGAGTGCATGTATGAATGTACAAGTGAGTGAATGTATGAGTGTGTGACTGAGTGTATGAATGTATGAGTGTGTGACTGAGTATGAATGTATGAGCGAGTGAATGTATGAATGTGAGTGAGTGTGTGAGTGAGTGAGTGTGTGAGTGAATGTATGAGTGAGTAAATGTATGAGTGGGTGAGCGAGTAAATGTATGAGTGAGTGTATGTGTGAGTGAATGTATGACCGAGTGTATGAATGTGAGTGACTGAGTATGAATGTATGAGTGAGTATGAATCAGTGAGACAGTATGAATGATATAACAGTAGAGAATCGTTTAGAGCGAACGCCCCAAAATGAAACAATTGTGTAAAAAATTTACGCACATTTTATTGCAACGAACAATTGTGTGATATACATACTAGAACATCTGAAAACCATGCTAATGTACCATGGGCATGTGATATCGTCCTATTCTGTTAATAAACACATCATGTAATCGATGTATCAGTATTTCCCGCGCCTTTATATTCAGCAAAATGCACCTATTTAAGCTATCTTTCAGCTAGTATTATGTGCCCATTAGCTCAAAATTCTAAGTAAATAAAATCGAAATTGTATTGTACTCTGCAATTCTGTCAATCACATAAAAAAAATCACCAACGCTCAAAATGTCGACTTGCAAACCGATATGGGCTCTGTTAGACGCAAAACATCCTTTAAATCTCAAGTTCCTGTTCTTCTGTTGTTGTGGTAGGAGGTGCTAGTCACGTAATAAATTAGTTCTATTAACATAAAACAGAGCTCCCCTAAAAAAATCTTGTAAAATGAACTTGGCGCTTTTTCGTCTGATCGACAGAATTGTCAGCTGGACGTGCAAATTTAAAATTGACAGACATGATATTTTTTTCTTGAAGAAAAAACAGTCCGTTCTCTAGTCACGTAAATTTAATACGCCAATGACTGGATAAACACCCTTCAATAACACATACTTGAACCAACACGAGAAGAATCAAAGAAACCCTAAGGCACATCAGAGGTAGCAAGAGATAAACATGTAGCAAAGTTCGCTTCTGAAGGTTGATTGATTATAAGAAAGTTTTAACCTCCCTTTACCACAACAAAGATGTTCATAGCGAGGAAGGAGGAAGGCACCATTTCATATGGAGTTGAGGGAACGCGGAATCTAAGCACGAGGTGCACAGAAACAGTAAGCTAAGAATTATTATTATTATTATTATTATTATTATATTAGAAAGTTTTAGCCTCCCTTAACCACGACAAAGATGTTCTATGAGAGGAAGGAGGAAGGCACCATTTAGTATGGATTTGAGGGAACGGGGAATTAACGCATAAGGTGCACAGAAACAGTAAGCTAAGAATTATTATTATTATTATTATTATATTAGAAAGTTTTAGCCTCCCTTGACCACGACAAAGATGTTCCAAGAGAGGAAAGAGGAAGGCACCATTTAGTATGGAGTTGAGGGAACGCAGAATCTAAGCGCGAGGTGCACAGAAACAGTAAGCTAGGAAAGAAGTTCATGAAACAAGAAAAAAGTTGAAGAAGAAAGTAGTAGGTGCTGAAAAACAGGACAGCAGTGAACCGACAAAAAGATGGTCCGTAACAAAACAAAAAACCTATTTTATTTCAACAAAAGGAAGCCTACCTAACCTTTAGCTCGGGCCCTCACGTAGTCCCTCTGAAAGCGCTAATTCTCATAGATACAATAGTTGTATCCCCCTGAGGGGTCGCTTCTAAAGGTCTGCACAGAATAACATCGCTTGTAACAAGAGCTTCTGCAGAATGCCACAATATAGAATATAATTTGAACAGAAAATCTGGAATATTGATGATTCATACACAATAACTATAAGTAGATAATACCACAAGCATAACATAGATTAGATATTAAAGTACGCCCTTCAGCCCGTCAAAAAAGAAGTAATTGTAAAAGAATAATCACACTGTACAAAATGCCACACACCTATTCAAACAAATTACAACAAGCAATTATTTCAACGCAACAAACTTCGTTATAATTAACACACGCGAAAACCAGGCTTTGTACAAATAAGATAAATAAATTACGGTCAAAGTCACAGACACTGCTCCTCTGCATTACCTCTAAATGTAAAAAAAGAAAAAAACAATCGTAATGTACAAGTAGTAGTAGTAGTAGTATTAGCATCGATTTGCTAGCGCTTCAGTAATTCGTACTATATCGCGCCGTAGGTCTCACGGTTCAAAAAATACAACATTCACATCATTTCAGCAAAAGCACATTATATAATCTCTATTCAAAGTTTATCACAATTACCATTATGGAGACATAGCAACATCCATCGCAAAAACCGCTCTAATTTCAAACCACATTTGTCATCTTATAAGAGCCCCAGTTGATCTTTGAAGAGATCATCTACAGATCCACGCCCACTTTGTTAGCACGGGCAGCCAAAGGCCCCATAGGGGATTTCAGCTGCCCACCCATTTATGGCCGGGCGCCTTACCCACGCTGAAACCCCCAGAGGCATCTACGCAGCGCGCCCGGCCATATTGCAGTTTAGTCTTCCACATCTCAGATGTGAAGAAGTTCCTTGCTTACGTTGTTCCTTCTCTGGTTAAATTTCTGACATCAGATTACACTTCTCCAGGAACGTTTTAATCGCTGATACATCGAAGGTTGAGCGTAAAGTTTCCCCGAGCATTCCGATCATTACATCCTCATCAGGACCTCGCAGTCTCGGGAAACACACATTCCTGGCAGCTGCATATCGAGGGCACTCAACAAGAAAGTGTTTGACAGTCAGAGGAACGTGGCACCGCTCACATCGTGGCTGTGGCTGTCGCTCCATCAAGTGCCCGTGCGTCAAACGGGTATGGCCAATACGAAGGCGGCAGAGTATCACCTCCATCCGACGAGGGCGACAACTAGAAGATAGCCACTCACGCACGGTGGGTTTAATACATCTTAATTTATTATTAATTGTTCTATCCCACTCCTGTTGCCACAAACTTCTCACTGCAGCCTTTATCCGAGGGTAGTAGTCTCGGAATGGGACCATCAAGTTCAACGAAAAAACGAAAGCAAAAGTTTACAGAAAAGTCCGAGTTACAACAGTTTGACATGAACAAAATACAAGTCAAGAGAACTGGATTAGGGTTATATACTTCACAATAAATTAAATGTTAGTTAAACGTCCCTAACTGCGACAAAGGCGTTTCAAAGAGAGGAAAGCACCATTTAGTATTGAGATAAGGGAACGCGGAATCTATGTACAAGGTGCATAGAAACAGTAAGTTGAGAAAGTAGCTCATGAAACAAAATAAAAGTTGAGGATGTAGTAGGTGCTGGAAAATAGGACAACAGAGAATTGAACAAAGATGGTCCGTATCAAAATTAAAATCCTATTCTCGTATATCAACAAAAGAAGTCCTACCTAACCTTTGGCTTGGGACCTCACATATTCCCCATGGGAGCGTTACTTACCCTTAGATATAATTGTTGTATCCCCTTCCCATATGCAAAAATGAATAAAACGCTAATAACGTAAGCATAGAATTAAAAAGGAACATTGCAAAAAACGTGAAGTTCAATTAGATTAGATTATCAGTTAGTTTAAGCCTCCCTTTCCGCAACAAAGGCGATCCAAAGAGAGGAAGGAAAAAGGCACCATTTAGTATGGAGTTAAGGGAACGTGGAATCTATGCAGAAAGGGCATAGAAACAGTAAGGTGAGAAAGAAGTTCATGAAATAAGAAGTTCAATTTGAAGGCGAAGCCTAAACAGACATTCTCTGGCACCAACCTTGACAATTATACCACAATTTTTATATGGAAATACTTGACGCAAAACTTTAGCGGGTATCGATGACAATGAAATTCAACGCTTTAATCAATTTAAAGAAGAACTTTTGATTCTTTAAAAGCTCTCTCAACGATCTAAACAGTACACGAGAGAATTACTATCACTAACTATATTGATCATAGACAAGGACACTCCTGGAAACAAACAAAAATCCCCTTTCTAATTAAAATAACTGACAATATAGAAATGCAGGAATTGATATTTAATATATTGTCTAGATAAAATTTTTCGGTTTTCCAGTGATAATAACTGTCCAATACAGAGCGTCGGACACAGTTTGTAGGCATAGGTATTAAAACACAATTCAAAAAACACAACTGGAAGAAAAATAAAATATTGTTATACCTCATGAGCTGGCAAGAACCTTATGTAATAATACCCTTGGTGTGTTTATTCATTTGTTTGAAGTATGCTTTTTGAGAAACAGTTTCTTCGATTTGAAGGACGCTCAATGACCGAATCTGTGATACGAGTTTCACCAGTGCACAAGTACGAGAATATTTTAATTGCAGGATGGATATATTTGTTTGCCATCCACATCTGGGGATTTGTATAAAAAATATCGAATCTCGGTAATTTTTGACGGGCGTGTAGTTAATAATCAGTTAAGGCGTTAGTGATGGTATTCAGCTCGTCTTCTCCAATTTCCTCGACACCGACGTGAGAGAGCAACGCACACCCTCCTCCCCGGACGACTGAGCGTCGTCTGCTCTTCTTCAGCTGGTTGACCGCCTTATTTAAGGCGTCCTGACGCGCCAGCTGGCGTAGACAGGATACAACCTCATGGCTGGCTGACGTCAGCCAGTGGCTGAGAGGCTGGCTGGAGAGTAGTTTGGAATGAAGATACATGTTTTTTGAATGTCGGGTGAAGTATTCTTTGTCGGGGATACATGATGGTATTTCTGTCTCTTTGATATTCTCAGCAGAACTCAAGTTTTTGGAAGACATAGGATTGAGAGAAAGTAAATCTGGAACGGACATGGCATCGAGAAAAGATTTATCAACACTCCCGGAAAATTCTGGTGCACTTCGAACGATTTCTTCCATACGACGTTGATAAAAGACGGCGGATTTATGTGTGAATTTAGACACTATATTGGCGTGAACGAGAGAATAAGGGTTAAAATGTTCCAAAGAATGTATGTCAGAAAGACTGGCTTTCAGGGCACCTTGTGCGTCTTTTTGACACTGAGATGACGACAATTCCGAATAAAACTCAAGGCATTGCCCAAAAATATTGCCGGCGCTATAGCAGTCGTTGCAGGAATGCTTCGGATCGTCCTGCAGCAAAGGCTCTGTTTTCAGTTCACTAGATTTAGTTGTATCACTGTTTGTTGACAACGAATCTGATGCGCTGCAACAACAGTTTGGATATGCATTTCTACTAGAGCTAGGATCCCCTACTGAATATTTCAAAGATGAACTGATATCCAGAACACATGACTGGTCTTTAACATAACAAGGGCTGGACAAAATGTCCATGTCAGAGAACGCTGTAGCAACACTAGACAGGGTCTCTAAAACAAGTACACTTGTTGACCTGTTAGCATTTTCAGAACCTTTGGAAGAAGAAGATATTTTCTTTGCTCTTCTTAGTTTAGATTTCTTTTTCAGAGACTCCCCTTGGGTATTAGAAATCGGTTGTTCCTTTGAATTCGTGCAAGGAACAGAAGAATCGTCTTCTGAATTTTTGGAGCATCTTTTGGTTGGGGAGATTTGTTCATCAGAGGACGTTTCCCGGAAATTTCTCAGTTTAGAGACGGACGAAACACTGACCTTTACAGACGTTGATGCTTTTTTCATTTGATTAGGAGACTCTTCTAATTTCCTTTCCATCAGTTCCTCAGGTTTTGTTTCATTATTCTTCTCGATTTCCTCAGACTCAACACCATCTTCAACCTCCTGTGACTCATCATTTCCTTCTTGTTTTGATACAGCCTCTTCACAGCTAGCGTCACTACTGTCGCTCTTTGAAAGTGATTTCTTCTTCGGTCCGCCATGTTTCATGTCACAGTCAGACTCGCTGTCGATGTCAAGCCAACAATATTTCTGATAGAGAGGAGTTTTCTTCAGCTGGGGATCGTCTAAACTCAAAGGGTATTTTTTATTTTTAGCTTCCATAATCTTTTTCGGGAACGGAAGAAACACAGGCAGGAGCACATGTAGTGTGCTGAAGTGCAAAGTCCGGCACTCGGACGCGACCAAATTCGAACACAAAGGCAACATTCGGCACTGAATTTCCACCAAATCAGAACCCCCCAGAACATTACCCAGAGGATTCTTTTCTAAAGCATCCTTGCCTTCACTTAAAACACAATTAAAAGAGAAAGTTTTACGATTTCTACACTCCCTACAACTGGAAAGACGGTCATTGCCATCGTGTCTATTGCTGTAAACGTGGAGATGTGGACTTTCCAACAAATGATTGGTCATGGTTGAATTTTTAAACAAATTATCCTCCACAGGCTGACACAGACAGGGCACAGGAAGCGTCGGTTCCAGAGTACGAAGAGCGACGTTAGGGAACAGCTCAGAAAGAACTTCGAACTGACGATCTTCAAGGAGGCAAGTTGATGGCGGAGCCAGAAGTTCAGAAGAAGCACGCCGATCTACTGGCAACCCGTTACGGTGCATCTGGAAAATAAGAGCCAAGATGCAATGGGCGAAATACACAATTGGTTAAAAAATTCTTATATCTACACAACAATAGCACACGGCTTATTTGGCTGAATTCATGTCTTTTATGCTATCTAGCTTACAGTAACTGTTCGTATATTTGACTGAATTCTCAAGTCTTCTGTACTATCTACCTTACAATAACCAACTGTTGGTATATCTGACTGAATGCAAGAGGTTTTGTGGTTGATTTAAATTTTACTAAATGAATGGATACTAAATTTTTTTTCCACCTACATAGTCCAGAACATAGATGGTTTTGTAAGAAGCACCACACCAAACGTTTCACCACTCTAAATGTCCAACAACCTCTCTCACCACACAGGCATAACATCAACACTTAATGCTCACGCTTTCTTGACTACACACTATTCGCCCGGCAACTCACCACTCACGGTACAATTCACCACACACACCACCACTCCCTCTACACTTCACCACACACACCACCACTCCCTCTACACTCACCACACACACCACCACTCCCTCTACACTTCACCACACACACCACCACTCACTCTACACTTCACCACACACACCACCACTCATTCTACACTTCACCACACACACTACTCATCACATCACTCACCCCACACACTACTCATCACATCACTCACCTCACACACTACTCATCACATCACTCACCCCACAACTCACCACACACACTACTCATCACATCACTCACCCCACAACTCCCAACGACTCACTCTACAACCCACAACACACCACCGATCACCCTATAACTCACCCCCCTTCCCACACACACACACCACTCAAAAGCTCACTATTCACCACGCACACTACACACCACTCACCACACAGCAGTGCAGGGCAGCGAAGGCAGCTCGCACATCACCAGCTGCGGCAGAAGCGATGTGGTGCGCTGTGGCAGCTGGCACCCACACCCCACCCCCTGCTAGGGCTGCCAGCTGCAGGTGTGTGCCTGCGATGGGACAGGTGGCAGTCAACATTTTATTAATCACTACACCACCACCCTTATATTTGAAATAAGAGTAGAAGTAGCAGTAACATAGGTTTGCAATTTGAAATAAGAAAGAAGGCGAAATGAAAGAAAGGCCGTAAGAAATGAAAAAAAGTTAAATCTCTCGAGAGTTGATGAGGCCAAGCTTGTATCACAGATAGTCTCATCACACACTGCAGGCTGGCTTTGGACAGAAAGACGGACGCGGCTCTTATTATAGTACTAGTGTACACAGCCCGTCAAAACTGACGGGATTCAATACCTTTCCTAAGCAAATTTTGCAGATGTGGATGGCGAACAAATATATCCACCCTAACAGTACCCGTGATAAAAATATTCTTATATTTGTGCACTGGTGAAACGTGTATCGGTGGTTACGATCTCCATATGAGCGTGACAGAGCAATGGAAGAAGCAGACTTTAAATAAATTAACCAAGGATATTGTTAGGTAGTAGCAGGACCCGTGGAAATTCCACCTACAAAGTCATCGTTAAGCTAGGTGAATCCGTAAATATTCTGTCGACATAATCTAACCTACCCTAACCTATCTTAACCAAACCTATCCTGATAAAATGTCCAAAATATCAATGTATGTAAAGGCTATCTCCTAATGTTACACTGAGGAATTCGGCATCCATGATAACGTACTCAGAAAAAATCTACATCTTATGTTTCTTAAGCGGCCCATAGACGATCAATTAAATTGTCAATATTCATTATTGGGCCGCTTTAAGAAGCGGACACCCACCAAACAAATATACAAATAAACATTAATAAACACACAACGGGTATTATTAGGTTAGATAGCCCATGAATACTTCATGTCTATTACTACCAAGCCTCGTGAGCACTTTATTTTATTCATCAGTATACTTCATGAATGCTTTATTTAATTCATTACTACTATGCTTCGTGAACACTTTATTTTAATCACTACTTCTATACCTTATTAACAAATTAATTGTATTCATTACTATTATACCTCATTTAAAATGTAATTTTGTTCTTTTTTGCTATACCTTGTGAACACTTCATTTTCTTCATTACTTCACCGATTTAACACGGTCCCCGCGTATAGAGCCACATGTGTACCAAATGGTAAATTGCCCATTCACGTGCCGGTATAAATCAATGACATTTCATCTGTTTCGCGACATTTTTAAAATAATTTTTGTAATCATACGAGGTGAAATGTATCGCGCAATTGTATTTTTACATTTCTTAGGAAGAATAAAAATATATTTGAGCAGTAAAATCGATTTCTCTATTTTGCTACTTACAACCTAACCAAACCAACTGTTAACAGCCTCGGACCAACGCTACACATTGGACCAAACAGAACAAGGGCGGAATAGAATAAGGACTAAATAGACCATAATACAAGAACTAAACAGACCATAAAATAATGGCTATACAGACCACAAAACAAAAACTAAACAGACCACACAACAAGGACTCAACAGACTACCACTCACACAGTGTTGCCAGGTCAGGCCTCACGACGCAATTCACGCGGTGGTCCTGACGAAGCAGAGACGAAGCGGCGTTGGCGTCGGTGGACGTGATCACGATCGGCCTTTTGCTCGTCGTCAACAGCGAGTTTACTGACGATATGAACCCGTCGTCTCGGTCAGCAAACACCACGTCTATCTGCTCACGAAAAAGACGTTAGACCCACAACAAACTAGCGCGGAAGTAGCGAGTTCACCGACGAGACGAAACCGTCGTCTCGGTCGGCTAACACCACGTCTATCTGCTCACGAGTGAGACGTTAGACCCACAACAGACTAGCCAGTGTCTCCTAGAGAGCTAGTTCCCTAGGGTGCATGGGCGAGAACAAACATTATCAGGACTATCTGCTTACCATCCTGTATGTGTGGCTAAGTGTGATCGTGATTTAAGGCGTTTCTTGTCCGAAAACATCTGTGAGCCTTTAAATTAAGCACCCAAGCTGAAAGAAATGCACTCAAACAGTAAAGTCGGTTCTACAATACCGCTCCTCGCAACCTAACCCACACGAGTGAAGCAACAGCACAAACGTAATCAATGTTGTTCAGATACAATCACCAAAAACATAAGCACGAATGCAACGTTGCTAACTTACATCTTCCAGTAACACCAGGTTCTATTTAGACACAACTACACAAAGATAAGAATTTCAGGTAAAAATGCTATGTTCTTTAACTTACATCTTTGAGTAACACCGGAGAATACTCGAGTTATGACAACTAGAAAAAATAAGAATTTCAAGTAAGAATACAATGTTGCCAACTTACATCTTCGAGTAACACCAGAGAATACTCCTTCTTAGCACCCACAGTCGGGGTGCTTTCAACAGCAATAGATGGATTTTTGGGGCACATGTTTTCAACTTTCTTCTTGCCGCACTCAGATTTGCCAACCTTGACATTGACGTCAGGTTCAAAATCATCAGAACTAGACTGGGACAATCTGCGCCTCCCCGGTTTCTGGGCTTTTTGAAGTTTTTGAGTTCTTTTAGAGGAAGGTTTTCTGCCCAGAAGTTTTGGTTGCTTTGCTGCAACAACGTCGAGTTTTGACGATTTGTTAGATGCTTTAGCAGGACCTTTAACCGAGGGGAAAGCAGGTTGAGGTTGGGTTTTGCTGTCTTGAAGTTTTGTTTTACTATCTTGAGGTTTGGTATGGCCGTCCTGAGGTTTTGTTTTGTTATCAGCAGACATTCTGCTGAACATGGCGGCGATCGGATTGAGTTTTTTGGGTGGCGTAGAAACGATGCTCTGAGCAGCAAACAGTTCGTGGGACTGCGCTGAAGTTAGGAAGTGGTTCTGAAAAATGAAGTGATGGTAAACATGGTCCTGAAATGCAAGGTCATGGAGAAAATGAACCAAGATTATGGTGAAAACAAATAATGGTGAACATGGTTCTGATAACTCAGATGATGGTGAAAACGAATATAGTGAAAAGGCTACTGAAATGCATGGTGATGGTGAACATGTTTCTCAAACACAGATGATAGAGTAAACAAAAGAAGATGATGGTGAAAAGAGCGATGTAATGCAAGGGGAAATACGAGATAATGGTGAAAACTAAAGATGACGGCAAAAATTGAGCAGAAATATAAGGTGATGTTGAAAATGATACTGAAACAAGAAATGGTGAAAATGCCTCAGAAATACAGGATGAATGTTAAAAAGTACTGAAATTCAGGTTTATGGTGAAAATGACAGCGAAACAGAATAGAATAACAATGAAAACGAAGTTGAAACAGACTAGTTTCCCAAACCGAATAACAAATCAACAACAATGACGATTATCATTAACCCCAACAAATTTCAACGCGGCCTGTAGTGTTGGTGTGACGTGGAAAACTTCAAGGATAGACAGATAATGGAAACTAACCTATGTTCGAAAAAAATAGTTGATGTGTTGAATAAATACTCTTTTTATCAGCATATGCAGTTAAAAATTGTATCATATATTCTGCACGCCCTAAAGTTGACACATTACCACTATATTGCTCATGAATGAGAAAAAAATTACATCAATTTGAATTAGGCAAAAATTGTATCATATATTCTGCACGCCCTAAAGTTGACGCATTACCACTATATTGCTCATGAATGAGAAAAAAATTACATCAATTTGAATTAGGCAGAAAGAATTAAATTAAGCCAGCATTAGTGATGAGCCATTAGTATTTTGTTTGTAGATTAGATTAGATATTAGTTTTAAGTCTCCCTAACCGCTAAAAAAGCGTTCCAAAAAGAAGGAACCATTTAGTATAAAGATAAGGGAATACAGAAAGGGCACAGAAACAGATGAAACAAGATATAAGTAGAAGAAGAAAGTAGTAGGTGCTGTAAAACAGGACAGCAGTGAACCAAAAGAAGGCCTACCTAGCTCTCAGCTCGGGCCCTCGCACATTTCCCCCTGGGAGCGCCAATTCCCATAGATACAATAGTTGTGACCTTCTGAGGGGTTTTTTTCTTTGTATTTAATTGTTTACAGATGAGAAGAGGTGTTGTATAATAAGAATAAACTCCAATACGTAAAATAACCCAATTTTGTAGACAAAGGCTTTTGTAGACAATATCTTAACCTCATTATAACACTAAAATCAAACCACACATACTATACCTATTGAGCATTATTGAACGGAACATCGTACAATGCAAAACCCTAATGTATAATCGAAAAGAATATAACATTAGTAGAAAGTACCTGAGTTTGCTTAAGAATACAATCATGTATTATTAAAAAATATATAATATTAATATAAAATACCTTAGTTAAATTTAAAAACTGCAGTTGTGTATCACTAAAAATATATATCATTAGTAGAAACTACCTGAGTTGGCTTGTTCTATATGTATTATACATTAAAAATATATTATATTGAAGCACCGTACCTGAGTTTGCTTGTTCTATTAATATAATATATTAAAAATAAATAACATTAGTATAAAATACCTGAGTTTGCTTGAAAGACTGCGACTGAGTTGCCTCCAACAGTCGGCTGGTGACAGTCTTGCTTGTGCGCCTTGACGACGCGTTCACTTCCAGCACCTGCACGTCACAAACATGTTAGCAATACGTTCCAACGGGCCTAGTAGCAAATTTTTGTCGTTATCGTATTAAACTAATAAGTACAAGAACATGAGTGTAAAGTCCAACAGACCTGGTAGCCCCAATTATTGTTGCTATTGTATTAGAAAATTCGCACTAGCATAAAAAGTGCGACGTTATAGAAAATAAACCACATACCTGGTACCCCAGCTGCTGTGCCAAAGCGTAAACAATGGCAGTCTTGCCCGACCCAGAAGGGCCTACGAGAAGCACGGCGTTGCCATACGCAGGCATGTTAGTGTTGCCATACGAGGAGTCGTCGCTGTCGTACGAGAAGTCTGACGTCCAATCAGAATCGCGCGCCAGCCTACTCGCATAACTCGGCATCCAATCAGCGTCGAGTGCCGCCAGTCTACCCGCAGGCCGGTCAGAGTCGTACGTCAGTCGGCCGCTGCGGCTCGGGGTGAGCGCACGTGTCTTTTTGCGCTCTCGCGCTCGTTTGGGAGTCAAATTGCCCGCACTGCTTTGCTGATCTTGACACTTTTGCTTCCATCTCTCCAACCATAATCGAAGATCTGTGACGGTGCCTGGAAAATGACAAGGAATATTAGGACTAGTAAACTTGCTCAATGTAGAAATTAAACTATTGAAATTTTTTTGTTTAAATATTCACTTAGTCATCCCATGATACGAAACACACATTAAAAAGAAATTCCTCATTAATAGCCATGTAAGTGAACTGAAATGCTGGTAAATTATTCTGTAAAGTTTAAAAATATGCAAATTATTCAGGCCATTCCATGTTTGGTTTATTTGGAGGAGCACCAAAATCAACCAAATACAATCACAGATTTCAAATGTACTCGTACGAAACACATGTAGATTCTAAATAGATCACTAAAAATTAATATTTACACAAAACTCAGCTTGATGGATACTATTAGGATGGATTTATTTGTTTGTCATCTACATCAAAAAAATTTGTCTCAAGAAAACATAGAACCCCGTCATTTTTCATGGGTCGTTCACACTAGTTGTAATTGCCCTAGGCAGTTACCTACCTTCATTAGCTATGACGTGTTCAGCAGCAGTAGGAGCAAACATGTCCGTCCAAGCGGAAGGCACATATGCACAACACACGGAAGCGTTGCTCCGCTGTTCTTCTGCATCCAAAGTTTTTGCAGAGCCACAGTTTTTGGCAGATGTCTCGGCATCTTCATCCGAAGCTTTTGCAGAGCCACTTTTTTTAGCAGAAGCTTCAGTAGATGCACTAGAAGAATTAACTTTCTCTTGACTGGAACATTCATCGCTCACATCCACTTTGCGACATTTACTACGCCTCTGTACTTTTCTAGGAGGATTATCTTCGTCAGAGGATTGTGAATTACGTCTAGCGCTTGAACGACGTCTACCACGGCGCTTGCGTTTACTAGAATTGCCTTCTCCACTCACTGGATGTTCAGAAACCGTATTTGGCTCTTCCGATTCGTGAATTTCGATAATGCTGTCATCTTTAACTTCGGTGATCTCTTTTTGGTTATTGTCATTGTCGTTGGTGTTATTGTTTTGCTTAGATTTAAACATTTCATTGTGATAAGCATCCAATGCCTTACGTTTGCATTCTAGATATTGCTTGAAGACTTTACCAACAGCAAACTTAGGGTTCTCTATTTGAATTCGTATTAATGTTTTGCATATGGAAACGTCATCGACAGGGGACGCGATGATTGGTTGCTCTATATCGTCAAAGGTTTTTGAGAGAGAGGCTGTGGTTGGCTGAGGCAGTGCAGGGCGATCTATGATTGGCCGTTTGACACTGAATTCATCAGGCACTGAGTAGGATTCCAGAACTCTGGACTTGAGCGGAGAGAAGTAATCCGGTATTTCCAACACAGTCACCTGAAAGGAACAAACAATCGAATGTCATTACAATGTTAATTAAGTTAATAATTAACTGGAATCAAGTATGCTGAAAACCTGCAACAACTATGGCTAGGCTTGGGCCTGATAAAATTGTGTACAACTTTTTATTATTTTATTTGGGCAAGCTTATATCTGATAGGGTCATTTATGGTCTTTTACGGTTTTATCATGACAGGCTTCTGTCTGATTTTTCATGGTTTTATTAGGATAGGCTTATGTCTGATAGCATAATTCATGATTTTTTATAGTTATACACGGGCAGGCTTATGTCTGATAGCATAATTCATGATTTTTTTAGTTATACACGGGCAGGCTTATGTCTGATAGCATAATTCATGATTTTTTATAGTTATACACGGGCAGGCTTATGTCTGATAGCATAATTCATGATTTTTTATAGTTATACACGGGCAGGCTTATGTCTGATAGCATCATTCATGATTTTTTATAGTTATACACGGGCAGGCTTATGTCTGATAGCAGCATTCATGATTTTTTATAGTTATACACGGGCAGGCTTATGTCTGATAGCATAATTCATGATTTTTTATAGTTATACACGGGCAGGCTTATGTCTGATAGCATCATTCATGATTTTTTATAGTTATACACGGGCAGGCTTATGTCTGATAGCATCATTATTATTATTATTGTAATTTTTTAACCACCGTTACCACTAACAAGTGATCCGCACAGTGAGTCGCAGTAGCGTATTACATTTCAAGCACAATTTAAACTAAAATTGTAAATGGCATCACTATTAATTTACATGGTCTTTATAATTTACAACTCATGGTAGATTAGATTACATAGAATAAGTCAGCTTCTTGGAGGAACCTATAGAGGGCTCCCCCCAATTCAACCGGGCCAGAGTCTCCCAGTAACTCGCTCATCACCACCTCGCTCTGACCGAAGTAACGGCGTCTTAGTGCAGCATATCGTTGGCACTCTGTGAGAATGTGTTTTACACTCACAGTAACTTGACACTGGTGACATTGCGGCGGCGCAGTCCTGTTCATCAAATACTCGTGCGTTAGAAGTGTATGTCCAATACGGAGGCGACACAGCTTTATCTCCCACTCCCGGTTGGTCCAGCAGCTTGTTCGGAGGGGTTGTGTCGTGTCCTTAATTTCTCGGAGTTTGTTCTCAGTCACTTCACGCCAGTCATGATTCCAGTTTTGATGGACGAGTCTTTTAAAGGCACATGCGAAGTCTCCGCGAGGCATTCCTTTGCGTATCTGGCGCTCTCGTTGGGTGGCAGACTTTGCAGCCTCGTCAGCTCTCTCGTTTCCCGCCACACCCACATGGCTAGGCACCCAGCACAATGTATAAATTTTTCCGATCTCAGTCATCAGCGCTAAGATCTGCGTTATTATAGGATGGGTGTTGCAGGGTTTTATGATACTTTGTAGGGCGCTACGACAGTCTGAGACGATTGTGATCATACTCGTATCCACCGCTCGAGATGCGCGCACCGCGGACAGTATTGCACACAACTCAGCTGTGAACACCGAAGCCACTGATGAGAGTTTGACCGCTAGTATGTTTAACCCATGGACGGCTGCATATGCTGTGCCATGTTCAGTTTTAGATCCATCGGTAAAAAAGACAGCTGTTTCAGAGTGACGTACGAAGTGATCGAGGAAGAGGGCTCTGGATGGGCCCGCTCCAAGCAGTCGCTTACGCAGGTCAGCCAGTTCACTGCACACAGCTACTGGGGGAGAGACCCACGGCGCGATGGGGGAGACGCTCTCCGGAGCCACGCACTCCAGTGAGATGTCATAGTTCCTTAGTATAGTTTGCAGGCGAACATAAAATGGTTTGGGGTTTCTTTCGTTTGCATGCAGGCGTCCCGAAGCACAGCGAATTTTTGAGAGAATTTGTTGAGCAGGATCAGTGAGCAGTCTAAGGTAGTAGTTTACGATCTTTATTTCCAGGTAATATGCTAAAGGTTTTATTCCGGTTTCTGCATGGAGTGATAAGATAGGTGAACTTTTGAACGCACCAGTGGCCACACGAAGGGCAGAATTCTGCACAGTGTGCAATGAGTTCATTAGGGTAGCACATGCAGAGCTATAAGGTTCTGAGCCATAGTCCAATTTTGGCTTTAGTAGCCCCATATAAAGACGGAGCAAGGTTTGCCGATCTGCTCCATACTGGGTATGGGATATGACTTTCATTAGGTTTATGTGTTGTGAGCATGCTCGTTTGAGGGATTGGATGTGGGGCCGCCAGGTAAGGCTCGAGTCGAAGATTAATCCCAGATACTTGAATTGCTCAACATGTGGTAACACTGCATTGTTTAGATGAAGTTCGGGAGAGGCTTTCAGACAGCCACGAGTACGGCAGAAATGCATAGTCACTGTTTTGGATGGGGAGAATTGAAATCCAGTGGTTGCTGTCCATTGCGTGAGGTGGTTAATAGCGATCTGCAATTGTCGTTTTAGGCACTCCGGTTTTTTGCCCGACACATAGATGACAAAGTCATCTACGTATAGAAGCCGCTGGACACTCTGCGGAATTTCATCAGCGATATCATTTATGGCAATAAGGAAACACACGCAGCTGAGGATACTTCCTTGAGGGACTCCTCCTTGGAGGCTTTTGGTTGACGAGTGGACATTCTGGAGACGGACTCTAATTTTTCTATTATTCATGAAGTTGCTTAGGAAAGCTAGAAGGTGCCCATGTATACCATATTTCTGAAGTTTCAGTAGGATTCCGTATGTCCATGCGGTGTCATATGCTTTCTGTAGATCAAAGAAGACGGCTATAAGATGATTCTTTGAAGTAATACTCGAAGCGATGTGTGATGACAGCGTCACCAAATGGTCGGTGGTACTTCGGTTCTTCCGGAAGCCAGATTGGATATTTACTATTTTTCTAGTTGATTCCAAAAACCAGACTAGTCTCCTGTTAACAATTTTTTCAAGCAGTTTGCTCAAGCATGAGGTGAGAGCAATTGGACGGTAACTATTTGGAGATGTTGGATCTTTCCCAGTTTTTAAAATTGCTATTATTATCGTCAGTGACCAAGTTGCTGGAAATACCTGCTGGGACCATATTTTGTTGAAGAGAGAGAGTACTGCAGGGAGGAAGGTTTCGTGGGCTTTTTTAATCATGCTGTACGAGATGTCATCATGGCCAGCAGCGGTATCGCTGGTTGTGCGTAGGGCAGTTTTAAGTTCTGACATGGTTAAGGGGCTATTGTATGCTTCTTTGTCTCCCCCCAAGCGCAGCGGTCTTCCTTCCCACCTTTCCTTATATCGCGTGAAGGACGCGTCGACGGTTGCGTTTTCACTCACTGATGAGAAGTGTCCCGCCAGCATCTCCGCAGCTTCCAGCAATGTTTCAGTCAGGTTGTTCGTACGGGGATCTCTCAATTTTGGGGTTGGAGCCAATTTAAATTTTTCGGACAGCTTTTGGACTTTTTTCCATACTAAGTTTAGGCTGGTTTTAGTATTTATACTACTGATGAAAGCTTTCCAGGATGTTTGTTTACTTGTCAGGAAGGTCTTCCGGCAGATTGCCTTTGCTCTATTGTATCGGATCCTGTTATACGCATTGTTACATCTTTCCAAGGCTCTTTCAGCTCGCGTACGCTCTCGTTTTGCAATTTCGCACTCAGAGTTCCACCACGGTACCGGAGGTCGCGGTAGAGAGCCGCTCTTGCGAGGTATGGATGTATCAGCAGCTTGCTGTAAGATGTTGGTCAAAGTAGCTGTGTGATCCTCAACATTCTTTCCATTCAGCTGGTCGATATCCTCACTTGACAACTGGGTCAGTCTGCTAAACAGAGTCCAATTTCCTTTGTTTAGGTCATACCGTTCATATCTGGCTTGCATATTTTGAGGATGGACAGGATCGAGATGGATAGGGTAGTGATCGCTGTCATAAAGGTTTGCATTAACATGGTATTTAAAATCCAGATAGCAGTCAGGAGAGCATAGTGTTAAATCGATGACAGAGAGGGATCCCGTCTGCCTGTGAAAATGTGTAGGTTGTCCGTCGTTCATGATACAGATGTTATTTTCTCTTACTATTCTTTCCATGAGTTGTCCTTTATCATTTACCACGTTGTCATTCCATAGTTGGTTGCGAGCATTGAAGTCCCCCATTATAATATACGGGGTAGGCAACTGGGAAATCAAATTTTCAACTTCTTGGTGTTGTATATTGATGTGCGGCAAGTAGACCGAGCATATGGTGTATGTCCGGTGCAGATTAATACGTAGTGCTACTGCTTGCAACGTGGTACGCAAGTCAATCCGGTGATGCGGTATTGTCCTGTGGATCAATATTGCAGCGCCCCGCTCGTGATCATCAGCGCGGGTCACACCAGAGGTATAGAGAGAGTACTGAGTGGGTGGTGTCACCGTTCTGTCCCGGAGCATGGTCTCTTGAAGGCAGACACATGCAGGGTGGTATAGATTGAGGAGTTGTTTAAGTTCACAGAATTTGGTTCGGTACGATTCTAAATTCCATTGAATAAATGAATCAAAATTCATTTACAAATAGAGGTACTGGTTTGTCTTCCTTCAGGTTCCGATCACTTGAATTTTTTGGCTTTCTGCTGATCTCGATGCTCGGTCTCGGCTTCTTGATGGTGGCGATGTCGTCCGCTGTTTCTTGGTTGGTGCAGTAGGCTTTGGTTTGTAGGTCATTGAGTTTCTACTGGAGTTGCCATCGTCATCGTCGCTTCCATAGCCTTGGAGGTTTGTAAGGCTGGAAGTTGCCTCCCTCCGCTTGAAAGAGTATTTGGTGAGAGAAGCTGGCGTAGGTTTTTGGCCTTTCACTGTTTTAGGGGGTTCTCCGTTTGGCTCCAGTTGTTTTCGTTGTCGGTTGTAGACTGTAGGCACCTTGGGCTTAGAGAGTGTGGCGTTATTTATTTCTTTTTGCGTCGTCCTTTTCGGTGAAATGATGGGTTGGGATACGGCAACTGTTGGAGTTCCTGAGCTTGTACTAATTGAATCGGTGGCCTTCGATTTTACATCAGCTGTAGCTGGAGTGGATTTAGCGTTGCGAGGAGTAGAATCAGTGCACGCAGTGGTTTGGTTAGGAGGTTGTTCATTGTTGTTTTTTGCCTGAACTGGCCTTATTTCTGGTTTTGCAGGTTCTTGTTCAGTGTGAGTCGGCTGTTGTGGCATATATTCCTGAGGAGCAGCAGGGTTGGGTTCTTCCGCAGGGGTACTTGTATCTCCCCTAACTACCGCGCTATACATCCGCTCATGCTCCGGATGTTTCTCCAAAACGAGGTCCATGGCTTCTGAGCGAGAGGTCTTCAATCTCTGTTGAGTGGCTAAAATTTCACTTTCAATTTGATATTTTGGGCATTTTTTATCATTTGAGTAATGAGGCTGCCCGCAATGATAGCATCGGACGGCATTAGGACAGGAGCTCTTTTGATGCCCTTCCTGCCCACATCGGGTGCACGTGTCTGCTTCTCTGCGGCAGTATTTTGCAACGTGGCCATAGCGTTGGCATTTAAAGCATTGTTGCGGTCTTTCTTTATATTCTTCTACGAGCTCACTGTGCCAAGATGACAATTTCACAGCTCTTGGCACCGCGTGCTTTTGGAATGTCAGGATGTATGTGTCGGTAACAACTTTCTCGCTATCTCTCCTCAGCTCTATTCGCCGCAGGTCAATCACTCCCTGGTCAGCTAGGTGGTCCTTCAGTTCTTCCATAGAACACTGTCCGAAAGTCTTACTTCGGACTACACCACGAACAGTGTTGAGTGACCGGTGGGGCTCTATTACTACTCCCTTTCCGCCAATGCGGTCCAGTTTCATCAGTTTATCTGATTGGGTCACACTATTTGTCTCTATGAGGAGACTGTTATAGCCAGATTTTACAATTTTCTTTGGAGTACAAATCGTCTTAGTAATGTCGCGTTCTGCCAGCAACACGTTCAAATCTCTGGAGATATTGACCCCAGGGAATCGTACAGTATAATATTTGACATAGTATGGTATGGAGTTCTCGAACATTCCTTCCAGTCTCAGCATCTGACGCGCTCGCCGGTCATCTCGTCGTCTCCTCTTCACCTGTCGACGGTTCATCGTTTTCCAGATGCTCTGTTCATCTCCGGTCACAGCTTCCTCATCATTGTTAGGCTCTCGGGTTGCCTCAGCTCCCACTGTTTTGGTCTTTGAAGCGTCTTCGTTACACAAGTTTCTCTAATTCGTCTGATTTTTTCCATTATTCAACTCAGTCTCGGCACTCGCTCCTTGTGTGGGGTCCACACTTAGAGGAGGCAAATCGTTAGTCTGCATTAGAGCAGAACTAACAGTATCCATTTGAGTTTCCAGGTCGTCAGCGGCAGGTAGGGATTGATGGGTTTCCATCGCGTACTGGGGAGACCCCGGTTGGCTCCCCCTAGCACAATCGCTAGGGGGCACCTTGTAACTGCTTACAAGCTCCTCAGATGATATTGGTTTAATAATCTACATAAAAGAACAAAATAATACAAAACCCCGATGGAGGGGGGGCCGCCTGCGTTGGTTCTACCTACAACAAGCTATCAAGAATAATTAAATGAGGTCAGCCTGTTATTTTACATTAATTATCTAATGTATATCAAAGACAAGTAGGTATACTAATAGTACCACCACGTAAAGGTGCAGGTCGACTAGATACACTCTAGTTAGAATGTACCTTCTATCAAATCCTTGTCAATATTCAGCAATGTTCCCTCCACACATATAAACAAATACACTTGGTACCAGTAAAATTGGTAAAGGGAACAGTGAAAATTCCTCTGATAGCATCATTCATGATTTTTTATAGTTATACACGGGCAGCCTTATGTCTGATAGCATCATTCATGATTTTTTATAGTTATACACGGGCAGCCTTATGTCTGATAGCATCATTCATGATTTTTTATAGTTATACACGGTCAGGCTTATGTCTGATAGCATCATTCATTCATGATTTTTTATAGTTATACACGGGCAGGCTTATGTCTGATAGCATCATTCATGATTTTTTATAGTTATACACGGGCAGGCTTATATCTGATAGCATCATTCATGATTTTTTATAGTTATACACGGGCAGGCTTATGTCTGATAGCATCACTCATGATTTTTTATAGTTATACATGGGCAGGCTTATGTCTGATAGCATCATTCATGATTTTTTATAGTTATACACGGGCAGGCTTATGTCTGATAGCATCATTCATGATTTTTTATAGTTATACACGGGCAGGCTTATGTCTGATAGCATCATTCATGATTTTTTATAGTTATACATGGGCAGGCTTATGTCTGATAGCATCATTCATGATTTTTTATAGTTATACACGGGCAGGCTTATGTCTGATAGCATCATTCATGATTTTTTATAGTTATACACGGGCAGGCTTATGTCTGATAGCATCATTCATGATTTTTTATAGTTATACACGGGCAGGCTTATGTCTGATAGCATCATTCATGATTTTTTATAGTTATACACGGGCAGGCTTATGTCTGATAGCATCATTCAGGATTTTTTATAGTTATACATGGGCAGGCTTATGTCTGATAGCATCATTCGTTTCAGCTCAAGAAAAAAAAGAACGATATGAAACACTCAAAACAAAGAACATGAAATTCCAAAAATAAAAATAAAAACAATAACAAGCAAACAATATGAAACACCCATAATCAAAACCAAGAATAACAATATGAAACTCCAGCACCAATAAAACAATATAAACAAGAAAACAAGAGAAGAGCAATAAGAATCTCCATCAACAAGAGAAGAAACCTTAATAACAGAAAAACAATGAAAAACAAAAAGAATAAAAACAATATAAAACCCCGAAAAACAAAATTATTATCATCATTACATATGAAAGTTTTAGCCTCCCTTTACCACGACAAAAATGTTCCAAGAGAGGAAGGATGAAGGCACCATTTAGTATGGAGTTGAGGGAACGCGGAATCTATGCACAAGGTGCATAGAAACAGGAAGCTAAGAAAGAAGTTCATGAAACAAGAAAAGTTGAAAGAAGAAAGTAGTAGGTGCTGAAAAACAGGACAGCAGTTAATTAGAAAAAAAAGATGGTCCATAACAAAAACAAAAACCTGTTCTTTTTTAACAGAGAAAAAGCCTACCTAATCTTTAGCTCGGGACCTCACATCTTCTCTTGGGAGCGCTAATTCCCATAGATGCAATAGTTGTATTCCTCTGAGGAGCCCCAAAACATCCCCCTGAGGAGCCACCAAAACTAGAATAGAACCCTAAATAAGATCTCACCCGCGTTGACGCCAGAGGTGACACCTCCACAGACGCCTGCTGAGTGATGTGCAGTGGTGGCAACACTGGCCAATGGTCCTCCAGCCTGTCACAGAGATTAGGTTAACACAATTTCATTTATATTTGTACTGCAGAACGTAAATATAAAGTTATTTGAACAAAATTTCGTTTATATTTTGACTGCAGAAGGTAAAAATAAAGTTTAATATTGAGCTCTAATTTAAGGCCAATTGTAGCAAGCAATGTTGAAAATAGCAAACATGAACTGGATCGTGCCTTCACTTAGCTTTCATCAAGTATTTATGAAAATTGAGTTTGCAACTACTGGTCAGTCAGCAGCATTATCAAAATTGCCTGCGTGTACCACCGGTGGTTCACGTTGCAGTCAAAGAGGTTTATATATTGCATTCAATAAACATTGTATTCTCATTAATTTTGATGCAAATTTATGTCTATTAACACTTGCACCGCAATGTGCGTCACCGGTGGCCACGGATGGGATTTTCGTAACGATGCTGACCAACCAGTAGTCACAAATTCAATTTTCATAGATACTTACAGCTGAATGAAGGCATGATTCATTCAATGTTTGCTATTTTCAAAATTGTTTGCTACAATTCACTTTAAATTTGAGTTGAATATTGAACTTCAGCTTAACCCAATGCGGTCAAAGTGTAAATTAGTATGGAAGATAAATAGACTTTCAATTAACATTGAAGTTTCATTAATTTTTTTGCAAGTTTTTGTCAATTAAGAACATCAGTGAGCCTTTTAGAATTACTTGTGTATAGAAAGTCCATATTATTTGACATATAAATATTTTCGTCTCAAGTAATTGGATACACACTAAGATTAGATTAGACGTTAGTTCAAAGCCTCCCTAACCGCAACGAAGGCATTCCAAAGAGTGGGAGGCACCATTTACGGACTTAAAGGAACGTGGAATCAATGCACAAGAGGCATAGAAAGAGTAAATTGAGGAAGAAGATTTTGAAACAACATAAAAGGTGAAGAAAAAGTAGTAGGTGCTGAAAAACAGGACAGCAGTCAACTGAAAAAATACAATCCTTTACACAAAAAATAAAAAATTTGTTTCAACAAAAAAAAAAAAACGCCTACCCAACTCTCAGCTCGGGTCATCAACTGTATATTCCAATGCGTGTTCAAGATAGTGAAGATGTGGTGAACAATCACCACAAACACTCACCAGAGGGGGATAGGAGGAGAAGGTGGGGGCTGTGTGTGGTGACACACCACCTCCACATCATCACTCTCATTAACAACAGGAGGGCTCGTATCAGGGACGACAGCTGGTCTGGCAGTGAAGAGAGGGGCCAGTTGGGTCTCTGAAATTCAGGAATGAATACATGTAACAATTAGGAATAGTAACATTTAGGAATAAAGTTAAGAACTAATATGAGTTATAATTTAATTAATTTATTATTTATCAATTAATAATTGATTACTCAACTTTGTATACTGTTGGGTAATAGAATATTCATTTAATGTTTGAATTTTCAGTTATGAAATTATGAACGAAACGTGTAGTAATGTTTAGTAACAGAAACGAATTAATGAAATCATTCAAGAAATGAAATAACCAAGCCATATAAAACATGAAATGAAGCTGTAATGGCCGCATTGAGCTACCTACGCCGGGGTTGAGTTTCAATGACGAGAATAGGGTAGCAACCCTACATAGCTCCTCCTATAACACTAAGAGGTGATACAGGACGAATAAGTTGGAACATGTCTTCAAATGAATTGACATTGGTATATCTCACGATTACTGAACACTTGATATGACCAGAGAGAATTTCGGCGGTAACTGAGCTAGAAATGCATGACACATTTGATGGGTGACTGAAGTATAATCACTACAAGGTAATACACAATGAAATAAGGTAATGAACAGCCCACATGCAATAAAATCGACATGCAAAAATGGGATCATTTGAAATAAAGAGTGGTAAAAAAGGAATACAGAAAATGTTCCAGAAAATATCTTCGCTAAAAATTTTCAAAAAAATAACTTTGGCAAAATTGCTTACAAAAAAATTTTTGCTAAAAATTTTCAAAAAAATAATTTTACATAAAATTTTCAGAAAATAATTTTAGCAAAAATTTTCAGAAAATAATTTTGGCTAAAACTTTGATCAAATCATTTTTGGCTAAGTGTAAACTGAACATTACACACATCTCTAAATGTTCCCAGTAAATTACAGACATTTAACTAACAGCAACATTTCTCTCACACACTGCTACTAAATCAGCTGCACTCAACATAGCCCACTAATGACAAAAAACCTAACAAAAAGTAACATTTAAGAATAAAGCACCAAATCAAGAGCCTGGGCTAGTTATAGAAGATTAGATTAGATGTTAGTTTAAGCCTCCCTAAGCACAACAAATACGCTTCAAAGAGAGGTATGAGGAAGGTCCCATTTGGTATAGATTTAAGGGCTCATTATGGATGAAACAGATATATGAAAACAATAGCACAAGAAGTACAATAATATCATAACCTATGAATCCACTTACATACACCGACAAAATGTGAGTTTTGACATAAATATGCACAATTGCAACTAAATTCTGCCAAAACCTAGATTTATACCAACACAGTTTTCACAACTTACTTCTGCTTTTTGCACTGGTTGATTTCTGCAAATTGCTTTTGCTGCTATCTTCCAGCACCTCAACAATCTTCTCAGAAGCGTGGCATCTGTCGCTAGAATCTACTCTTCTTTTCTTGGGAGTTATTTCTGTCCTTTCGCAGTAGCTAACCTGAGAAGTGCAGGCTCTGTGACGCTTCCTACGACCAATGCCTTCCGTCTCCCCTTGCTCGTGTTCTTTGCTTGATGCTGTTACTTCTGATTCAGTGTCAACATTACGTTCAGAATTTAACTCATCTTTGTTTTTGGTAAACTTTAATAATGAAGAAACTTCCGTTTTTCTTCTACGTCTGCAAGACTTGGAGTCCTTAGATGACGCCTTGGTGTTTTGAGAAGGAGCCTTAGAATCTACTGGTAAAATCATAGAATCTTCAGATTCTGAGCTTTCAAGAGAAGCATTTGATGATGCCCCAGTTGGAAATGATTTGGATCTACAACTTCCAATCATCACTTGACTATTGCACTGTTTTTGAATAGGCTCAGAAAAAGACTTTTTTAATGGTGGAGAAGATTCAGTCTTGGAAGTTCCTTTGAAAGGAAAATTAATTTTCAGTTGAACTCCTTTATTTGCAGACAATTTTTGTGGACTAGATATCTGAACTAATTCAATTTCTTCAGTTACTACAACATCCTCAGTGTCTGAATCATTTGAAGAAGCTCCACTGCAAGTACTTTCTTCTATTACACATTTTTCATTAATTTTCCTGATCTCATCTTCATTCTTGCTATACATACTTCCATCTTCATTGTCAGACCCTTCAACATTTTCTTCTTGATCCACAGATTCCTGTTCACAAGTGATATCACTTTTCTTCCTTGAAAGTGTCTTCCTTGTGTTCACTAGTGGTTCTTCTTTCAAAGCACTGTCTACCTTGTCAACCCCACGCTTTACAAAATTATTCACCAAGGCTTTGGGTTTCAAACTTTTTGTTTTTTCAACACTGTCACGCTCTGCAAAAACATTCACCAAGGCTTTTGGTTTTAAATTTTTAATTTTTTTGATACTGTTTTTCCTGGAAGACTTCTTGGTAGAGACACGTCGGGGATTTGGGCTATAGTCAGCATCACCCCTAGCATCAACATGTTTATCAGGGGACATAATGGCGTCAGAAATGACATAATCAATGGCGTTTAAGACATCGTGATAGTTCATAACTTTCTTGGCACTTCTAGAGAGCCGTTGGTTTTTGGGTGCAGAATCAACCAAGTCTTCTGTAGGAGAAACAGTATCATTTGAAGGCACTGCACATGCAATTTTCAACTGGGCTTTTCTTTCAGATTTGTCAGGTACCAATTGAGAACCAATACCTTTTTCATCTTTGCTCATCACAAGTTCTTGAGTTGATCGAGATTCTGCTTTTAAATCCTCTTCATTAGAAGAACTGTCACTTCCACATCCTCCAGAAATAACTTTAGCTTTTCCTTCACCCTTAGAAACTGCAAAGACTTCTGTTCTTTTACCTTCAAATTTATTATTATCACCCTCTTTGTTATCTGACATTAAAGCAGATGTTTCTTCTATTCCCTGAGGTACAGAAGAGGTCGGATGTTTTTTGGAAGACAATTTGGACTGTTTTCTAACTTTCCTGCTTTGTTTACCTTCAGACAATGCTGACACAGCAGATCCATCTGAGATTTGGGACTCATTTGAAGTTTTTGGGGTTACCATGAAGAATTTACCAATTCCAACATCTTGTGCAAGTTTTGAAGCTTTCTTATTAACTTTACCTTTAGTTTTGTTTGGTTTCTTCTTCTTCTTCCTTTTGTTCATCACTGAATAATCACTATCATCCTCATCCTCATCTGTGGTGGTTTCTTCAGCTTTAGCATGATAATCATCATCAGAGCTTTCATCTCTCCCACTACCAGACCTGGCTACAGAACATGGGGTGTCATCAACACCAACGTCACAACCAGTAGGACTTTCCCCTTCAGGGCAATTCACCTTTTCATCATTTCCCTTTCCGGTCTCTGAATTATTTTCTTGGGGTGTACCACCCACAAGAGTATCTGTGATACAAATGCTTGTATAAGGCGTCATATTTTCTATTATTTTCTCTTCCGCGCTGGAATCCTCGAGCTGTTGAAGCTGACCTGAATCCGAGTCAGATGTGCCAGCGTCACTCTGCTGCAGTTTCTTCAAACTGTAAAATAAATAAAAATTATTAGACAATTTTTATAGAATTCATCTTGGTTTATGTATTGCTTTAGGTGTGCAAAAAATATGAATAAAAAATATTTACCTTAGTTTATGATACCAGAGCAGAGTTGAAAAAGTAGAACATGTTGAAAAAAGCAAACTGTGCTAAAAAATTTATAAAAAGGCAGTAGTGATCCAAAAAAGAGATGATTTGTAATAAAAAATTCCTTTCAACTAATATTCAACTAAAGACTTAGCATCTTCTTCATAGGAGTGCTAGCTCACCAAAAATGGATTTGAGTAAACAAATTTGCATAGAACTTTTATTTTTTATCTTTAAACTTTGAAATTATCTTTACCATGCTTCCCCAATACAATGATAATACAGAATTGCAGAGCTAAAAGTAGGACATGAATTCAGAATTAAAACATCTTCATAAAAATTATGGTTGAAAAATTTCAGTTTTAAATTTTTGTCATTAATGCCAACAAAACCTTGATTAAAATTATTAATAGAAGGTCTCCCTTCAGACTATTAATTTTTTCTTTAAAGGGAATAGTAGTATGATTAAATAAATTACAAAACAAAGCCGTTTTTATACATTGAACACCATACACATATTCCTGTCCAATTACAAAATATGAATGGAGAATGCACTCACAGTTCATGAAACCCCAAAATTTCAAGCCAATTCAATAATAAAAAGCAAGCTGAAATGCTGCAAAAGACCCTGCTAATTTTTGAGTGCCCTTAACTTACCTTAGCATTGATGTTTCAATGTTTTTGCTAGGGGTGATGCAGTTTTCAGAATCCATTTCTTCAGGCTTTCCAGTTTCTATGCACTTTTGAAGCTCATAAGGAATTGCTCCATTTTTAGAGAGACAACTTTGAATGGCATCTTTAGAAGATTCCTCTGGTACATTTTTCATACCAGATGCATCTTCAGAATTGCAGGTGACTTTGTTTTTCAAATTCTTGCTTGCATCAATGTTGGATTTCTGTTCACGAGTCAGGGTAAGCCCCTTTACAATCTTGGTATCCACACTACCACACGCTTCAAGTGGCACGCCGCAATTTTTTTCTTCGTCCCATACAACCGTTCCCACCACCTCAATCTTATCGAGCTCATCAACTTCTACATCTTTAGCCTTGGGTAACACAGGCAACACGCCAGGGGATTTAGAAGCTGATTTTTTGGACTTGGGACTGCACTTTCTCCCAAGCTCATCCACCACTTTATCAGAACCACTATCAGAATTTTTCACTAATGGAGAGTGCACTTCCACAACTACAGTAACAGTGCTTTTGTTGCGCATTCCATCAAGTTCTGACTTGGTCATCTTTTTGAAGAAGTTGTTGATGGTTGCCTTAGGAGGAGCTTCCACAGGTTCTTCTAAGATGCTTGGCTTTGCATCATTTCCTCCATCACAATTCTCCATCAATGACTGAGAATCCTCATGCATATTAAACGAGTCTTCCACCCAGCTGATGTCATTAGACTGGCTACCTTCCACATCATTGTTCTTTTTGGACACAGAATGTAAACCTTTATGGATCCCAACACCTGATTTCTTGCTTTTCCTAGAAAGCTTAGATTTTTTCACAAATTTCAATGGCCCAACAACCCTCTTTTTCCTTACTTTCTTGGTGAGGTAATGCATTTTGGCTGTAAGCTCTTCCAACTTACTTTCATCTTCAGAGCTTTCTTCAACAACCTGTTTTGATCCAAGATGCTTCTTTGTAAGTGAGTGCATTTTGGACGTCAAGCAATCCAAATCTTCATCACTGTCACAAGGAGATTCAACACTCAAACTTAGTTGACTTGTTGCTTTACATTCAACATCCTCAGCACAGTCATCCTTTCTGTCACTTGGAACCTCTGCAGTTTCAACCTGGTTTTTTAAATCACAACCAGGAGTAATGTTAGAGAGTTCACTCAATTCTTTCTTTTCACTGTGTTGGTCATTACAGGTAATGGAAGGAGCCCCTTTTTTAAAATAATCATTTATATTCTTTTCACTAGTTGTCACATTATTGCCCTTACATGAAGCTTTATTAATAGATCTTCTTGGGTTAGCAATAGCTTTGTTTAGTGAACCTGTTTCAGGAGATGAAAAGCAATCAACAACTTTCTTGTTTCCAGGATTTTCCCCAGCTTTTTCTTGAATGCAACCGCCATCCACTTTCTGTTTTGTAACATGACCTACTTCATTCAAACTTTCACCATATGGAGCAGAATCAGCATTTTCTACGCACACTTCTTCGCTGCTTTTATCATGGGAATTAGCAGCAGAAGCATCAGTCTGTGGAGATCTAGAAAATGCATCCTTATTTATTCTTATTTTGGTCTGATTGAGATCTTTTTTGAGTCCAGGCATGTTCTTGAACTTTAGAGTGAATTTTTTACTGCCTTTTCTAGTTTTCAAAGATAAGGAGTTTCTTGGCAACGCTTCTGCTTCATCTTCATTCTCAGAGTCAAATATTTCAGCAATACTTTCATTTCCACTGCTGTCATCAGCTGGATTCTCATAACTTAAATTTTTCATTTTCGAAATGCCAGATTTTTTATTTTCCAAGTTTCTGGGTGGCTGCTTTTGTTCCTTATTTTCCAAGCAAACAGACATCCCTAAAGGCACTCCATTTTCTGCATCATCTTCAGGGCTGCAAGATGTCCCTCTCTGATTTTCAAGAATATTGCACTGTTTGTTGAAACCTGAAGAGAAAGAATCTTTGATTTTCTTCATGGGTGTTTCAAAAGCATCTTCCTCTTCTGGAGAGTTGCTTAATTTATTTCTGTTTGTCATAAGAAGCAAAAATGCGTTGTTCTTACACAAACCTGCAGCAGCTTCTTCCACTGATGTCCTTGCAGGTGTGGAAGATTGAATCCCTTCTTGAAGTTTTGGCTCTACATCACTCATTGAGAGACATGTATTACTATTTCCTTCAAATTTTGCTACAGAAGAGGTTTTGGATTTGCAAGGCAATTTTGATTTGTCATCCAATGATTTAGAGTTGGCTACAGAAGTTGATTTAGTTCTTCCTTTCTTCTGAGTTGAAATTTCACCATTATATTGGGATTTGCAGTTCTTTCCTGTAATGAACAAAGAGTTGCTTGACTCCACATCCACAGACTCAGGTTTGGTTTTCTCACCCACCTTTGCCTCATTGCAATTTTTAATTTTCTTTGCAGAAGCTGTAGCTTGAACTTCAGAGATGTTTTGGTCGATGTTTTCCTTATTGGCTCTGTCAGGCAGAACGCCAAGTGAGATTTCTTCTGTATCACTTTCCAATATAACTTTCTTCTTTCCATTATTGAGAACAGCTGCTTCTTTTTTATTCATCATGATTGCAAAAGCATTGCTTATGGTTTGGGATGCCTCCACAGTTTCTGAAGATTTAACCTTAGAGGCAATTTTTTTCCACGACCCTAATTTGGTTTTTGCTCGGGGATTGGAGTTCTGGTCGCTCATTGAGTCGTCACTTGAGGAGTCGGAGCTGCTGGACTTCCACGACACAAATTTCTTGGGCTGCTTACCCTTAGCTCTTTTTAAAACCCCCTTTCTGCCTGCTTTGCCTGAACCATTTTTCAAAGATTCATCACAATCTGCCATTTCACAGCAAATTTTTTAAAGTATTTTACTCGGTTTGTAATTTTCATTTGAAATCAAATACAATATGGAGAAAAATAATTATTTTTCCATAAAGTCATTTTGAATGTTTTAAAACCATAAAACTGAATTTTTTTAGTATTTTATCCATTTCATAACTTCAAAACAAAAATATTTCTGAAATGAAAATTACAGACCATAATAAGCAAACAGAAAATAAAGACTAGAAACAAGAAAATAAATTCAGGGAAAAATCAAACAAAATCTCTAAAATATCAAGATTAAAAAAATTGCGACACATAAAACTTACGACTAAATTTTTAGGGACTTGAACAAAATATTGCCATAATTTTTCCTAAATTATCATCAGTGAAACCCAGTAAATGTAAATTTATCATCAGGGCACCCAAAAAATGAAAATGTTGTAGATAATTTACAAATGTTCTTCAGAAAGGATAGTGGTTAATATAAAGTTGATGTTTTCAAGCTTCATATACTAGTAGCCAAGTAGGGCAATAATAATACAGAGCATGGTAGATCAAGGGTAAAATGCTCTTTATTAGAGAAAGTCTGAAATGTCCCGTCAGTTCAAATTGTTTGCTATTCTATGTTAATTTTTCATTTTTGTGCTCAGTAGCAATCTAAAAACCCAACCAGTAAAATTTACTACACTACTACATATTTTACAGGTTGGGTTTAAGAGCACAAAAATTAAAAATTAACATAAAATAACCTACGATTGGAACCAATTTGAACCAATCAGCCATTCAAGACTATGTTTCATAGGTCAATATTAACTTTAATGTTGTCTATGATTTCAATAATTTTGTTCCCACATATAGTTAATATGGTAGATTTGATGACGTTAAACATGAATGCAATTGCACTGGCAAATGCTTAGTTTTCAAGATGTACGATAAATGATGTTCAGATGAGAATAGCATTAACGGCAGTTTCAATACGGCTATTGGGATGTATGGCAGATACGGATTATGTGCTGTCGCTTTGGCGGGACAAAACCATTGGTGTTGGTATGGTTAACTTAAGTTATTTTAGCTTTACTTTAGGTTAGTTCAACTGATCTAATTTTATCTAACTTAACCTCAGCTATCGTTATGCCAGTACCGTGTTTCAGCTTACTTACGTAACCGTTTGTTCAATTATATATATGACGTTCCTATACAACTTCAAAGTTAAATATCTCAAAAACTATGCATTTGCAAGCACAATGTCATTCGTGTTAAATGTCTCAAAATGTCTCCAATGAACTAAATTTTGTAATGAAATTATGAAAGTTGTTGACAACATTCAATTCAAAATTGCCTTACACCGCAGGAGCCGTATCAAAACTGCCGTTAATGCTATTCTTACCAGAACGTCATTTATGCTATATCTCAAAAACTAAGCATTTGCAAGCACAATGTCATTCATGTAAAGCGTCTTAACCCCCGCCGACATGCTGACATTACCGAAATAGAGCGCAATATTGCCTTTGCTATTTTACTTCCAGCATGCTTATTATTATAGATAATTGTTTGAAAATACATGTTTTAATAGAAAAATAGCTGCTCTTCCCATTGAAAAAAACAATTTTGAAATAGCTTGTGCCTTTTGTGTGATATAAGGTGTAAAAGTCAATAGACTTTTTAAGAAATATATTTTTTTAGAAGTTGTGCCATTTTTCTATCTTGACACTTTTGTAATATTTTTATGCTGATTTGTATAGAAAAAAACCTGCTAAATCCAATGGTGTCTTCATTTTTTCCTGTGACAATTAGATCAGAAGATATGGGCATTTTTGTATGAAAAATACTAGTTTTCAACTTTGCTAACCATTTTTGTCTGTGCTATTTTACTTGTTGTAAGCTTATTATAATAAATAATTGTTTGAAAATGCATGTTTTTGTAGAGAAATAGGTACCCTACACATTGGAATAAAAGATTTTGGAGTAACTTTTGCCGTTTGTGTTATGTAAGGCGTCAAAGCCCATAGATTAAAATGAAAGTTTTTTCAAAAAAATCGTGTATTTTATTTTGTTGCCATTTTGGCATTTCATTTTGTTGCTACTCGAGTAGACACCAGCCTGCGCAGCACACAACCTACCCTGGGCACTCGAGTGCACAGACTGAGTCGGCGCAGCACTCTTTATTTTATTGCCTTCTCACCCCTTACCCTCCCCTACCAAATGCTCTATATTGTGTTCATTCAATAGAGCTTGGGGAGACGATTTTAGTGGTATATGGCAACCCTATATTTCATTCCTTCACACCGCGCCGGCATGCTGTCTACTCGAGTGCCCAGTTAGTCGACGAGGGTTAAAATGTCTCCAATTACATATATTTAGCTACAAAATTTTCAAAATTGGGTCAATATTCAATATGATGCAATCAAAGGAAATGGGAATTTCATTCCAAAGAATCAGTAAAGAAACCCATTTAAGAATGTTTAACATGAATGACATTGTGCTCTCGGATGTGTTTTTTTTAATTATTCGACTTTGAAATTGGATTCCGCGCGCTGAAGGAAGAGAGCGCGCCTACCAGAATTTCATTAATAACGGAAGTTAACCCCCTATTACAAACGTAAAGAGGTTGGATCGTGAGGGGTAGCCACAGTTCTTCCAGTGAGAATTATAAATAAAGGTTGAAAGCAACCCATTAAGGGGACCGTCAAGTCAGAATCAAGAAAATGGCCGTCCCGTTTTTTGTATGGTATCTAGTTCAATGAAATTTGGCTTACGTATGTATTTTGGAAAATAAATAGGGGCTGCATTGTACACTTTTTTCCATTTTTGCCATAATGGCGGAGATAATGGGAGAAAGTGGGCAGGGAAATGAAAATTTTTCAAGCCACTTCTTCTCAAAAAATCACTAACGTAGAGTAATGATTTAAGTATCTCATTAGATGCACAAAGGGTTGCTGAATAAGGAGTCAGAGGATTATTTTGAAATTCATAATAGTTTAGTTTTTATGGTGTTTTTAAAAAAAATTTGAAGAGCGATTCATTTTTCCGTAGATTTTTTAATATAACTAAGACACCATTATGAAATTCAATGAGATCCTCTGACTCTTCATGCAGCAACTCTTTGCGCATCCAATGATACCAACAGCATTGCTCTACGATCACTAGTTTCTGAGAAGAAGTGGCTTGGATGTTGACATTTGAGTTGTTCATAAAACGCATTTTAGTACAGAAAACAGGTTTTTCATTTTCAAGCTATATTACTAAGAAATCAGCGCAGGTAACGTTATGAAAGCAATTCTAAAATATTTTCTTGACTTTGGCAATCTTTCATCGTAGTATTTTGTGGTTTCTTGTTGAAACCGGTACCACAAGTGGTACCAGGGGCCAGGTACCAAGCATGAGGATCAGGGGGGACGCAAAGCTTAGGTGCACCGAAAAGGAGCGCTTCGATCCTAACTAAGCTTAGCAGATGCAGTCCAGCTACTGAGCTTGAAAGGCAGCTTCAGCAAATCGTTTGACATCATACTCGCGTCGGCTTTCATCTCACACTGAACAGCTGCATTGCCAGCAGTCCTATTTATGTCTATGGCACAGGAGGGGAGGGGGGAGCTCTGTGGGAGGTACCGAGATCAACGTTGCCAAATCGTAAAAGCTCTTGAAGACTGAGTGATAAATACATGTCTTTAGAAATGAACAGTCGGTGAGCAATATCTAAGTGGAATAATTTGGCACACGAGCGCTGACACGTCATGCGACTCTCCCCCACCTCTTCTTCTCCCTTCGTTTACTCGCCTCAGATGCTTCCAAATTTTTTACTGCTTATCAATTGTGCATTGCTCTACCGAATTAAGCAATAAAAAAAATTCTGCCAATTTTGGACTTCTGACTAGACGGTCGTCACCTTAAGGTCCATTAACAATTGTGTTTACATCTGCTCCATGATGGCGGCGGCCGTACCGGGTGGCACCATCTATAAGCTGACTGTAAAGGTGACAGTACCGGATGGCACCATCTATGAGCTGACTGTAAAGGTGACGACATAATAATGACGACTAAAAAAAAACATCAAAAGCACCAAATACAAGAAATAGTACGTTAACTTTTTTGTGTTATTAACGGATAACAATATTCATTTTATCAACAATTTCTATCATTCTTTTATTTCTACAAAGTTCTGGCAAAAACTTCAACACCTCATGATCCGAACTTAGCCTTTCTTGACCCAACCTGGTCGTAATCTGTGTTGCACATTTAGCGCGGGAAAGCGATTTTACGTATAACTTTAAAGCTGAATAATTCAAAAATAACGCATCAGAGAGCAGAATGTCATACATGTAAAACGTTCTTAAATGGGTTTCTTTAGAGATTCTTGGGAATAAAATTCCCATTTCCTTTGATTGCATCTTGCTGAACATTGACCCAAAATTGTTGATGCACTAAACTCAATATTGATCGAATGTTTAATCTAAAACTACTACCTACATGCTGTGTTGAGCACCTAGTTAGCACTCCTTGCTACATCATTCCTGATGCATAAATCTGAATTTTAAAAAATTTTGTTTTGGAAATTAGTTTTCAATTTGGTCAATATTGAGTTTAAGTGATGTGGGGAAATTAAGTATTCCGTTGCACATAATCATGTAAGAAACCCATTTAAAAAAGTTTTACAGGAATGACTTTTTTCCGCTGATGCTTAGTTTTTGAGTTAGAGCGGTAAATTAACGCGCCGAAAAAAGCGGGCGCACCAAGCAGAATTTCATTAATAACGTAAGCTAAACCCCTATTTAGAGATGTGATTAAAAAAAACATGCCGTTTTAAAAATAAACACGTTTTTTTGTTTAAAAAAACCGTGGCCAAAAAACGTGGATATTTTGTTTTTTTTTTTCAAATATTTTGTCTGAAAATAACTCAGCAAGAAAAAGAACCACATTACATTATTTGTTTTTCATGTCAAATTAAAAAATAAAACAGCATACTTCTTAATTGATGGTTTTCCATGGTTTTATGAAATTTTTCATTTTCTGCAGTTTCATGCTTTGATATTTCATTTATTTTACTATAAGTGTGAATGACCTTCAACTCCCAAAACGGTGTGTTATAATAACATATCTTTACTTATGGTCATTGATAGAGATGTGACTAAAAAACAATGCTGTTTAAAAAAAAAGTTATTTATACAAAATTATGAATAAAAACCATGGATATTAATATATTTATGTGACCTTAAAAATCCAATGCTGTTTTTTTTAAACATTGTTTTTTAACAGAAAAATCTTGACTAAAAAATATGGCTATTATATTTTATGGGACCAAAAAATTGTTTTTTTTAAAAACATTTAAAAAAAATGACTAAAAAAACACGGTTATAAATATCAAGAAAGTTATTTTTCTTCGATCAAATTGTCTTTAGAAACTTATAAACAAAGAATGCTGTTAATATTGAAATCATGTTTATTAGAACTGTACTAGGTCTTAGAATAAAATATCTATAAGAATCTATACACTCCATAAAACCTTTCGGAGACCAGCTCCATCCCCAGTCATTCAGTAAAATTTGGAGAAATGCACAATGAATTTTCACTGTTCATTTGGAAAACATTTGACTGAATGACTTACTGAGGATGGAGCTAGTCTCCAAAAGATTTTGTAGAGTGAATAGATTCTTTGTGGATATTTTATTTTAAGACCTGGTACGGTTCTAGTTAATGGATATTAATATATCTTATGTGATCAAAAAATCCATGCTGTTTTTTGAATGTTTTTGTTACAAAAATGTCATGTCTAAAAAATATGGATATTAATATACTTTATTTTACCATAAACAACCATGCTGTTTTTTGAAAAACATCTTTTTTGCAGAAATATCATGATTAAAAAATGTAGGTATTAATATATTTTATGTGTAAAAAAATCATGCTGTTTTTTTAAATCATGTTTTCTTTACCAAAAAAAAATCATGACTAAAAACATGGATATTAATGACTTTTTAAAAAAAAAAACATGTTTAAAAGGTCATGTTTTTTTGGTCAGATAAAATTTAATAACACTCATGTTTATTGTAAAAAATCTTCTTTTTAAAAAGCATGGTTTTTGGTCACATAAAATAAATTAATATCCATGTTTTGTTTACAGATTAGGGTAAGTTGCGAAAATTCGTCCACTTCGAATTTCTGTACACACCAAGTATATTTTACTTTAAGGATACCATCCCAGGCCCTTGCCAGATTCTGTCGATTCCATGGTCATTTTGCATGTTTTTGTTGTAAAAGGACCCTTAGGTGGTAGACTATTCGTTCCTAAAATTTTATGGCGCTACGGACAATAATTTCCCCCCCCCGGGGGGGGGGGGGGGGGTAAGGCGACCAAACTTTTTCAATTTTTCCGATTTTGAACCCCCATAAAAAGAGAACAAATAGGAAATGGAAAAAAAGCTCAATGTGAGTTTGTTAGAAATGTTCCAAGGATTCTAAAACTGTCTTTGCTTTTGTTCTAGCATCAAAACTGAAGGAGGAGTTACATTTTGAAATATCAATATAAATGAAAAGCACCCAAAATTTTCCATTTTTTCCCAATTTTGACCCCATATAAAAAGAGAACAAATGGGAAATGGAAAAAAAAACCGAACGTGAGTGTGTTAGAAATGTTCCAGGGATTCTAAAACTGCATTTTTTTTTGTTCTAGCATCAAAACTGAAGGAGGAGTCCCATTTTGAAATATCAATATTAGTGAAATATCAATACCTAAAAACCAATATGTCAAATTTTTGCAAAATCTAAGGCCTGAATCAAAAATATGAATAGAATCAATTGTTTTTCTTTTCAAAGGTTACATATCATAGTCAAATTTCATAAGAATCAGACTGAAAAAAGAAAAAAGTTATTTTTTTGATGAATGAGTAAAAATTTTTATAATTTTTTTTATGAAATCACAATTCACAGTTTGAATATGAAGTTATGTATGGAAAGTATCGAAATAAAAATTAAAACTGCATTCAATTACATCAATTGTTCATTATATTACACTTCAACACAAAATTTTATTTTTTGCTTATACCCCAACACTTTGAATTTTCAACATTCATCCTGGGACTAGTTCTCGAGTTTTGATGCTAGAACAAATCCAAAGACAGTTTTAGAATCCTTGAAACATTTCTAACAAACGGTCGTTCGGCTTTTTTCAAATTCGAATTCTTTGAAAAAATATATAGCTCTAACCCCAAAAAATTGTTGCTGATTTTTGAAATTTTAAAATTTTTTGAAAAATAGAAAAAATTTGAATTTGAAAAAAACTGAACGAGTGTTTGTTAGAAATGTTCCAAGGGTTCTAAAACTGTCTTTGTTTTTGTTCTAGCATCAAAACTGAAGGAGTTCCAATCTGAAATTTCAATAAAAATATACCAAAAACACATTTTTTGTCAAAAAAAAAAAAAGTAAGGCCTAAATCGAAAAAATGACACGAGTAAAAAAGGTTTACTTTTACAAAATACATATACTGGCCAACTTTCAAACGAATCGGACTAAAAAAGTTGAACAAGTGGGATGGTTTCCTTAACAAGCTAATATGGAGTTGAAGTTCATCGAAAAGTGGTTCACGTGGTAACTGCTGGTTTATAATATTGTATAATTGCCACACACCGCAAATAAATATCACTGTTTGAACAAAAATGACAGCACAAGTGAATGACCTGCGTTTCAGTTGTTTATGAAGTTGTCACACCTTAATTGACTACCATTTTGCATCGCCGACTAAAAATTTTTCCGTTGACGAAGTTGTTGTGTTAGGCGATGTCGTACCTGTGTGAGTGTTGACAGCTGTAGTGCTGCCATTTTACAGAGTTTTATTTCTCCCTTTGTTTGTTTCTGAGGTGTACTAAATTTCGAATCTTTTAACAGCTTGTGTTATTACTTCGTCCACATGTACGGAGTTTTGAAGAAATAATTTATATGAATTCGTTTGTTCGTACAACGTTTTTTCTTCAAGTTTATCCTCATTGTTTATGATCCTTAATATCTTTTCAGGTATAGATTTTATAGTTTATGAATTGGACCGGCAGGCCGCAGCCGAAACGGTTTGTGAAAAGTACAGAAATTTCTTGAGAATTTCTTGAGTCCTACTTCAAACTTTAGTCCACCGCTCGTAACTTTTGAAAGAATGCACCTATCGACTTCAAATTACTCCCAAACAAAAGAACAAAACTTTTTCTACAAAGGTGTTATAAACACATTCAAAAAATTTTCCTGAGAAGTACAGAAATTCTTCGATAAAAATGTTTGATTCGCGTGCCATCGCGAGCGCGAAAGGGTCAAATAAAGTCTTTCGTCGGCGCGTGCGTCGTACAGGTTCATCGCAGAATTTCTGTACTTTTCAGAAACAATTTTGAATGTGTTTATAACACCTTTGTAGAAAATGTTTTGTTCTTTCATTTGAAAGTAATTCAAAGTCGATAGGTGCATTCTTTCAAAAGTTACGAGTGGTGGACTGAAGTTTAAAGTAGGATTCAAGAAATTTCTGTACTTTTCACAAACCGTTTCTTGAACCTTCTCGGCTGCGGCCTGCCGGTGCCTTGCACACGCTCTTGAAGCATTGTTTTTGGAACACCATATTTGTCACTTGTGTTGCGTATACTCAAACTTCCATTTTTTATCTCTGCTAATGCGTGAACGAGATCATCATTGCAGTAGTGGTGTGTTTTACGAGGAGCCATAATTTAAGGTCAACATTCGTCCCAATTCATACCGGCAGGCCGCAGCCGAGACGGTTCAAAAAACGGTTTGTGAAAACTACAGAAATTTCTTTGAGTCGTACTTGAAACTTCAGTCCACCGCTTGTAACTTTTGAAAAAATGCACCTATCGACTTGAAATTACTCTCAAACGAAAGAACAAAACCTTTCCTACAAAGGTGTTATAAACACATCCAAAAAAGTTTTCTGAAAAGTACAGAAATTCCTCAAAATGAACCTGTACGACTCACGCGCCATCGAAAAACTTTAGTTGACCCTTTCGCGCTCGCAATGGCACGTGAATCAAACATTTTTATCAAAGAATTTCTGTACTTCTCAGGAAAATTTTATCGAAGAATTTTATCGAAGAATTTCAAGAAGAATTTTATCAAAGAATTTCTGTACTTCTCAGGTGGACTAAAGTTTGAAGTAGGACTCAAGAAATTTCTGTACTTTTCACAAACCGTTTCTTAAACCGTATCGGCTGCGGCCTGCCGGTATCAAAACATACGTATCAAATCCATTAAAAATGAACACGCTATTATATTACAAAAAATTTGAACGCTCACAGGTAACTTTAGCGCTAAACAAAAATATAAATTTCAATTTAGAGGGTGTACGAACTTATGTGATGAGATTCGAAATGTGGTCGAAATTTTAAATTAATTTCGAATTTGGTACGAACTTTCGAAAATTTCAGTTGGACAAAGTGTTCGCAAAGCAAGTTGTTTTTTCATATCAAGATTTGAAAGATCCTTTTTAGAGCAAAGCACGATGAACCCAATGCATTTGCGCTTTTTGACAATATTTGCTGCAGCAATAGCGATCTTGAGAACCGTTTGAGAGGGTTTGAAGTTTGAACCGTTTAAATCGGACAAACATTCGGACTTTACCCTAGATTAGTCATTAGATATGGCCTCCCTACCCAGCAACAAATGCAATCCAAAGAAAGGAAGGAATATTATGAAACAAAATCAAAGTTGAAGAAGACAGTAGTAGGTGCTGAAAAACAGGACAGCAGTGAACCGAAAAAAGGTGGTGCTCAGCGAGACTTGTTCCAAAATTGATTCCCAATTGCACAACAGCAACACTAAAATTTCAATTTAATGAATGATTGCAACAAAAATTTTATAATTTGAATACAAAATTACCATGAAAAACTTTATATTAACAATCCAATTTCTAAAATATCCTACTAGGTAGGTATAATTCTTCAACAGGAGTTTTTGGCCATTCCACTATGATCTACAAATAATTAATCCATAAACTAAACACAGAACTGCTTCCATATGCAAGGATACAAAGAAAAATCAATTTGTGTATGAAAGTCAACCACTATTTTCAGAACAATGAATATATAATAATACTACTACCTTAAAATTTATAGAATAACTACCAAAATTTCAAACTATCTAATTAACCTTGGTGAACTTTAACTTCAAGCTACAGCGGTAGCTGCTACATAAAGTAATATATTTTTCTTATAAGCTTTTACCCTGAGCACTTATACCAGTCTGTTTTAATATGAAAACCTAACAAGCTAACAAGAAGAGCTAATCTTTACACCCCCTACACCACGGTATACCGTGCTCTACACTATACAAATAGTTTGAATTTTTCCACCATCACTTAAAATTACACACGGACCAGCTCTCCACTAAAACAATAATTACTTTTTAAACAAAACTTAAAATCATAGAGAAAAATACAACAAAGTCGTAATTGCACTTTTATTTGCTCGGCACTGAAAATTTCTTCTCTTCCCTACAGGATCAAAAACCTTCACACAACATTTAAAATTCGAACACTAGTTTGCGACTAATTGCGAGTGATCGGATTTCGCCACACGAATTGGGCGCGAATGGTGTTGCCTTTCGTTTAGCGGGCTTTCCTTCGCGCGATGCTTGACTTAGAAATGTGTATACGAGAAGACAATGGGAAGAAGAAAAGTTTATTTCCTATACAGTTGATTCATAAAATGTACACCGATAAGTTTTAGAAATTTAATTCCATAAAAAATCTTAGTGATTTTTCATACATAGGTATTATAATGGTCATGCCAATCACTGACCGAAAGAATGAAAGGAATGAATAAAAAAGATTTCCCTTGGTTCCATTAAATTAATTTTGAGCATTCTTACAAAAAATGACGGTAATTGCTCTGGAAGACAGTCTTTTCTTACACTGAGAGGCTTTTGCGGTAGCTGTTGATATTATTGGAAGTGCAATAGTTGGGAGTGATTGAGCTCCTAACACTAAATAGTCAACAAACTATGAATTTAATACCCCTTTTTCGTGAACAACTACCAACATGTGCATCTAGAGACTAGTTTGAGTAAGTTTCTTAACCGCGTATATCTTTTAATCACTACTAAAATTATTTTGACACAAGAAGTTCATAGGAGTCATTCATAAGAAATTAGCACACATTGCTAAAATTAGATTATACAGCTAAAAAAGCGAGAAAAAACAGTATTCTTCCAAACTTGAAGCAAAAATTCTACATATGTAACAGTCGATTATCAATACTTTTTTGTTCATACGATAAGATTCATTCGGTCATAATAAACGGACGACTGTATTGCTTAGTGCCCATGAAAAGCAATACCTCAAATAAAAGATGAAAAAAGAATTTAACTGCCTTATGAAAGATTGAGTTACAGTCAGAGACCGTAAAATATTTTCAGTTCATTGTTCTCTTGTTATTTCAAGTTATATCAAGCACAAATTCGAAAATGAGAACACGGCGACATTGATAAACTGAATTAATAAAAATCTAAGCAATTCCATAAGTAGATTACTAACAAACAACTTGTAGTTTCATAATCACCTGCGCCTATCAGGTTCACGATCGAGATAGCCATGTGCTAGAGGTTCTGCCGCCGTGCGGCAGAGACCCGGGTTCGAAACTTGGCGCTGGCGGTAGCGATTTTCTCTGTTGGGTATAGGAGAAAAATTCCAAGCACAATACCCCACTCTACCCAGGTGTCTGAAATGGGTACCGGTCATGACCGGGGGAAAGCGTCATGGCGTCCTGGCGTTAGTTATAAGGCATTTGAAAATCCAATGTACAAGGTGATATGTATCAGGCTTGATTGGAAATAAAGCATCCGTAGATGCCTTCATTATTATTTATTATTTCAATGTGCAGTCTGTGTAGGTCTGATTGTCCGCTGGGGTGAATTGACGGGCAAAGACTACAACATCTCTCGACAAGTAAATTTGAGCGACTATAAGAGGGATAATGAATGACAATTTTTGGTTAACTCAGCTTTTTCCTGCCGTGTAGTTTATTGAAGGAAAACCAAGGAGAACTGGCTTGGATCTTGATCTCGGAGAGCTTGTCTAGGTGGGCAATCCGTGCCGGAGAGCCAGGCTGGCGTTGGCGAAGGCCGTCACGCGATGGAGTAGGCAGGGTGAGTGAGTTTTATTTGGGAACTTGAATTAGGCAATTTGAGATAATTGAGCGAGGGTCAATGACGTAGCTCAGGTAGAACTAATGACTCAAAATAAGGTGAGGTGTGAGTGAGCAAGTTAAATCCGGCTCATGTGAGCAGAAGCAAGTCGGCACATTAGCACATTAGCACATTAGCAGGAGCAAGTTAAGTTACTGCTCATATTAGCATAACATACTAGGATACTAGTAAGCCCAGGGAGATTATTAACTGTGAGTGTGTTGTGTTGTGATGACGTGGAGGTCCTGCAAGGAGTCCAACACACTGGATGAGCAGTCCAAGGAGACATCAAGGAAATTTCACACTGAAGTTATCCCAAAGTACATGATAAAACTCCCATAAAGTAGATCCCTCCGAGAAAAATCCTAAAGATCCAACACCAGCTAAGTTAAGGAAGGATAGGAAAAAATCAATTAAGAGATTCTGATACAAATGCTCTTGCTTTAAATGCAAGGCATGAAATTTAAGAATTTAGTAATTAAGGAAATGCTTAACATGAAGATTTAAGCTTCTTGATGTACTCTAGAAATTCTCCATAACGGTACAAGAATACAGAGAAAAGAAATTCCTAAAATTCATTTATAAATTCTACTGAAATTTACTGATAAATATCGTTTGCAATAATGAAGGAATAAAAGGAATATATATATCCCCAATGATAAAAGGAAAAGGAAACCTAAGCGTTGATTTCACAGACGGAACATACGCGAAGAAAAAAAAAACGAAAGCATGAAAATTCCGTGCGGCGATTTAGCCGGGTGGCTTTACACGTCGGCCTCAGCCAAGCCGCCAGCAATTTGCACACACTCAAGATAGGCAGATGGTAGTGGGTGTTTGTCACAAGAATGCGATGAGTTAAATTAAATTTTATTGAAATGTTTTATATTGAAAAAAGTGCGGTTACGTAAAGGTTTCAAAGAGTATGGAATTAAGAAATGAAATTCCAAAACTTAGCAAGCATAGACATGAATACTTTTCGTAATTTAAAACTACTGCAAGTCGGTTTGTAAAAAAAGAATAAATGCGACTATAACACATGCCTATAGTGAATTATAGTCACGGAGTAGTGACAAGAGACGACGGTGTGATGTTCCGCCATTACACAAAGACGCTATCGACAACGAACGCCGGCAATTCAGCCGCGTTCGTTCCGAGTATCGAATCATGAATGGAAACTGCAGGTATATACTATTGTAGTAAAGAAAGGAACGAACATGATTATGTTTTGATAATAAAATCATGACACGGAAATGCAATGCACATCTGACGCAAAATTTTACGCTAAGTCATTTAAACAATTTAAACAATTTATTTACCACAGGAGATACAGAGGTAGGTGATACAGAGGTAGAGTTTTACTTAAGTCTAGTACAATGGTCAAATTTGAGTATAGCTACCTGTGGGCCCGAATAAGTTCAGCGACTTCTGGGGCATCCTACCATCACGCTATTCTAGGGTGTACAAAAGTTTAACCTAGTTCACTTAACCTAGTTTCGCATTAGACTGATCATTGAGATGATTAACTCGATATTTTACAAGTCGGCTATATTTAACAGTATGTTCGATAAAACGATTCAAGAGCAGAGAGAAGATTGGTTATGGTACACAAGGCAAGTTACATTATGACATTATCATTAGTTACATGTAGGAGGCAAGATTTCGACACGGTGATCTTACACTACTAGTATTCTGATAAAGAGTGAGACTCAAGATGTCTTTTGAATACTTTGTACGAATTACATTCACGGATCTCTGCAGGTATAGAGTTCCAAGTTTTGGTTCCAATGAAGAGAATACTGTGTTGCGACCTGGCCTTTGAATAATAAGGAAGCATGAATTTACTTCTATTTCGGGTTAAATGGTCGTGATGACCAGTTTGCGCAGTCAATAATTGTCTTAGGCTATTGTCGCCATCATTTCTTAATGTTTTGTAAATGAAATTACAGATGGAGATTTTGTATAGATCCGAAAGTTTAAGTATTTGTAAATTTTTGAAAGAATCATTTGTGTGAGCATTATATTCTAGGTTCTTTACCGCTCTGACAGCCCTTTTCTGCAGAGTAAAAATTTTGTTGGTTTTATTTTTATCAGTTCCGTGCCATGCTTCTATTCCGTATTGCAAGTATGGAGAAATGAGCGTTCGGTAGAGCATTTGTAAAGCTGTTTCAGGCAGAAAATTTTTAACTTTATTTAGGATTCCGATGGATTTTGATAATTTAGAACTAATATGAGTGATGTGCTCTTTGAAGGTCAGATGTTTATCTATTATGATGCCCAGAAACTTACATGAGTTGGTTTCTTCGATTTCACCTTCGCCAATTTTAATGCATGGGAGAGATACATCTTTCTTGTATGAGAAAGTAATATAATTTGTTTTATCGATATTTAGGCTTATTTTATTAGCTTTGAGCCACGATGAAACCTTGTGAAGTTCAGTATTTATACTCTCCACAATCATAGCAGGATTTTGGTTCGGAAGGACCGCAGAAAGCGTACTGTCATCGGCAAAAAGTATGAATTTGAAGAATGATGTAGATTTTACAATATCATTGATAAAAATCAGAAACAAGAGAGGCCCGAGAACAGATCCTTGTGGAACTCCATGGCTAATTGTCTGTGGGTCTGATTTTGCGTCGTCAATGACAACGTATTGTTTCCGATTTGTTAGGTATGATCTGAACCAATCATGGGCAATCCCTCGAATGCCATAACAGTGTAGTTTCGATAATAGTATTTTATGGTCCACACAATCAAATGCTTTTCGGAAGTCAAGAAATACAGAGAAGACAGGCTTTCCTTCATCTATATTAGAATAGAGGAATTGTAAATGATTTAATATAGCCTGTGTTGTTGATTTTTTAGAGCGAAAACCGTATTGTTTATCGTAAAGAAATGATTTTTGTTCAAAATAAGAGTACACTTTTTTATACACAATCTTTTCGAATACTTTGCTAATAATTGGTAGAATGGAGATAGGTCGATAATTGTTTACACAGGTTTTTTCACCACTTTTAAAGATAGGGGTTACTCTAGCAACTTTGAGGGAGTTCGGGAAAGTGCCTAGTAAGAGAGACTGGTTAATAATATTTGATATCAGTGGGGCTACAATGTCAGCAATAACTTTAAGTACTTTAGTCGGAAACGTTTGTAACCCACTCGATTTATTTTTCATGTTGTTTATGCACGTAATTACATCGGAGGAGTTTGTAGGCGTAAAGAAAAAGGAGTTGGGTTCTCGAATATGATCCATAAATTCCAGGTGATCAGTAGGTTCACTTGGAATACCATCAGCTATTGTTTTCCCTACGTTTACGAAGAAGTTGTTAAAGAGATTAGCAATTTCTTTCTTCTCATGATATTTTACATTATCTTGAACAACATATTCAATTTTCTTTTTATCGGCATTATTCGGTTTACAGCAGGAGTTAAGGAGATGCCAAATCTTTTTAACGTCAGTTTTGAATTGAGTAAACTTGAGCGTAAAGTAGTTCTTTTTTGATGTTCTTATCTGGTTTGTTACATAGTTTCTAAATCGGTTATATGTTTCTCTAGATATTCGTCCTTCGCAAAGGAGGGCTAGGTACGCTTGACGTTTCTTTATATTTATCACGATGTCTCTGGTAATCCAGGGCTTATGTTTATTTTTCGGGGTAACTGTACGAGTTACAATTGGGCAACACTGATTGTATGCGGTCATTATAGTTTCAGTCAACTTTACTACTGCTTCATCAATGCTCGTAGTATTATTGTTTTGTTGAGAGATGTGCAATGTAGGCATTGATTCTTCTAGAACGGTGCGCATTTCTTCAAGATTTGATTCGTTTATTTTACGATATGAGTAAGTTTCAGCCCGTGCCTTGGTGCAAGCAATATAGACATTTTTCTTAATAAGAAAAACTGGGAAGTGATCTGATAAGTCAGAAGTAATTATTCCAGCAAGAAAATCACTAGGGTCTGTCATAAAGATATTGTCAAGCAGCGTAGCACACTCTGAGGTTATTCGTGTAGGCTTTGTAATGATCGGAAGGAAGGATTGAGACTGAAAGGTAGTTAGGAAATTAGAGATTGGTTCATGGCTTTCATGTTTCAGTAGATCATAATTGAAGTCACCGCATATTATTATGTCATTGTATAAGGGCCTGTTGAACTGAGAAATAATACGATTCAATTCATTCAGGAAGGATATAGGACAGGCTGTAGGAGGCCTATACACCGTTCCAAGCACAATGCGTTTACCATCTCTAAAAAGTTCTACGAAGAGTGATTCTATATGATCCTGATTCATGGTTGCACTTGCTATGGTTCTCGAGTCTATGTGGTTAGATATATATGTGCTGATGCCTCCGCCCCGCTGGTTTTTTCTTAGCGAATGGTAACTATGATAATTTTCAAATCGAATCATGTCTTTAGTCGAGTCATCTAGCCAGCTTTCGGTGAAGCTAATCACGTCTAGGTTATATTTAAGTTCAGTAATAGTACATTGTATCTCTTCCAATTTTGGATAGAGTGACCTACAGTTCCAACACAGGAGTGAGAAATCTCGGTCAGTTATTCGTATAGTTTCGTTGAATTCTGATATATTAGTATACCTACACTCTTGAGAGTCGTTTAGGTTTGGATATATTCTGTTCAAATGATTGAAATCTGGATCGATTTCCTCAAATATTACAGGGTGATCAGTCATTTAAAATAAGTAAAAGTAAGAATTAGGTACTATAGAGCTTAAGTCATGTTGAGAAAAAAAAAAAACACTGAATGAAAACATGCTACATCACAATTCCTACGCATAACTACGTATCCAAATAACACTGCACTGTCAACTATTAATACTCACTGAACACGAAGAAAGAACACGATTATTTTCTAACACTGATTACTCACGAGAAAAGTGCTGTGAGCGAGCTAGGCAACCGCCAAAGTAAGAGTGCTCTTTTTGAAACAGAGACGCGCCTTGCGCAGTATTGCCACCAGAGGGCTTCTCTCTCGAAAAATGTCAATTGTTATTTTATCGTCTCATGTATTTACACAAAAACTTCAATGATTACGGATTAGAAGTAGAAAATAATTAATAATAAATTAGAGTAAGATTTTTAATGCTACTAATTAATTTATTTAAGTGCGAATGGCAAATTTCTAATTTTTACGCTTATGTAGCGGTATGAGCTACAAGTCTGCTCAGCTCAGGTCAAAGAAAAGACGCAGCTTTCAAATGCCCAACTACTGCGCTTTCGAAAAAATAATTTTGTGTGCGTAATAGAGAATTAATTAACTCAAACATATAACGCTTAGCTTGACAGCGCTCAAAAAGCTGATTTTAATAGTGTGTTCAATACATTTATTTTTTAATTTTTTTGCCAATCCAGTGGGCAGGAAGCATCATAGTTTGAAAGTATAACCGTACAATATCGTTTAGAACATTTTTTAAATTAAATCATATGTAAAGATATTATCCTAACTGAAGAGTAAAATATTTACTACACAACATTGTTTCGGATGTATGCAGTAGTATATTGATCAAATTTATTTTACGACAAAAATTGTTTCTATGTTCAGAGACATTCAACTATTATGACAAAGAGCAAAAAAAAGATGAATATTGAAATCATTATTATTTTCTTACAGCTTAACTAAAATACATTGAATTGTTTAACATTTCACACATCAGAAGATGTATTTCTAAGAAAATGTTTGCCTTCGTCTCACTTCCTTCACCTTAGCAAAAAGACTAACTGCGCAGAACGTCTGCATTCAAGTATATCGAATAACATAAAAACAAGAACGGTTTTCTATTATTTGCAGAGCTCCAAATCTCGGTAAGAATAAATCAGGTATTATATTTGATTAAACCTTTACTTGTATTAATATCAAAATATTAACTGCCAAATGCCATAATAGCGCAGGCTTGTATTCTTGTTGAGCACACGCTCCTTACTGTAAGAAAATTTGTGCATATCTTCTAACCATAAGTACGTTTTAATATTAATATTTATAAGGCATATATCGTTTTGAGTTCAAAGAATAATAACAACTGAAATTTTAAAATATGGAGTTAATATTTAGTTTAAATTTGTTTATATTAATTCATTATATCGCCGAAACTCAAAACTTCTTTTCGCGACGTCAAAAATTGGTGGCATTTTGTTGATTCATATTACGGAATAAAAAGGATGTGCTTTAAATGAGGTTACATGTATGAAATATTGTATTTGTAAACGGCGTCGTATTTTGTCAAAATGATTTAGTAGTTTATAGAGAAGAATGGATTGAAACGTATGTCTCTACTTTTGGATCGTTTGCGGTAAATAAATTTTTATGCTGGAGAGAAGCTTGGATGAAATGCTAAGTAATTTTCTGCAAATTATTCTAAACTAACAACCGATTGCTAATTTTTAACGATAATTTTGATGGAGGGTTAAAATATAACTATGTTTCACTTAGTTTGAACAAGAATAAGTTTGATTTGATTAAAGTTTAACTTAAGTTTGATTTGATAAAAGTTTGAATTAAGTTTGATTTGATTAAAGTTTAACTTAAGTTTGATTTGATTAAAGTTTGAATTAAGTTTGATTTGGTTAAACTTTGAATTAAGTTTGATTTGATTAAAGTTTAACTTAAGTTTGATTTGATTAAAGTTTGAATTAAGTTTAATTTGATTAAAGTTTGAATTAAGTTTGATTTGATTGAAGTTTGAATTAAGTTTGATTTGATTAAAGTTTGAATTAAGTTTGATTTGATTAAAGTTTAACTTAAGTTTGATTTGATTAAAGTTTAACTTAAGTTTGATTTGATTAAAGTTGGAATAAATATCGATTTGATTAAAGTTTAAATTAAGTTTGATTTGATTAAAGTTTAACTTAAGTTTGATTTGATTAAAGTTTGAATTAAGTTTGATTTGATTAAAGTTTGAATTAAGTTTGATTTGATTGAAGTTTGAATTAAGTTTGATTTGATTAAAGTTTGAATTAAGTTTGATTTGATTAAAGTTTAACTTAAGTTTGATTTGATTAAAGTTTAACTTAAGTTTGATTTGATTAAAGTTGGAATAAATATCGATTTGATTAAAGTTTAAATTAAGTTTGATTTGATTAAAGTTTAACTTAAGTTTGATTTGATTAAAGTTTAAATTAAGTTTGATTTGATTAAAGTTTAAATTAAGTTTGATTTGATTAAAGTTAAAATTGAGTTTGGTTTGAGTAAAGTTAAAATTAAGTTTGATCAAAGTTTCAACTAAGTTTAATTTGATTAAGTATCAATTTGAATTAAACGAAATTGAAATCAAGTTTTTCTTTATTCAAATTGAAATTGAGTTGATTTCTTTAAACAATTAAAAAACTTGAATCGTATTAACTGGGAATTAAGTTTAAATTTAACTTCAAAATTCGCATAAAATTCATGCAATTTTTTAAAATTATTTGAATAAAAATAATTTCTCTACATTCACTTCTCAATTATATAAACTCAGTTATAATAGATGATCACACAACTTCAGTTACATGTTGAGTTGAAATTAAGTTCATTTGGATTGCACCGTAGAGTTAAGTTATAATGAAGTTTGATTCAACTCCAGTTGTTAGTTGGACAAGCAATAAAATTGAATAAGTTAATTCGAGCCTCCCTAACCCCAACGAAGGCGTTTCAAAGAGAGAAAGGATGGAATGGAGGCCCCACTTAGTTTGGAGTTAAGGGGAACGGGGAATTTATGCAAAAGCAGTGTTTCCACACAACACTCTTGCGCATAGAACAGTAATTGAGAAGAAGTTACTCTTAGCTTGAGACCTCACACCTTCCTCATGGGATCACCATTTCCCATAGATATATAAATTTCATCCCTCAGGGATCGCTATTTCTCATAGATATATAAATTTCATCCCTCAGGGATCGCTATTTCCCATAGATATATAAATTTCATCCCTCAGGGATCGCTATTTCCCATAGATATAGAAATTTCATCCCTCAGGGATCACCATTTCCCATAGATATAGAAATTTCATCCCTCAGGGATCACCATTTCCCATAGATATAGAAATTTCATCCCCCTTGGATCGTTGTTTCCCACAGATCCATAAGTCGTATCCCCCTAAGGGATCCAGAAAATTTAGATCTCGATCAACATACAACTCAGATAACCCTCAAGAATTTTGAACCACTTATCCAATCCACGTTCTCAGTCGCTCACTCATATAAGCTTCCAGTCATAAGCTTTGCCCTAGAAGTCGCTGAACTTGTTCGGGCCCACAGGACCCTTACTCTAGTTCGACCATTGTACTAGACTTAAGAAAAATTCTACCTCTGTACCACCTGTGGTAAATAAATAAATTGTCATCTTTCCTTGGATGAAATATCCAAGAGAAAAAGTTTGAATATTTCTCTGTACAACATAATAAGCTCGTGACACGGCTTTTGTACACCTCGTATTGTTTGTTCATCAAATACGGACATTTATGTTATGAAATTCTCAAAATCCAATGTGTTGCTTATCACATTTTATTCATCGCCTTTTTCGGAATAAATAAAGAAAAAGTAAGAAGAGAAAAACCAGTTTATTTCTAAAAAAGTTGACACGTGAGATAGGGCCTACATGACAACATATTGGCTTTTAAAAAATTCTTAAAATCAAACCTTCGTAGACAAACATCCGTTTATTTCTTTACATTCCTTGCATATTACATTTCATGAATCAACTTTTTTGGGGAATAAACTGTTTAATTTTTTTCACATTCCATGCACATTACAATTCATGCCTCCCTTTTTTTAAATTAACTTTTTTCCTTCACATTCTTTGCATATTAAATATCATGCATCAAATTTTTTGGGAATTAACGGCTCATATTGCCTTTCTTACCTGCTCAACAGATCACATGGAGACCGATGACCAGGAGACAGAAGGGGCTAGATCGTACGTCAGTGCGGCGGTGTGGGCTGCCTACAGCGAGTACGAGAGGCAGAGTCTGTGCAGCCAGTACGACAACTACGTCAAGATGCGACAGATCGGTGAGTCAAGGAAACAAGTTTAGAGTCATTTCTATGGGAGAAAATACACCTCTTGTTCGACTGGCGAATAGAACGTTCGGCTACTGAATAGAACGGCTTTATTTCAAACAAACTTTATGGCATCACCATTGCGACATGTCGTTAGGCCAATAGTAGGGTCAGATTTGGGGCTAGCAGTGTTTCACACGGTAGAGGAAACAAGGTAGGGTCATTTCTATGGGAGAAAATACGCCTCCTCTTGTCCGGCTAGCGAATATAACGGTTTTATTTCAAACAAACTTTATGGCGTCACCATTGCGACATGTCGTTAGGCCAATAGTAGTGTCAGATTTGGGGCTAGCAGTGTTTCACACGGTAGAGGAAACAAGGTAGAGTTATTATTATGCTGGCTTGAATTTTTGAGGCTTTGAGGCGCTTGCATTTTCAGTTTTATTTTTTGATAAGCGTTGGCATTTCTTGATTTTAAAGTAAAAGACACGATTGCTCGAAAGTGTTAAGCTACAATAGAAGCAAAAATTTGGTGATAAAGGTTAGAATCTTTCAAAGAAGACCGGAATTTTTTGATAAATGTTCGGATTTCCTTACAAGGATTAGATCATATGCTAGTTTAAGCCTCCTAAATCGCTTCACAGGCGTTCCAAAGAGAGGAAGGCATTATTTAATATGGACTTGAGAGAACGTGGAATCTATGCACAAGAGTCACAGAATCGGTAAATTCGGAAAGAAGCTAATAAATTATAATAAAAGTTGAAGAAGAAAGTAGTAGGTGCTGAAAACCAGCAGGCCAGCAGTGAACCTAAAAAAAGGTCATTGAAAAAACGAAAAATGTTATTTCAGCATAAAGATTTAGCGAATCACACACAGTATGAGAGTGGTTATATTGATTCTTAGGGTCCACCAGGATCTACAGTGATAGATGCAGGAGTAAAATGCTAGCATTAAATTAATACGATTGAAAAATGCTGTCTACCTACATTGAAGAAAACATCGGCATCTAAGGATGCTTTATTTGCAATCAAGCCTGATACATATCATCTTGTACATTGGTTTTTCAAATGTCTTTAATAACCAGGACGCCATGATGGTCTCCCCCAGTCAAGACCGGTACCCATTTCAGACACCTGGGTAGAGTGGGGTATTGTGCTTTGAATTTTTCTCCTATACCCAACGGAGAGAGTCGCCAGCCAGCACCGGGATTCGAACCCTCGATGCCTTCACGGAAGGGCGGGTTCTTCAACCCATGGATACAACGACATTGTACACATGTGTTAGGTCACATCATCTAAAAAACTTTTCTTTTGTTCATCTAACCGAGTTTTCACGATTGAATGGAAGCTGTAACTTAAAAATGCTGCAGTCTTTTTCGATGGTGTGGTTATCTCATCACTTAACATTACTGTAATTACGGCTTATCACTGTTAACTTACAATTATTTTAACTATGTAAAAAAATGTTAGAAAAATTCCTGTTAACTCGTCTCTTCAGGCATCGCCGTCGCGCCTCCGCCGTTCATGCTGACTCAGCAACCAACCGCCGGGCAACAGCCAATCACGAGCGAGCCCGGGACGAGTGGCCAGCCAATCAGAAGCGTTCCTCGCAAGCGCAAGCGCCGCAGCACTTCAGATGACGAGGAAGATGAAGACTGGACGCCTGATAAAGTGAACACGAGACCGAGACGCAGCTGTGCCAGGTTAGATTATTAAATTATTCGTTAGTTTAAGCCTCCCTATCCTCAACAAATGAGATCCAAAGAGAGGAAGGAAGAAGGCACCATTTAGTATGGAGTTAAGGGAACGTGGAATCTATGCAGAGAGGGCTCAGAAACAGTAAGATGAGAAAGAAGTTCATGAAACAAGATCAAAGTTGAAGAAGAAAGTAGTAGGTGCTGAAAGAACAGGACAGCAGTGAACCGAAAAAAGATGGTCCGTAACAAAACATAAACCTATGTTATTTTAACAAAAAGAAGGCCTACCTAACTTTTAGCTCGGGTCCTCACATTGTCCCCCTGGGAGCGCTAATTTGCTGTGCCAGGTCTGTGACTTCTTATATGCTAGTGTACAAAGCACGTCTTGCTAGTTATTTAAGTTAATTTAACACTTTGAAAGCAAATAATTAAACTAAAGTTTAATTATATTCAACTCATTATTAGACGTTAACTGTAGTAAGAAATTTTGAAAATAGCAAACATGAACTAGATCGTCCTTTTATTTAGCTTTGATTGAGCGTTCATGAAAATTGAGTTTGTGACTACTGGTCGGTAAGTAGCTTTATAAAAACTCCTTCCGTGTACCACCGGTGGCTCACGTTGCAGTCTAAGGGCTAACAGTACCTTAGATGCGTTGATTTATTTGCTTGTTGTCCGTTGCTTCCTTCTCTCTGTGACGCTCACGACGCTCAATGACCGTATCTGTGATACGAGTTTCACCAGTGCACAAGTACAAGAATATTTTAATGGCGGGTACTGTTGGGATGGATATATTTGTTGGGCATCCACAGCTGGAGGATTTGTTGAAGGGAAACCTTGAATCCTGTCATTTCTGACGGGCCGTGTACACTAGTGAACATATAATCTTTTCTAGATAGGACACCATCGAAGTCATAAACACACAACATTCTCTTCATAAGACACATAAGTAACAAACATGTCAGGACGCCATTGAAGTAACAAACATACAACATTCTCTACATAGGACGACACCGAAGTAACAAACACACAACACTCTCATCACGAAAACACGTAAGTGACAAACATACAACCTTCTCTACACAGGACGACACCGAAGTTCAAAGCTCCCGCATTCAAGCGGCCGGCGACTTGCGGCAACCCTCCCAACAAGCGCGGCAAGAGCAACATCAGGCCGATCGTTGGCACCCGCAACTCTGCGGTCAGAGGCAGCAGGATCGTGCCCAAAAAGCTGCTGTCTAGCGGAACCAACCAAGGGCGGCGCGCTGCTGAAGAGGACGACCTACTCAGCACCTGCCAGTGGGAGGTGCTGGAGCAGTGGCCCTTGGTGGGGGTGCTGTGTCCGGTGCGATACGGCGCCAGGATTAGGACAAAGGTGGGGCAGAAAAAAAAAGTTTATGTAAAAAAAAATCTAAAAAAATTAAATGATGTGGGGTATTTTGGGTGAATTTGATGCATGGAATGTATGATGATATGGGGCATTTTAGATATATTTGATGGATGAAATGTATAATGATATGGGGTATTTTAAATAAATTTGATGGATGAAATGAATATAACATGGGATACTTTGGGCAAATTCGGTGGATGAACTGTATAACACTACGGGGTATTTTAGTAAAAATTATTGTATGGAATATGTAATGATATGGGATGTTTTAGATAAACTTGATGCATCAAATGTGCTACGAGAAATAAAATATGGGATATTTCAGATGAATTTGATGCATGCAATGTGATAAAAGAAATTAAATATAATATATTTTAGATAAATTTAATGCATGAAATGCTACGAGAAATAAAATTTGAGATATTTTAGATAAATTTGATGCTTGAAATGTAATAAATTGGGTTGGTTAATTTACTTTTACGAATGTTTCAATGCAGATGAATTTTGTAGAGGGCTGTGCCAAAATAGGGCCTGTAAGCTAACGGTTGAATAACGGTACAACATAGCTTTTAGTACGCGTTCGAAGTACATCTATGGTTTCGAAGAGCCAAGGAAGGTGCGGTTCAGGGGTAATTTTGTATTATTTTAGGAAGGCAGAGTAATTGAGCTAGGTAGCAGCTAGAAAGGACAAACCTGAGCCAAACAAAGGTTCTCAAACAGGAGTAAATTTACACCTAGGGGGTAAAACATTATATAATCGGGGATAAATAATTGAAGTGCCGATAATTTAGAAATGATTCAATCAAATTTAATTTTGCAGAATGAGAGAAAAAGCGAAGAAAGAGCGCGTGTTTTGTATGGGAGTAGGGGGGGTAGATGGAGAAATACATAGAGCCGAAAGGATCAATGATGGAGGAAAGGTTGAGAACGGCTGTGCAAGAAGGAAGTAAGTTGTCGCATGATATCAAAGAGTTACCCACAAAACTGACCTATCAAGGGCCATGTACGCTAAATGAAAGTTCATAACGGCGGTAGAATATTGATGAATAAAAATAAAACGTATACTTTTCCAGATAGATTAAAGAAGAGTTTTACTCAAAAACAGTTGTCTCTCACACACAGTTGCTGCTACTAGATGGTCAGAAGGAAAGGGATCTGTGGTCGAAGTATTGTCAAAAGCTCTCTCTAGAGCAAGCTCAGCGTGATGGCAATACACCTTCTTGTTCTTCTTCACAAGCACTCAACGTTTCTGCAAACAATTCTTCTTGGTCTCAAATGCCACAGATTTGTGCAAGTACTTCTTCTCAAGCATCCCATCTTCCAGAAAGTACTTCTTTCCCAACCTTCAACCTCTCAGGAAGTACCCCTGCCTTTGACCGAATCCTTGCTATCATCAGATACAAGAGCTTGAACTACGTCAAGTGTCCTTTGGAGTACCGAGGGAACGGCATAAACGCCATTGTCGCGGTAGGGGAGACAACTGGAACCACAAATTGTGTTGGGGTGAAAAGCATTGAAGTTGCTGGAAAACGTAAAGAAGATCAAGTTACCAAAAAAGAGAAGAGTGTACAGGAGGTAACTGGAGGTGAATGTGTTGTGAAAGAAGCCGGAGTTTCTGGAAGCCTGAAGGAACAACGAGAGGATGTAACTCGTAAAATGTCTGAGAAGGAGAAATTTACAGAGAATGAGGCGTCTGATGAAATTGAAAACAACAAAACATTTTCCAATGTAAAAGGTATTTTCCATACTGGAGACCTATCTTGTTTCGGAGACGGTGAGTCGAAGATGAAAATCAATTTCGCGCAAGAAAATACAGTTCTCAGGAATGAATCTTCAGACGAAATTCAAATATTAGAAGAATTCATCACAAAAAAGACACTCCTTTCCAGTAAAAAATCACCTGATGCAACAAATAGTCAACTAGAAGCTATACCACACGACAAAACTGGTGTAGCACTCCATGAAACCTGCCTCCCTCTTACTCAAATCAACAAGAAACTAAGTGACACAGGACCCACCGTGGTTTATACTGACAAGAAACTAAGTGATATGAGACCCACTGTGGCTTTAATTAACATAAAACTAAGTGAAACAGGTTTTACTGGGGTTCAGATCAACATGAAACCAAGCGAAACAGGCCCCGCTGTGGCTCAAATCAATATGAAATCAAGCGAAACCGGCCCCGCTGTGGCTCAAATCAACATGAAACTAAACGAAACAGGTCTCACTGTGGCTCAAGTCAACATGAAACAAAGCGAAAAAGGTCTCCCTGTGACTATAACTAACCAGAAGCTGTTGAAAACTGATCTTTCCCAAGACGAAAATGAATTTTTCGAGAACGAAAAGGAAACTGACTTCGTTCCAGAACGTGATCAGCAAGAATGGGGGAGTGTGATAGAGACGCTCCAGCATCTCAGCATGGAGGAACATGGGAAGGTTAACGAAGAGGTGCCTGCGTCTCAAGGTAAGTGCAATACTCAAATTGTTTGCACCTTATTTCTAACAAACCTAAGTGAGGCTTTTTCATTTTAGTTTATTATTAAATGGTAGTGAATGAAATTGTAACTTTTCGAGTATAATTAAGTAACAGTTATTCTAGGTGTCGGGAAACCCTTTTTTGCTCAGGGAACTTTCTAACTAGGATCGAGTTTTTCTGCTGAAGAGGAACAAATATCAACAAAAAATGAGCAGTGTTCAAGCTTTTTAAATATTATATCAGGGTGCTGATGATTCTATACCTAGAGTTAGTTTCCATACAGTATTCAGGTCTTTGTAGATACCAAAAGGGATACCCATTTTTATGTGGTTGATAAGCCGATGTTATTGAATATTGTATTGAAGTGAATTGCTCCAATATTCTTCATTGTTATTTATGTTACCATAATTATTATTATTATTATTCTAGGGTTATTGCTATTTAATTTTCAAGAGAGGAAAGAGGGAGGCACCGTTTGGTGTGGAATTAAGAGAACTGGTAATCTACGCACAAGGTGCGCCTCCACACCCTGCGCATAGAAACATGTTTAAAAGAAGATTATGGAAGAAAATAACAGGTGCTGTAAAAAGGACAGCAATGAATAATAAAAGTTGGTCCGTAACTAATCAAAAAACCTATTCTTAAGTCGTAGGCGAGATGAGCGAGCAATATTAATATAATGTTAGATCAATATAATTGATTTTCTCGGCAGGTACTACGAAAGATAGAGAAGTGCCCACACACAAGAGCAGTAGTTTAGTGCCCAGTGAAAATTGCCAAGATGATCAAGTTGTGCCCGTCTTGCCAGCTGTACAACCACCTGCGTCTCTTGAGCCATCTGCGTCATTTGAGCCATCTGCGTCATTTGAGCCATCTACGTCATTTGAGCTATCTGCGTCATTTGAGCCATCTGCGTCATTTGAGCCATCTGCGTCATTTGAGCCATCTGCGTCATTTGAGCCATCTGCGTCATTTGAGCCATCTGCGGCATATGAACCACCTGCATCATTTGAGCCATCTGCGCCACTTGAGCTACCTGCGTCATTTGAGCCATCTGCGTCATTTGAGCCATCTGCGGCATATGAACCACCTGCATCATTTGAGCCATCTGCGTCACTTGAGCTACCTGCGTCATTTGAGCCATCTGCGTCATTTGAGCCATCTGCGTCATTTGAGCCATCTGCATCATTTGAGCCATGTGCGTCATCTGAGCCATCTGCGTCATTTGAGCCATCTGCAGCATATGAACCACCTGCATCATTTGAGCCATCTGCGTCACTTGAGCTACCTGCGTCATTTGAGCCATCTGCGTCATTTGAGCCATCTGCGTCATTTGAGCCATCTGCATCATTTGAGCCATGTGCGTCACCTGAGCCATCTGCGTCATTTGAGCCATCTGCGGCATATGAACCACCTGCATCATTTGAGCCATCTGCGTCATTTGAGCCATCTGCGTCATTTGAGCCATCTGCGGCATATGAACCACCTGCATCATTTGAGCCATCTGCGTCATTTGAGCCATCTGCGTCACTTGAGCCACCTGCATCATTTGAGCCATCTGCGTCATTTGAGCAATCTGCGTCATTTGAGCAATCTGCGTCATTTGAGCAATCTGCGTCATTTGAGCCCTCTGCGGCATATGAACCACCTGCATCATTTGAGCCATCTGCGTCACTTGAGCCACCTGCGTTATTTGAGCCATCTGCGTCATTTGAGCCATCTGCGTCATTTGAGCAATCTGCGTCATTTGAGCAATCTGCGTCACTTGAGCCACCTGCGTCATTTGAGCAATCTGCGTCATTTGAGCCATCTGCGGCATATGAACCACCTGCATCATTTGAGCCATCAGCGTCATTTGAGCCATCTGCGTCACTTGAGCCACCTGCATCATTTGAGCCATCTGCGTCACTTGAGCCACCTGCGTCATTTGAGCAATCTGCGTCATTTGAGCAATCTGCGTCATTTGAGCCATCTGCGGCATATGAACCACCTGCATCATTTGAGCCATCTGCGTCATTTGAGCCATCTGCGGCATATGAACCACCTGCATCATTTGAGCCACCTGCATCATTTGAGCCATCTGCGTCACTTGAGCCACCTGCGTCATTTGAGCCATCTGCGGCATATGAACCACCTGCATCATTTGAGCCATCTGCGTCATTTGAGCCATCTGCGGCATATGAACCACCTGCATCATTTGAGCCATCTGCGTCACTTGAGCCATCTGCGTCACTTGAGCCATCTGCGTCACTTGAGCCATCTGCGTCACTTGAGCCATCAGGGTCACTTGAACCATCTGCGTCATTTGAGCCATCTGCGTCACTTGAGCCATCTGCGTCACTTGAGCCACCTGCGTCACTTGAACCACCTGCAACGCTTGAACCACCTGCAACGCTTGAACCACCTGCAATGCTTGAACAACCTGCAATGCTTGAATCACCTGCAATGTTCGAACCACCTACAAAGCTTGAACCACCTGCAATGCTTGAACCACCTGCAACGCTTGAACCACCTGCAACGCTTGAACCACCTGCAATGCTTGAACAACCTGCAATGTTCGAACTACCTGCAAAGCTCGAACCACCTGCAATGCTCGAACCACCTGCAACGCTCGAACCACATGCAATGCTTGCACCGCCTGCAATGCTTGAACCACCGGCAATGCTTGAATTTGCAATTGCACCTATATCTGCTGCTCTAAATGTGCCCGCAATCACCACAGACAACGAACCCAATGACGGTAACAACGTTCTGAAAACCCAAAATTCTTCAGAAAATCTCTACGTCAACGAAGGTTCATGCCAAAATAGTGTGGCTGTGGTGGACACCGAAATGGACGAGTTGGTTTCAAGAGGCAAAAATAACGGCGTCCCAGAGACTGTATTCGATAAGTCTGAGTCCGATTATCAGTGGGATGACTTAAACAAAATTATCAAGCGTAGCGAGACAAATGTTGAAGAACGAAATGTGACAGATGCGGAGGTACCAACAGTGGTAGAAGTTAGGCAACGGGATGGGCCGTTGGTGGTCGACGTTGAAAAAGGTGGGATGCCTGAAGTCATTGACATTGAAAAACAGCAAGCATCTGTACTTGACATCGAAAAAGAACGTGCGGCAATACTCGCCATCGAAATAGAATTAGCGCTTTGTGGTGAACGTGTGAATAATGAGCAAGGTTATTCAAAAATAGACGTCACAAAAAAACATAAGCCAGAGGTAGAGGTAATTGATGTTGAAATGGAAGGGGTGATCGAACTTGAAACTGCTAATGTAGAATATCTGTCTAAGGCAGTGGACGTTGAAAAAGATTCTTTTGAGAAGAATACAGTAGACAACGGACTTGATTCACCGTCTCAAAATAATCGGAAAGAAACTCTGTTTGGAGGCTATGATTCGACACCAAAGGTTAAAAAAGGCAAATTCGAAAGCACATTCGAGGGAGAATTCAAGAAGTTTTTGATGGAAACAGAAGTAAAAACATTAATAAACATGTGCGAAGAGCAGCCTGAACCGCAGAAGGAAGCTCTGCAAAGCTTTCAGGTGAAGTACGAAGAATTTACAAAAAATAATCCGCTGAACTCTCATGACGAACAAATAAATGCAAGCCTCTTCTCCCACGGACAACTGATGCCATCAACGAAAAACCACCCAGAAACCTTGAAGGAACTGACGGTAGATGAAGAGTTTGAAGCATTAGTGCCTTGTGATTATGGTGAAGAATCTATTAGTGACTTCTTAGAACCATTTTACCAGAAAACGCAGCCTGAAAAGCGGCAAAATTGTTCTGCAACATCAAAACCAGACATAAAGATAGAAGGAAAATTATCGGAACCTACGCAAATGAATTCGCAATCCGTGCAGAAAAATGAAAGCGTTGGTAAAAATCTCGAAGCCCTTCTTTGGGAGTACCCTGAAGAGCTCCGTGAATTCAGGCAAGACAAAAAGTCATGTATGATTTCTGATGCATCCGATGCCGCAAAAATAGAGACTCGTGCAAGGCGTGACTACAACGTCTCTGAAACAAAACACGTCGATCCTGATTGCAAAAAAATACAATCAAAAGAGAAAAGTGAAGTATCAGCAGAAGTTAGCGGAGATTACGTGGACAACATTTGGGGCGAAATACCTTTTGATCTCATCGACGAGGCAAACCGCTACATTGATAAGCACGGCGAACCAGAAATACTTCCAGAAGTGATGGACCTGTTCTTTGATGAGCTCGAAAAAGAAGCTTTACAAGATGACATCGTGCGAGAACTGTACGAAGCAAACGGACTGTTCGATTTTGCCATGCCTGAAAAAGTAACTTCTGTGGAAGATTGCCTGCTACAACCAAAGGCTGAAGCGGAAAACGCAGCGTTTGGTGCTGAAAAAATTACATCAGACAATGACATTGCGGAACCTCTTTTGAACTTTCCAGCTGTAGACTATCTGCCAGCATCAAAAGAATGTGACTTACAAGCAACTCAACCTCTATTGGCAGATACTGGAAATACTTCTGACGCAATTCAGGTGGAGTTCTCTGAATCTAAAACACTTATACGTGGTGAAATAGAAACTGTCATTAGAAATGCTGAGGATGCTCAAATCCTTGAAATGAAAGCTGACATGGAAAATAAAAGTGCAGATTTGATGGAAACATCTTCGAAAGAAAATATTGAACAATTAAGTGACAAAATATCATCTTTGACAGCAAACCTTGCCCTGGATTCAGATCACATTCAGAACAATGATGATGAGAAATTACTTGGAGTAACCAACGGACTGACAAATACACATGAACTGGAAAATATAAAGACGTCATCTCACCGCAATGATGAAATCCCATCAAAAACCGGAGACATTGATGAAATTCCAACAAAACCAGGAAACATTGATGAAATCGTGTCAAAAACAGGAGAAATTGATGAAATAGTATCACAAACAGGAGACATTGATGAAATCTCATCAAAAACAGGAGACTGCCACAGGATCGAGTCTGTCACTGATGAACCGATAAAGCAACTTCCTGCCAAAGAGGAATGCGAGTTAGATGAAAATAATAATGAAATGGTTTCAGCGTCTTTCGAAAGGAATACGGAGATAGTGACGGCTATTGATGAAGATATTACAGATTCTTCAAACAGTCCACAAGGCGTAGAAAAACTGAACACTGAATTAGATCTTCAAACACCTTTTGCTGCACTCCAAGAAATCGACCCTATTACAAATATCGAAAAAGAAAACGACGTAACTATCATAGACACTGTGGAAGCAAAACCAGGAATTTCCGATCACGCCAAAAGTGACGGGTCTGAAGAGTCGAATGAGAGGAGGTACCCAAAAAGAAGCTCGGGTGCTCACACCTACGTCGACGAGAACGAGTTTGCAGAAGAGGAAGTTGTGTGTGAGTACTCTTTGTTATTGTGTTGTTTGAGTGTGAAGTGAGGGTTCAATCAAAACTACTTCTATACTGAAATCATCATAAGTGAATACTCAAGCTACACATGTTTGTGAATTACAGAAATTGCTCTGTTCAGTTGCGTAAATTTTAGAAATGCTGAGTATAATGTAAAAGCTGACACATAAAATGGTGAACAAAATGAAAAACTGATATAGTATTTTAAATATTTCTGCTCAATTGAGTAAATTCAAACAAACAAAAAATAAAAAAAATTATTCATGAATCCATAGGCTAGAGATCGACTCACAATAAAATAATTTAAATGTTTCGATATTAAAGGAAAAGTCAATTACGTACATTTACGCAGCGAATAAAAACAATTTCCTGACAACCAATTGCCGTATGAATATAACAGGGCTTAGCATATTAGACAAATTTAATATCATTCAACATTTTTTTGTATTAACTACTTTTCAAACTTTATTTTTTAACGATTTCAAGACATATTTCCATGTATACTTATGTATATTACAGTATGCATAAGTCCATGACCCAAATAAAATCTTAGATGGCAAACCTGCATAAATCAGAGAGAATGTTTCAAACATTGCAGACTGCGAGCACTGCCAGATGGAGCGATGCGGGCATTGTCCTCACCACGCCACTGTTCTTCTACTGGACCACCCAGTAAGTTGACATTCAATGTTATAAGAGGTGATGTTACATCGTTCTCAACATGGGAAGTTACCACGTTGACTGCGATGGGTTTAACCGAAGTTCAATATTCAATTCAAATTTATTTAAAGTTAAAATTTGACAGCAATTTTTATAGTGGGTTCATTTAATACCATTAATTTAACAAGATTGTTAAAATTTTTCAAACGACCCATCAATGGGTTGCATTGCAAGCAACATGTTAAAGTGTTAAAACGCATCCTTAGTGCTTTCATTTCCAATGAATCAAAATGGAGGAATACTTCAGATAACAAGCTACCTCGCGCATCTAAATCATCAAGCAAAAAACTTCTTTTCAGGTACCACGCGTGCTACCAAACAGAGCAAAGTTGACCGCCCCTTGGCCGCTGGTGGTAGGCGTATCCAAGATACAAGGCGCCGGACAAGGCGTGTTTACCAACGCTGAGCTCCCTTGCTGCCTTATCTTTGGTCCTTACCAAGGCAAAACCTTTGCCAAGACAGTCGACAGTTCGGAGTCAGGCTACGGCTGGCAGATACGGACCACCCGAGACAAGAACCTCTGTGTAGACGCTGCGGACACGACAACCAGCAACTGGATGCGATATGTTAACTGCCCTAGAACCACAGCTGAAGTGAACCTCGTCGCGTTCCAGTTCCGAGAGAACATTTACTACAGGACCATCAAAAGTATCAAAAGGTGCGTAGCTTCAAAGTTTCTCATGTAGCTTTACAGTTTGGAGAGAAGCTTCAAAATTCAGAATGTTTTTTTTTCAAGTTTGGTGAGCTGCTTCGAAGTTAGGTACAAGCTTGAAAGTTAAGTAAGTCGTTTCAAAGTTTTGTATGCAGTTTCAAAGTTTTGTACGTTGCTTCAAAGTTTGATGCGTTGGTTTGAAATTAATTTGTTATTTATTCAATCTTAGAACCATGTTATCAACTTATTAGAATATTGAAGAAGGAATAAAATTTCATTCTAACGTATTTATTAATAAAAATATATTTTTTGCGACTCATTTTTTCCTTTTCTAGCTTGTGATTAAATTTACTACACAACTATTTTGTACTCTCAATGACAAAGCAAAAGAACTTTTCAAATTGAAATGAAAACTGTTTAGCTATCTATTAGTCTGTAGAAAGCTTACTTCAAAAACATAGTATTTAGTATGAGTAATATTTGAGCACATCCTGATTTCAAGTTCTTTGTACCTACAGCGGGGCAGAGCTGATGGTGTGGTACGGAGACGACTATGGCAGAGAGCTCGGTCTTGCACCCATCGTTCAGCAGCAACACACTTCTGGGGCACGTGAGTCCATGTATAGGATTTATACAATACTCATAATAAAAATTGGAACATATATTGACAGTTACATTATATGAAAAAGTTACACATGGAAAGTTAAAGGATTTGCATCACGCAGTACGTTGAGAAGTTGAAAAATTAAAAAATATCTTTCAGAAATTGAAAATTTAAATTTTCTTATTATTTTTAAAATATCATCATTTAGTTCATGTTTAACTCACTAGTTAAAAATTGAAATTATGCTTACATTAACCCATTGCGCTAATATCCTCATTAGATACACACGACGGATTAAAACTCACGGACTGCTTTTATGGATTTTGGGAGAACACTTCTACTATTAAGCAGATGGCATCCGCTGATAAGCCTCATCCTGTGAGCAAGAAATGTATCACAAGCAGGAAAAATTCAAACTTTATATTTCCAAAAGGCAACGCGGGCCGAATGAAAAACATAAAACTCTACGAGAAAACTAAACCCATGAGTCCTATTCCGAAAAAATCTGACCCAAGTTCTTCCTCCAACATACCTAAGCAGAATTCAGGAAATAGTAATAGCTCGTATCACTCAAAAATTTTAAGCAACGACCCAGATCTTCTGAGCAACAGCGACAGCTCAGCGAACACTTCCATGACGTCAAGGGTATCACTGATACCAGCGCCGACGACCAGCTAAGCGGAGGGACCAGCGTGACATCAGAGAGTATCACTGATACCAGCTCCTGCGACCAGCCCAGCGAGACTGAGAGCGGCAAAAAAAAGCGTTTTGGATGCGAGCTGTGCAAGTATAAGACAGCGTGGTCCAGCGATTTGAAGGTACACATGCGCACACACACCGGTGACTTGCTGCAGTGTGAGCTGTGTCAGTTTAGGACAGCGCGGTCCGGCCATTTGAAGAGACACATGCGCACACACACCGGTGACCTGCTGCAGTGTGAGCTGTGCCAGTATAGGACAGCGCGGCCCAGCCATTTGAAGGCCCACATGCGCACACACACCGGTGAATTGCTGCAGTGTGAGCTGTGCCAGTTCAGGACAGCGCAGCCCGGCAATTTGAAGACACACATGCGCACACACACCGGTGACTTGCTGCAGTGTGAGCTGTGCCAGTTTAGGACAGCGCAGTCCGGCAATTTGATGACACACATGCGCACACACACAGGTGACTTGCTGCAGTGTGAGCTGTGCCAGTTTAGGACAGCAAATTCCAGCCATTTGAAGGCACACAGGCGCACACACACCGGTGACTTGCTGCAGTGTGAGCTGTGCCAGTTTAGGACAGCGTGGTCCGGTTATTTGAAGGCACACATGCGCGCACACACCAATGAATAGTTCAACATAAGTAAGATAAAGATTTGTAATGGAATTTAAAACTATTTATCTACAATATTTGGAATCGCAAGATCAGAAAACCAATATATTTTCGAAATTCAACATACTACTAAAAAGATAGAAATTTCTGAATGTGCTTTCAAAATGAGCTCATATTTAAGCTATTTTTACCTGCTTCAAATAAGAATGAGAACGATATTCCATCAGTAATATTTCACAATTTTGTTCATAACAATATTTTAATCAAAAATATAAAAAACTGAGCATGCAGTTTGTCACATCATCCATAACCAAGAAAATTTTGAGTAATCATATCAATCGAAATTGCAATACTCCACGTATTTGAATACTCCAAGTATTATAATGTAGTCTACGTCCAAATGAGAAAAAATCTTACTTTTCCCTAAACGTTAATCAAACTAATAACAAAGTTGAGGTTTTCTATAGTTCATACGCGTTTTGATATAAAAAGTATATTAGTAGCCATTTTTTTCTTGAAAGGACAAAATAGCCATTGTGGTGAAATGTAAATACTAATATATTTCCATGTTATTTTAAATAAATCTCTATTTTTCACATTCGTTTAAAATGATGCACTTTGACTGTACATATTGACTAAAACGGCGTGACTGGAATCTATACTTCCTTCATATGCAGAGTTCTTACAATAAAAACGTTTTTAAATGAATTGTGAACTATTTACCCATAAGAAAATATTTTATAACGTTTCAAGTGAGAAAATGTACGCTTCTCGTTTCAAAATGGACAAGGTTTTTCATAAAAAGACAAAAATGTGCTTCACTGATGTGACCAAACATCGTGTCAAGTTTACAGTCCTCACAGAATTCTGTTGATAACAAACATACTGTATGCACGTGAAATAATGCTGAGTGCATTATAAATATTACTGCTTTCACTACATATTAATGCTCAGTAAAAAAATTATAGAACTCTGTCGACCATAAGGCAAGAAAATAAACATCACGATCAACTGATTTACTAAAGATGTTATCGCACAAAACACTGACGCTATGTTTGCAGGAAAAGGAGATCTCTATCTATAGATACAGAGTATGATCTCTATAGTGATCTCTATCCCGTATACAGAGTGCCCACGAAAAATGTATCCCACTGATTAATAACCTAGGACTCAATATTTTTTATTTTTTTATTAAACTATGCTTAGAAGGAATATAAATTCAATAAACATACCCTCATTAATGCTATCCTACAGTACCATAGATACACATTATTAAAATTTAAAATCAGTGTATACATTTTTCCTGGGTACCAATAGTGAAACAGTTAATTGCTTGCTGCTGACTCGGTTGTTTGGTTGGTTGTTGTGCACGGTAGAGAAAACAAGGTAGGTTCAAACCATTCTTTTTTCGTTGACGACGTGGTTTTGCTAACGTCACGGCTACGAACCAATAGCAGTGCTCATATTGCATCTGGTAGCACTGCTACCCCCCAAATCTTGCTCCACTATTGGTAGTAATGACATGGCGTTTTAATGATGTCATAAAGTTTGTTTGAAATAAAGCCGTTCTATTGGCTAGCGGAACAAGAGGTGTATTTTCTCCCATAGAAATGACCCTACCTTGTTTCCTCTGCCGTGGTGGTGTGTTCGTTGCTCCGTAAACTGGATACCTGAACACTACATAATGACTGAAAGTTTCTGTCTTGCAACTACAATTGGTTTATGTTAACTAAAATTTGTTCAAACGTTAACAAAATGAATAATTCAAAAGAAAGGACACACACTTACACCGTTCTTTCTGAAAAAGTTTCACGTGCGATTTCCTCTAGAAACTTTAAAACAGAGCAACGGGTGCGGTAACAACACTCTTTAACATTAATTTTGTCAAACTGAGCAGTTTCTGTAGTACATCTCTGAATTACGAGTTCAAAAATAATAAAAATACGATAGCAATCACAATCTAACACTATAAAATTAATGTTGTACCAACTTTTGGTAATTTTTTAATATCCCGCTCTAATATTTTTACAGTACTTTCCCTAGTACGTGACAAGAAATGTCGCAAATTAGAAATTAACATACCACTCGTATTCAAACCTGAAGGTCAGCCATTACAAATATCTCCCTCATGTGTTGGAATTGACTTTGTGTGGTGCATCGTATACCAGGAAGGTTCGAGGTCTCAGGTCTGGCAGGGTTAAAAAAGAAAGAAATTATATAACTGTTCCTTTTTAACATGTCTCTGTAATGCATAAAACCCTTGCGTTAGGTTGATTTCAATAAATATTATTATTACTATTTTTAAGAATGCCCAATGACCGTATCTGTGATACGAGTTTCACCAGTGCACAAGTACAAGAATATTTTAATGGCGGGTACTGATGGGATGGATATATTTGTTGGGCATCCACAGCTGGAGGATTTGTTCAAAGGAAATATCGAATCCCGTCATGTTTGACGAGCCGTGTTCACTAGTGATAATATAAATGTAATAGTATACATGTATACTAGTTCTTATAATGTAAAGAAACTACACGGTGCTCCTGATGGCGAAGGACAGACGCGGCTCCCATTATAGAACAGATTATCACCATTATTGTCATTATAACATAATAGTGATAACAATCTATACTATAATAGATCATTACCACCACTACCGTCATCCCAATATAAACAAACTACACGGTGCCTAAATACAATATAAAAAATATTTCTATTAATATAAAGAAATATAACAAAGAAACTACACGGTGCCCGTGATGGCAAAGGACAGAAGCGTGCCAACCTCCATCACGGCCGGCGGCACAGAGGATACCGCCAGCAGGAGGCGGTGGACAGACAGCGGCCACGTGTCCATCAGGGCGGCCAGGAGGCCCAAAACAGCAGCTCCGTGGCACAGGCATGCTGGCGGACGGCGGTCAAGGAATTTAGCTTTTATTCATTCAGAGTTGAGTGGGTTAGATTAGATTATATGTTAGTTTAAGCCTCCCTAACCGCTAAAAAAAAACGTTTCGTAGAGAAGAAGGATGAAGGCCCCATTTAGTATGGAGATAAAGGAATACAGAATCTATACAGATGGAACACAGAAACAGAAAGTTGAGGAAGAAGTTTATGTATGAAACAAGATAAAAGTTGAAGAAGAAAGAAGTAGGTGCTGAAAAACAGGACAGCAATCAACCGAAAAGGTGGTCAAAACATAACAAAAACATCTTATTTCAACAAAAAGGCCTACCTATCTCTCAGCTCAGGCCCTTACATAGTCCCCCTGGGAGCGCTAATTCCCATAGATACAATAGTTGTGTCCCCCTGAGGGAGAGAGTTGAGCGGGTGTGAGAACGTTGAGTGTGAGAGATAAGTGTCAACTGATTTATCCAGAATTGAGTGAGAGTTTGAGAGTTAAGCGAGTGTGAGTTAACCAAAAAACTGAATGCAGACAAAAATATTTAGTACGAAAGTAGATGTAGACCAAGAAAGTGAACGTGCATTGAAAATAGATCTGCTGGCAAAGAAATTAACATTCATGGACTCAAGTAAGTATTTCAAAGGCTCAAAAAAAAAAAGATAACTGATAACGAAGTTGAAAAAGAGGTTTGATTACTCAAAGACACAATACTCATTCAACTTTTAAAATTCATTACACATAGATTTCTCAAGAAATCGCACATTGATTCTAGCAATCAGCACACATGGACTTAGGTCCTTAACAGCCTTTCAAGCAATAAATGGCACACTCAATAAAAATGCTGAAAGTTATTTTATGCCTCCTAATATGGTTTTAGAAGTACTTTTCCCAGGTGGCAGTTTTTTCCTCATTGTGATGCTGGTCACAACCTAATGTCAGTGCCAGTCTAATGACGGGGGTTATAACGATGAGGACGTGAGTTTACCTATTAACTACGTCCCAAATTTTACTACTTTTTACTACTTTACTATCTAGTAGACACCCTGAATAAGAACTTGAGTAATAATGACCGTAGTTATAAAAATGTTATAACGAGTAAAAATTCAGTAATTCTAAGAATAAAACAGAAGCAACAAAGGATACAGCATAGAGCTGTGAGTGGGGCCAGAAGAGAGATGCCCGAGACGAGGCCTGTCATCTCCACGGCTGCACCAGCGATGCACACACACAGCACCACACGCAGCCTGTCAATTAGGGACAATGTTTACATTCAGTCAGTCAAACGTGGAAAATGTTGACATTCAGCCTGTCAGTCATGGAAAATGTTGACATTCAGCCTGTCAATCGTGGAAAAAGTTGCCAATCAGCCAGTCAAATGAGGCAATGTTGACATGTAACCAGTAAAATAGGAAAATTATACATGCAGCTTAGAAACAAAGGAAAATTTCAACATGCTGTACGTATATGGTGGACTATGTCAATTGATTTTCATTACACACCCACACACAACCCACAACTACACACCCACACACAACCCACAACTCACTCTGTCTGAATGGAATTTCTGTCTACTTCTGTGTACTCCAAAGGCAGGCTAGCTGTGACGGTGGGTTCCTGCACAGAAATTTTGATATTAGTATTTTGATCATATACTATGATTGGACGATATAAACTGCTATTTAGATTAGATTATTAGTTGTTTAAGCCTCCCCATCTGCCACAAAGACAATCCAAAGAGAGGAAGGAGGAGGCACCATGCAGTATGGAGTTAAGAGAATGCAAAATCTATGTGGCATTTTGATAACACACACACACAATGATTGGACAGTATATACTAGTATCCAGATTAAATTAGATTATAAGTTTGTTTAAGCTTCCCCGTCTGCCACAAAGGTGATCCAAAGAGAGGAAGGCACCATTTGGTATGGAGTTAAGGGAATGAAAAATCTATGTATTATTTTGATCACACACACTATGATTGGGCAATATATACTATTTTGGTGGCATTACATAACTATTGTGTGACGTACATTGGCATTGTGATGGCATTCTTTCTTCATTATTATACGAGTGTATACATTTTGGGGGGATTGTATTATTCATTGATGTGCATATAATTAATTCCTAGAAATTTTTCTGGCTTATAATTGAAATTTGAGTGGTATAAAATGATAAAGTAGAATTATGAACAAACTTTTGAATAATTAGGGAAAATAATGTGAATGAAAATGCAGGTGCGTAAAAAGAAGTAGAAATTATAATTGCATGTGAACTGACACATGATTTTTGTAAATTTTACTAAGCATAATAATTTACAAAACACAACAATACAGAATCTGTTTGATTAATTAATTAATAAAATGAATTTTTAGTCATTGCAAATATTCATCACTTTTATCTTATTCAGAAAAGAAAATCGTTTTTTAAACCATTTGAAAATGTCAAGTCTTATCCATAAAGATACTCACGGACCATGTTTATATGAAATTATTGTTTTGCATCTAGACCATGAACGCTATATTCATATGCATGTTTGGGTAAACGCTAAATCCATCCAGTAGTGAGAATGGACAGCCTACATCTATGTAGACATGAGCACAACTTCCTTGCAAATTCTCTACTATGAGTGGTTCTCTATTTGTATAATATTTGTATAATAATAATTTGTATAATATAATTTGTATAATAATTATAATTTATATAATTCTCTACTTGTATAATAAGAGGGGTGTCTGTCTGTCCAAAGCCAGCCCGCAGTGTGTGATGAGCGTATCTGTGATACAAGCTCTATCAACTCCCCAATTTCCGGTGCATTAATCCATCAGATTCGAGTAGGAATGAATATCACATGAATTCTTAGAAAATAGGAACGTGTGTCATGTGATTTGTCGAACATTATTGTACATTTTTGACGGGCCGTGTGCACTCGGCCTCATCAATTCTAGGGAGATTGAATTTTTCATTTCTTACAGCCTTTCGTACATTTCGCCTTCTTTCTTATTTCAAATAAGAGGAGGTGGACTTCTATATAAATAAAATAAAATCTGCGGAACGGTTATAACAAAAACAGGAATCTGAACATTCCAATGCCACTAGTGAGAAATTAATTCTAATTTACCCAGGAATGCCACACAAATTTGAGAGGCAATGAATAATTTGTCATTAAAACAAAACTGATAGGCCTAGAAACATGCAACATCTTCACTGATTACTTTATTTGACATCAACATTTGTTTGCTTTAAGAATGTTTTTCAGTTCTAAGCTTAGGAGGAGGACTAGAGTACTCACCACATCAATAAGCAAGGTTATGATCATGGCACTCACCACATCAATACGCAAGGTTATGATCATGGCACTCACCACATCAATAAGCAAGGTTATGCTCATGGCACTCACCACATCAATAAGCAAGGTTATGACCATGGCACTCACCACATCAATAAGCAAGGTTATGACCATGGCACTCACCACATCAATAAGCAAGGTTATGACCATGGCACTCACCACATCAATAAGCAAGGTTATGACCATGGCACTCATCACATCAATAAGCAAGGTTATGCTCATGGCACTCACCACATCAATAAGCAAGGTTATGACCATGGCACTCACCACATCAATAAGCAAGGTTATGCTCATGGCACTCACCACATCAATAAGCAAGGTTATGACCATGGCACTCACCACATCAATAGGCAAGGTTATGACCATGGCACTCACCACATCAATAAGCAAGGTTATGACCATGGCACTCACCACACCAATAAGCAAGGTTATGACCATGGCACTCATCACATCAATAAGCAAGGTTATGACCATGTCACTCACCACATCAATAGGCAAGGTGATGACCAGAGTACTCACCACATCAATAAGCAAGGTGATGACCAGAGAACTCACCACATCAATAAGCAAGGTGATCAGCAGTACGAGATGGCCAACTAAGCACAGGAACCTCACACCTGCAATGTCCCTCACTGTTGCACCCATGCCAGCCAGTCTCTTCAGTGTCCTGCAAATAAAATTCATTTTAGTCCTTGCTAATTACTCAAGTAGCCTAGCCAACACCAAATTATTATTATTATTATTATTATTATTATTATTCAAGAAAGTTTTAGCCTCCCTTCACCATGACAAAGATGTTCCAAGAGAGGAAGGAGGAAGGCACCATTTAGTATGGAGATGAGGAAATGCGGAATCTATGCACAAGGTGCAGAGAAACAGTAAGCTAAGAAAGAAGTTCATGAAACAAGAAAAAGTTGAAGAAAGTAGTAGGTGCTGAAAAGCAGGACTGCAGTGAACCGAAAAAAGATGGTCTGTAACAAAACAAAAACCTATTCCATTTTAACAAAAAAAAGCCTATCTAACCTTTAGCTTGGCCCTCACATAGTCCCCCTGGGAGTGCTAATGGGTAAAGTCTATGTATTTGAACAAAATATTATCTTATACAAGGGCTTTAATTACATTACTGGCTTTTTGGAACAAACTTTCAACTCTGTCAATATTTGCAAACCCAATTCTTTTTTAAATTAAAAAAAAGAAGAGAAATAAATTATTTTCAAACATACAAAAATTATTTGTTTAGAAGAAAACCAATATACATACATGTTACTCACCTGTTCATAATTTTTTCATTCTTCTCGTGCCTTATAATTCATCAGTTTTCCTAATAGCATTTTATACTTTGCTTTGCCCTTTGGATATACCATGTTATAAAATTCAGTATACTTGCATCAATTGTTAGAAATAGGATATTCATTTTTGAAAAAAGCAAATTTTATAGCGCTGGAAGATATGAGCAATTACACTTCTCCTATACAGACAACTAAATAGGCTTTCTGAATTTTCAATGTAAATAAATTCAATACTGTAGCAATAAATTCTTCCAGACTGGCTTCAAAAATGGAAGTTAACACTTTGACTATGACGTGCACCACTGGTGGTACACGGAAGTTTTTCATAATGCTGCTGATCGGCCAGTTGTTGCTAAATCAATTTTCATAAATACTTAATCAAAGCTAAATGAAGGCATGATCCAGTTCATGTTTGGTATTTTTCAAATAGCTCACTACAATTGGCTTTATATTTGAGTTTGGTATTGAACTTGATATTTAGCTGCTGCAGTCAGAATGTCAAAGTTTCTTCTTTCAATGACAGCAAAATATCCAAAGTTTATGATTCTGCTATCAGTAAAAATAAAAATAATACCCTTCATAAGAGAGACCACAAAAGAAGTAGAATGAAATAGTGCAAGAACCTTAGGTGCAACTTATGATAATCTCTTTATTCTAGTAAATGTTTTCATCAATTGTTTCATGATAGAATGTGATTCCTTTAGATTTCTAATTCCTAAAACAAATTGTGGGTGGGAGAGGAGCACAGGCACATTCCTTCATAACATTTTCGTTCATTTTCTGTTTCCTACGTCACCAGAAAAATTAATTGACCAAGCAGATACATTGCTTTTAGAGTTGAATCCTAGTTTTTTATCCAGTGTACTGCTTTATCTTTAAATTTCTACTTCATATTCAAATGCTGATCTATTAAACTCAATCTTATGAATTTGAAATTAATTTCTAACTAATTGTTTGCAAGTGATAACATGTTCCTAAATAAGAAGGGTTAGAGAAACACAAATTTGACAAGTATTTATTGAATAAATAGAATATTTAACAATAATGCAGACAAGGGTTTACATGTGAAGTTTCATAAAAAATTGAAAAGATTATTTTCATACATTATTTTTTGATGAAAGAAGTGAAGAAAAAATGTTGAGAAATATTTTTACCATACCTAACATAATTCTGACACCAACATCCTTTGAAGGTATAATATAATATTATTAAATAGTTAATTACTACTAATAGGCCTATTTGTTGATATATATTTTTATTGGGTAATTATAACTTTAAATTTCAAGTAGTTAGCCTACTGCAGGTTTAATTGATTTATAATTGCAAACATTTTGCAACCACAAAACAAAACTTTTTCATAAGTAGTATTATACACATTAATCAATGGAAATAATATTCTTCAGTAGCATTAAATAATCAGACTACTAAAAAAAGAGATATTAGTGAAACAACTTAATGCAAATCAAGGATTTTAAATAAATTCAGCATAAAAGAACATAATCAAAGTGCATGATAAAAAACTAAATATCTAGTTACAAATCCCAAAGCCAAGAGTCACAGAATGTCTTAATAAACATAATCAAACTGATGCAACATAACTTACTCTTGGAAACATTATAGAAAGGACAATGTTTTAAGGACACACAATTAGAAGCAGCAGCTAATTTATGCAGAAATTAAGAACATAATATTTCCATAATCAAAAGCAAATTGATAGAATATAGAATATTACCATTTTGCTCTTCACCCACTTTTTGCAAACATACTTCAAGGAACTTGAGAACAAAATTTTAAATTAAAATTGAATACTGAACTTATAGGTAAAAATTAACAGTAAAAATAAAGCAAAAAAATTCATAAACATTTAAAAAATTTCAGCATTAATCCTCAAAGAGCATTGCAACAAGGTTTGCATCAGCGCACTGGGCTTCTTCTAGCCTCTGGGGAGAGCCGATTTTGATGAGGGTAGGCACAGACTTGAGACGAAGGTCAGGATCCGTCCTGAAAATGCAATTTTTGTCCTTCCAAAAGTCCCTCCCTCCAACACTGCAGTAAATGTAAACGAAGTCGTCGGAGGCTTCAGCCACGGCCTTGTCAACAACAGGTTGAGCAGTCACGCAGTCTGGGCACCAACTTTTCCCGGTGCTGGGGTCCTTCCCACCAGAAAACATGGCGATGATGCTTTTGCCAGTAGACTTTAATGCCTCCACCTTCTCTTTGTACGTTTCAATGCCGGATACTTCGAATTTCTGGGCCATGTTTGCTGATTCGGTATTTGTTGAGGACAACGTAAATTCTTATGAAGAAAAGTTTTCGGTTCACACAACGACAGAAGGCCCACAACAACTGATAGCGTTCAGGTATTCTGACTATAGTTGTCAAGAGCGTAACTGCCCGCCAGGTACTATATTATCTTATCAGCAAACGCTCATCCTAGCTCCGAGTTATCCCCAATATATATACTTTTGAAAATTGTACCTCAATATACTTCACAAAATTTTCTCACCTTTGCACTATGTCAGAAGAGGCGATAGGACATTACAAACAGAGCGTTTCCATGGAAACAATTCATGAACGAGCATAAACTGCAGTTTTTCGTTAAATGAGTCTTAAAATGGTAAATGCCGAAATCCAACTGACATTCACCACGCTAATTTGTAAATTTTGCAAATTAATTATATTTGAAGGACAATTTTCTGATTGTTCACGGTATGGAATAACTTGCTTCAAACAGTTAAGTTAGCCTTAGAAAAAAAGTTTCACCCAATTTTACTGTAGATTTTGGTTTGGCATACGGCACAACCAAAAATACCGCCTCTAATAGTATTCTCTCCATGGTATTCCTTTTTATTTTTACATGTGAGCAGTATTTAATATCAAATTACGCTTATCAAATTTTCCACTTGGACCACTAATTAAGAACATTTATGAGCCCTGTCACAAATAATGTATTAGAAAATATAAACTTTCTGCTCGATAAACCAGATTTTTTGACATACCGCCAGAATGGGAATTCAATATTTTACTAAATGAATCTTAAACTCCTAAAATATGTTTGTTTTTTGATTAATTTCAAGATATATTCTAAACTATTCATGACCTTCATTAATGCTCGTAAGTTCCTCTAAAGATTTTGTTTTCTGTCCAGTATCCGTAGAACGTTGTACGTTAGGGGAAAAAGTACTGAGTTCAACACCCGCACCTGCGCGATCCATTTAATGTGTGAGTGGCTCCGAATGAAACGTCGAAAGTTGAGCAAGACCTTGTCACCGAGGTCGAGTGGTCAAGAGCGCACGCCCTTCCTCGAAGATGTCGGCAGTTCGAATTCCAGCAGCACAGACTCCTATGTGGCCGGATTTTTACACCACCCACTCCTCTCCCTCCGCAGCACCACAGCTAGGTCAGGTTGAGTTAGGTAAGGTAAGGTTAGGTTAAGTTAAATTAGGATAGGTGTATTAACCTAAAATAATGATTTAACACAGTTCAATTTCCATTCCCGGTTGTAGTATTCACTTTAAAAGTACTCGTTTTGTTTACAATGCATTGAGTATTAATCTGTGCATCCCGTTGGGAAAAGGAAGAACTCGAGCACAAAATTCCCCACTCTACCCAGGTGTTAGAAATGGGTACCGGCTTGACCGGGGGTAACCGTCATTGCGTCCTAGTGTTAGTTATGAGATTTGAAAAACCAATGCATAAGATATGTACCAGCTTGGCTTGATTGGAATGATATACATCCTTTCTTTCTCCCACTCAAGCCGACAGTGTTCCACTTCTTCCCAAGTCAAGAGCTAAATAAAAGCTAATAACCTCTTTATTTCAAAGATTAGGCGATCCATAGAGGCATTTCAACACCTAGACCAGAAATTTTCTCACAAAACGTTTTAAAAAGACAAACAAAATTTCATTCGTTCATAAACTCATGCAAAATAATATACCTACTAACCTAGCACAAAGGCGAACCTTTCTTTCAGCTCGGGGACCTCACATCTCGTCCTACTGGGGAAGGTTACATGTTAGTTTGAACCTCCCTAACCGCAACAAAGGTGTTCCAAAGAGAGGTAGGCACCATTTAGTATGGAGTTAAGGGAAAGCGGAATCCATATATAAAGGGCATAGAAACAGTAAGTTGAGAAAAAAATCCTTTAGAAAATGCTTAGGAGAGGTAGCGAAGAAAGCATGAAATCTGAAAGTGGCCACGGAAGACAAATCTTCAACACTTTGACTGCGACGTGCGCCACCAGTGGTGCACGGAGGTAATTTTCATAATGCTGCTGACCTGCTGAGTTGCAAACTCAATTTTCATAAATACTTAATAATAGCTAAATGAAGGCACGATCCAGTTCATGTTTGGTATTTTCAAAATAACTTGCTACAATTGAGATTAAATTTGAGTTTGGCGTTGAACTTAATATTTAGTTGTCGCAGCCAAAGTGTTAAGACCTATCTATGACTGGAGGACCTAACAGTTTCCCTTGGGGATGCCAGTCACCATAGCGTGGGATTGCCAAACGTAAGCCTATTCTATGCCTATAAATAAAAATTGATATACTAATTAATAGCAAATTTTAGCCTCCCTTACACAAAAAAGATGTTCAACGAGAGGAATGATGAGGGCAACATTTAGTATTGAGTTAAGGGAACGCGGAATCTACGCACAAGGTGTGTTCCCACACAGGATCCCGTGCGCATAGAAACAGTAAGATGAGAAGGAAGGTTATGAAAAAAAGATATAAATTGTAGAAGAAAATCAGAGTTGCCGAAAAACAGGACAACAGTCAACCGAAAAAAGATGGTCCTTAACATAACAAAAAACACTTTATTTCAACAAAAAGGCCTACCTAACTCTCAGCTTGAGACCTTACATTTTCCCCCCGAGAGCAACCGATAGAAAAACAACAGAACTATACACTAAAAATAGATTGAATGCATCAATAAGTAAGTAGGCTACATATATATGATGATGCGGGTAAAAAAACACGATTTTGCTTCATTTATCAGTCTTCATAAACGTAAACTTAATTTAAAGACGGGTTTGTTTATAGCAGGCGGTGGTGGCAGGCAGCAACAGCACAATCCCAAGAAACAAGAAATTTCTATCAAAAGTAAGAAAAATTTCGAGATACTGAAAGAAATCTCAAAAAATCAATAATTTGTTTTCAAAAAATCAAGAAAATTTGTCAAGAAGTCAAGAAAAAATTTCAAGAAATCAAGAAAATTTTCAAGAAAAAGAGAAATTTTTGGCAAGAAATCACGAATAAAATTTCGAGATGCTGAATGAAAATATAAAAAAATCAAGAGAAAATCTCAAGGCAATAAAAAAAAAAAAAGATAACTTCTTGACATCAAAACAACTCTTCCATGGAATCATGAGAAAATTTCATGGAATTGAGAAGATAATATAAAATCTGTAGAAATTCTCCAGAAACGAAGAAAGAAATCTCAAAATGACAAGCAACATTCGAAGAATAATTGAAGGAATAAAATGAAGTTTACAAAAATGAAGAACAAATCTGATGAAATTTATAGAATTGAACAAATTTGCTTATGTTAAAATTTAATTATTTCTTTAATTTTATACAGACAACCTACGCCTCGTTACAATCTACGCTTTATCTTACAAACCATTTTCATTTCATACGTACTCCACCTATATCCTGTTTGTAATCAATGCAATGTGCACATGATAGACTTGAAAGTTGTATGTGGTTGTTCCTTCTATTTCATATCTATGAATATATATATTTTTTAGAATGCTTAGAAAATAATTTAAGAAAAACTTGCAACTTTCAAGTTTTCCAAATGTAAACTTTTGCAACGTTTTGTTCCACACACACACACATACAAAAATTTTTCTTCAACAATTAAATGACAATAAAAAATGAATGCTTTTAGCGAGAAAAAATCACATTCGTGGAACTTTAAAAAAATTTTAAACGAAAAAAGAAAAAAGCAAGACTACATGTATTGAAGAAATTGCAAAGAACCACCAAGTATAAATATTAATATTCATCTAAAAATTCTTACACGAAAACGGAGATGAAAAAAATTTCCATTACAGAACACATGCAATCGAACCAATTCATCGACTGATTTTAACATATAAATTTCGCCAGTGATATTTATATATTCAGCAAAAACTATTTCTCAGCTCTTAACATAAGAGAGGAATTTTTTATTTACACACGCGCCATCAGTAAATATTCTCAATGAACTTTGCGTATCATCTTCTTCAAAAGTTCAAGGTGTTGCAAACATTTTTCTTTCAAAGGTATAAGGCAAGATTATTCAAATAAATCGACCAAAGATCAGAGTCTGTACATCAGAAATGATTCAAAATCGATATAGCATATTTCAAGATTCATTTCTCACTGTCAACTATCGTAAGTATTAAAGATGTTTAGAAAAAATACCGACATTCAAGGCTTCGAAAATCGCAGTAATCTATCAAAAGCCTTATCACTCGTTTCGAGACGAGCGGGAACGAATCAAAACCTTTCCCCGTCCAGTACTCGTTTCGAGACGAGCGGGAACCAATCAAAACCTTTTCCCGCCCAGCGCTCGTTTCGAGACGCCCGGGAACCAATCAAAACCTTTCCCCGTCCAGCACTCGTTTCGAGAAGAGCGGGAACCAACCAAAACCTTTTCCCGCCCAGCGCTCGTTTCGAGACGACCGGGAACCAATCAAAACCTTTCCCCGTCCAGCACTCGTTTCGAGACGCCCATAAACCAATAAGGAGCTTCGAAGCAAATTTAAACAACGATCAAAGCTTCCTATTGGTCAGGATCAGCGTCACATGATCGTGAGCTACGTTCACTTGTTACAATTTATTTGGAAATAATAGAGTATGGATTTATAGTGGTATTTGAACGTGGAAATTCAATCAGGTGCTGTTTTCGGTAGTTTCTATTGCAGATTTCTACAACGAACTTAGTGTGTTATTTATATAGTCTCACTAGATTTTTCCTTAATTACGGTACGGAAATTTTGCTATGAAGACAAAATTTTGATACGATATTTTTTGTAGTGTATTGGGATATTGAAACATGTTTATCACATACCGGAAAACGAAAAAAATATAGGCATGAAACAGTTAAGAATTGATTGTAGAATGAAAACATAAGACTATATTAAGGGAATTTTATATTATACGGAAAGTTAGTGCTCCAGAAAATAAAGAAAAACTACTAATTCATGTCAATATACAACTTTGGTGATTTTTAAAGAAAATTAACCTGAATATGTTAATTTCCGTGTTAAAAATGATTGGAATTTAGAAATGTAGGCCAGATCTTATCGACCTACATATACAATATATGAATCTGATGTTTGTCATATCACCATGTAGAACCAAGACATGGCTATATATAAACCTGATACATCAGTACACAGATCTGACACATGAACATGTAGAACCTAATATGTCAACCTGATATCAACACATGGATCTCACACAATAATACGCTTTGGTTAATTGAAAGAAATATTCATAAGAATTTCGAATGGGCTTCGGATAAAAAAAAATTGATCAAGTCAATGCATTCTAAATATCTTGTGTTCAAACGAGTCTTTTAATTCTAGTTGGGTTTTCAAGATTTCTCTAAGCTGTTAACAAGTTTTTTTTTAATTTCTCACCCCTTTTAAATTGAGTATTTGACTTGGTTTATCGCAATTATAGTTCGTTAATCGGTAATTTTATAATTCTACCTTGTTTTTTTGCACAATTTGTTACAATTTCACCCGTTTTCTCACATATTTTTAACCTTTTCCACAACTAGCACACCATTTACACAATTGTAACACAATTCCTTTTATAAAAGAACAAAACGTTCCTTTTACATTTGTTGTGGTAAACACTTTGCTGCGCCGGCTCCTGGTGTGTGGGCTTTGTATCTGTCTTTTGGTTGTGTGTGCGCGTGTGTTTTTGTGTGTACTTGCGTATCTGTGAGTTTTGAAGTGTATTTGTGTGGCTGTGTTTTGAAGTGTACTTGTGTCTGTGTTTTGGTGTATCTCTATTTTGGTGCTTGTATACTTGTATCTGTGTTCTGTTTTGCGTGTATTTGTGTGTGTGTGTGTGTACTTAGTATCTCGGTTTTGGTTCTGTGCATTCTGTGCGTGTTCTGTACTTGTGTATCTCCTGTACACTTGTGTACTTGTGCATCTCCTGTATACTCTACACGCCAGACCCACACAGAGCTCGCGTGGGTTTTCCTATATAAACTAAATTCTACACAGTTCCGTAGTAAACACTTTCCTGCTCGATGAAATGCTCAGGATTATTTTTTGTTTGCAATAAACAAACGAAAAGTCAGGTTTCCAGTGCTGAGTCGACTTTGTCAAGTAAACTCAACCAAGTCAACTTTGTCGAGTCAACTCAAGCAAGTCAACTGTACTAAGTCAACTGTACTAAGTCAACTGTACTAAGTCAACTGTACTAAGTCAACTGTACTAAGTCAACTGTACTAAGTCAACTGTACTAAGTCAACTCAATCAAGTCAACTCAATCAAGTCAACTCAATCAAGTCAACTCAATCAAGTCAACTTTGTCAAGTCAACTTTGTCAAGTCAACTTTGTCAAGTCAACTTTGTCAAGTCAACTTTGTCAAGTCAACTTTGTCAAGTCAACTTTTTCAAGTCAACTTTGTCAAGTCAACTTTGTCAAGTCAACTTTGTCAAGTCAACTTTGTCAAGTCAACTCAACCAAGTCAACTTTACTAAGTTAACTTTACTAAGTTAACTTTGTCAAGTCAACTTTGTCAAGTCAACTCAACCAAGTCAACTTTACTAAGTCAACTCAACCAAGTCAACTTTACTAAGTTAACTTTGTCAAGTCAACTTTACTAAGTTAACTTTGTCAAGTCAACTTTGTCAAGTCAACTTTGTCAAGTCAACTTTGTCAAGTCAACTTTGTCAAGTCAACTTTGTCAAGTCAACTTTGTCAAGTCAACTTTGTCAAGTCAACTTTTTCAAGTCAACTTTGTCAAGTCAACTTTGTCAAGTCAACTTTGTCAAGTCAACTTTGTCAAGTCAACTTTGTCAAGTCAACTCAACCAAGTCAACTTTACTAAGTTAACTTTACTAAGTTAACTTTGTCAAGTCAACTTTGTCAAGTCAACTCAACCAAGTCAACTTTACTAAGTCAACTCAACCAAGTCAACTTTACTAAGTTAACTTTGTCAAGTCAACTTTGTCAAGTCAACTCAACCAAGTCAACTTTACTAAGTCAACTCAACCAAGTCAACTTTACTAAGTTAACTTTGTCAAGTCATCTTCACTAAGTCAACTTTGTTAAGTCAACTTTGTTAAGTCAACTTTACTGAGTCAACTTTGTCAAGTCAACTTTGCTAAGTGAGCTTTGTTAAGTCAACTCGACTAACACAACTCATTCAAGTCAACTCTATAAAATTGAAGCCTCCAAGTCATCTTTGCAACATTAACTAGACCACGTCAACTTAGCAAAGTCAACGCCGCCAAGTGAACTTCGGTAAGTCAACTCTCCCACGCAGCAGTTGACGGTGTCTTTATGACGCGGACTCTGCACAAAAAAAGTCATTTTAGAACAAATTAAAAACACGTTAAATGAGAACAAATGTAAATTAGATTAAACTATTAGTTTATGCCTCCCTATCCGCCACAAAGGCGATCCAAAGTGAGGAAGGCACCATTTAGTATGGAGTTAAGAGAACGCGGAATCTGTACAGAAAAAGCATAGAAACAGAAAGCTAAGAAAGAAGTTCATGAAACAAGAAAAAGTTGAAGAAGAAAGTAGTAGGTGTTGAAAAACAGGACAGCAGTGAACCGAATGAAAGATGGTCCGTAACAAAACAAAAACCTGTTCTATTTCAACAAAAAGAAGGCCTACCTAACTCTCAGCTCGGGTCCTCACATTGTCCCCCTGGGAGCGCCAATTCCCATAGATACAATAGTTGTATCCCCCTGAGGACCCCATTATGTAAACTGTTCATTTACGTAGCGGAATATGCAAATAAAATTTCAGCATTTTTGCTACCTTTTCCAAAATAAATTTCAAAGTAGAAGGTTATATATTATGGTTTAATTGTATTCTTTATACTTTTATAAAGGTTATAAATGTATTGAACAGAAAAGCCGGTTTTTCAAAACGACTTCTTTTAGCATAACCAAACTGACCGTAGCAACCAGACAGCAACGATATAAGGAAAATCGGAGAGGTAGTGAAGGATTAATGTAGGCAAAATTGGAGAGGTAGTGAAGGATTAATGTAGGCAAAATTGGAGAGGTACTGAAGGATTAATGTAGGCAAAATTGGAGAGGTAGTGAAGGATTAATGTAGGCAAAATTGGAGAGGTAGTGAAGGATTAATGTAGGCAAAATTGGAGAGGTAGTGAAGGATTAATGTAGGCAAAATTGGAGAGGTAGTGAAGGATTAATGTAGGCAAAATTGGAGAGGTAGTGAAGGATTAATGTAGGCAAAATTGGAGAGGTAGTGAAGGATTAATGTAGGCAAAATTAGAGAGGTAGTGAAGGATTAATGTAGGCATAATTGGAGAGGTAGTGAAGGATTAATGTAGGCAAAATTGGAGAGGTAGTGAAGGATTAATGTAGGCAAAATTGGAGAGGTAGTGAAGGATTAATGTAGGCAAAATTAGAGAGGTAGTGAAGGATTAATGTAGGCAAAATTGGAGAGGTACTGAAGGATTAATGTAGGCAAAATTGGAGAGGTAGTGAAGGATTAATGTAGGCAAAATTGGAGAGGTACTGAAGGATTAATGTAGGCAAAATTGGAGAGGTAGTGAAGGATTAATGTAGGCAAAATTGGAGAGGTAGTGAAGGATTAATGTAGGCAAAATTGGAGAGGTAGTGAAGGATTAATGTAGGCAAAATTGGAGAGGTAGTGAAGGATTAATGTAGGCAAAATTGGAGAGGTAGTGAAGGATTAATGTAGGCAAAATTGGAGAGGTAGTGAAGGATTAATGTAGGCATAATTGGAGAGGTAGTGAAGGATTAATGTAGGCAAAATTGGAGAGGTAGTGAAGGATTAATGTAGGCAAAATTAGAGAGGTAGTGAAGGATTAATGTAGGCATAATTGGAGAGGTAGTGAAGGATTAATGTAGGCAAAATTGGAGAGGTAGTGAAGGATTAATGTAGGCAAAATTGGAGAGGTAGTGAAGGATTAATGTAGGCAAAATTGGAGAGGTAGTGAAGGATTAATGTAGGCAAAATTGGAGAGGTACTGAAGGATTAATGTAGGCAAAATTGGAGAGGTAGTGAAGGATTAATGTAGGCAAAATTGGAGAGGTACTGAAGGATTAATGTAGGCAAAATTGGAGAGGTAGTGAAGGATTAATGTAGGCAAAATTGGAGAGGTAGTGAAGGATTAATGTAGGCATAATTGGAGAGGTAGTGAAGGATTAATGTAGGCAAAATTGGAGAGGTAGTGAAGGATTAATGTAGGCAAAATTAGAGAGGTAGTGAAGGATTAATGTAGGCATAATTGGAGAGGTAGTGAAGGATTAATGTAGGCAAAATTGGAGAGGTAGTGAAGGATTAATGTAGGCAAAATTGGAGAGGTAGTGAAGGATTAATGTAGGCAAAATTGGAGAGGTACTGAAGGATTAATGTAGGCAAAATTGGAGAGGTAGTGAAGGATTAATGTAGGCAAAATTGGAGAGGTAGTGAAGGATTAATGTAGGCAAAATTGGAGAGGTAGTGAAGCCTGTATCAAAGATGCGCTCATCACACACTTCCTGCTGCTCAAGTAATGAGAGAGTTATTAATTTAACTGAGGGAGTAATTAACACAACACTTTCCCACACACATACAGACACACACACACACACACACACACACACACCAATGCTCACCTTGTGTAGAAGTTTTTGCGCTGTTGCTGTTGTTGTTGTTCGAAGCTGCTCCCTGGCTACTGCCTTGCACTGCCGCCTGTCAAAATATTTAACAATTAGATATTTCATTTTTATTCAGTTAGTTTAAGCTTTCTTATCTGCCACAAAGGCGATCCAAAGGGAGGAAGGAAGAAGGCACTATTTAGTATGAAATTAAGGGACCGCAGAAACTAGGGACAGATTAGATTTAGTTCAGTTTGAGCCTCCCTAACCGCTACAAAAAAAGCGTATCAAAGAGAGGAATGAGGACAGCACCATTTAGTATGGAGATAAGAGAATAAGGAATCCATGCAGAAGGGGAAAAGAAACAGTAAGTCAAGAGAGAAGTTCACAAAACAAGAAAAAAGTTGATGAAAAAAGTAGTAGGTGCTGAAAAACAGGACAGCAGTGAACCGAAAAAAGATGGTCCGTAACAAAACAAAAACCTATTTTATTACAACAAAAAGGAAGCCTACCTAACTTTTAGTTCGGGCCCTCACAAAGTTCCCCTGGGTATTTTCTGTCAAAAACAGCTCTGAAATAGCCATAACTAAATATTTTTTAGCCAACAAAAGCTCTAAAATAATCATAATTAAATATTATCAGCCAAAGACGGCTCTACAAATTCCTAACAAAATATTCTTAAGCAAGGAGAGTCAGAAAAATATTTATACATTGCAACACAAGACTTACATCAATACATGTTGATGACAAAACGAAGATCTCCACTGGTATGTATGACCACGGCTACTAAATATTAAGTTCAATGCCAAACTCAAATTTAAAGTCAATTGTAGTAAACTATTTTGAAAATAGCAAACATGAACTGGATCGTGCCTTCATTTAGCTTTGATTGAGTATTTATGAAAATTGAGTTTACGACTACTGGTCGGTCAGCAGCATTGTGAAAATTGCCTCCGTGTACCACCGGTGGCGCACGTCGCAGTCAAAGAGTTAAAAACAATTGATGCGCCTAACAAAACCTTAGTTTAAACACATTCACTGTGACGGTTCAAGATTCAACTCAAATTGAACTTAAAAAATTGTTAGAAATTTTACAAATACCAAACATTAACTGGGTAAAATAAATACCATTTATTTAATAAAACTTTTAAAATTAACTTGAATTTCACTTATTTAAACAGAGTGTTGAAGTTTTTCGAACGACCCATCGAGAGTTGATTCCGCAGCTGGAAACCTTAAGCATGACCCACCGGTGGGTCACATTGCAGTCAATGTGTTAAACCACACAGGATTGAGTCCGACACATTATGATGGTCAATTATCGAGTGGTTAAAATCAACCTAAAAAATGAATAAAAAACATGGATATATACAAAACACACGCTGTGGTTTCCATTTATTGATATACGCATTGAATTCACACAGCAGTCTTTTAATACATGTAATCCATGATAGAAGTACGTATACTAGTCAGCTGGGCATCCGAAAAAAAATCTTAGGATTCCAACCCGTGACCCGACGGCAGGTCAACCAATCAGCATCACGGGTTCGAATCCTGAAGGAACACTGAACATTTTTACAAACTTCACGTAAACGAAACATCAATGTGAGAAAAATAGAAATAAAGTTATCAAAGCAAACTTAGCGCTTGAATTGACAAAGCACATTTTTTACGATAATCCTGGATGTGGGGCCGGTCGATTATACGATAATTGCAGATGTTCAAGCGATGTTTAACACTTTGACTGCAACGTGCGCCACCGGTGGTACACGAAGGTAATTTTTGTAATGCTGCTGACCGGCCAGTAGTTGCCAACTCAATTTTCATAAATATTTAATCAAAGCTAAATGAAGGCACAATCCTGTTCATGTTTGATATTTTCCAAATAGCTTACTACAATTGACATTAAATTTGAGTTTGGTGTTAAACTTAATATTTAGTAGTTGCAGTCAAAGTGTTAAAAACGATACCGTCGATTACACCAACCACCATCGCTCACAAACGATACTCAATTAAATCGCTTAGGCAGCAAAAAACTTTCACGGGGTAACGACACTTAAATAATCGCTAAACTTCACTTATGAAAGAAATTGGGCAAAAAAAGGGGTTAGAACTCACAAGTTGACGTCTTACAAACACTTATTATAGACGATTATTTTAATTAATTTTCATGTAATATGCTACAATTAATGACTAACATAAACAGAGTAACGCTCCACTGAGTAGACAAGTCGCAGGGATGCAAGATTGGCATTTGCTGTATTTGATTAACTTTCCCATGCAATGAAATTTGGCAACTATTTTTCATCTTCTTGATGAAACTTTGTTCTGAAATTCATGAATTTCACAGAAAAATGTCAAATTATACCATTGGTTAGGAACTTTCTCAAAATTTTTATGACTTTCATGATAAGAAGACATCGATTTGAAAAAGTCAATATTCATGACTAGTCAGAAAATTTATTTGGTGACTTCCGCAAAAAATGACGACTACTGATAAAAGGCACTAAATTAAAAAAAATTGGTGAGAAAGAGCAGAATTAGAATATTTTATCGGAAAATATGCTAAAGAAGACCATATTCAGCGGTAACTGCAAAATTGGGTACAGCAAAACATGACACCCTTAGAACAAACACCGTGGCTGCTTCATAATAAAACACTCAAAGTAATCTTTGAATCACAGAAGCAAGGTTCAAAATTAACAAAAATTTACGCTTTTTACCACAGTGAAACGCACATTCAACATTCTTCGTTGGAACACATACTATGAAACCCAGTTTCGTTTCCATAAACAACGAAAATGCTTCAAGTAAAGGCAATGTTGATATGCAGTTATTATACCCCATGAAAACTAGGGGGAAAAAATTTCACGAATTCCTTTGAAGATTCAACTCTGCACACTAAAAATAAGGTTCCTGTAATAAAAATAAACACTAAATACAGTTCCTACAAAGACTAAAATAAAGACTAAATACGTTTTGCAACGCACTCACCTTATAAAAGAAACAAACACTACATTATGACTACAAGCTTTGTTTAAAACACTGTAAACTAGCCTACGAAGTTTCTTAATAAACGTAATAATGTCCACTACATTATGATAAAGGCTATCAAAACAAAGAGGTTAGATAAAGGTTATCAATACCAAGGTGATAGATAAGGCTTATCAATACCAAGGTGATAGATAAAGCATATCAATACCAAAGAGATAGATAAAGCTTATCAATACCAAGGGAATAGATAAAGCATATCAATACCAAAGAGATAGATAAAGCATATCAATACCAAAGAGATAGATAAAGCTTATCAATACCAAGGGAATAGATAAAGCATATCAATACCAAAGAGATAGATAAAGCTTATCAATACCAAGGGAATAGATAAAGCATATCAATACCAAAGAGATAGATAAGGCTTATCAATACCAAGGTGATAGATAAAGCTTATCAATACCAAGGACTTGGTAAGGACTATGAAAGCCAAGGTGTAAGATAGGAGATACCAAAACCTGAGTATTTACAGTAAAGCACAATTTCTATTTCCTTAACGTGTGTATAGCAGACCATATAACATATCTTCATGCAATAGAACGTTCATTATCAGAAAACGCCCATCAAAATGAAAAAATAGAAAGTTACATTTTATTGACTCCATGTAAAGTTCTTTAAATCATTTCTTGAAGTAGTTTCATTAAGAGAACATTCTCGCATTGTTTGCTGTCTCACAAGCATCGAAAATACTAATTACTTTTGAAAAAACCCACTAACTTACGAACCCTAACTGAAATTGTAATAAGAAAACTAACCACTTATGAAAAAAAACACTAGTGGAACCCTAACTGAAATTGCAATAAGAATACTAAATACTTATGAAAAAACCCATAAGCTGAACCCTAACTGAAATTGCAAGAAGAATACTAACCACTTATGAAAAAACCCACTAACGGAACCCTAACTGAAGTCGTTGCCTCATTTGAAAACACTACCACACTTGGCACCAATGGATACAGAAAATACAATTTACACAGATAATTTAAAGGGGGCAATGAAGGAAAGTGAACAGATGGTCTTTATGTGAGTGCCGAGTGGTAGAATACATAAAATTTAAAAAAATGAAGGGTGCCACTACGATATTTTAAAGTTTAACTTCCATTAGAAATGACAAATACTGTCACAGATTAAGATAAGTTAAAAATACAATCTTCCTTGAAAATGTTCACAAATCTATGATTTTCTCATCGATTTGTTTGTCTATTCTGAATTTTAATTGACAATCTGTTTAGAATCAAAGGATTTCAAGCAGGGCTTCTAAAATTTGCGACTTCTACTGACAACGTCTTTTTAATCTAGAAATTTACCTCGACATCCATTCCAAAATTCAGGATTTCATATGAAAACCTCTTCTGAATTTTTTTCAGGATATCCATTCCTAAATTCAAAATTTCCACTCAAACCTCTTGTTTGAAATTTATTTTTTTACCCTCTTGTTTTGAAAATTCTTGAAACCTCATGGCTCAAGAAATTTTTTCACTATATCCGTCCACTCCTAAATTCAAAATCTCCACAGCGAATCTTTTTCAATGAAGAACTCTTCCATTTGGTAAAGAATTCTGAAAAGACATCCCCACATTCTTCATTTAATGAAGAATTCTAAAGAGAGGGAGGCACCATGTAGCATGGACTCAGGGGAACGCGATATCGATGCATAAAGTGTATAGAAACAGCAAGTTGAGAAAGAAGTCCTAGATCAGATTATATGTTAGTGTAAGCCTTCCTAACCGCTAGAAAAAAAGAGCGTATATCGAAGAGAGGAAGGAGGAAGGCACCATTTAGTATGGAGATAAGGGAATGTGGAATCTATGCAGAAGAGGTAAAGAAACAGTAAGTTGAGAAAGAAGCTTATGAAGCAAGATAAAAGTTGAAGAAGAAAACAGTTGGTGCTGAATAACAAGTCAGCAGTCTATCTTTAAAAGATGGTCTGTAGAAAAATATTAAACCAATTTTATTTAAAAAAAAAAGAATCTCTACCTAACCTTTAGCTCGGGACCTTACACATTCTCCCGGGGAGGTATACAATAATGTAATTACTACGAATTACGATCCGTAATAATTACTTAAACGTGCCTGATAACGAAGCCTGAAATTCTAATTCCTTCCATCTACTTTAATTTACTTTCATCTACTTTAATCTCAACTTAGCGGAGCTTTCAGATTCGATTTCTCCTGGTCAATATCTGTTTCTTTCAAGCAAAATTCAGCAATTGAAGAAAAAATCATTTCAACCGTCCCAGAAAAACTAAACAGAACATTTGGTGAAAACGTAAGAGAAATTAGAGTCCCTTGAACCAGAAAAAAGGAGAACTTGAATCATTGTGATCACAAAACAAGATCGAATAGGATGATATTGATCATGGAACATGTCGCAATGAACTAATTAGGCCAAAAAAAAAGTTAAGTTGGCCCATAGTTCACAAAAGTACGCCCAATTGGATTATTTTGATCTTGAAAAAGATCAAAATCATCCATCATATTATTATTATATAAGAAAGTTTTAGCCTCCCTTAACCACGACAAAGATGTTTCAAGAGAGGAAAGAGGAAGGCACCATTTAGTATAGAGTCGAGGGAACGCGGAATCTATGCACGAGGTGCACAGAAACAGTAAGCTAGGAAAGAAGTTCATGAAACAAGAAAAAAGTTGAAGAAAGTAGTAGGTGCTGAAAAACAGGACAGCAGTGAACCGACAAAAAGATGGTCTGTAACAAAACAAAAAACCTATTCTATTTCAACAAAAAGGAAGCCTACCTAACCTTTAGTTCAGGCCCTCACATAGTCCCCCTGGGAGCGCCAATTCCCATAGATACAATAGTTGTATCCCCCTGAGGGGACCAAAATCATCCAACAAGGCTATGAATTTCAGCCTAGAAGGCCAATCTGGCTGCTCTAGATCGCAGGGAAAGGGATGGATCTCTAATTCTCCAGGAACTAAAAATAACATAGCCAAGCAACAGGAGGAAATCTGAAGACTACATGGGAAGCAAGCCACTAGTCAAAACACATACAGATATCCTTTAACATACGCAAGAAACAAGAGGAAAACTCTAAATCCAAAGGATCTCGTTAGTCAAAAAATCTACGGATATCCTTCGACCTTTTTGAACAATATATCAAATAGAATACGCTTTCTCATACGATCTGTTCCACTTTCTACGTTTCAATACACTCTCGTACGCCGTCACAGTCACATAAGAGAATTTAAACACAGGTGAATTTCACAAGTTCGGTTGTGATAACTAATGACCTGAACTAATGATAAATGCCCTCGCCTTCAACAATTAATAAGTGCTCTAATCTAACTCAAATGGTCTAGTTCATATTTTCCGGTATCTCAAAAAGCTAAAAAAATACTGACGGGTTTTCAGTGCTCTCCCGAATGCATATTACAATACCGTTGAACCTGTCATCAAGTAAATAAAAATCTAATTCATTCACACTGGAATGACAAAGCAGCTAATTGTTATGCATGCAAACGCTTATTCCGTCTTAGATACATGCGTAACATGTTTACTTATTTACACCACACAGCGCAAAGTACCTATCACATCGTCAGTCTACTCTGAATTAACATTAAATTCGATACTTCATTATTTCGACTTTATGAACCTTCAAAAAAGCCCAACGCTTTATTTACAATAGATCCATAAATGATTAAATTTGTAGTTTCACTGTGCGCGTTTGCCCAATACTTAATTTTTACGGTACGAACTTCTGGAAAAGGCCAACGCTCTATTAACAATCGACCCACAAACAAGATTCAAGTTTGTAGTTTCAGAAGTTCAGTGCTTGCGTTTGCCCAAGACGCTCAGAAGCAAAGCACAACACACAAGGGGATGTCACAGAATCAACCCATAAACAATCAAATTTGTAATTTCATAACTTCAGTGTGTGCGTTTGCCCAAGACGTGGTACACCCTGAAACAGGGCACCACACACAAGGGGATGACGCAGATGTCCCAGAATCAACCCTTAGGAAATCAAATTTGTAACTTCACAATTTCAGTGCGTGCGTTTGCCCAAGACGTGGTACGCCCTGAAACAGGGCACCACACACAAGGGCACATCGCAAGTGTCACAGAAGACAGAAGACGTGATATTGTAAACTCCGTTTCTCAAGCACTCAACACATCTCTGGTATATGGGAGACCCAGAGCTTGGACCATCCTTTGGGTTCTTGTTAGGGATCAGCTTTCGGGTGGGCAAATGCATTACTGGCCGTGGGGGCATTGAAGAAACGGTCTGAGATGACGTTGAAGCGCATGGTTTCGATTGGCGAACTTGCTGGGCGATAGCGCCGGCTTGCAATGGTACAGCTTGGATTGACGATGAAAAGGTTGTGGGCAATCTTACAGTCTGGCACGCCCTTGATAGAGTAAGTATAGAAGTTTGAGTTGATCGAGGTTTGCACGCAATATCGTGAGACTGAGGGGTTTTTGTAAGGTGTGGCGAACTGGTAGCGGATTTTGGAGTCGTCGGATTCTCAGGGTTGTTGTCAATTTCTTCAATCATGTCCCGGACTTCCTGTAGACTCTTACGTAGCGCAATGATGGAGCTAGGGGAAGTGCTCATTGCGGCCACGGTTTCACTAGCCTTTTGTGAAGTTCTACTCAATAGCTGAGTTGCGGCCCGTAAAATGGAGGCAGGATTGACTTTCGACGACGACGCAGATTTTCGAGGAGACTGAAGTTCTTGAGAGGTAGCAACATGCTCAGCAGTAAAGGCAGGCGATTTACCAGAAAATTTCGAAGGCTCACGCGACATGGATGATTTTGAAGAAACTGACGATTTGACAGATACCAAATGCGATTCACCTGTCATCGGCGGTGAAGTAAGTGAAAGCTTTCCACCACGAGTTGTAGGAGAAAGATTTCCCACAGGCGAATTTTCATTTTCAGTAAAAACATCACTACTAGACACTGAAAATGCATTTCCACTTTGTCTCGTTTCCCGATTTACGGGCAAATAAGAAAATGATTTTTGAATGAGGCTGGCTTTTCGAGGTGGTAACTTCTGACTTGTATCGACAACTTTGGAATGCTCGTTTGAATGTTTATTTTTCTTCATCAAAGACGATTCAGGCACATCTCCACATGGAGACAATGAGGATCTTGGTCGTTTGGATGCAAAAGTCGGCTTGGAAGCCTCTGTTGTTATTTCAAAAGCAACCGAAGTTGGAGTAAAACCAGATGTTCCTGGAGAAGTTGAAACAAGTTTGGTGGAGGATTCAGATACCACATGGGTGTTCAATGTCAATAGGGACGTTGCTAGAAGTTTTTCAGATGAATCTGGTAGAACTGACTCCAAAGATTCTTGAGAAACATTGGAATCAACAAGATTAGACTTCATTCTTGCACCAGTCCCAGTGTTGCTCAGACGGGCCTGGGCTTTGATACTGCTTTTTCTCCGTTGTTTTGTTTTGGGTTCGCTAAATTCATTCGAAATATCAGATGTCGCGTTGACAAGGGTACGTTTTTTTGCTATTGCTGGGCGTATTGAACCTTTTTGCGTGAGTTCGCCAGACAAAGGTTGAGATGATGCGTTTTCGGTGACAGGTTCCGTACCCTGAGCATCCTCTGAGAAATTTCCAGCCATATCTAACGTCCCTGCACTTGAGCTATTTGCAGAGCTTATGCGCGATGATTTTGCAGTTCTTTTACGTTTTGATTCTTTTAAAAGTGAAGTACTCAAGGACATTTTACCCGTAGTTTCCGATGCATTTTGCTGCACCGTTTTCTCTGAAGCATCTTCATCTAGAGACAGCGATAGGTTATCGTTCTGATTTGAGATGACAGTATCCGACGTTCGAATATCTTTTTGTTTATCAGCTGTCACAGTAGCAGAGAATTTCTTCGACAATTCATCTTTATTTCCAACACAAGTAGATTGATTTGTAGCCAGTAGATCATCATTAATGTCGTCTGATGAATTAACCTTGTTACTCGCGAGCTCATCCAATGCAGATTTCCCTGAGGCTTCAACAGACATTCCGAGAGCAGAACCATCACTGACATCGGACAGAGGGGCTGTGTTCTTCGATGGAGCTTTTTTAGCATTGGCAGCTGTTTTCCGCTTCCTTCCCCTTACAGTTTTGCGAACAGGGATAGCACTATCATCAGCAGAAGCGACGCCAGTGACAAGCTTAGTGTCGGAAATATTACAGGCAGTGGGGCTTGTTCCATCTTCTGTTTTCGTTTCATCAGAATGAACAGCATCAGTGACTACCGTACTAGCGCTCTGTAAACTATTGGCAGAAGAAATTGATACAGGAGTGATATTAACCGAAGTGTTCGCTACAGTGACAGCGACGCCCCTTTTACCACTTCTCCCAATTATACTACTCAAAGACCGTCGCGTCCTGCGTCCAGGCCTCTCTTTCTGAGCATCCATTCCTTCTTCAGTGTCCAAAGACATTTGTGGCGTGAGGGTGGTCGCGAGCCGGTTGTAGAGCTTCCTTTTCTTCAGTTTCTGTTTGGCGAAGACGACGGTACTAGAAGCAACGTTCGAAGCATTGGGTTCTGTGCCGTCTGCTACGTCAGTGGTAACAGAAGTGTCGACGGAATTTTTCGGGGGTTTTTCAGAAGTTGATGGGCTGGAGGAAGGAGAAATCTTGGAGCCGGACACGCTCACGGCAATAGAATTCGTATGAATCGGACTGGCTAGACTAGTGGGTTTTGAAACCGAAGACGAAGGAGACCGAAGCAAAATAGAAGATGAATTAGAACGGGGCAAAGTAGCAGAAGACAATGGAGTGCTAGTGGAGGTAGCGATGGGGAAACTGAAAGGTACGATGGAATTGAATACCGATGAAACGGAGATAGGAGATTTACTAGAACTAACAACGGTAAAAGTGTTAGGGGTACTGCTAATGGTAGTGGGGGGAGTACTAGCAGTGGTCGGCTGGCTATCTGTCGTAGGTGAAGGCTTTGGAACATCAACCGGTGTCACGCTAGAGATAGAGATAGACGTGGTCGACGAGGTGATAGAAGAAACTGAAGCAGAGGAACGCAAGTCGATGCTTTCAGTCGCAGTATCGAAGTCTTCAGTGGTTTTCTTAGCAGCGATTTTAGTTTTCTTTACTCCATCGCCGATTTCTTTCGTTGCATCAGCGGTTTTGCTTGCATCAACGATGGTTTTCTTCTGGTCAACGCATGTTTCTTCAGCTGCAGCACCGGTTTCGTTTGCTGAAACGGAAGTTTCGTTTTCTGCAACAGTGGTTTTCTTCCCTACAATACTGCTCTTCTTCGTGGCATCGGTTGTTTTCTTTTCGACAACTGGGGTTTCTTTTTCAGCAATACTAGATATCTTGGTTGTATCAGAAGGATCATTCCCAACAACGGTTTTGTCAAAAGCAACACCTGCATTTCTAACATCACTTGCAACTGAAACAATATTACCATCGCTGTCTGGCGCACGCAAAGAGGATTCTTCGGAGCAATTATCATCGCCCCTAAAACCAGGTAGCGATTTGTTTCTGGCGGCACTTTCATTGCTGCCATTTTCATTTTCGCTACGACCAGTCATCTTCGAGCTGAAATCTTTCTTTTTGATCTCAGATTCATCGCTTGGGAGAGTATCACAAACTTCTTCAGCGTCATTGGGTTTATCACTAACTTCATCTGAATTGAAGGCAACTCCATAATCGTGATCACGAAGACCAATATTCGAGCTCTCGACTGTAGTTCGAGGTTCACCACTTGACGATCCATCCATGGAAGTAACGTCGGGCAAAGTTTCATCATCTGAGCATGTTTCCATGACCGCTGAGTCATCAATAACAAGCTGTTGGCTAGTATCAGACGGACATGCACTGGTGTTGACAGATGATAAACTAGTGTCAGACAGATACAATCTAGGAGCTTCTATTCCAGTAAGAACACTAGACTTGGAAGCCGTGTTCTTGTGTGAACCTTCAGCATTTTCAGAGGTTGATGGAATTGTATCAATTTCACTAGTAAGACCAGTATCAGTGCTACTTGCATTATAATTATCGTGTGTAGAGGTAGAATGCTGCTCTTGAATCGCAGACACTGAAGGAGTAACCACATTGGCAGAAGCCTGACTACTGAATTTCTTTGAAATAAGAGGTTTGTTAGAGTTTGCAGTCGCCTCTCCGGGCGTTTCAGATTCAGGGTACAACAGTTTCGCATTTTTCTCACCTGTCATATGAGGTACAGGATGTTTTGTTCTAAATTTGGGGGAACCATCAGTGTGTTCAGTTATTTTTTTAGAACCCGACTTTAAAATTTTGTTATGTTTACTACTGCTCTCTTCTGATGGGGAGGGAGATTGGGCATCATTAGATGCAAAAGAATCTAGGGATGATTTAGAAACCTTGGCAGGCACTGGACCTTTGGTAGATTCAGATAAACCTTTGAAAGATTTTGGGGCTCCTTTGGCAGATTTAGATAAACCTTTGACAGATTTAGATGAACTTTTAGCAGATCCACGTACGTCTTTCGGAGATTTAGATATACCTTTGACAGACTTAGATGAAATTTTGTCAGATCCAGGTAAGCTTTTGGAAGTTTTAGCTGTACTTTTAGCACTTTTAGATAAACCTTCGGCAGACCCAGATAAGCCTTTGGTAGACCTCGAAGCACCTTTGGCAAATCCAGATGTGTCTTTGGTAGACCCAGGTGCCTTTTTAGCAGATTTACCAAAGCCTTTATCAGATTTAGCCACGCCTTTGACAGCCTTAGATGAACTTTTGGCAGACCCTGACGAGTCTTTGGTTAGTTCAGGCGAATTTTGGACAAACTCTGACGGATCCTTACCGGTTTCAGACACACAGATGTCTCGATTGAATTCGTCTTCACCAACACCGGACACTATCTCAAATTCATCGATTGGTTCTTCCGACATTATTAGCCTAGGGGTAACATTATCATCATTAAGATCACCTCCAGTGACTGGTGTAACAGCCGATGTTTCCTTTTCAACATCTGGCGGTTTAACCCCACATGAATGCTGTTGTTTCTTAGCGGAGTTCATCAGCATCTGATCAGTAACTGATACCGTGACAATCGAGTCTGTGTTCTTGAGTACCTCCTTTTTCTTATGAACTCCGAGTTCTTTGGAGCTTGCATGTCCACCGGGCGTTTCTATACCACGGTCCTCTATTACGTTCACATTAATATCATCGCTATTTTTAGTTGGACTTGATTCAATTTCATGGTTCTCTTTATTGTTTTCTGCGTCATGGCCTTTGCGGTCTGGTTGGACTCCCGTTGCAATTTCTGCCAGACTTTTTCCATGATTTTCTTTTTGAACTTCACTATCAACATTACTGTTTTCTGGGTCATCGTCTTCATGATGAGACACGTCATCTGACCGATCGTTAGCTTCCTCATCACCGGAGTGAATCTTTTGGCATTGCAGTTCTTTGGGGTTCTCTTTGACTTCTCTATTGTCGCCTCCTTGAAAACCTTCAGCCAGATGATAAGTTTCACCAAGAATCAAATGACTCACACTCGATGTGTTCTCATTTCCACCTTCATGGCTGTCCACAGCTGCTGCGTCGTTGAGATCTTTAGTTTCAAAGTTCCTAAAGATATCTTTAGAGTCCTCATATTTGTGTTTGATAATGGATGTACAAGCTGCAACGTCAGTGCTCACCAGAAAATTACAGGCACCATTGATATCTTCCCCAAGAATGTTATCGATGTCATTGCTATCTTCTTCGGATTTCACGCTCACGTCGTCTTCGAGTATTTCGTCAGTGACCACGCTTTTAACGTCGACATCTTCCTTTATTTCATCGTAAGCCAAACCAGCACCAACGTTAAAAACGTCCGGAATGCCAACCGTTTTGGCATCAGGACTGTTTTCTGGAGCTCCAGAACCAATAGACAGCGTGGTAACACCGGTACCAATATAAGTAGTATCCGTATCAGTACCAGGACCACCCGTTTCAATTGAATCCGTTTCACAACTACCGGAGACCCCAGATATGGTAAAAGTCTTAGAGCCAGCAGCTTCGAGGTGTTTCGGATCAATAGCAGTGTCGCTTTCGCTTCTTTTATCGCCACCAAAACTATTAGCAGCATCAGAGTTATCGCTGTCCACACCTAAAGTTTCGCCAGCTTTATTAGTGTTATCACAGCCAGCATCGTGAGTCTTAGTATTATTGTCAACGTTGAAAGTACCGACAACCTCACTAGTACCATCGCCGTCTTTACCAGTATCATCGCCGTCTTTACCAGTAGTATCATCACCGTCTTTATCAGTAGTATCGACAACCTCACTGGTATTATCGTCAATCTTACTAGCATTACCGCCATTCACACCAGTGGTATAGTCAGTCTTACTAGCATTACCGCCATTCACACCAGTGGTATCGTCAGTCTTACTAGCGCTACCGCCATTCACACCAGTGGTATAGTCAGTCGTACTAGTATCATCACCGTCTTCACCAGTGGTATCGTCAATCTTACTAGCATTACCGCCATTCACACCAGTGGTATAGTCAGTCTTACTAGCATTACCGCCATTCACACCAGTGGTATCGTCAGTCTTACTAGCGCTACCGCCATTCCCACCAGTAGTATCGTCATTCTTACTACTGCTCACACCAGGAGAATGACCTTCCCCAGTATTACCGCTGTTCATGCCAGTTGTATCGCTAGTAGTATCGTCAGCCTTATTTGTAGCAGTATCATGAACATCTTTAGCAGTATCGTGAGCATCTTTAGCAGTATCGTGAGCATCTTTAGTAGTATCGTGAGCGTCTTTAGTAGTATTGTGAGCATCTTTAGCAGTATCGTCAGTCTCATTGGTAGTATCGGAACGCACACCAGTAGTATCGTCAGTTCCAACGGTAGTATCGCCAATATCATCGCCAGTCCCGTCGATGGTATCGTCCTGACTAGTGTCCATAGGAACGCTACTGTCGAGATCAGAAAGACTGTCTTGTTCTTCTTCTTCGGCCGACAGTAGAGAGCACTGCGAACTTCCTTGTCTTCTTATGCCCTCTTGTTCTTTTTCTACCTGTTGTAGTCCTTGTTCGTCTTGTTCTACCTGTTGTGCCTGTTGATGTCCTTGTTCTACCTGTTGTCCTTGTTGTTGTCGCTGCAGCAGAGCCTGCCTTTGTAACTTAAGTTGCCTCCTCATTCTCACACTCTTATTAAAGGCCGCCAGTATTCTCTGCAAGACACAAAACAGACGTGTCAGTCACTACGACTCGCATTGTTAACTACCAACTAACTCTCCACATTTCATCAGAATATCTTCAAGTGATACCCTTGTACTAGTAAGGTCTTTCGATCATTTAGGAATGACAAATTCATCCGGGTTTAGAAAATGGTTGTTTGCGTACGTGAATGCTAAACCCTGAACATGATCGTGAAGGAAGTCAGAAAACTTTTTTTTTATTTGTGGTAAAGAACTGTTGTTAAGTAACTTAGAGTTAGTCTTCCAGTACATTTTTTTTTGAATTAAGTTGACTAATACAGCAAAGCAACCGTGACTGAGCGTAGTAATATTTATCATCTCCAAGTCACAATTTTCAAGATGAATCTCTGGAGTCCCAAGGTAAGTTCACACAACATTTAACATGGCAGGGATTCCTGATACTGAACAGAGATGATGGGAGAGATACGAGTCAGATTTGCTTTAACAAAAATCAGTTTTGCTATGGACGGGAGGATAAAATGATCAAATGCGGAGAAGAAAAACAATTGAAAGTGAATTGCCGAGGCAAAGAGGAGCTAAGGTACGAGAGGTCAAACTTTTCACAATAATATTTTTGTATAACTTTTGACAATATTTGTGTACAAACTTTTGACAATAATACAATTATTATTGCAAAGACTTTCAACAATAATATTATCATTGTAAAAACTTTTGCCAATAATATTCATTTCTCTAACGGCAGAAATACTGGCGGCCGTACATTCTAACACACAAACACAGATCATCTCCACAAAACACACATTCTATCTCCACACAAGACATTCAACACGATATCTGATACGGCGCAACACAAACTCCGTGAAATCACACGTAATAATAAAACGGGTAAAAAGTAATTAGTATAATTTTGAGGTCGGCACTAACAAGACAACCTCATTTACCACAACTTCCATTTACCTGCAGGCAATCACTTCAGTAAATACTTGGTAAATTTGTAATTATTTCTACCTTATTCCAACTGTGAACAGAAAGAATAAACAAATAACGCATATTTTAAAACAAGTTTATATTTTAACATCCTGGGTAAAACAATTTTCCCAACTAGGCACGAAGTCCGATATCCTAAATTCAGAAACTTGGCGCAGTACGTCCTCGTCCGACGAGTGCCAGAAGCACACTGACCATGACTGAGACGAGACACTTTTTCTTATTTATTTATATACTGCATAGCGTAGCACGTAAACTCCTCGCGAGTGCTGGTAGCACACTGAAGCAAGAAGCGGTTGTCACTTTCTTAAATAGTCGGATTCAATGGAGTAGGCTACCCACAAATGGGGTCAACAGCCACTGATATAATTTAATATTTTTTGGACAAATTCGCCATATTATAGCAAAATTACTTACGTTAGTTTAAGTCTTTTAACGATATTTTCCTGAATACTTGCGGGGATAAAGAACAGAGAACTGTTATTAACTCTGACTGCGACGTGAGACACCGGTGGTCACTCAAGGGATTTTCAAAACGCTGCTGACCGACCAGCAGTCACAAACTCAAATTTCATCAACAATTTTAACTGAATGAAAACACGATCCAGTAAATGTTTGCTAGTTTCGACACTGCTTCCTATAATTGGCCTTCAATTTGAGTTGAATATTGAACTTTAGTTCTACCTACCGCAGTTGAAGTAATAAACTATTTCCGTAGTTAGATGAAAAAATATTTTCCAACTAGAGTCCCTCACTATGCAATTCTTTCTAATAAATCTTCTGCCATATAACAGATCGCGATGGAGATATGAATGCACCAAATATTGATACTTAAATGAATATATTCCGGGGTATCTTGAGACCTATCCACCGAAGACTTACAAGCAGCAGCATTATTAGTTTCCGCTCATGCTGAAAAACTTACTACAGTTGAGAAGTCAACTTATTTTAAACTCCTCAATAAACTTTCCTGTAAACAGGGATATAGACAAAAATTGCTTCACTCCATTTTTACTTTGCATTATATTACACAAATGACCAATATATGACGGGCGAATATAGCACGCAATCCATCTTTTCTAGTACAGCACGCAATCCATTTGCAATTTTAGCCGTCCAAGTAAACCTCCGAAAGGGGCCAGCCAAAATTATAAAAGAGCACTCGAAAAAGTAGGATACAGTAGCGAACTTCTGTGGCAGAAGGCCCAAGGGTCAGTGATTTCAAGTGGTTGTATGCTTCAACCCCCAACGCTCAGACTGCGGCGTTAAGGCCTGTTTACACGATCATTGAGTGCGCGCGTGAGCAGTGAAGAGAGGCGCAAGCCCCGCCCACTTGCTCTCGCTTCAGGCTCATTTACTGCTTAATGACAATGCGGACTAAGCTTGTTTTTATGGCGCTGGCCAGAGCATGTCAGTGTCACTACAGCCGCACTGTCATTGAACAGTAAATGAGCCTGAAGCGAGAGCAAGTGGGCGGGGCTTGCGCCTCTCTTCACTGCTCACGCGCACACTCAATGATCGTGTAAACAGGCCTTTAGCCACCGGTGGTCACTCAAGGAATTTCCATAATGCTGCTGACCGACCAGTAATCATGAACTTGATTTACATAAATACTAAATTAAACCTATATAAAGGCACGATCTAGTTCATGTTTGTTATTTTCAACACTGCTCGCAACAATTGAATTTAAATGAGTTGAACACTGAACTTTAGTTTCACCTGCCGCAGTCAAAGTGTTAAAGAAGAAAGTGATGTTCTCATGAACAAAACATTGAGTCCGTTATTTCCGATATATGCAACTAAAAGTGAACTTGTCAAAAAAATATAAAACGTTTTTTTCCTTTTAAATGAAACATGGGAATTACCGATCCTGATAACGCAACAATGAGAGTATTTCAACGCCATACGGTAGCTTTGTATTCATGGCATAATAACGTACGTTTGTGAACGTAACAAAACAACATACTAGCTTCAATTGGCAGTACTATGCGAAGACAAATGGTATTTATCATGTATGCACGACCTGATGAAATTGCCACCAAATTTTTGGACCTTAAACAAAATATTACGATAATTTCACTTAAACTATCATACATGAAACCCAGTAAACGTGAAGGTTTTCATCAAAGCATTCAGAAAATAAGAACGATGCGAGTTACTCCCTGATGTCCTTCATAAAGGACGGTGGTTGATAAAGATTAAGCGGTCAAAAAAAAAAAAAAATCAAATGTAGGGTATAATTTAAAAATAACGCTTCCGTTGCCGGTATCGCGTGGGAGACTGATGTGGGAGACTCGTCTTCATGGCGCTGGCCAGAGCTCTTCAGTGTCATTACAGCCGCATTGTCACTGAGCAGTAAATGCGCCTGAAGCGAGAACAAGTGGGTGGGGCTTGCGCCTTTCATCACTGCTCACGCGCGCACTCAATGATTGTGTCAACAGGACTTAATAGTCAAGATACCGCCCTAAAACTCCTTAAGGAGCAATGGCACGTCCTCAAGGACAATGGCTCCTTAATCGCTGGCACCGAGCGCTGCCTCACCGCCGGGGAAATGTGTGGGGTCCCTGACGAGCGCAATCTTGGAGTCGTCAGCTATGCCTCGAGCGGAGCAGACTGCGTCGAACTGACGCACTTTCTCAGCGAACACTTCCTCCCACTGCTGCCCGCTCGTCTCCGGCACCACGAACACCAACTGGACACACACAACGCCTGCTTAGTGTCGCCACCCAAACACCAACTGAACACACACGACCTGTTTTGTATCACGGATACTGGACACATACCTAGCATCACAGATACTGGACGCACAACACCTGCTTGATATCACCAACACTAAACACACGACCTGTTTTGTATCAAGGATACTGGACACAACATCAAAGATACTGGACGCACAACACCTGCTTAGCATCACCACTCCTATCTTAGAAAACAAGATGGTCATTTGTACCAACCCAAAGCTCGTACCAAAGCACAGCAAATTACAACGGAATGCAAAAATAGAACATACCATCATCAACAGCAACCACGACAAGTCAACACAGAAAGCTCGAAATAAATGATTCATATTCTTTTAAATAATGTCATCCTTATGACTATGAGCCAACACCAACATTATGACACTAAAAGAACGTTGTATTCACATTTGACCTTAACAAGCCAACATAACTAGAGATGGATAACTCGATGTTGGGTAACAGGATCTTTTAGTAATGATAGAAGTCAACCAACCAATAGAGAGTAAACTTCAAATGGATTAAATTGTAAAAGACCGCTAACACAGCAATTGATTTCTAAGGAGTTCAAAACGTGGAATATAATACTTATTTGATTTTCTGACTTTGCCAAAACTGTTAACTTTTCTGAAGAAACTCGTGACGCTCAACAAAGAGTATCGATATGAGAAGTAAGAATAGAATTCAATTATAGCCCGAGTCAATAACTACTCAACGCCAAGGTGAAGAAGTTGATGGGACTTGAAAATTACGTAGGGGTAAATTAACTATTTGCCCATTGCGGGTTAATTCACCTTGGGTTAATAAAAAGAGCACATTTTGCTGATCTAATAGATCGGGATCATTAGAATTATAAGATTTCAAGTTGCCGATGCATGAGAAGGAAGGAATCTTATTGAAGATTCTCATTGGAAAATTAAAATACGCGAACACCTCCCCCTTGCTGATCGTGGAAAGTGTTAAAAATATCAAGCTTTTCGTTAAAGAAACAAATTAAAACAAAAAAGCAAAAGCATAGAACTGAAATCTTGGAAATGAGGAAAGTAAGACGCTTGTATGACAGTAGCATTCACAAAACCCAATTATGATGAAGTTTATTCATCCATTAAACCTAACGTGAACATGAGACGGAGCGTAGCATGTCCGCTTCTGGCCAGTGCGTGCAGCACACTGAAGGTACGCGGTTGCCGCCCGTACTAAATAAGCAAATTGATCAAGTCCAGAATGCAAAACGCAATCAATGAGCTGCCGAGTTGCAAAATGAAAAGAAAAAAGGTAGCCCAAGCTGCAAACTGGCGCATTTTGTGAAAAATGAATCGTATTATTATATTTCTTTCATGATACAAAAATCAATGAAAGATCAGTCTGATATCCTATTTTTCGTGAAACAGAGGAAACAGAGTAGCCACTTTTGAAAGGAAGATACGTAGATTGGTTTAAACATTTTTCTCCTAAGGTTAGATGTTAGTTTAAGCCTTCCTTTCCGGAACAAAAACGTTATAAAGAGGGAAAGGCACCATTTAGTAAGGTACGCGGAATCAATGTACGAAGCGCATAGAAACAGGAAAATTGAGGAAGAAGTTCATGAAAGAAGATAAAAGTTGAAGAAGAAAGTAGTAGGTGCTCAAAAACAGGACAGCAGTGAAGATGAAAATCATGGTTCATAACAAAACCAAAACCTCTTATTTCAACAAAAAGGTCTACCAAACCTTTAGCTCGGGACCTCACATATTCTTCCTGTGAGCGCTAATTCACTTAGATACAAAAGTTGTATCCCACTGAGGGAATAATCCACAAAAATATCACGGTATACAAGATTACATCACAACCGTCTTCGATCTAATCCAAATAGAATTCATGTTGAACATCAAAAAAATAGAACTCGACCAATTGATATCTCATATAGAAGATTTCGTGGCCTCAACGACCAATCAGGTGACAGCAATACGAACAGCGACCAATCAGGTGACAGCAATACGAACAGCGACCAATCATGTGACAGCAATACGAACGGCGACCAATCAAAATCGCATTCCACGACACACGTGTCTAGTACACCAACCAACCACACGACTAAAATAAGGACAGTAGACCATTCAAAACCACATTCCACTGCACGATCATTGAGTGCGCGCGTGAGCAGTGAAGAGAGGCGCAAGCCCCGCCCACTTACTCACGCTTCAGGCGCATTTACTGATCAATGACAGAGCGGACTGTGCTCGTCTTCATGGCGCTGGACAGAGCTTTTCAGTGTCATTACAGCCGCACTGTCATTGAGCAGTAAATGCGCCTGAAGCGAAAGCAAGTGGGTGGGGCTTGTGCCTCTCTTCACTGCTCAAGCGCGCACTCAGTGATCGTGTAAACACAGCTTTACGCCACAGTCACGCAACAGCAACACAGATGCTTTAAACTCCAAACCTTCTTGACAACCAAAATCGACGACACAAACGTCCATCCCAACAACATCAAGCGAAGCAACGGTAGCAGATTTTAACGACCACAAACATCAGAAAACTTTCTACACGGCAGCGCACAACCTCAGTAGCGAGGGAGACAGCAGTGGGGGAGGTGTTCGCTGGCACGTCCGCACGCAGGCACCAAAATCAGGTGAAATTTTTACAACATTAACACTCTGACCGCAACGTGCGCCACCGGTGGCCACGGAGGAGATTTTTATAATGTTGACCATTAGTCACAAACTCAATTATCATAAAAACTTGAAGGAAGCTAAATGGAGGCTTGAGCCAGTTAATGTTGACTGTTTTTAAAATTCCTCAATATGTGGAGGCTTGATCCAGTTTATGATGTTGACTGGTTTCAAAATTGCCTAATATAATTGACTTTAAATTGGAGTTGAATATTGAAACTTAGTTCGACAAATTGCGATCAAAGTGTTAAGCCAATAGCTTTAGCTAATATCGCGGTAGTGCTTATTTTTAATTTACAGTGATAATTCTGTCGGAAATAGCGCGGTATTTTGAACTCCGAGATTATCGTAAAACGACGGTGGTTTGAAAACCAAGAAAGGCGTTGGGAAAAGGTTATTTCCACTCATTTCAACATAGGATATAAAAAATAGTAACATCCAAAATCATTTTTCCAATACCTTGTATATATCAAAGACACCTCTCTTTGGTCAAATTCGTAAATTTCAACAACAGAAATAGGCTTCTCCGACAACCTCTCAACTTTCTACAGGTGTATTTTCAAAATACATACCTGCACATGCACCCAAAATGGAAAAAATTACAAAGGTTACCACACGATAAACGATGTAATGCTAACACAGGAATTTAAAAATACGAAGAACCAAATCTTTCATATTCATTTAAAAGAAAAAAGGCATTCTACCTTACAATTTAAAAAGCTTTCGATAAGGATAAAATAGAGATAGGAGAAATATGAAAATGTGGTGGATAGAACCAAAACCTATTAATATACCCAGGAGCTAAACCTTAAGTTTTTAAAGGTTATAAGACCTTTACAATCTTGTAAATAATCAAGACTTTTTGAGGTTTAAATAACCATCATTAACGATACGTCTTAAGAAAGAACAAGTGCAATAACACTTTAGTAGACTCGTGTGTATGCCATAAAAAACCTATATCAAAACGAAATACATCAGTACTGGGCAATCAAAGAGTTCATTTTTTGGTACGCCCTGCATATAAGAAGCAATCACATGTACCGAGATGTTGACATGTATCAAAATGTGAACATGTATCGAGACGTGAATTCAATGAAAGCTATAATGTTGGAATGAAGAACATGTATTCAACAGGTCACCGTGAATGAACTTGAAAATGTTTTCATGTTTAAAAAAGAAAACATACTCAAAATGTACACCATTTGTTGCATCTCTTCATCTCGAAGAAGATGTATGTATGTATGTTGAATATTGAGTTATAATTGAAGTTGTGTTGAAAGAACAGAAGTGAGTGTGTTGAATATTGAGTTATAATTGAAGTTGTGTTGAAAGACAGAAGTGAGTGTGTTGAATATTGAGTTATAATTGAAGTTGTGTTGAAAGAACAGAAGTGAGTGTGTTGAATATTGAGTTATAATTGAAGTTGTGTTGAAAGAACAGAAGTGAGCGTGTTGAATATTGAGTTATAATTGAAGTTGTGTTGAAAGAACAGAAGTGAGTGTGTTGAATATTGTTGTGGGTTGAAAAGACAGAAAATGGGTGACAGACAAGGTAGAAAAGTAGAAAATTTGAAAAGTGTTGTAGACAATAGAAGTTGTAGAAAATACAAAGCATGTCACTAGGAAATAGACTAACAATGGTGGTGGTAGACAATATAAGTTGTAGAAAATACAAAGCATGTCACTAGGTATTGGGACTAACAATGGTGTAGGTAGACAATAGAAGTTGTAGAAAATACGAAGTATGTCACTAACAATGGTGTTGGTAGATAATAGAAGGAGTGTTGAAAAGACGCAAGTAGAAGTCACAACACGAAAACGTGCCTCACCTTGAATCTGTTGTACACCATCTCCGCCTTCGCCCGTATCTCGTCATCGTACTTGTAGCGTCGGCACTGAACAAAAACAAAGGGATCCATTATTGCACTACTAGTGCACACAACCGTGACATATGACGGCATTTCCTTAAATATGACTCATAATGTGGATGCCCAACAAAAATATCCATGCCAATAGTACCCGGGAATAAAATATTCTTGTACTCGTGCACTGGTGAAACTAGTATCACAGATACAGTCATTAGTATTAAAGATATGGTCACTAGTATCAAAGATACGGTCACTAGTACCAAAGATACGGTCACTAGAACCAAAGATACGGTCACTAGCACCAAAGATACAGTCACTAGTATCACGCACAGATATAGTCATTAAACATCTCTAAGAGCGTCACAGAGAGACGGAAGAAGCGGAGACCGAAAAAATATCGGACACCCAACAAATATATAAGCACACCTTTTTGATGGCGTCGACAACATGTGGGTTTTTCTTGAGCATAAGGCCGGAGACGACGAGATTGAGCATTGCATCCAAGTATCCCCTGGCGGCCTCTTTTTTGGGGTTAAGTACAGACAGCGCCTCCCGTATCTTCTGGTCGTAGTCTAGCAGGCGCGCCTCCATGTCTAGCGTTCTGGGGAGGGTGGGATACAAGATGGTTATATCAATATTGGCTAAACCATGTCTAGGGTTCTGGGGAGGGTGGGGTACAAGATGGTTATATCAATATTGGCTAAACCATGTCTAGGGTTCTGGGGAGGGTGGGATACAAGATGCTTATATCAATATTGGCTAAACCATGTCTAGGGTTCTGGGGAGGGTGGGATACAAGATGGTTATATCAATATTGGCTAAACCCTGTCTAGGGTTCTGGGGAGGGTGGGATACAAGATGGTTATATCAATATTGGCTAAACCATGTCTAGGGTTCTGGGGAGGGTGGGATACAAGATGGTTATGTCAATATTGGCTAAACCATGTCTAGGGTTCTGGGGAGGATGGGGTACAAGATGATTATATCAATATTGGCTAAACCATGTCTAGGGTTCTGGGGAGGATGGGGTACAAGATGATTATATCAATATTGGCTAAACCATGTCTAGGGTTCAGTATAGGGTGGGACCGTGGGATACAAGATGGTTATCGATTCAATAACATTTGATTATGCTTTTGCAACATAACCATGTCTGAAGTTGCTTCCCGATATATCAATCCTGGAAACAGAGTTTGAATAGGTAAACCATGTCTACGGAACTTATATCACTATTGGACATAGCGTTTGAATACATAAACCCTGTCTGAAGTACAAATAGTAGACAAAGCTTATCGATAAATCAATGTTGGACCATGCCTAGGGTTCTGTGGTATGTGGGATACAAGATGCTAACCAATTTAACACTAGATTTTCCTTTTGCTACCTAAACCATGTCTGAAACAAAAATAGTAGACAAAGCTTTCCGATACATCAACACTGGATACGGCTTTTTGAATACCTGAGCCACGTCTGGAGTTTTGTAGCATAAATCAATTTATAAATCATTTATCAATATTGGACATAGCTTTCAAAGCATAAATCATTTATGGGATAAACATGTTATACGGTGTTTATGGATATATCCATAAACCGCAACAAAGATGTTCCCAAAAGAGGAATGCACCATTCAGAATGAAATTCTGAGAACGGGGAATCTATGCACAAAGTGTATCAAATATTTACAACAATTTAGTCTAGCGTTCCTTGCTAAAAATAGATTATAGGTTAGTTTAAGCCTCCCTATCTGCTTTTAAAAAAGAGCGTATTGAAGAGAGGAAGGAGGAAGGCACCATTTAGTATGCATATTAAAGAATGCAGAATCTATGCAGAAGGGGCATAGAAAGAGTAAATTGAGAAATAAGTTCATGTAACAAGACAAAAATTGAAAAAAAGTAGTAGGTGCTGAAAAACAGGGCAGCAGTGAACCAAAAAAGATGGTCCTTAACATAACAAAAAAAAAACATTTTATTTCCAACAAAAAGAAGGCCTGCCTAACTCTCAGCTCGGGGCGTTCCTTGCTAAACGTGATAGAAAGCGAGTATTGCAAGTTTCTTGAGAGCTTTTCATGGTTCTACATAACACAAGGAGGAGCCTGATTCGCTACCCAAGTAAGGCATGCACGACAGGATAACTTTAAAGATACAAGAGAAAAACAGAAAGAAAACTAACGCTAAAGTAAAGAAATGAAAAAAAACAAAGGAAGGGGATAAAGGCCAAAGAAATGGAAAAAAGGCCAAAGAAATGGAAAAAAGGCCAAAGAAATGGAAAAAAGGCCAAAGAAATGGAAAAAAGGCCAAAGAAATGGAAAAAAAGGCCAAAGAAATGGAAAAAAAGGCCAAAGAAATGGAAAAAAAGGCCAAAGAAATGGAAAAAAGGCCAAAGAAATGGAAAAAAGGCCAAAGAAATGGAAAAAAGGCCAAAGAAATGGAAAAAAGGCCAAAGAAATGGAAAAAGGCCAAAGAAATGGAAAAGTGCCGAGCATAAATCAATTTCAGATAAGGAAAAAAAAGATAAGGAAAGATAAGGAAAAAATGCCGAAAGATAAGGAAAAAATGCTAGAGATAAAGAAAAAAGGCCCAAAAAAAGGAAAAAAAGGCCAAAGAAAAGGAAAAAAGGACAAAGAAAAGGAAAAAAGGACAAAGAAAAGGAAAAGAAGGCTAACGAAAAAGAAAAGAAGACAAACGGAAAGGAAAAGAAGGCCAAAGAGATAAACAAGACGGAAGAAAAGAAAAATAAGGAATACCAGAAGTAGTACAAAAGCCAAAGGAAACGTACTGCCTACCAGAAACAGAAACCAAAACAGAGCCTCACTTGGACTTGCTGGTCTCGAGACATCCTCTGGCCTCCTCTGCCGCTGCTGCCTGCAGTCTGCCGGTGCTCTCCGCAGCCACCTGCTTCACCTCCTGGTGGGGGAGTGGGGGGTCAGAACCAGGGGCAAAAGGGCGTGGTGACGGCCAAAAGGCGGTAAATACATCAAGGCACAACGACATCCAAGTTCAACACTCACATAAGGCCTGTTTACACGATCATTGAGTGCGCGCGTGAGCAGTGAAGAGAGGCGCAAGCCCCGCCCACTTGCTCTCGCTTCAGGCGCATTTACTTGCTCAGTGACAGTGCGCCTGTAATGACACTGACAAGCTCTGGCCAGCGCCATGAAGACGAGCTTAGTCCGTACTGTCATTGAGCAGTAAATGCGCCTGAAGCGAGAGCAAGTGGGCGGGGCTTGAGCCTCTCTTCACTGCTCACGCGCGCACTCAGTGATCATGTAAACACAGCTCAAGTGTGACACACTTAGCGCGTAGATGTGTTGGTTTAAATGCCACGACTGGCACAGTGTAAACATGGTGAGGTTATTGAGTTAATCCTGCATTAGGTATGGTCCGTCTTTGGCTGATCAAAATGGAGTCCATGAATGATCAAAACAGACCCTTTGATTGGTCTATGCAGCCATTTAATAGACTTTACTCGTTGAATGCCAGTGTTTACCACATTTACTGTGATCTAAACATGTATGAGATGTTCACAGCAGATTTGCAAGCATGAGGCGCGTTTATACCAAACCCGCCACTTGTGTGCATCATAATTACTGCGTCCACCATACACATTAATACACACACCACACGCTACACGTTCAACACATGCCAATACACACACACACATCACATACACGCTACACGTTCATCACACACCACAACACGTTTACCACACACCACACACCATAACACGTTTATCACACACCACACACCATAACACGTTTATCACACACTAATACACAAACCACACGCTACATGTTTATCACACACCTCAGCAGTAAGACTGCCAGCAGCAGCACCAGACTTCAGTCTCGTGAAGGAAGATTTAGCAGCTTCTGGACTCTAAAAATCACAAAAAAAGCCAAATGTGAGTGAAAAAACAAGCTTCAACGTCTCCGTACCATAAACTAAAGCTACCTCAGTCCTCAATTGTTCATTGACACTTTGAATGCGGCTGGTAAAACTGAAATTTAATGTTTAACTCAAATTTAAATTCAATTGTAGGAAGCAATACTGGAAATAGCCAACATGAACTACACCCAATAAACTTCAGCACGGCAACTCACATCAACAGGCAGGGAGATTTTGGTGGCCGCACCAGTCTTTGTAGCTCCGTTCTGTAAAATGGGCTCATTTTAGTCTACATGTACATCTTCCTCTTTTTTTCTACCCCAACCCTATGTGAAAATGGTAAAATAGGCTCATTTTAGTCTACATGTTCATATTCCTCTTTTTTTCTACCTCAACCCTGTGGAAATATGTTAAAATGGGCTCATTTTAGTCTACATGTTCATATTCCTCTTTTTTTCTACCTCAACCCTGTGGAAAAATGTTAAAATGGGCTCATTTTAGTCTACATGTTCATATTCCTCTTTTTTCTACCCTAACACATTCCCCACGTTTCCGCGGCTGTTAACTGTTGGTTTTGTTAGGTTGTAAGTAAGAGGATAGGGATATAGATTTTTCAGCTTAAATCAATTTCAATTCTCCCTCATGAATAAGAATAATACAATTGCACGATAACATTTCGCTTTTTCTGATGAAAATTATTTTAAAAAATGTCGCGAAACAGATAAAACGTCGTGCACTTATACCGGCACGCAAATGGGCAATTCACCTGTTGGTACACATGTGGTCCAATATGTGTTTGACACTTCACTGTCAAAGTGGACTTCAAAATCTACTTTGACAACAGGAATAGACTACTTCAACCAAACCCACAATAGATTCCAGAAAAAGTGGACTTCAAAATCCACTTTTGTTCATAAACAGCTCTAATGGAATATTTAATGTTTTCCATGTGAAATTAGTGTTATGTCTTCTTCGAAGTTCATTGTCGAGTGGCAGTCACTTCCTCGTTGTGATGTCGGCGACTACATGATGCCGGTCCCAGTTTAGTGATGGTGGTTGTGATGACGGTAATGTGAGTGCAAAATGCGGATGTTAAACAATTTGACTGAGACGTGAGCCACCGGTGGTACACAAAGGGAATTTTCATAATGCTGCTGATCATCATATGGTCATAAACTTAATGAAAGCATGATCAAGTTAATGTTTGCTATTTCCAACTATTTATGACATTTGACTTTAAATTCAAGTTAAATATTGAACTTCAGTTTTACCAGTTGCAGCTAACGTGTTCAAGTATCCAATGATGATAGCTGTGATAACGGTAATTTGAGTACAAAATGCGGATGTTTAAGGTTAAGAAAAATTCTGTTTCGATAACACTTTGACTGGGTTGGGTTAAACTGAAGTTCAATATTCAACTCAAATTTGATGTTAATTGCAGTAGGCAATGTAGAAAATAGTAAACAACCCTCCCAACATTTCCACAACCCCACTCACAGCATCAGCACCCAGACGCTTCCTGGTGGGGTTGGAGGGGTTGCCTGAAGCTGGGGTTGAAGCCCCCTCGTGGTTGTGGGAATTTGGGGGTGAGCTGGGTGAGCCATCACCCCCATCACCTGCAATGTTAGATTAGATGTTAGTTCAAGTCTTCCCAACTGCAAAAAATGGCATTCTAAAGAGAGGAAGGCACCATTTAACATGACATCAAAGGAACGTGGAATTTATGCACTAGGTATGCACATAAAATTGAGAAGAATGTTCATAAAAGCCCACAGGTAAAAGTTGAAAGAGGAAGCAGTAGGTGCTGAAAAAACAGGACAGCAGTTAACTAAAAAAAAAAAACTGTCCTTGACATAACGAAAAACATTTCATCTCAACAAAAAGAAAGCCTACCTAAACCTTTAGTCCAGGAAATTTGGAATGAGTGAGGTTGAGTTAGGCTCTTCAATTCTATTAATTATGTAGTTAGCGATAAAAAGTTCCACAGTGGGAGGTAAATAATTCAAGATAAGGTTTCTTGTGTCTCTGTCCATTATTTTTTGCAATGCAAGTCAACATCATAATACATATTCTACTTAGAAAAGGTTAGACGGTAATAATGGATAGAGAAATACATAAAGCTGAAGGGGTCAGAGACGGAGGAAAGGCTGAGAATGGCTGATACAGACAAGATAAATATGACAAAGACATGCCAGAGAAAGGTCGGTTGCATGGTACGTCGGCTTCCTCAAAAATAAATTCCAGCTAAAGAAGACTCCTACACCCACAACTGACTCAAACCCACAATAGATTCTAGACGTAGAAGACTCCTACACCCACAACATACTCCAGAAAAAGAAAAACAGACTCCCAAACCCTCAACAAACTCCAGAAGAAGTGAAAAAGACCCACAACGGACTCCAGAAAAAGCAAAACAGGCCCACAACAGACTGCAGAAAAAGTAAATCAGACTCCCAAATCCACAATAGATTCCAGAAGTAGAAGACTCCACAACAGACTCGAGAAGAAAAAAAACCCACAACATACTTCCTCACTAAGTAGAGGGTAACGATAACATCAAGTCAGACCTTCATTGTCGAGGAACTTCTTGGGTTTGATAACTCGGCCGCTGCGGCTGGTCTGGGGCTCCGGCTCAGGCGCGCCCTGTGGTTAGAAAGAGGAATGAGAGAGGCACCGTTTAGAATGAAGGTTTAGGGAACATGGAATCTATGCACAAGGTGTAAAGAAATAGTAGGCTGAGATTATAAAAGTTCGTGAAACAGGATATTAAATTAGATCGTAGTTAAAGCCTCAGTATTACACTGATGGCGTTCCAAAGAGAGGACGGCATCATTTGGTATGCCCTTGAGGAAACGCGGAATCTCTGCACAACGGAGATAGATACAGTAAATTGAGAAGGGAGTTCTTGAAACATGATAAAAGTTGAAGAAGATAGCAGTAGGTGGTGAAAAACAGAACAGCAGTGAACCGATAAAAATGATCCTTGACATAATTCAAAACATGTTTTTTTCAACACAGAATGGCCTACCTAACTCTCAGATTGGGACCTCACATTTTTCTTTAGACAAAAACGTGCTTATATTAACAACAAAAAAATGCTCCCCTCTCAGCTCGGGACCTCACAATTTCCCCTTGGGATTGTCAATTCCCATAGATACAATAGTTGTACCTCTCCCCTCTGTAAGGAGCAAGTCTTGCAGTGCATATTTCTGTGAATCTCAAAGACTAAAAAATGACTTAGACCCCGTACAAGAGATATTTTATGCTTAAACCGCTCTTTTTTTTTGGCTTACAAACTTCACAGCCTAGGTGCGAGCATCACTTTTAATCTGGCAAACACTGCAACTCATGAATGAATAAATCTTATACTTTACCTTAGCTTGCTTTTTATTGGCTATAAAATTGTCTCGTTTTGGTTCAAGATCAGCCTCCTGTTGTGGCTTGTTTCTTACTGGCTGGTTGACAACATAGCCGTTGCACAAGCCAAACTCTACTTCCTATTGGGCAAGAAAATGATCCAACAGCACCTGTGAAAGCTCCACCTATAACTTTAGCCTTTTTGATTGGCCAGAAAATGACGTAGCCCCTGTGCAAGCCCCAACCTTCACCTTAGCTTGTTTCTTATTGGCTGGTTGTTGATCTAGCCTTTATACAAGCACCGCCTCACCTCCTATTGGCTAAAAAACAACTCAGTACCTGTGCAAGCCCTATCCTTCACCTTAGCCTGTTTCTTATTGGCTAAAAAACAATGCAGCACATGTGCAAGCCCCACCATTCACCTTAGCCTGTTTCTTATTGGCTAAAAAACAACGCAGCACATGTGCAAGCCCCATCCTTTACCTTAGCCAGTTTCTTAATGGTCACATATTGTCCCAGCACCTCTGCAAGCCCAACCATTTACCTTAGCCCATTTTTTATTGGCTAGAAAATGATATAGCCCCTGTACAAGCCTCACTCTTTACCTTAGCCTGTTTCTTATTGGCTGGCTGCTCAGCCGAGTCAGTGTCAGCTCGCTTGCGTTTATTGGAAGGCTCCTCAGTTGATGCAGACGCTGTCTGCTGCTGCTGAAACTTCTTGGATGCTGACGGAGTTTTGGGTGTGAGTTGCGATGCCAGCTGTGATACCGACGCTGGTATCGTCTGAAAATAAACGCTTTGATGAGCAACTATGAGAGATACGGACACTGGTATTGTCTGAAAACAAATGCATTGAGGAAAAATACTTAGTTCAAAATATATTTATTGACACATGGATCTCCTAGCTCAGATGGAAAGCCATTAATGCTAAAACAAACAAACTTCAATTTTCATTGATTAACAAACAAGCTTATTCTCATAATGTAAGCAAAGTTCTTATCCTGTAAGTTTTCAAGGCTTTTATTATACATAATTGAACATGTTATAAGAAAAACACGGAGAGCAATAACAGGCACTACACGCACGCAGCAACAAAACATCACACACGCAACAGCTCAAACATAACAGCACAACTCACAACATATATCAATAACACTAATGCAAAACCCCAACACATAACAGAACACAACACAACACCATACACACAGCAACAACACACAACCACAAAATGCAAAACTCACACACCACATAACACAACACAAACACAGCCACAGCACAACTCACACAACACAAACACAGCTACAGCACAACTCACAACACAAACACAGCCACAGCACAACTCACACAACACAAACACAGCCACAGCACAAACACAGCCACAGCACAACTCACACAACACAAACACAGCCACAGCACAACTCAAAGACAGCCACAGCACAACTCACACAACACAAACACAGCCACAGTACAACTCTCACAACAGAACACACAACACACAATAACTATTAATAACTCTCACAACACATAACACAACACAACTCACAATGCTAGGGTCCCAGTCAGGATTGTTCTCTATCTCCCAGAGCCCCTCGTTGTAGAACTTGCGCTTCTGCGGCTTGCCGAAACGTTCCTTGTTCTCGTGGTATGGGAACAGGTCCTCGGCCTTGATGTTCCCGCTGGGGACACACGGGTCATGTAGAGAACATGTTTTTGTTACTTAATCTTATGCAGAGAACATGTTTTTGCAAGCAACAATCCTACTTGTTACATAGGTAAAACACATTGAACATTATTAGATTAGAACATGATTAGCAAATACATAGTGTGGTGATGTGGCATGATGGAGTGGTGCGTGGTAGTGAGGGACAGTGTGGTGATGTGGCATGATGGAGTGGTGTGAGGTAGTGAGGGACAGTGTGGTGATGTGGCATGATGGTGTGATGTGTGGTAGAGAGGGGCAGTGCGGTCATATGGCATGGAGTGGTGTGAGGTAGTGAGGGACAGTGTGGTGATGTGGCATGATGAAGTGGTGTGTGGTAGTGAGGGGCAGTGTGGTGATGTGGCATGGTGGAGTGGTGTGAGGTAGTGAGGGACAGTAAGGTGATGTGGCATGATGGAGTGGTGTGAGGTAGTGAGGGACAGTAAGGTGGTGTGAGGTAGTGAGGGACAGTAAGGTGATGTGGCATGATGGTGTGATGTGTGGTAGAGAGGGGCAGTGTGGTGATGTGGTCACAAATATTTCAAAAGCTATTATTTTCTAGAAATTTCAGGATATAAAAGTAGTGCATGTTCAAATACAACAAAAACGATGTAGTATAACAAGACAACTTCACCTTATGTAAAAAAGATACTTAGTCTACTGGAACAAAAGATCTTAAATTAAGGAATGCTCTTCCATTTTCAATTAATACTCAATGCATTACTTACCAAGTAATATATATATATAGTACTTGAACATAGCAACCTGAATCAACAACTTTGAAAAACCAATAGAGATATATGTTTATAATTAACACTCGATATATATAACAAATATTAAGCTTGTGGTTACTATATGTATAATATTTCTACATAGCAACTAGGTAGTTCATTAAATCTAAACAGCTTCAACAAACCCAAGGAACATACAAAGTCTGTTGAATCAAAAAATTTAATAAATTAAGGACAGCGTCCCCCATACAGACCTTTTTCTTTATTATTGAACCTAGAGCAATGAAATTTGGTATACTGACAGGAAATGCAATTTGGAATCGTTGATCCATATGGAAAAAAGGTGATTTTCTTCAAAGAAAACAAGATATTCATAAAAAGTGAAATTTTTGGAGGGGTTTTCTTAAATCTTCTCCAACAGTTTCTGAGCTACAGTGATGATTATGGTATCATTGGATGCAGAAAGACAATAGCTTTTATAGAAGCTAAAATTTATTCCCCAAATTTCCAGTTCTTTTTGAAAAAAATGGAAATTTTTTAGAGCATCCTGCAGTTTCAAGAAAATTTGGACTTATGACGTCATAACTAATCAACATAAAGTAATTGTGAAATATTTTTTAGCTCATATATAAGCCCTTGTCTTGCTGCATCCAATGATACCAAAATCATTACTGTAGCACAAAAACTGTTGGAGGAGAAGATTTTTGAAACCCCAAAATCCATTGTTTACTTTATAAGCAAAACAAAGAAACAAACAATGGTAATTAATTTTTTTTTTAATTTTTGGTTCAGGTTAGACCCATGAGATCATTATAGAGTAATCAAGAGTTATAGGAGATGACATAGCAATTTTAAGCCATGAAGAAAGTGCCAAGGAGGGGGAGTAACATGATAAAATACTCCTTCCCCCTCCCCCCATTCTTCAAACCCCCATAGCGGGCGAACGAGTAAACGTATGAGTCTCATTTATTTCATAGGATGTACCTGACCTCTTGCACTTCTTATAGATGCAAAAATCCTAGTCTCTCAAAAAAAACCTCAAAAAAACATGGATTTCTATGGGGGATGCTGTCTTTAAAAATAAATAAAATCAAGACAAGCTCTTCATAGCTGCAAAAACACCACAAACGACAACACTCGTGACTCACGTTTCTCGGGTTCCATAAAATATTATTGGGTATTTTTTCGGCGGCTTTCCGCTCGGGTCAGGCTCAAACGGCTCGATCTGAGGACATGCGGGAACTTTAGCACAGACAAAATCATGGTAGAGGAAACAAGGTAGGCTCATTTATATGGGAGAAAACAACTCTTGTTCGGCTAGCCAATAGAAAGGCTTTATTTCAAACAAACTTTATGACATCACCAAAACACCATGTCGTTAGGCCAATAGTGGAGCCAGATTTAGGGGTAGCAGTGCTACCAGATGCAATATGAGCGCTGCTATTGGTTCGTTGCCGTGACGTCAGCAAAACCACAACGTCAACAAAAAAAGAGACTGGTTTGAACCTACCTTGTTTCCTCTACCGTGGATGCAATCAAGGCTATATTTGTAATGAAATGCCAGGTGTCTCTTCAAACCTTCCATAGCTGACTCATTCCATTGCAAAGAATTTCAAACCAATGGCATATATTACCATACAAAAATTAGTCTACAAATTCCCACATCCATAGGTTAGCTTATATGCCTATAAATAATTTCAGATACATTGTTCCATTGGTAATTTTTTAATGGGATTACATGTATATCTTACTGGTAACTCTCAACATGCTGTGGGGCGCATTTGCCCAACATAGAGAGATGGTTTAATTTATAAATAAGCAATTTTATATATTTTTTGTGCCATGTAATCACAATGGGCATGTGAGTGAACACATCAAATTGGTTGGTGCGTGTGTCTGTGACGCTCACAAGGACGCTCAATGACCGTATCTGTGATACGAGTTTCACCAGTGCACAAGTACATGAATATTTTGATGGTGGGTACTGTTGGGATGGATATATTTGTTAGGCATCCACAGCTCGAGGATTTGTTTAATGGCAGGTACTATTGGGATGGATATATTTGTTGGGCATCCACAGGTGGAAGATTTAATCAAGGGAAATATAGAATTCTGTCATTTTTGAGGTGTCGTGCAGACCTGTCTTCACAATAATTACTTCACAAGATTCATTTATAAAAATTAAGACATGAAAATGAGCAAGCTTCTCAGTTGAGACTTTATATTTATTTGATGATGAAAGTAAAAAGTTTAACATAGATTATAATTCACAAAAAATACAATAATGTAACATGAAATCTAAATATAATGGAATTGATGAAGACAGTATAGCAAATTAGCATCAACAAACATTCATCAAGTTATTGCATAAAGATTTCTTTGTTTCAAGTATTATTCTAGAAGTTTCTCATGCATTAATTCAACAAAAAAAAGCTTCCTACAAGAATATGGCATTAGAGATATAACAAAAATGAAGATATTTTCAACTTTTAACAAAATGATTAAAAATATATATATATATGATCAAAGCAAAATAATTATGAAATTATATTATTAATTAGCAAAAACATGACTTTTCTTTCCCAAATTAAAACATGAACAACTAACAAATATTCAAAGTTTTCTTACCCAAATTAAAACAAACAACTAACAAATATTTAAACTTTTCTAACATCAACTTATCAGTCAAAAACAATAACAAGAATAGCGCAGAGCAAACCAAGACTTTTTTAGCCCAAATAAAATAAAAAATAAAAAATGTAAACAAACTTGACTTACCCGTCCAGGCCAGTGTGGGTACCCTTTAACTTTTGCAAATATGAAGTCATAAGGCTTAAATTCAACTTTGTTGGGCATATTGTACTTGCTACTATGTTCTAAGTCACTTAATATCTGCACAACAAATGAAATTAGATATTAGTTTGAGTCTCTGCATATACAACAGAGATGTTCCAAAGAGAGCAAGGAAGAAGGCACCATTTAGTACGGAGATATCTGCTCTGCAAAATGATGCAATATAAAATACAATGAGCATTTAATACCATAATCTCAAATAAAAAAATTAAAGCTATTTTTTTTTGCTGTTTTTGTGCACTACTCATCTTCCAACGGTTTATTCTTCTTTGTTTGATGAAAGTGCATTTTCTTATATTAAAAGTCATTACAAAACAACTGGGATAATGTTATACATATTTTTATGTCAACAATTTGTAAAACAAATGACAAAAATTGTACTTTAGATCACATGAAAATCAAATTCATCATTAAATGGTCACACAATTAGAACTGCTCTTCTGCATTTGAAATGTAAGCAAGAATGTACTAAAATTGAAATGGAGTATTCCACAACTTGTCATTCCAGGCCATGTTTCACAATCCATGGACAAAAATTAATGACACGGCTTAAGGAGACCGTCTGAGTAGAAAAAAATGTCCGTTATTTACGGATGGATTTGTCTGAAATTGTCACAGTAGGTGTGAAATGATGCAAAGATCATTTGTTACCTGGACAAAATTTTTGTATCTGCACTGGATTTTTTTCATTTTCGAAAAATACGATAAAATAGGATTTTTTCAAAATCTATCTCCTTCTACAATTTTGAAGTTACAGAACCAGTACTTCGTATTTAGATTGCTTATATGTCCATATAACCATAAGGGCTAAGGAATTTTGATAACTTCTTTTAGTGAATTTTGGGAATTAAAAAAAAAATTTGAGCTTTTTTTCATTTTTTTCTTTTCATGTGTAATTTTCAAAGTAATGGATGCATCAAACATTTGTAGCCCTTATGGATACACCTTGCTAAGCCCTATCAAATGGTATATAAACCATTCTTGTAGCTCTAAAATTGTGGAAGAAGATACATTTGAGAAACCAATTATCAAGTTTCCATAAAAACGTGTTTTTCAAAAAAAAAAATGGGTTTCTTCTTATCTTTTGAACTACTGGGTTTTTTACAATGAGCTCTTGAGCTTTCGTAGCTCTTTTCAAGCCCTTTCGATTGATATAATTTACATTGCTGTAGCTCTGGAACTCTGGGAAACATATACATCAAAAGACAATACGTGTAATTCTTCAAAACAACCACTTTTTTATTTTTTCATTTTTTCGACCAAAACATGTTTTTTCAAGTCAACTTCTCTGTATTGTAGCTCTTTTCAAGCCCTTTGGATTGGTGTGCTCGCCATAGCCGTAGCTACGACACTGCAGCTGTCATTGAGCTATGAATGAAAGCTGCGGTATCATAGATACGGCAGAACAGCTAAATTCTGAAATTGTCAACATTAAATAAAAAATATTTACTCAGCATTGGAATGTTTCATTTGAATAATGAAAGCACTTTGAGTAGCCCATGAACGAACTATATTGCCATTGCCGCAGAGAGACACGCTCAATTGACCTCCAATAATGAGGGGGGGGTTCAAGGTCACGCCACCCCCATCGTTTTGCCCCCTCTGGTGGGCTTACCATTCGGAGTAGACGTAAGGGGAAAGTACCAACGGAAGCGCAAGAAAATCCGCTATAAAATGCAGATAAAACAGAAAATCAACACTTATCCCAATTTCTACCCAGACGGTGTCCTTAAAAATACGGCTACATGCAGTAGGCAAGTTGGCTGCAACTGTGCAAAAACTGGAGGTTGTTGCCCACTCATCATTAGCACAACTTTCAACTTCATGACCATTAAATAATTAATATACATATAATATATATATAAATAAACAATTAAAATATATATACCTAATATATAATATATCCTTTCCATATGAAGGTAGAATTCCTCTCCACTTACTGCTGATGGAAGGCAGCTTTTCCGTGTTACACTTTTCACTTGTATAACTGTATCAGCAATTTTCAAGTGTTTCTTGAATGGCGATTCTTTCCAACGTGTATAATACTTGGTCTGAGTACCTTGGGGTGGGGTGAAGCTCTCTTGCTTGAAGTCTTCAGCCACATCATGAGATGTGGACGGTTGTGGGCTACGAGCCAAAGAAACACTTAGATGAGCACCTTGAAGTATGGTAGAGATCTCTTGATTGATGTCCTCCACCTCGTTTTGAGAAGTGTACGGTTGTGAACGATGAGCCAAGGTAGTCCTTGGCTGAGCACCTTGAGGTGAAGTGGAGGTCTCTTGATTGACGCCAAACACCTCAATAAGAGATGTAGGCCTAGACAGTTTTGGACTACGAAATATGGTCAAGTTATTCATGGGTTCTAATGAGGTTTGCAGAAGGGGCGCTGTATCTGGAAGTTCAACAAAGTTTTCACCACAAGTGGATATCACCTCATTTGGTCTGCAACTGTCTTGGACATCAGGTTCATTCTCTGAGTCAGGATGTAACAGCAAAGGCACGAGGCTTCCATGGCCGGAGGATCCTACAGATGCATTGAGTGAATCTTCAGGTGGATTAGAACTAGGCCTAGACATGATTCTCAAAGATTTATAGACGTTGTAGAGTTGGCTGTCCAAGTTATCATTTACAACATCGTAATTCTCTTCGAACAGTTTTTCATCCTTAGTCAGGGTTTCAGGAAGGACAGTCATGTTCCCAACTTCTTCAGAAACACAATCCCTGTGCAACCACGCATCACAGGTGTTGCATCCAATCCATGCCGTGTTGTCTTCCCACCTGTCTTTCCCACCATAGGCTTGGCAAGCAGCTCTAGATTCTTCATCTTCACTCTCGCTGGAACTTTGCTTACGAATCCTTGTAGACTTTCCTTTAGCTTGTTTCAGTGCCTTCTCAGAAAGAGCCTCTCGTATTCCTTTGTATATCTTCCACAAAGGCCCATCTTCCCAATCATAGCCTTCATCATAACGTTTCTTGTATAGCGCAAGTTCGGCAGTGGACAAATTTGTTTCCACAATTGAAAGAGCTCTGGTCAACCCAAGAGACTCTTCTAGAGATGGTGCATGACTCGAGTTCCCCTTTTTAAATTTTTCAACACTCTTGGTATCTAAAAGCTTTGAAAAATCCACATGCTCAACATTGAACGGCACTAGCCCTGCTGCTCTGAAACCAGAAACAACGTTGTTTGGCTTCCCACGTGCTTCTTTCCATGCAGCATCAAACACTGGGAAAAAGTGTGATTTGGTCATTTGCACTCTGGTTTTGAGATAGAAATCTTTGATGCTCCTGTTCCAGCGCTTTTTGAGGGGACCAAAGACACTTACATCTAAAGGTTGCAGGATGTGACTCGCGTGGGGGGGAAAGCAGTACAAAATGATATCATGGTCCTCGCAGAAGTCAGAAACTGCTATGTTGATATGAGCAGTGTGACCATCCATGAATAGCAATATGGGAAAGGGTACCCTATCTTTCATGTAAGGATAGAATAGGTTGGAGATCCACTCAAAGAAGGTATCAGCAGATATCCATCCATTTTGGGTATATCCCAAGTCGTAATCATCCTCATTGACGCCAGTGAGGTTGAACTCGGGCCATTTTTTCCCAGGAAAGAGAACAAATGGTTTCATGAAGTCACCAGATGCTGACACACAAGAAAGTACTGTGATTTGTTGCCTAGTGTCAGGCGCAAGGCGGTGGGTATTTTTTGTACCTCTCTCAGTAATTACTTGACACTTTCCTGTGGTTTCTTGGAGAGGAAAACCACTCTCGTCAACATTGAAAATTCTGGACCCGTTTTTAGCTGACAGGAAAGTCTTAGCATCCAATCCATGTTTTTCTGATAAGAACTTTTGCAAACCATTGAACCATTGACGAATTGTATGCTCGTTGACGTACGTCCTTTGGAAACCCAAGTTTTCTGAAGTTCGGGCACTCAAATTAGGATGACGCTTAAGGAAACTGTACGTCCAGCCTTTAGATGGTAGATTATTGGTGAATACTCTTTGTTCTGCACTCGTTAGGCCTTCTTTTTCAGCTTCATCCAGAACTGACTTAACAATGAAAGGGAGATCCTGTTTAGTCACGCCGTAGCCAATCTTGGCCATGGTTACCATGTATCGTTGTAGACGATCCTCTTGTCCATGTGACAGGAAATGCTGACGGCCTAAAGAACAATACCTACAGTTAATATTTCATTTTAGGCTATTCTAAGAAAGTCAAATTCAAAGTAAAAACAGATGATAGCTAGGTACCGAAGAAACACTTGTAAAATCATAAATACATATTTCCTATCAAGTGATCGGGATTACATGCAAAATTCATTCACCTCTTTTGTTAATCCGCACGGACTGCTTAGTTACAACAATATATTTCTTACCTAGCTTAGTTGATACTGGGATCCTGTTTTTCACTTTATCACAGATTGTTGCAATTGGAATACCATATTTTACTGACGCAGCTCGGTATGTTGAGGATCCATTTATAACCTCTGCAATAGCACGTAATAGGTTCTCTTCGCTGTATTTCTTGCGAGTTGGAGCCATCTCTGTTAATACTTGTTTTTCTCATCTAGAGGTTAGTTTGTACCATCAATCGCCTGAAATCAAGGTGGAATATCAGGGAACTTTATTATGACCGGACACAATGGCACTTAGGAACTATGAGTAGCAGTCACACGAACTTTTGTGAACTATTTCTATCCTACTTGAAAATTTCAATCGGCACCCTATTTTCGATCAATAGTGACCACAAATAGGTCATTAACATGTCATAATACGGGGCAAATCATGAAAATGCTAATTTCATGTAGCTTTCCCATGAAAAGTATAAGAATAAACTACGATAAGACATAGCGTCGACATACTCCTCGTACGACAATTTGGAGGTACCTGAATCGCTGTGAGCCTGTGACATCAAAACGAACGCGAAAGGGACTTATGTTCGTTCAAATGATTTCACATCGTATTAAAATGTAATTATACACCATAATTCTTTCAGTATTTGGGCATATACTAATGCCATTGGAAAGAAAAAACTTTCAGCTTTACGAAGAGGTAATTTTTTATGGAAAAAAAATATTTATAAGTACTTTTATTCATTATTGTTCCCTGCATACCGTAGCAGACAGAATAAACTCCAGTCTTTTCAAAGGAAGGAATTAGCCTTGCAGTCTCGGTCCAGGCATAAAAACCACTTGCTGAATGCAAATGAACTACGGAGTGCAGAGAAGTTCCTTTGACATCATTCCGATGCTTCTATCCTGCAGCAACAATTTGGCAGTGTGTATGCGGTATAATGTACTGATGTTAAATTAAGGATATAATGATGTATTGCAATGTAATGAGATATATAAAATTTTAATCCCATGAATCTAGTACGAAATAGTTGAAATGTAAATCTAGTATTTCCCTTATATTGTTCGTTAAATCACATAATATGTTTGTTTGTATTGAAGTGCTTAGATTGAGAATGTTTATTTATGAATAGAAATTTGTAATATCAAGTTAATGATAATCAAGATTTTGCCAGCCAAATAAATGGCTTTGTTTTGATATCATTCATCGGGAATAGAAATGCAAAAAGTTCAATTCGTGACTCATTCATCTAAAATTGCTGCAAAGGACTCTAAGACAAATTAAGAATCATTTAATTTCTGTGCTTACATTTGTGAATGAAATACTCTAATTTTCTAGTGACCAGAGCACAAAAACAAACAATTAGGTCATCAATGCTAATATCCCACGGGCTACTGCATTTACTTAAGATAAAGTCTAATAAAGTGTAATAATCATTTGGTGATAAATACAACTACCTATTAGACAATTATTGCTAGATGTTTACTCATTAACTATAAAAGAATAAGTTCACATGATGTTTTACATTAAAAAAATCTTGATTTGCCATAAAATATGAATTGTTTGATTTGGCAAACATATTTTAATCAAAGCCACTTGATAAACTTCCACAAAAAATCTGTAGCTTGGCTATTTCATTTTTTCAAATAGTTTATATGCAGATTTGATATGTAGGAATAAAAGATGTCGAATGACGACCTCATACTCATAAACGCAGAATTTTCAATCGATATATTATTTTCATTATTAACCCCTGATATCGCAAGTTCCTAAGCTCATATTTCAACGTAAGAGCGCACTAATAAAAATGTCAACAATGCATCGTCAGTGGTATTATATTATTTTAATTTGTAATTATACGAATTATGAAACCTCGACTACTGCATGAAAGCTAAAGCTTTTTTATTCATTTCTCTCAATAATTTGTTTCGACAATTGAAGTGAGTATTAAGATACCAAACATGCTTATCTACTAAGTATCTTTATTGCATGATATTTTAAAAACAAATGATCGTTTTGTACAATTTTTTGGAAACAAACTGCGCAGAATTATTTTTCTGTCTTACATTATATTCACAAGTTACGAAAATAGAAGAGTGCATTGAAAGTAATAGACTGTAAATGACATTTTCTTTGCCCATTTTTTGTTTTTTAAGATCGGAAATAAGTTTTTACAAATGACGCTTTCCAATATCATTTGGTATACACATAAATAAATGAAAATTCATGTTGAGAGCGAGATACTTTTTAGCATACGTTACACGTTCGTCAAACTAAATCAGGTTTGAAGATTTTTGTGACATTACAGAAATAACTGAAAATTTGTGTGCAGAGTCCATCAAAACTGAAGGCAATGGATGCTCGAATAGTTTGACAGAGCACGTACAAATTTTAATTGGTGGAAAATATAATCAAATAGCATATCTTTCTGAACAATCATGTTTCAGTTATGAGTATGTAATAACTGCCTGCAATACAGGATGCACTACATTTTAAATTTACCCTTCTAGATCTTTTGCGTGCCCATAAAAAATTTCTATTTTTATTACAATGATACCTTCATTTTCAATATACTTCAAACAGTGAGATTATACAACTTTTGGTAAATGTTGAGGACTTGACCATAATCGATTTTCCACTTTTTGATCAATAAAGGTTGTTGGTGAGACCAAAATAATCAAGTTTTCTTCAATGCACTTTCCGGCGGAAATGAGTATATTAAAAGTTATGGCGTTAAATGAGTGAACGGAACTCCAGTGTGCATCACCCTATTACAAACGTAACGAGGTTGGGTCGTGAGGGGTAGCCACAGTTCTTTTAGTTTTATAATTTTCACTAAAAGAACTGTTGCTACCCCTCACGACCCAACCTCTTTACGTTTGTAATAGGGGGTTGGCTTGGTTGGCGCGCGGGAACGCCTGTTTACTTTCACGTCGGACCGCGCGGTATATTTTTTCCTGCCTTTAAACACTGGAGTTACGGTAACTCATTTAATGCCATAACTTTTAAAATACTTATTTCCACCGGAAAGTGCATTGAAGAAAACTTGTTTATTTTGGTCTCATCAACAACCTTTGTTGATCAAAAAGTGGAAAATCGATTATGGTCAAGTCCTCAACATTTACCCAACTTTTTTACACTCATTAGTACTGTCACCGGCACCTGAGGAAAATTATATTTTAGCTACACGGCCTTAGCAAAAAGGGATGTCTCTATTCTTTTCATGAAATTAAAGTGTATGCAAAATGCTATGAACATTATAGCTAAATACTCCAAACAACATGCATATATAAAATTGAGTTAGCAGCGAGACCATGAGGAAAATATTGTATTTTTTGCGCACTTCTGAAATAAGCTCTTTTTTACAGGTTATCATATTATTTAGAAATAATTAGAAATGTAAAATATAAGTTTTGCACCTCTATATCAATCCATGCAAGTTGTTCAAATTCATTGCTTCAATTGGTAATTTCCTCAACTCTCATAAATATTAACGCTTTGAATTTATACCTCCTCTGGATGATTATTATTTTAGTGATTATTCAAAGCGTATAATGGTATGCGTCTCTCAGACATTTGGACAGTCCGATCTCAAAAGTTGTGAGGTTCGAAGGCCAATACAAAAGCTCTGACGCTGTCGCCACTCCAAGTTCAAGCGATTGAGCTTGCAAGGGTTTTTCAACATTTGTGTTGTGATTCACTAGGTTTGTCACTGCTTATATTTTATGTTCATATTTTCAAGGTATAGTTATATGATGCGACAGTTTGAAAGAAGTGCTAGTATTAAACTCAGAGTGAGGACATTTAAATGCTCTTTCAATGATGAAGGGTGTGTTTTACTTTGAAGGTAACGCAATTGGGTTTATCCAAAGAATATCCTTAAAAGACAAGAATGTTGAATTTTACAGAGAGCAATAGAAACTTGAAGTTGTTTAAGAACTCAAGCACTAAACTGAATTCAATTTTTGAAAAATTTGAAATCCTCGATTATTTACTGATAAATAATCTGAAAATTCACCAAATGACAGTGGAAACATTGATCAAATCACAATGAAAAATTTGAAACATGTAAATGACTCAAAATATTATTGATCATATGAACCTTCCATCATAAAATGAGGAGAAAAAGTGAACTATTTTGCGGTCATTCACAAAATTTTTTGAACTTTTTGCTAATTTGTGCCCTCCAATCCTCAAATTATACCCTGCTCTAGAGCAAACAAAGTATTAGAACTACACTGAATTCTCATGTATACTCTCCAGACATTGCTACCTGAGCCACCAATGGCTGCCGAGGAGATTTTCATAATGCTTCTGACCAACCAGTAGTCATAAACACAATTTCTATAAACACTAAATCAAAGCTAAATGAAGGCAAAATCCAGTTAATGTTAGCTATTTCCAACACTGCTACTTACAATTGATGTTAAACCTGTTTTACCTGCTGCTGTGGAAGTGTTGAGATTAAAAAATTGATGACTTCAAAAATTCAAGGAAAATTTGAATATTTCAAAGAATAATGAACAAATGGAATGAACTATACTATTCATTTTAGTCCACCGCATCTAAAGTTACGGTCAATGTGAAGTTTAATGCAATCACGGAAAATAAGAATTCCGATCTTAGGAATCACTAAAGAAACCCATTTAAGAACGTTTTACATGAATGACATTCTGCTCGCTGATGCGTTATTTTCGAATAATTGAACTTTGAAGTTGGCCTTGGCGCCAAAGGAAGCGAGCGCGTGAAACGGAATTTAATTAATAACGGAAGCTATTACAAACGTAAAGAGGTTGGGTCGTGAGGGGGAGGCACAGTTCTTCTAGTGAAAATTATAAATAAAGCTTCTAACCCACCCATTAGGGTGACGACCGCAATCTTGTTGACATCGGGTCCAAGATGGCGGCGCCCATGGTGGTCGCCATGTTAGACCCGATGTAAACAAGATTGCAGTCGTCACCCTAATGGGTGGGTTAGAAGCTTTATTTATAATTTTCACTAGAAGAACTGTGCCTCCCCCTCACGACCCAACCTCTTTACGTTTGTAAAAGGGGGTTAGCTTCCGTTTTTAATTAAATTACGATCGCTTCCTTTGGCGTGGGAAGGCCAACTTCAAAGTTCAATAATTCGAAAATTAAGCATCAGCGAGCAGAATGTCGTTCGTGTAAAACGTTCTTAAATACGTTCCTTTAGTGATTGTTTGGAATATAATTATTAATTTCTGTGATTGCATTAAACTTCACATTGACCAAAGTTACGCTTTTATTTCCCAACAATTGACCTAAAAAATTAACATTAGCAGGCCATAAACGACAGCCTGAGGCCTAGGCTGATCACGATCACATCAAAGTTTAGCACTTCACTTTACACACATGCCTAATATGTTTTAAAGGTCATTATCGCAAAAATAAGCGCATTTAGCTAAAATTTACAGCAATAATTGGAGATAACATGAGCTGTTCGGCACAACGAAAAAGTTCCGCGTGTGCATGTAAACTATGGGCGGCCATCGCAATATGGCGGGAAACGAGCACTCAAAAATCACGACTGAGAAATGGAGCCTGAGCAGCCCATCATCAGTTATGAAGATTATTATACGAAAATTGACAAATAAAGCAATGGCATGTAGTTAAATCATCATATTATATCAGTAAAAAAGCTAGACACATTTACTTCAACATTACTTGCGCCATCGCTCTCAACCATCACCGTTCGTAAACAACATTACCGGCCAACTGACGATCGGCAAGCGTGGTGTGCAAACAAAGCATAAGACCATGAGTTTTTATTTATTCTGCTTACCTTCATGGAATTTTGTCAAAATATTGTTGATATAATTAAACTGAATAATTATTAGATTTCTAGTACCATGATTTTACCCTTAATTAGAAATAAAAAATTTGAATTTTAGTTATAACCTAAATTTCTATGAACCTGCTGGCTACGGAAGAAATCTATGATCTCTATGAGTCATTTAAAGCATAATCAACATATGAAACTTTTTTTTTCATATATCGTATATACTGAATACGCCAAAACACAAAATTTCATTTATCCAATATTTTTTCAGAGACCTGAACCGTATTCGTTTCAGACTTTCAGTGCACTTGATATATAGTTTTATTTTCATCTGATTCATAGAAAAACGCACTTAAAACGTATCAATTTCCATACAGAGTAGGTTGAAGATTGGATTTAAGGAAATTGGTAACGCTCAGGCAGTGTTTGGGTGGAGAGGTTTAGGTTAAGCGTAGCGTTCGGTCAGGCCGACACCGAGCGAAATCATTGAACGGGTCTTGAAAAAATTGGGATAAAAGCCTAACTAATGTTTGGGTAATAATAAATTTTGCATGTTGCTACTTTGAGTATCACAATAATTATGAGAGTAATTGTAAAATCGTAACGTACAACGATGCAACTCATGACAATCCGAAAAAAAGCCCTGTGTCAGATAATGTACCAAAGAAAGGATGGTTGCAATAACAGTAAAACACTCAAAACAGCGATATTGCTCATTACAGGTCACATAAGGCTCCGTGGAAGCTTTTTACCATTCAGTGCAAACACTATTTGAAAATAATAAACACATTTGAAAAATACTTTAGTTACCAATCAAAAGAAGTATATTAAAATGGAGAAAAATTGATGTTTCTCAAGAATAAAAGAATACTTCATGAAGATAAGTTCAATTATAGATCATTGATTAAGTTTTGGAGTTTGAATGTTGATGCCTTATTACAATTAGGGCAAATTAATCCAAACTTCTGAATGATCTACGTTGATTTAACACGGATTCTCAACAATGTGACGGTCAACATTTATTTCCACAAAGGTGATACAAAGTTTTTGAAGCCCCTAGGGGCAACAACTGAAATATGCCACGTACGTATAACTGATGTATGGATACATGCTACGGAGGAAGATATGGTACGATGAAGGTGAAGGTGTAAGAAATGACAACGTTGATATAATTGCTGATCCTTTTTATACCAATACTTCTTATAAAATGTGGCAGATGTATAGCGGCACATGAGGTGGGGGTGTCGTAGGCGACCTAAGGGTGAGGTGGGTTCTTTGGCTGATATATATTACGAAATACATACTCATTTAGACTGCAATTGACATGCTCATTTAGACTACAATAAACATGCTCATTTAGACTACAATAAACATGCTCATTTAGACTACAATAGACACGCTCATTTAGACTGCAATAGACATGCTCATTTAGACTACAATAGACATGCTCATTTAGACTGCAATAGACACGCTCATTTAGACTGCAATAGACATGCTCATTTAGACTACAATAGACATGCTCATTTAGACTGCAATAGACACGCTCATTTAAACTACAATAGACATGCTCATATAGACTACAATAGACATGCTCATTTAGACTACAATAGACATGCTCATATAGACTACAATAGACACGCTCATTTAGACTACAATAGACATGCTCATATAGACTACAATAGACATGCTCATTTAGACTACAATAGACATGCTCATATAGACTACAATAGACATGCTCATTTAGACTAATAATAATAATGAAGGCATCTACGGATGCTTTATTTCCAATCAAGCCTGATACATATCACCTTGTACATTGGATTTTCAAATGCCTTATAACTAACGCCAGGACGCCATGACGCTTTCCCCCGGACGAGACCGGTACCCATTTCAGACACCTGGGTAGAGTGGGGTATTGTGCTTGGAATTTTTCTCCTATACCCAGCAGAGAAAATCGCCACTGCCAGCGCCGAGATTCGATCCCGGGTCCTTGCCGCACGGCGGCAGAACCTCTACCACATGGCTATGGCGGCACTACAATAGACTACAATAGACATGCTCATTTAGACAACAATAAACATGCTCATTTAGACTACAATAGACATGCTCATTTAGACAACAATAAACATGCTCATTTAGACTACAATAGACATGCTCACCTGGACTACAATAGACATGATCATTTAGACTACACTAGACAGTGGCAGGATATGAATGAAATGAATGACAATACAGTTACCAGCGATCACATTCATATAATGCTGGAGCTAATTATACCAATACTATTTATAACGTTCATCACATTACACAATGACTGCAATGGCACAATAGCAAGCGTAATTCGACTAGAAATAAATTGCAAAACTCTCAATTGTTAGAGACGACACACGTCATAATAAGCACGAAATAAGCAATTGAAAACTGGTTTCTCTACAGTTTGAATTTCCAATTTTCTTAAAATTAATTTCGTGCTAAAAAAATTAGCTGTTGACTAATTTATATAAACTTTTGAATTTTATATATTTTCAGACCATAAGAAATATTTTCTTAGCCTGATGAAAATTTAGTTCAAAAATTAACCCACAATTCATCAAGCTTCTTATTCGAAATTTCTTGAACTACTCCAAAGTTGGTTTATTAGAACAAAATTTTAAAAGCCTGTATAGACTGTATGAGGGTCAGAGTCGCAGACTTTTGATAACGTACCTAATAGCGCCGGGGCCACAATACGATTTTTCGGTCGCCAAATGAATCACGGACACTCGTCATGTCGAACGGCCGTTAAGCAAGTCAGGCCACATTGTGACTGTGTGTGGCTCTGACTTAGTTCTGTGATGAGCGTCCGACGTACATCGAATGTAAACAAACTGAAGTAGGTATGCGACGTGAACTTTCATAATTTAAAAACAAAAAATAAATTTTAATTGACTGACAGGAACTAAAATATAAAAGCCTGCAAAACAAGTTCTTTGACACATCTTTCTGTGAATAGCATTCATGAGCAATGCAAAAAAAAAAAAAAAAAACAGTTTTTCATTTATCACACAATCATTCATGTAAAACATGTTGACATTGTTGGAAATAAATGCTTAATTTGATTGGTAACTGGTTACTTATTTTTTCACTAAACTGCAAGACCTAGCACTGAATTTCATTGCTTTACATTTAGATACCACGACGGCAACAGCTGAAACCTTATCTTATATATTTCTTAAGACAAAAATGGCCACAATCATAATTTAGTGTAAACATAACAGCTGCGAAACTTGTCAACACTGTCCGCCATCTTTGTTCTTCGTACGTAGTTCATTTGGTGACTGAAAACCTCTGACGACCTTTCACGAAATGACGAGCATCCATTCATCAAATGATGAGCGAACGGGCCTTCCAGAGTTCATTTGACATACGGAGTTCATTTGACGAACGAACGTGAGGCTAGTGTGGCCCGGCATAAGTTGACGAGAGTACCTCCGTAGAGTTGTGACGGCAGCCTGGTGCGGCGCTCCGTCTCTGTGACGCTCATAATAAATAATGAAGGCATCTACGGATGCTTTATTTCCAATCAAGCCTGATACATATCACCTTGTACATTGGATTTTCAAATGCCTTATAACTAACGCCAGGACGCCATGACGCTTTCCCCCGGACAAGACCGGTACCCATTTCAGACACCTGGGTAGAGTGGGGTATTGTGCTTGGAATTTTTCTCCTATACCCTACAGAGAAAATCGCCACAGCCAGCGCCGAGATTCGATCCCGGGTCCTTGCCGCACGACGGCAGAACCTCTACCACATGGCTATGGCGGCATCATAAGGACGTTCAATGACCGTATCTGTGATACGAGTTTCACGAGTATAAGAATATTTCAATGGCGGGTGCTGTTGGGATGGATATATTTGTTGGGTATCCACATCTGGGGGATTTATTGAAGGGAAATATCGAATGCCGTCACATTTGACATGCCGTGCACACCAGTAGTCATAGATATGCTCACTGCTCCCCATACGCTGCTCTGGAGGGACTGTACCTCCCCTGACCTGGGTTTGGTTGCTGTTTTTGCCAACGCTGTCTGGGGTCTGCCTTCTGTCGTGTGAACTTCTGGCGCGTGCCCTGCGGAGGTGGTGCCCTTTGTGATCAGGTGCTCACAACAGAGCCTCCTGAGGGTGGCCAGGTCGTCAGGTGGGGTGGTGCCCTTTGTGATCAGGTGCTCACAACCGAGCCTCCTGAGGGTGGCCAGGTCGTCAGGTGGGGTGGTGCCCTTTGTGATCAGGTGCTCACAACCAAGCCTCCTGAGGGTGGCCAGGGCGTCAGGTGGGGTGGTGCCCTTTGTGATCACGTGCTCACAACCAAGCCTCCTGAGGGTGGCCAGGGCGTCAGGTGGGGTGGTGCCCTATGTGCTCAGGTGCTCAAAACCGAGCGTCCTGAGGGAGGCCAGGGCGTCAGGTGAGGTGGTGCCCTTTGTGCTCAGGTGCTCACAACCGAGCCTCCTGGGGGTGGTCAGGTCGTCAGGTGGGGTGGTGCCCTTTGTGCTCAGGTGCACACAACCGAGCCCCCTGAGGGTGGCCAGGTCGTCAGGTGGGGTGGTGCCCTTTGTGCTCAGGTGCACACAACCGAGCCCCCTGAGGGTGGCCAGGTCGTCAGGTGAGGTGGTGCCCTTTGTGCTCAGGTGCACACAACCGAGCCCCCTGAGGGTGGCCAGGTCGTCAGGTGGAGTGGAGGGACGTGCGGCTTCAATGCGTCGGTCTCACCTGGCGAGTCGGAGGCTGAGTGGCCGTCCTGAGCTGCCGCACCTGCTGCAGACCTTCAAATGTCTATGCGAATTTAACCTATATTAAAACATTCAAAAGAAGACTACCTTCTTCCTAACATGAATGGCGACAAAAGTGATTTTGTCAATATTTGAACTTTAATTAATCAAGTCCTTTCATTTCCGACTACTCACAATAGCTACGTTATGTGAACCAAAATACATGCTCACCTGCTCTTACCTTCTCTATTTTATCGTTTTCGATACTTTCCGCCTTACGGCTGCAAAATTTTTTATACTCTAACAAGCGTTTCTGAACCTAGCGACTGCTGTGAGGCAATTAGATGGGTGTTTGCAATTTTGAATTTCGAAATAAAAAATACGGATATCACTAATTATTTAAAGAAATAACAATGAAATAGGATAAAAAGTTCAACAATCATATTTATTGATCATTATACAGCGTAAAATACTTTTAGCATGTGTAATGAGAATACAAAGTGTGTGATTTGCATATATTTGATTTCATGGCTAACTAAAGAAATTTAAGGTACAGTGTAAAGTTTTTTTTTGAGTTTTTTAAACATCTGTATTTGCATGCACTTTGTAATATCATGATCAAAATTATTTTCCAGTGTATTCATCACTATTATATCTGTGACACATGATCGCATGTTCATGAGATCCGCTATTAAGGAAGGAATTAGAGGGCACATAAGGCGCCTTGCTAGCAGGGACTGTCCCATTTGTTTGTGTGCAGTTCTCATTTTCGTGCCAACAACTTGACCATCCAACGAGGCCCTGGACTCGAGCACGCCAGGTCAGTCACGATCTACTTGTGCCACAACTGTTCGTTATCACCTCAAATGTAGCCAACCCATGCTTTCATACACTCATTGTACCAAGTTTGTACTCAGCACTTGGTACACTCATTGTACCAATTGCTCGCGATAGCCATGTGCTATAGGTTCCGCCGCCGTGCGGCCGGGACCCGGGTTCGAAACTCGGCGCTGGCAGTGGCGATTTTCTCTGTTGGGCATAGGATAAAAAATTCCAAGCACAATACCCCACTCTACCCAGGTGTTTGAAATGGGTACCGGTCTCGACCGGGGGAAAGCGTCATGGCGTCCTGGCGTTAGTTATAAGGCATTTGAAAATCCAATGTACAAGGTGATATGTATCAGGCTTGATTGGAAATAAAGCATCCGTAGATGCCTTCATTATTTATTTAATATTTATTTATTTGTACACAATACCCAACACCATCATTGTAGTCCCTCAAGGGAACACTAATGATATTGTGCGCCTTTGATGAAACTCCCAATCTATCGCAAGCCTTTGTACAATACCGCAACCTTTCAGGTCTGAGGAGAACTTCTGTACAACTATTCCCCAATTGTTCTATTCCATGTTGATATATTCTATGTACACTGCTCTTTGTCTTGAATGTTACGCATTCGACAGCAAATGTAGGAGTAACGTGAAAACTTGTTTTTTTTTTAATATTTTAGTTACCGAGAACAAAACACTGTATGAAAAAAGTCATTTCGATAGACACCGTTTCGAATAAAATATAAATTTCCACATGATCGATTACATGATATGATATTTGATATTTATTTTGATAAAACATGAAAGATTTTCCACGCCCAAAAAATTTCCGTCCCCTATGAGAATCTCAGACGTTATCAGGAGCCGGAGAACAGGATCCACCTCGTATACTGAGTGCGTGGATAACGCTGTATACTAGCGTTGAATTTATTTTTAAGGCCCTCTCAGGGCGAGTAGAAGAATTTAACGATATATTGAAGGCCATGATCGGTTGTGATTGTGGTGTGTGCTCCCGTAGACAGGTAGTTTAGGCTATAACAATTTAAAATGACCATTCGTCCGACGAGTGGTAACGGAAATGGTCCCAAAATGGCACTTCATCCCACATTTCATTGACAATTCGCTATCACAAACATTTACCATCTTCTTCAACTAAAGTAAAATGAAGTTAAATATCATTCTGAACTAAGTTATAATTTGTATACCCTCGCTAAGCGGAACTTAGAGCTGCAACACCAGCCAAGTTTTGACCTGAAGCAACACGAGCAACAGCCGAAGCAACACGCGATAGTCCGCGGAGCAGAAAATTTTCGTGTGTATCTTAGGTCGTCCACAGCCCGGTGCGCCTAAACGGAAGGTAGCGATACTTGAATGGAAATTGTGTCATGCCGGATATCCTAAAAGAAAGAAAAGTAAAACAATACTTGTAAGGGAAAAAAATTCCATCTAGAAAAAGAGTAGGAAAATATCTTGGTACAAAAATCAACAAATAACATACCGGTACCAGACCATGACGGGACCATGACAGGGCGCTGTGCACACTGACAAGTTACTTTAAACTCTCTGCCATCCGTTTGTGTAGTACACCATACCTGTACGAGTGTTCGTGTATCACCAGGGCATAACGTAGGCAGGCGTCACTAATTCTGCATCTCATTTGATATTCAAATTTAAGCGATGTTATAATAAGAGCTTGTAATGCAAGACGTCATGAAAGAGCCAATAGACGCACATTCACAATCGCTAAATTGAAGCAAACTGGCCTGCCACTCACTAAAATGCCATCGCCAGCCACCCACTTAAATTGGCTCAGATAGTTAAGATTTACAACTAAATATATCAAAACATAATTACATATTGGAAATGCTGGTAATAATCCACCCTACATTATTGCTTCCATTATACCATAGCAACTTACTCAGAAAACTTATCACTCAAATTACGCTTCCATCAATCCACGAAACATAAGGGACGCCCCCCAAATTTCCGACAAATCTACACACAAAGAACTGGTGCAAAAAATGCTCAAATCTCACCTTCCACGCTAAAGCTCCTGCGATTAATTTTAAGACAATGGACACACACTATATAGTTTCTAGATGCACTTAGATCTTGTTTTAATTCGAGTCGCCATTGTGGCTGATATAAATGCCAACGAAGTAATGTTGTCCAACTTGTCGTACAGCTGTTGGACGTTGTCGCCAGGGGGCGTAATGCTCTTTGTTTGCGCTGCTATTTGTTCTTGGCCGGTCGTCATCACAACACCTGCTCTTTTGGGAGGTTGCATAAAATGACTTACCTTTCTCTTCTCAAAACCATACTAGCATTTCCAAAAGACCGCTTAACCCTTTGTGGGCTCGAAAACTTTTTTTAGTTTTAAATTCCTTACTTCGTACAGCAGCATCATGAGAACACCGTTTTCAAAAGACGTACATCATTCATTAGATCTGATAAATTTACATTAATTGATATGAGTCATCTATTCTTTAACTTCAAATCATATCAACGATTTCACTATGTGCTTCATTCTTTTATTTTCCATTTGAGACGGATGTTACCGAAAAATCACCACCTTAAAGATTTTACGGTGACTAAGGTATTGTTGAGAAGTGTTGAATATATCCAAAATGTGTCCCCACGGAGTGGAAGGAAGCTTCCCCGCTGCCTCATGTGACCTGCTGTGAGCACCATCGCTGTATTGAGTGTTTTGCTGCTGTTGCCTCTATCGTTACTTCGGTGTGTGACCTGACGCAGGGCTGTTGTTCCTATTGTCTGCACTTGTTTCGTCGTTGTACGTACGATTTTATGATTACCTTCCATAGTTATTGATTACTTCCATAGTTATTGTGGGACTGAAAATAGTATCCATTTTGTTTATTTCCGTTTTGATCATTTCGTATAGTATTGCACCAGCTGTAACCACCACACGTCACCAGCTGTAACCACCACACGTCACCAGCTGTAACCACCACACGTCACCAGCTGTAACCACCACACGTCACCAGCTGTAAGCCCCTCCCTTACACCAGCACCGTAACACCTCACAAAGTAATGTATATAACACTACACTCACGGCAGCGTGCTGATTTTGGCTTATTACTGGCATAGAAGCAAATATTATTCCAGTAGCATCAGCAATGAAAGTTAGGATGTTTGTTTTATGAATTAAATCTAAATTGATATAGCCGTAACCTGCACATTTTATATCAAACAGCGACAACTTACATCTCCTGTAATTTAGAATGAAATTGTCCATAGTGACCCAATTGATCACAAACCATCCGGGCACCCGCAAAAGGTCATTCATACTTAAGGCTGCTTTCTTGAGGACAGAGAAATCGTCATTTTCCAGCCTAAATTTCCTACAATAATGAAATAAAAGCAAAGATCCAGAATATGTCTATGCCGATATTAATGTTCTCAAAAAACATATCTTATTGTCATAACATATTTCATTTTATTACAAGATTCAAAATTTTGATTAAATCTACTCAAGCGCAAGCTTTGAATTGAATTTTGAATGTTCGATGAGTGACTAGTGTATTTGTGAGGCAGTGCTCCATGCCATCCGGTATATATATTTGTTGATTACAATTTCCGTCGCTCACAACAACAACACGCTGACTCTCATTGTTGTTGCTTCTATTGTGATCTCCGTGGAACAGTGGTTAAGGGATCAGCCTTGTATGTTGGAGATGAGGGTTCGTATCCCGGCGCTGGCGCGGAGATTTTCCCCGTTGGGTATAAGGGAAAGCTCAAGCACAATACCCCACTCAACCCAGGTGTCGGAAATGGGTACCGGCTTTACGGGGGAACCGACATGGTGTCCTATATATAGTGTTAGTTATAAGACATTTGAAAAACCAATGCTTAAGATCATTTGTATCAGGCTTGAGTGGAAATAAAGCATCCCATAGATGCCGATGTTTGTTTGTTTGTTTGTTCTTGTGTTTTGGTTCTTGTATTATCAACGCATCACTCTTTTATTTCTTATATATGGATTGCATTGTTGGTTGCCACGGTGGTGGTGTAGGTACATTGGTGGTGTAGGTACGGTGGTGGTGTAGGTACGGTGGTGGTGTAGGTACATTGGTGGTGTAGGTACGGTGGTGGTGTAGGTACGGTGGTGGTGTAGGTACGGTGGTGGTGCAGGTACGGTGGTGGTGTAGGTACGGTGGTGGCATAGGTACGGTGGTGGTGTAGGTACGATGGTGGTGTAGGTACGGTGGTGGTGTAGGTACGGTGGTGGTGTAGGTACTGTGGTGGTGTAGGTACGGTGGTGGTGTAGGTACGGTGCTGGTGTAGGTACGGTGGGGGTGTAGGTACGGTGGTGGTGTAGGTACGGTGCTGGTGTAGGTACGGTGGGGGTGTAGGTACGGTGGTGGTGTAGGTACGGTGGTGGTGTAGGTACGGTGGTGGTGTAGGTACGGTGGTGGCATAGGTACTGTGGTGGTGTAGGTACTGTTGTGGTGTAGGTACGGTGGTGGTGTAGGTACGGTTGTGGTGTAGGTACGGTGGTGGTGTAAGTACGGTTGTGGTGTAGGTACGGTTGTGGTGTAGGTACGGTGGTGGTGTAGGTACAGTGGTGGTGTAGGTACGGTGGTGGTGTAGGTACAGTGGTGGTGTAGGTACTGTGGTGGTGTAGGTACGGTTGTGGTGTAGGTACGGTGGTGAAGTAGGTACGGTGGTGGTGTAGGTACTGTGGTGGTGTATGTACCGTGGTGGTGTAGGTACGGTGGTGGTGTAGGTACGGTGGTGGTGTAGGTACGGTGGTGGTGTAGGTGCAGTGGTGGTGTGGGTACTGTGGTGGTGTAGGTACTGTGTTGGTGTAGGTACGGTGGTGGTGTAGGTACTGTGGTGGTGTAGGTACGGTGGTGGTGTAGGTACGGTGGTGGTGTAGGAACGGTGGTGGTGTAGGTACGGTGGTGGTGTAGGTACAGTGGTGGTGTAGGTACTGTGGTTGTGTAGGTACTGTGGTGATGTAGGTACGGTGGTGGTGTAGGTACAGTGGTGGTGTAGGTACGGTGGTGGTGTAGGTACGCTGGTGGTGTAGGTACGGTGGTGGTGTTAGTTCGCCAGTTAAATAATTACACCAAAATATGAATCAGTTACCAATGAAAATGACATTCGATTGTCATTTATTTGCATTTGTATTCATTATTTTTCTAATGGTAATTATTGAAAGTCAAATTTGATTCTGACAGTGGGTAAGAATCTATCATCATCCCGTACATAACAAAACTTCAGATGTTTACTTAAATATTTGAATGAAGAAAATTAATTTATGTGTTTTTGTGCGTAATTAGTGCCATGTTATCACAATGGGCATGTGAGTGAACACATCAAATTGGTTGGTGCGTGTGTCTGTGACGCTCACAAGGACGCTCAATGACCGTATCTGTGATACGAGTTTCACCAGTGCACAAGTACAAGAATACTATGATGGCGGGTACTGTTGGCATGGATATATTTGTTGGGCATCCACAGCTGGAGGATTTGTTGAATTAAATATCGAATCCCGTCATTTCTGACAGGCCGTGTACACCAGAAGAATAAAATTATTATATCAATTGTAAGTCGTTGTCTACCGCGATGACGCGTAATGGCGGTAGGAAGAATAGCAGCACAACGAACTGTATAGAAAGTAACACTAGTAACAACAACAACACATAGATGTTGTCCACGACGGGGTATACATAAGGCAACGTGAGAGCTTCTTTCTATTGAATAAATAGATGACTATACGATTGAATTCGACATATTTGTCAAAATACATTAGTTAACATAAAATTGAAAAAATTCGAATTCGCCAAGTTCTCTGAAATTAGTTTTAATACATAAAAAAATTAGGCATGAAATAATTTTTTAATAGTTTCTGCACTAATAACAACGAAAACAGTTCAATATTTCACTCGAAATATTTTTTCGATTTTGATTAAGGAAAAAAGTTCGTAATTTTAATACACATGTCCAATGGCATGAGCCTGTGGAGGAAGATATTTTTCTTAAGTTAACTCTCACATATTTTTAAAGCCATGAGTGGCTAGAAACAGTACCCGGAATCATACGCGAACACTTGTAACGTCTACGGCTCATGTGGATAGACTTGCGTAACTTGCCAGTCGCATGCCCGCCGCTGTCGCGTCTAGACGTAAGTTGGTGGACGTTTTTACGGTGGCGATCAGCACAATTGTCCATTGGCAACTCATGATAGCTCCCAACTCTTCATCATAATATACGCATGAGGATATTCTCTATTTGTATCATTTGCCCAGTTAGATGGTGAAGTTTTCAGTGAACAGAAGTGGGAGTGTGTGATGCGTCTGCTGTTGCCAAACCACGGGTATACCAAATGGCAACCGATGACGCGTTCCTTTGGCCCCCACACCCGCCCACTCTCGACACACTGCCTGCACACCTTGTGAGGGGCCGGTGGACGGCTCTTGATAAAATGGGGAAGTTGGGATGGAAGGCTAAACTGATGTTTGTATTACAGTCAATAGTTTCAATTTTAATGTACTTAGTATCACAATAATTATGGAAGTAATCATAAAATCGTAATGCACAACGACGAAACAAGTGCAGACAATAGGAACAACAGCCCTGCGTCAGGTCACACACCGAAGTAACGATAGAGGCAACAGCAGCAAAACACTCAATACAGCGATGGTACTCACAGCAGGTCACATGAGGCAGCGGGGAAGCTTCCTTCCACTCCGTGGGGACACATTTTGTGGATGCAACACACTTAAATAAATACTTGAGTTATCCATTTCGATTTGCTGAATATGGAGATTAAAAAAAATGCTCTTTATATGAAATGAAAAAAAGAACCACGTAATTTATTTTGTTTATCTATCATTGGTAGGATTTTTAATTTCGAATCGGGATTATTTATCACAATTGGTGCAAGTTAACCTTATTTTATGAATCGTATACGTTATTTGCAAACGGACTTTTTGCGCAACGACATGAGTTGTCCTTCAGTTTAGACTTGAGATAGTCTTTTCTATTCTAATATAAAATTTTGTAACCCGAAAGGGCCTGACGATTAGCGTGCTTTTACACTCTGACTGGTAATTTTATAGTGTTGGAACAAAGGTACGAAGACATGGTGATAGCATAAGGAGTGGTATCATAGTTACCAGCGATCACATTCATATAATGCTGGAGCTAATTATACCAATACTATTTATAACGTTCATCACATTACACAATGACAACAATGGCACAATAGCGAGTGTAATTCGACGAGAAATGATTTACAAAACTCATGTGACGTGCAGGTGGTGTGACGTGATTTAGGAAGTGAAGGAACAGAAAAATATAATAGTTCCCTTATTGGTTTTTGAAAGTAAGAATGGGGCAGTGAATTTTTTACATTCAAATTATTTTAGTTTTCTGATTTGAGAATAATTTTCATTATACATGTACGCGTATTTACACTTACATTTTATTCGTGCACAATAAATAGTAATTTGAAATTCCTCAAGAAACACTAGCCCCAAATTCCCACCGATTCATCACACTCTTAGAAAGGTAGGACATGTGAATGCGTACAGTCAATGATATAAGCGTACAATCAAATAGTTTTTGAAGGCCTTTATAGGCTGCATTATTTCGGCGGGTAGCTAGCTACCTGGCACAACTGAGTTTGTAACTAGTGGCAGACAACACCTGCAGACGCAGTAACTAGTGGCAGACAACACCTGCAGACGCAGTAACTAGTGGCAGACAACAGCTACAGACGCAGTAACTAGTGGCAGACAACAGCTACAGACGCAGTAACTAGTGGCAGACAACAGCTACAGATGCAGTAACTAGTGGCAGTATGTTAACTTGGAAACAGCAAAATATAGCATTCGAATGCACTGTCACGAATCGTGATTTCTTGGTTAATCTTTATTGTAAATTGTACATATGTGATCAACATCAGATATTGATGAACAATAATGATGCATTTAACTTGTTTGCTCTAAAGAATGGTTGGCAATAAATTGGTTCTCATATTAAATATTTTTTCTGTGTTGGTCATGAAAAATCATTTCAAAAATTAGATTTTCCTATTTTTAAATTTTATGAGGAACTATAGGAATTTAATACGAGCGAGTGTTGAATTATTCTATTTCTCCCACAATTACCATCAGTGTTACCTTCATTATTTCTGGTCAATATGGAGTTCCATGCGATCACGGAAATTAAGAATTCCGTTCCAAAGAATCAATAAAGGAATACATTTAAAAACGTTTTACATGAATGGCATTCTGCTCGCTGATGCGTTATTTTCGAGTTATTTAACTTTGAAGTTCTAGGAATGGCGCTCATGAAGTGGCTTTCCCGTGCAAAAGGAGAGGGTGTTCCAACAATGCCGCAAGTGCGCAGAGCGGGCAAAAAGTTATTGTATTCGCAATATATGGCGTAATTTATTTTTTGCTGGCCCCGCGGAGCCTGAACCCACTAATAGGATGTTTTAGTTAATAACACAATAAAGGTTATCACCCAAAAATATTAGCGGCACTGGAATAGTGAAGACTTAAATCGATATGCACTTAACATTGGTTGAAAAATGGCGGCGACCGTAGAACATTAGCGAAACCGTAGGAGTGAATACGGTTGATTTAATATCGTTATATTTTTATTGCATAATATTTTTGGGTGAGAACCTTTATTGTGTTATTATCTAAAACATCCTAGAAGTGGGTTCAGGCTCCACAGGCTCTGCGGGGTCGGCAAATAATAAATTACAAAGTACCCAAACGTACTCTAACAGCTCCCGTTCAAGCGCAAACTCATTGAAACTGCTATAGAAAAAGAAAGTTTCAAAGTTGAATAACTCGAAAATAACGCATCAGCGAGCAGAATGTCATTCATCTAAAACGTTTTTAAATGTGTTCCTTTATTGATTCTTTGGAACGAAATTCTTAATTTCCGTGAGCACATTAAACTCCTTATTGACCTTATTTTTTAGATCAGTGTTGTTCCGTCTTGTATTCATCAATGTCTTAATGGTAATTATTGAAAACTAGTGTACACAGCCTGTCAAAATGACCGGATTTTATACTTATCTGGAACAAACTTCCAGATGTGGATGACACACAAATATATCCATCCTACCACTACCAGTGAAAAAAATGTAATTATACTTGCGCACTGGTCAAACTCGGATCACATATACGGTCATCATTGCAACATATTTTTAAGAGCATGAGAGGTAAATGGAAAAGCGGACACCAAACAAATTAACAAAGAGTATTGTTATGTAGTAGCAGGACCCGTGGAAATTACACGGACAATGTCTTCGTTAAGCTAGGTGGACCCGTAAAAAATTCTGTCGACATTACCCTACCTATGCCAACTTAACCTATCCTAACCTAACAAATCCTAACCTTTCCTATCCTATCCTATCCAATCCAGCGCGGTAGACGACGACTTACAATTACTATGACCATTGTTCTATTACTACTGGTGTACACAGCCCGTCAAAAATGACGGGATTTCCTTCAACAAATCCTCCAGCTGTGGATGCCCAACAAGTATATTGGATATTCATCACAACAGTACCCGCCATCAAAATATTCTTGTACTTGTGCACTGGTGAAACTCGTTTCACAGATACGGTCATTGAGCGTCCTTGTGAGCGTCACAGACACACGCACCAACCAATTTGATGTGTTCACTCAGATGCCCATTGTGATTACATACCACAAATTACGCACAAAAAACATATAAATTTATTTTTTCGTCTAAAAATTCAAGTGGACAACTAGAGTTTTGTTACGTACGGGATGATAATAAATTCTTACCCACTGTCAGAATAAAACTTGACTTTCAATAATTACCATTAGGAAAATAATGAATACAAGGCTGAATAATTATGATCTAAATATATACAATCGAATGTCATTTGTTATTGGTAACTGATTCATATTTTGGTGTAATTATTTAACTGCCGAACTCACACCAGCACCGTACCTACGCCACCACCTTACCTACACCACCATCGTACCTACACCAGCACCGTACCTACACCAGCACCGTACCTACACCAGCACCGTACCTACACCACCACCGTACCTACACCACCACTGTACCTAAACCACCATCGTACCTACACCAGCACCGTACCTACACCAGCACCGTACCTACACCACCACCATACCTACATCACCATCGTACCTACACCAGCACCGTACCTACACCAGCACCGTACCTACACCAGCACCGTACCTACACCACCACCGTACCTACACCACCATCGTACCTACACCACCACCGTACCTACACCACCACCGTACCTACACCACCACCGTACCTACACCAGCACCGTACCTACACCACCACCGTACCTACACCAGCACCGTAGCTACACCACCACCGTACCTACACCACCACCGTACCTACACCACCACCGTACCTACATCACCACCGTACACCGTACCTACACCAGCACCGTACCTACACCACCACCGTACCTACACCACCACCGTACCTACACCACCACCGTACCTACACCAGCACCGTACCTACACCACCACCGTACCTACACCACCACCGTACCTACACCACCACTGTACCTACACCACCACTGTACCTACACCACCACCGTACCTACACCACCACCGTACCTACACCACCACTGTACCTACACCACCACCGTACCTACACCACCACCGTACCTACACCACCACTGTACCTACACCAGCACTGTACCTACACCACCACCGTACCTACACCACCACCGTGCATACACCACCACCGTGCATACACCACCACTGTACCTACACCACCACCGTACCTACACCACCACCGTACCTACACCACCACCGTACCTACACCAGCACCGTACCTACACCACCACCGTACCTGCACCATCACCGTGCATACACCACCACCGTGCATACACCACCAGCGTGGCAACCAACAATGTAATCCATATATAAGAAATAAAAGAGTGATGCGTTGATATTACAAGAACCAAAATATAAGAAGCAACAACAATGCCCATAGCACCAACAATGAGAGTCAGCGTGTTGTTGTTGTGAGCGACGGAAATTGTGGTCAACATATATATATATATACCGGCCGAGTTGCTGACTTCATTCACAAATACACTAGTCACTCATCGATCACTCAAAATTGAAGACAAAACTCGTGCATGAATGTTTATAATCAAAATTTGGAATCTTGAATTAAAATACAATATATTTTGGAAATGAGGTATATTTATTGAGAGCATGAATATCGCTATCAACTTATTCTCGAAGGTTGCGTTCATTTCATTATTAGTATGTTATTTGGTGTAGGTTATGACGACTTCAGCTGTAAGTACTCATATGTCTCTTTCATTTAAAAATTATTTTTGCGCGTCTCGTAAGCTTATACATATTGGAGGTATTATATATAATTTTGCACCGAATAGCAAGAGATACAAGTTGACGTTGTTCAATAAATATCTGCAGGTTACGGCTATATCAATTTAGATATAATTACATAAACTAACAACCCAACTTTCAATATTGATGCCATAGGCACAACATTCGCTTGTTGTGCCCGCATCGAGCAAAAATCAACTGTGCTTTTATCATTAGGACAATAATGGAAACTGGTCTGAATAAAACCTATGGCAAAAATATCGTAATTAACACTGATGGCAAGGATGGGAGACAGAATAACTCTCCAAATGCTTATACCTATCGAATTTATAAGTTAATAACAATATTTTAGTAATGTAGGACAACCAATTGTTGAAATGATTTTTCATGACCTGTAAATTAAAAATTACATAATGATTGAATCAATTCCTTTGCAGTCATTAGTATGAGCAAACTAGTTATTTATACAAATTTTACACACATAAAAAAATAATTCAGTCACCCTATGCACTGAAAATCAGAGATTCAGGTCAAGTTAAATACTCGTTTAAATTGTAATTATTAAATTCAATTCGAATTAAAATATTGACCAATTCTGTTAGCGATAAACTGACATTTCATGATGAACAAAATCTTTCCGGTATAAAACTAAGTTTTACGAAAATACAATTGTTAAGTTAATATGGTGTCTAATCAGCCGAAGTTACACTTACGTTTGTTTATCCGTCAAATTTAAAACTATTTTTGAGAGTCTGCGTGGACTCGCGTTGATGAAACTGGTTACCTGGTGGGAAGGTCTTTTAGGTCGAAAATAGCTACCATAAGGGGGTCACTTCAACGTTTCAGTTTTGAATCTTAGTTGTATGAAATTTGTCCAGTATATGTATTTGTTGAATGTAAACGTTTCTTCACTCGTGTGACTTTTTCATTTACGCCTTTTTTTGTGAAAAAGACGAAAAAATAGTTTTTTGGTACATTTAGATAGATATTTCAAAAGAATATATGTCATTGAGTTTATTTGCTAGAACAAAAACGAAGACAGTTTTAGAATCCTTGGAACATTCTAACAAAAGTACGGTGTTAAGTTTTTACATATGAAAATTTCCTTTATATATTATATATGATCACTAGTTAGCATGTACAATAATTTTGGGTTTTGAGCTCGATGCACAAAAATTGACGCACAAATGGCAACTGATTAGCTTGCTTCACTTGTACTTAGTTTTGTCTTTCTATTCCAGGATGCGTCGATCCTTTCACTGAACAAGTAAATTAAGTCTCTAAATCGTAAATTCCTAAAGTTGGCCAACGATGGCGTCTTGAACTCCAATACATCTGCTGTTGGTTGTTTGTATTTAATTTCTTGCTAAAAATAAACATACTTGGAGACTGGCGTGCCAAATTTTGACCAGTAGAATTTCTTGAGTAAAACTCGTGCGACTTTACACTTCAGTTGGCAAACCATAACTCTTGAAAGAGTGCACCTATCGACTTCAAAATACTCGCAAATGAAAGAGCAAAACATTTTCTTTCTCCCTGATATAAACAACACCCTAACAGTTTGCCGAAAGCTACAAAAATTCTTCGATAGGCCTTGTGCACTCGCGCGCAGTGAAAACACTTCAGTTCAATTTATGTTCAAAAGGTAATTTCTTGTTACGCATAGTAGTATCGAGGATTTATTCGTACTTAAATAGAGCTTTATATGCGTGAAATTCCACTTTTTGTACTTATAGGCTTTGACTTGGACTAATTTGACTTGTTATGGATTAAAATGAATTTGAATTTGAACTTGACTTGAATTAAATCGAACTCGACTTTGGTTAACTTGAACTTGACCTGGATTAATTTGGAGTGAAAAAGGTGTATTTGTTACATTCCACATATGCGATTACATCAAATTCTCCCTATCATTAAATTATTTTAAACAATTTAAACAATTTATTTACCACAGGAGATACAGAGGTAGAATGTTTCTTAAGTCTAGTACAATGGACAAGTTTGAATATAGCTACCTGTGGGCCCGAATAAGTTCAGCGACTTCTAGGGCATCCTACCATCACGCTATTCTATAGTGTACAAAAGTTTAACCTAGTTCACTTAACCTAGTTTCGCATTAGACTGATCATTGAGATAATTAACTCGATATTTTACAAGTCGGCTATATTTAACAGTATGTTCGATAAAACGATTCAAGAGCAGAGAGAAGATTGGTTATGGTACACAAGGCAAGTTACATTATGACATTATCATTAGTTACATGTAGGAGGCAAGATTTCGACACGGTGATCTTACACTACTAGTATTCTGATAGGAAGTGAGACTCAAGATGTCTTTTGAATACTTTGTACGAATTACATTCACGGATCTCTGCAGGTATAGAGTTCCAAGTTTTGGTTCCAACGAAGAGAATACTGTGATGCGACCTGGCCTTTGAATAATAAGGAAGCATGAATTTACTTCTATTTCGGGTTAAATGGTCGTGATGACCAGTTTGCGCAGTCAATAATTGTCTTAGGCTATTGTCGCCATCATTTCTTAATGTTTTGTAAATGAAATTACAGATGGAGATTTTGTAGAGATCCGAAAGTTTAAGTATTTGTAAATTTTTGAAAGAATCATTTGTGTGAGCATTATATTCTAGGTTCTTTACCGCTCTGACAGCCCTTTTCTGCAGAATAAAAATTTTGTTGGTTTTATTTTTATCAGTTCCGTGCCATGCTTCTATTCCGTATTGCAAGTATGGGGAAATGAGCGTACGGTAGAGCATTTGTAAAGCTGTTTCAGGCAGAAAATTTTTAACTTTATTTAGGATTCCGATGGATTTTGATAATTTAGAACTAATATGAGTGATGTGCTCTTTGAAGGTCAGATGTTTATCTATTATGATGCCCAGAAACTTACATGAGTTGGTTTCTTCGATTTCACCTTCGCCAATTTTAATGCATGGGAGAGATACATCTTTCTTGTATGAGAAAGTAATATAATTTGTTTTATCGATATTTAGGCTTATTTTATTAGCTTTGAGCCACGATGAAACCTTGTGAAGTTCAGTATTTATACTCTCCACAATCATAGCAGGATTTTGGTTCGGAAGGACCGCAGAAAGCGTACTGTCATCGGCAAAAAGTATGAATTTGAAGAATGATGTAGATTTTACAATATCATTGATAAAAATCAGAAACAAGAGAGGCCCGAGAACAGATCCTTGTGGAACTCCATGGCTAATTGTCTGTGGGTCTGATTTTGCGTCGTCAATGACAACGTATTGCTTCCGATTTGTTAGGTATGATCTGAACCAATCATGGGCAATCCCTCGAATGCCATAACAGTGTAGTTTCGATAATAGTATTTTATGGTCCACACAATCAAATGCTTTTCGGAAGTCAAGAAATACAGAGAAGACAGGCTTTCCTTCATCTATATTAGAATAGAGGAATTGTAAATGATTTAATATAGCCTGTGTTGTTGATTTTTTAGAGCGAAAACCGTATTGTTTATCGTAAAGAAATGATTTTTGTTCAAAATAAGAGTACACTTTTTTATACACAATCTTTTCGAATACTTTGCTAATAATTGGTAGAATGGAGATAGGTCGATAATTGTTTACACAGGTTTTTTCACCACTTTTAAAGATAGGGGTTACTCTAGCAACTTTGAGGGAGTTCGGGAAAGTGCCTAGTAAGAGAGACTGGTTAATAATATTTGATATCAGTGGGGCTACAATGTCAGCAATAACTTTAAGTACTTTAGTCGGAAACGTTTGTAACCCACTCGATTTATTTTTCATGTTATTTATGCACGTAATTACATCGGAGGAGTTTGTAGGCGTAAAGAAAAAGGAGTTGGGTTCTCGAATATGATCCATAAATTCCAGGTGATCAGTAGGTTCACTTGGAATACCATCAGCTATTGTTTTCCCTACGTTTACGAAGAAGTTGTTAAAGAGATTAGCAATTTCTTTCTTCTCATGATATTTTACATTATCTTGAACAACATATTCAATTTTCTTTTTATCGGCATTATTCGGTTTACAGCAGGAGTTAAGGAGATGCCAAATCTTTTTAACGTCAGTTTTGAATTGAGTAAACTTGAGCGTAAAGTAGTTCTTTTTTGATGTTCTTATCTGGTTTGTTACATAGTTTCTAAATCGGTTATATGTTTCTCTAGATATTCGTCCTTCGCAAAGGAGGGCTAGGTACGCTTGACGTTTCTTTATATTTATCACGATGTCTCTGGTAATCCAGGGCTTATGTTTATTTTTCGGGGTAACTGTACGAGTTACAATTGGGCAACACTGATTGTATGCGGTCATTATAGTTTCAGTCAACTTTACTACTGCTTCATCAATGCTCGTAGTATTATTGTTTTGTTGAGAGATGTGCAATGTAGGCATTGATTCTTCTAGAACGGTGCGCATTTCTTCAAGATTTGATTCGTTTATTTTACGATATGAGTAAGTTTCAGCCCGTGCCTTGGTGCAAGCAATATAGACATTTTTCTTAATAAGAAAAACTGGGAAGTGATCTGATAAGTCAGAAGTAATTATTCCAGCAAGAAAATCACTAGGGTCTGTCATAAAGATATTGTCAAGCAGCGTAGCACACTCTGAGGTTATTCGTGTAGGCTTTGATAACGTAACCTAAAAACAAGGAGGTAAACAAAACAAAGAAATCAATTTCAAGTACCTAGGGACTATGTATTGCAGGAAAAAATCAACTAATATTCCAGTTTTAACATTTAAACAAGCTAATTGAATTTTCATAATGAACAGTGATTACATAACCTGAAAACCAGAAGATTTAATGTATCAGGCCGTAGCTGCAGATTTTGCCAAAGAACATCCATTGTCAATGTATCATAACGTAAAGACTAGAAATATTTATAATCACAACATAACTCTAGGTTTCTGCGAAGACAAGTAATTATCAATCAATACACCAAAGCATAAGCAAGAGAAAGACTAGAAAAGATCGTTTTCAGGAATCCCTCGTATAGAATATATAGACACATTAAGAGCGTACAGAGTTCCCACTCTTCTTTTGAGTACAATGTATTACATCAGCTCAGCAGTTCTGCAAGTAACTTGAAATACATTTACAAAAAGTTTCTACATCCTATGTATTAATTGAAGGGGAAATCAGAGAAACAGAAATAAATAGAATGAATATAAGATGCTTTCGACAACTAATTCCGACTTTTTAACATTAAAGTATGCATTATCGCTGCAGTACGAAAATTATTTTTCGCACCCGTAGGTATCACATATATACGTGTGCGAACCCACAATAATGAGAGTATTTAGAACATCATGAATTGCTTTCTCACGCAAACGAATCGTAAATAAAAACACCAAGGTTGCTACTCTCAAAGTCAACATTGTAAGAATTATTTATTGCTTTAAAAGGTAAACGTTTCGAGCACCAGGCTCATCATCAGTACAAGCGTTCTGAAAAGAAGAACAGCGAGATGGACAAAAATATACGAAAATTAAACACAGAATTAAAAAAAATACTACTTCTAAAATCAAGAAGAAACTATGTACAAAGGATGGGCACTATTAGTTTCATTAAGAGGCGGCTTACGTTTAAAAATGTACAAGGACTCTAAAATCCTTAAATCATTCTGATGGCTGGCTGAAGCTAAAATGCTAAAATTACTGCACTGTACACTGGAGCCACACTGTTCACTATGGAGGCGCACCGAGGAGTGGGGGGGATGGGCAAGAATCCCTCCAGTGCGGCTACTACGTCCAGCATGCTCCGCTACTCTAACGCCCAAAGTTCTGCAGGTCGAGCCTACATAACTAGATGCACATTGTGCACAACGAAATTCATATATTAGAGAGCGGCGCATGCTGGAAGGCAATTTATCTTTGTAGTTGAAAAATGAACCTATAGTGAATTTGTTTGTAAGAATAATTTTAAAATCAACATCAGGTAAATATGAGTGAAGAATTTTGACAAGCTCTGTTCTCATTTGTTCAGATTTAGGCCCGAAGTATAAAAAAGGTAAGTATAATCTCTTTCTTGTACTATCGACGGGATTGGCCGGTAAGCTATATTTGGAATTGATGTAGAGAATCTTTTCACTAATGTTCCTATTATTGAAACCATAGATATATGTTTAAACCTTCTATTTACCAACCCGTCTTCCACTGTAATCGGCCTAACTCGTTCCCTTTTTAAAACCTTGCTGGAGCATTCTGTTTTAAATTCGTTCTTTTGTTTCAATGGGAAATTTTACAAACAAGTCGATGGACTCGGTATGGGCTTGCCACTCGGTCCTACCTTTGCAAACATTTTTATGTGCCACCATGAGACCAAATGGCTGGCTGAGTGCCCATCTCAATTTCGTCCTATATTTTATCAGAGATATATCGATGACACTTTTATGCTCTTCCACGACCCGTCCCATTCAGCTCAATTTCTTGATTATTTGAATTCAAAACATAGCAATATCAGGTTCACAGTTGAACCAGAGGTCGGTGGTAAGATTTCATTTCTGGATGTATTAATTTCTAAACGTGGTGGTATTTTCTTAACTTCCGTTTACCGAAAACCTACTTTTACGGGACTTGGTACCAGTTTTTTTAGTTTCACACCTAATCTCTTTAAAATTAATAGCATAAAAACCCTGTTACATAGAGCCTTTAATGTATGTTCAAATTACAATTTACTTCACGATGAATTCTCTTTTTTGTGTAATTTTTTCAAGAATAATGGTTTTCCTGTTGGTTTAGTTCAATCTTTGATAAAACGTTTTTTAAATTCCAAATATAGCTTACCGGCCAATCCCGTCGATAGTACAAGAAAGAGATTATACTTACCTTTTTTATACTTCGGGCCTAAATCTGAACAAATGAGAACAGAGCTTGTCAAAATTCTTCACTCATATTTACCTGATGTTGATTTTAAAATTATTCTTACAAACAAATTCACTATAGGTTCATTTTTCAACTACAAAGATAAATTGCCTTCCAGCATGCGCCGCTCTCTAATATATGAATTTCGTTGTGCACAATGTGCATCTAGTTATGTAGGCTCGACCTGCAGAACTTTGGGCGTTAGAGTAGCGGAGCATGCTGGACGTAGTAGCCGCACTGGAGGGATTCTTGCCCATCCCCCCCACTCCTCGGTGCGCCTCCATAGTGAACAGTGTGGCTCCAGTGTACAGTGCAGTAATTTTAGCATTTTAGCTTCAGCCAGCCATCAGAATGATTTAAGGATTTTAGAGTCCTTGTACATTTTTAAACGTAAGCCGCCTCTTAATGAAACTAATAGTGCCCATCCTTTGTACATAGTTTCTTCTTGATTTTAGAAGTAGTATTTTTTTTAATTCTGTGTTTAATTTTCGTATATTTTTGTCCATCTCGCTGTTCTTCTTTTCAGAACGCTTGTACTGATGATGAGCCTGGTGCTCGAAACGTTTACCTTTTAAAGCAATAAATAATTCTTACAATGTTGACTTTGAGAGTAGCAACCTTGGTGTTTTTATTTACGATTTGAGAGTATTTAGTATTAGGTAGAACTACGCTATTTCGAACCTCAAAACAAATGACCAATAAATAAGATTGCGCATTTCTTAGCTTTTGGGTGAAGCATTTTAATTTTATTTTGTTTACTTACGGCTTTAAAACTTTAAAGAACAAATGCTTTGCAAATTTGGGATCGCCGTTAAAATTTTAGGGTCGGATAATCGTATTCGGAATTATCCATTGATCAGGATCAGAAGTTCACAATCGGACTAATATTTTCAAGATCAATGCCCTCCAATGCTTAAATTCACTTATACTCGGCTTTCATTTTTTGCTTCACAGATGAAATGCGCAAAATCCCGAGAACCTCCCACCGGAGGAATTCGTCTCAATGAATATTTCCACAAAGAAAACGCCTCAGCATCTGCGGGGAAGTTCTCTAAGGTGAGTTCTTCTAATCTGTTCCCATAGTCTAAAGTAAAGTGGTGAAGCAATGGTTAATTCTTTCTGTTAAGATTATTCTTTCTGTTGAGCGGAAAGTATTTGAGGCAAAAAAATAATGAAGAAATCCGACTCACATGTGCTGAATTCATTGTATCCACTTTTCAGATACCTATTTGTAACCATTCATTTTGCTGTCGCTCGGCTAACATCGTCAGTAGTCCTAGCTACTCACCTCTCATTTGCTGCCTCAACATTTGCTCTTTCTAATTTTTCTCTTAATAAAATATTCGACCATTGAAATGTTGATTTAATTTTTATTATCATTTTTACCATTATTTTTTGTGTCAGTTCAGTTGTGTCAGTATCTATATCTATTATCTAATACTATCATTGATATCTAGTCATTGTGGGTTCGTATACAAACAAGTAGTCTCAGTAAAATGTACGTACACTTAAAATCATGAGAAAACTTTATTTTTAAACATAGAGTGAAATGAACGGACTTCAAATACAGAAGACAAATGTAATTGAAGAATCATGTTCGTAAATCTTTAAATTGATAACTGTTTTTGCCCAGACAACGCTGATAACGCGCACCAAAGGATTTGCAAACGACACGAAACATGGAGAAAAGGATGAATCATCGGAAAAAAGATGAATCATCGCCGGATTCTCCAAAGGAATCAGAGGCCAATTGCGAAGTGAAATATGAAGATGAAAACTTAGAAGAACACGCATTAAATAAATCTACGGAGAAAGAATTCCTTATTGAAACAATTTTCATGATCGAAGAGATTTAGCTTGGCTCCTAAAAAAATGGCTCCTGTAGAACGTTCGTTTTCAACTGTTAGACAAATTTAGTACCGATAGCAAATATGATGTGATGCAATCAGAAACAAAATATCTTTTGTGTCACAATTCCCGTGGAAGATAGGAAAATAATAAGCTGCATGTATAAAAAGCGTTCCTGTTCTGCTGCTTCAATTGTAAAGTAGGGACAGGAATAGTATTTAAAAAAGGAATATTATGAAGACTGATTTGTTTATTTGACGTGCATGTCTCACCGATTGAAATTGGTTCCATGTGGTAGGTATTGAAGCCTCCGGCTCAGATACGCCCATAATTACACTTCTGTGGAATCATTTTACAAATGTTTGAAACTTTTCAAACACTTAAAAATTTTATACATATTTTGAAATTGTGTAACTTCTGAGATAATTAATTATGTTTTAAATTCTAAGAAAATTCCTAATGTTTTAAATTTTTAGATAAGACGAAATGTTTCAAGTTTTTCGAATAAAGGCTTCTTTATAGCCCAAATTATAGTCTCACTATAGCGGCAGACTGATTTTGGAAGTTTTCCATTATAGTGGGGTTGTAATGAAAGGCATAAACATCACAAAGCCTTGAAGACGGGAGCAGTAAATGAGACCAAAGGAGCCACTCAAGCCTTGGCATCTATGATTCACCGAAAGAAGAACAGATGGGTCGTGGTCGTCGTCTTTACTGTACGCTATCCGGAGAACAGCTCAGGAGGTAGGAGCTAGAATAAATGTAAGGGACGCATTCAATTCATGTGTAAAGAGTCCAGACCTTCAAACGATCATCTGCAGGTTGAATTCATCCAAATTATGCTGTAATTTTTACGATATCTTCCACCATGAAAAAGTCGTGGACAATATTATTAAAACTCATTCAGAAATTAACACAACTGCAGGTACAGAAAAATGAGAAATGCAGGATACTAATATTAGCCCGTTTGAGAGTAATTTGAAGTCGATGAGTGCATTCTTTCAAAAGTTAAAAGCGGGTCAACTTGAGTTTTTTGACGGCGCGCGAGTCGGAAAGGCTTATCGATAAATTTCTGTAAATCCCAGAAAACCGTTAGGGTCGTGTGTACAATATGGGAAGAGAGAATGTTTCGCTCTTTCATTTGCGAGTATTTTGAAGTCGATAGATGCATTCTTTCAGGAGTTATGGTTTGCCAACTGAAGTGTTTTTACTGCGCGCGAGTGCGCAAGGCCTATCGAAGAATTTTTGTAGCTTTTGGCAAACTGTTAAGGCGTTGTTTATATCAGGGAGAAAGAGAATGTTTTGCTCTTTCATTTGCAAGTATTTTGAAGTCGATAGATGCATTCTTTCAGGAGTTATGGTTTGCCAACTGAAGTGTTTTTACTGCGTGCGAGTGCGCAAGGCCTATCGAAGAATTTTTGTAGCTTTCGGCAAACCGTTAGGGTGTTGTTTATATCAGGATGAAAGAGAATGTTTCGCTCTTTCATTTGCAAGTATTTTGAAGTCGATAGATGCATTTTTTCAAGAGTTATGGTTTGCCAACTGAAGTGTTTTCACTGCACGCGAGTGCGCAACGCCTATCGAAGAATTTTTGTAGCTTTCGGCAAACCGTTAGGGTGTTGTTTATATCAGGGAGAAGGAAAATGTTTCGCTCTTTCATTTGCAAGTATTTTGAAGTCGATAGGTGCACTCTTTCAAGAGTTATGGTTTGCCAACTGAAGTGTAAAGTCGCACGAGTTTTACTGAAGAAATCTCAAGAAATTCTGGCGCCTGCCGGTCTTTTTTACCCTGTTTTTAGGGAGAAAGAGTGCGTTCAAGTTTCCGTTCGCGCGACTGGTCGAAATTTGGCACGCCGGTCAGTGCACTTGACATATAGTTTTATTTTCATCTGATTCATAGAAAAACGCACTTAAACGTAATAATTTCCGTACAGAGTAGGTTAAAGATTGGATTTAAGGAAATCGGTAACGCTCAGGCTGTGTTTGGGTGAAGAGGTTTAAGTTTAAGCGTACCGTTCGGTCAGGCCGACACCGGGCGCAGTCATTGAACGGCTCTTGGAAAAACTGGGATAAAAGCCTTACTAATACTTGAATTATAATGAAATTTGCATGTTGCTACTTTGCGTATCACAATAATTATGAGAGTAATTGTAAAATCGTAACGTACAACGATGCAACTCATGAAAATCCGAAAAAAAGCCCTGTGTCAGATAATGTACCAAAGAAAGGATGGTGGCAATAACAGTAAAACACTCAAAACAGCGATATTGCTCATTACAGGTCACATGAGGCTCCGTGGAAGCTTTTTACCATTCAGTGAAAACACTTTTTGAAAATAATAAACACATTTGAAAAATACTTTAGTTACCAATCAAAAAAGTATATTAAAATGGAAAAAAATTGATGTTTCTCAAGAATAAAAGAATACTTCATGAAAATAAGTTCAATTATAGATCATTGATTAAATTTTGGAGTTTGAATGTTGATGCCTCATTACAATTAGGGCAAATTAATTCAAACTTCTAAATGATCTACGTTGATTTAACACGGATTCTTAACAATGTGACGGTCAACACTTATTTCCATAAAGGTGATAAAAAATTTTTGAAGCCCCTGGGGGCATTAACTGAAAATATGCCACGTACGTACAACTGATGTATGGATCCATGCTACGGAGGCAGATATCGTACGATGAAGGTGAAGGTGTAAGAAATGACAACATTGATATAATTGCTGATCCTAATTATACCAATACTTCTTATAAAATGTGGCAGATGTATAGCGGCACATGAGGTGGGGGTGTCGTAGGCGACCTAAGGGTGAGGTGGGTTCTTTGGCTGATATATATTACAAAATACATACTCATTTAGACTGCAATTGACACGCTCATTTAGACTACAATAGACATGCTCATTTAGACTACAATAGACATGCTCATTTAGACTGCAATAGACATGCTCATTTAGACTGCAATAGACACGCTCATTTAGACTACAATAGACACGCTCATTTAGACTACAATAGACACGCTCATTTAGACTACAATAGACATGCTCATTTAGACTACAATAGACATGCTCATTTAGACTGCAATAGACACGCTCATTTAGACTACAATAGACATGCTCATTTAGACTACAATAGACATGCTCATTTAGACTACAATAGACATGCTCATTTAGACTGCAATAGACACGCTCATTTAGACTACAATAGACACGCTCATTTAGACTACAATAGACATGCTCATTTAGACTACAATAGACATGCTCATATAGACTACAATAAACATGCTCATTTAGACTACAATAGACATGCTCATTTAGACTACAATAGACACGCTCATTTAGACTGCAATAGACATGCTCATATAGACTACAATAAACATGCTCATTTAGACTACAATAGACATGCTCATATAGACTACAATAAACATGCTCATTTAGACTACAATAGACATGCTCATATAGACTACAATAGACATGCTCATATAGACTACAATAAACATGCTCATTTAGACTACAATAGACATGCTCATATAGACTACAATAGACATGCTCATATAGACTACAATAGACATGCTCATTTAGACTACAATAGACATGCTCATTTAGACTGCAATAGACACGCTCATTTAGACTGCAATTGACACGCTCATTTAGACTACAATAAACATGCTCATTTAGACTACAATAGACATGCTCATTTAGACTACAATAGACATGCTCATTTAGACTACAATAAACATGCTCATTTAGACTACAATAGACATGCTCATTTAGACTACAATAGACACGCTCATTTAGACTACAATAAACATGCTCATTTAGACTACAATAGACATGCTCATTTAGACTACAATAGACATGCTCATTTAGACTGCAATAGACACGCTCATTAAGACTGCAATAGACACGCTCATATAGACTACAATAAACATGCTCATTTAGACTACAATGGACATGCTCATATAGACTACAATAGACATGCTCATTTAGACTGCAATTGACACGCTCATATAGACTACAATAAACATGCTCATTTAGACTACAATAGACATGCTCATTTAGACTACAATAAACATGCTCATTTAGACTACAATAGACATGCTCATTTAGACTACAATAGACACGCTCATTTAGACTACAATAAACATGCTCATTTAGACTACAATAGACATGCTCATTTAGACTACAATAGACATGCTCATTTAGACTGCAATAGACACGCTCATTTAGACTGCAATAGACACGCTCATATAGACTACAATAAACATGCTCATTTAGACTACAATAGACATGCTCATTTAGACTGCAATAGACACGCTCATTTAGACTGCAATAGACATGCTCATTTAGACTACAATAAACATGCTCATTTAGACTACAATAGACATGCTCATTTAGACTACAATAGACATGCTCATATAGACTACAATAAACATGCTCATTTAGACTACAATAGACATGCTCATTTAGACTACAATAGACATGCTCATTTAGACTGCAATAGACACGCTCATTTAGACTGCAATAGACATGCTCATTTAGACTACAATAAACATGCTCATTTAGACTACAATAGACATGCTCATTTAGACTACAATAGACATGCTCATATATACTACAATAAACATGCTCATTTAGACTACAATAGACATGCTCATTTAGACTACAATAGACACGCTCATTTAGACTGCAATAGACATGCTCATATAGACTACAATAAACATGCTCATTTAGACTACAATAGACATGCTCATATAGACTACAATAAACATGCTCATTTAGACTACAATAGACATGCTCATATAGACTACAATAGACATGCTCATATAGACTACAATAAACATGCTCATTTAGACTACAATAGACATGCTCATTTAGACTGCAATTGACACGCTCATATAGACTACAATAAACATGCTCATTTAGACTACAATAGACATGCTCATATAGACTACAATAGACATGCTCATATAGACTACAATAGACATGCTCATTTAGACTACAATAGACATGCTCATTTAGACTGCAATAGACACGCTCATTTAGACTGCAATTGACACGCTCATTTAGACTACAATAGACATGCTCATTTAGACTACAATAGACATGCTCATTTAGACTGCAATAGACACGCTCATTTAGACTGCAATAGACACGCTCATATAGACTACAATAAACATGCTCATTTAGACTACAATGGACATGCTCATATAGACTACAATAGACATGCTCATTTAGACTGCAATTGACACGCTCATATAGACTACAATAAACATGCTCATTTAGACTACAATAGACATGCTCATTTAGACTACAATAAACATGCTCATTTAGACTACAATAGACATGCTCATTTAGACTACAATAGACACGCTCATTTAGACTACAATAAACATGCTCATTTAGACTACAATAGACATGCTCATTTAGACTACAATAGACATGCTCATTTAGACTGCAATAGACACGCTCATTTAGACTGCAATAGACACGCTCATATAGACTACAATAAACATGCTCATTTAGACTACAATAGACATGCTCATTTAGACTGCAATAGACACGCTCATTTAGACTGCAATAGACATGCTCATTTAGACTACAATAAACATGCTCATTTAGACTACAATAGACATGCTCATTTAGACTACAATAGACATGCTCATATAGACTACAATAAACATGCTCATTTAGACTACAATAGACATGCTCATTTAGACTACAATAGACATGCTCATTTAGACTGCAATAGACACGCTCATTTAGACTGCAATAGACATGCTCATTTAGACTACAATAAACATGCTCATTTAGACTACAATAGACATGCTCATTTAGACTACAATAGACATGCTCATATATACTACAATAAACATGCTCATTTAGACTACAATAGACATGCTCATTTAGACTACAATAGACACGCTCATTTAGACTGCAATAGACATGCTCATATAGACTACAATAAACATGCTCATTTAGACTACAATAGACATGCTCATATAGACTACAATAAACATGCTCATTTAGACTACAATAGACATGCTCATATAGACTACAATAGACATGCTCATATAGACTACAATAAACATGCTCATTTAGACTACAATAGACATGCTCATTTAGACTGCAATTGACACGCTCATATAGACTACAATAAACATGCTCATTTAGACTACAATAGACATGCTCATATAGACTACAATAGACATGCTCATATAGACTACAATAGACATGCTCATTTAGACTACAATAGACATGCTCATTTAGACTGCAATAGACACGCTCATTTAGACTGCAATTGACACGCTCATTTAGACTACAATAAACATGCTCATTTAGACTACAACAGACATGCTCATATAGACTACAATAGACATGCTCATTTAGACTACAATAGACATGCTCATTTAGACTGCAATAGACACGCTCATTTAGACTGCAATTGACACGCTCATTTAGACTACAATAAACATGCTCATTTAGACTACAATAGACATGCTCATATAGACTACAATAGACATGCTCATTTAGACTACAATAGACATGCTCATTTAGACTGCAATAGACACGCTCATTTAGACTACAATATACATGCTCATTTAGACTACAATAAACATGCTCATTTAGACTACAATAGACATGCTCATTTAGACTACAATAGACATGCTCATTTAGACTGCAATAGACACGCTCATTTAGACTGCAATAGACATGCTCATTTAGACTACAATAGACATGTTCATTTAGACTGCAATAGACACGCTCATTTATACAACAATAGACATGCTCATTTAGACTACAATAAACATGCTCATTTAGACTACAATAGACATGCTCATTTAGACTGCAATAGACACGCTCATTTAGACTGCAATTGACACGCTCATTTAGACTACAATAAACATGCTCATTTAGACTACAATAGACATGCTCATATAGACTACAATAGACATACTCATTTAGACTGCAATTGACACGCTCATTTAGACTACAATAGACACGCTCATTTAGACTGCAATAAACATGCTCATTTAGACTGCAATAGACATGCTCATTTAGACTGCAATAGACACGCTCATTTAGACTACAATAGACATGCTCATTTAGACTGCAATAGACATGCTCATTTAGACTGCAATAGACATACTCATTTAGACTGCAATAGACATGCTCATTTAGACTGCAATAGACATGCTCATTTAGACTGCAATAGACACGCTCATTTAGACTGCAATTGACACGCTCATTTAGACTACAATAAACATGCTCATTTAGACTACAATAGACATGCTCATATAGACTACAATAGACATGCTCATTTAGACTGCAATAGACACGCTCATTTAGACTGCAATTGACACGCTCATTTAGACTACAATAAACATGCTCATTTAGACTACAATAGACATGCTCATATAGACTACAATAGACATGCTCATTTAGACTACAATAGACATGCTCATTTAGACTGCAATAGACACGCCCATTTAGACTACAATAGACACGCTCATTTAGACTGCAATAGACACGCTCATTTAGACTACAATAGACACGCTCATTTAGACTGCAATAGACACGCTCATTTAGACTACAATAGACATGCTCATTTAGACTGCAATAGACATGCTCATTTAGACTACAATAGACATGCTCATTTAGACTGCAATAGACACGCTCATTTAGAATACAATAGACATGCTCATATAGACTACAATAGACATGCTCATTTAGACTACAATAGACATGCTCATTTAGACTGCAATAGACACGCTCATTTAGAATACAATAGACATGCTCATATAGACTACAATAGACATGCTCATATAGACTACAATAGACATGCTCATTTAGACTGCAATAGACACGCTCATTTAGACTACAATAGACATACTCATTTAGACTGCAATAGACACGCTCATTTAGACTACAATAGACATGCTCATTTAGACTGCAATAGACATGCTCATTTAGACTACAATAGACATGCTCATTTAGACTGCAATAGACACGCTCATTTAGAATACAATAGACATGCTCATATAGACTACAATAGACATACTCATTTAGACTACAATAGACACGCTCATTTAGACTGCAATAGACATACTCATTTAGACTGCAATAGACATGCTCATTTAGACTACAATAGACATGCTCATTTAGACTGCAATAAACATGCTCATTTAGACTGCAATAGACATGCTCATTTAGACTACAATAGACACGCTCATTTAGACTACAATAGACATGCTCATTTAGACTGCAATAGACATGCTCATTTAGACTACAATAGACACGCTCATTTAGAATACAATAGACATGCTCATATAGACTACAATAGACATGTTCATTTAGACTACAATAGACACGCTCATTTAGACTGCAATAGACATGCTCATTTAGACTGCAATAGACATGCTCATTTACACTGCAATAGACATGCTCATTTAGACTGCAATAGACACGCCCATTTAGACTACAATAGACACGCTCATTTAGACTGCAATAGACACGCTCATTTAGACTACAATAGACACGCTCATTTAGACTGCAATAGACACGCTCATTTAGACTACAATAGACATGCTCATTTAGACTGCAATAGACATGCCCATTTAGACTACAATAGACATGCTCATTTAGACTGCAATAGACACGCTCATTTAGAATACAATAGACATGCTCATATAGACTACAATAGACATGCTCATTTAGACTACAATAGACATGCTCATTTAGACTGCAATAGACACGCTCATTTAGAATACAGTAGACATGCTCATATAGACTACAATAGACATGCTCATATAGACTACAATAGACATGCTCATTTAGACTACAATAGACACGCTCATTTAGACTACAATAGACATACTCATTTAGACTGCAATAGACACGCTCATTTAGACTACAATAGACATGCTCATTTAGACTGCAATAGACATGCTCATTTAGACTACAATAGACATGCTCATTTAGACTGCAATAGACACGCTCATTTAGAATACAATAGACATGCTCATATAGACTACAATAGACATACTCATTTAGACTACAATAGACACGCTCATTTAGACTGCAATAGACATACTCATTTAGACTGCAATAGACATGCTCATTTAGACTACAATAGACATGCTCATTTAGACTGCAATAAACATGCTCATTTAGACTGCAATAGACATGCTCATTTAGACTACAATAGACACGCTCATTTAGACTACAATAGACATGCTCATTTAGACTGCAATAGACATGCTCATTTAGACTACAATAGACACGCTCATTTAGAATACAATAGACATGCTCATATAGACTACAATAGACATGTTCATTTAGACTACAATAGACACGCTCATTTAGACTGCAATAGACATGCTCATTTAGACTGCAATAGACATGCTCATTTAGACTGCAATAGACATGCTCATTTAGACTGCAATAGACACGCCCATTTAGACTACAATAGACACGCTCATTTAGACTGCAATAGACACGCTCATTTAGACTACAATAGACACGCTCATTTAGACTGCAATAGACACGCTCATTTAGACTACAATAGACATGCTCATTTAGACTGCAATAGACATGCTCATTTAGACTACAATAGACATGCTCATTTAGACTGCAATAGACACGCTCATTTAGAATACAATAGACATGCTCATATAGACTACAATAGACATGCTCATTTAGACTACAATAGACATGCTCATTTAGACTGCAATAGACACGCTCATTTAGAATACAGTAGACATGCTCATATAGACTACAATAGACATGCTCATATAGACTACAATAGACATGCTCATTTAGACTGCAATAGACACGCTCATTTAGACTACAATAGACACGCTCATTTAGACTGCAATAGACACGCTCATTTAGACTACAATAGACATGCTCATTTAGACTGCAATAGACATGCTCATTTAGACTACAATAGACATGCTCATTTAGACTGCAATAGACACGCTCATTTAGAATACAATAGACATGCTCATATAGACTACAATAGACATGCTCATTTAGACTACAATAGACATGCTCATTTAGACTGCAATAGACACGCTCATTTAGAATACAGTAGACATGCTCATATAGACTACAATAGACATGCTCATATAGACTACAATAGACATGCTCATTTAGACTGCAATAGACACGCTCATTTAGACTACAATAGACATACTCATATAGACTGCAATAGACACGCTCATTTAGACTACAATAGACATGCTCATTTAGACTGCAATAGACATGCTCATTTAGACTACAATAGACATGCTCATTTAGACTGCAATAGACACGCTCATTTAGAATACAATAGACATGCTCATATAGACTACAATAGACATGCTCATTTAGACTACAATAGACATGCTCATATAGACTACAATAGACACGCTCATTTAGACTACAATAGACATGCTCAAATAGACTACAATAGACACGCTCATTTAGACTACAATAGACATGCTCATATAGACTACAATTGACATGCTCATTTAGACTACAATAGACATGCTCATTTAGACAACAATAAACATGCTCATTTAGACTACAATAGACATGCTCACCTGGACTACAATAGACATGATCATTTAGATTACAATAGACAGTGGCAGGATATGAATGAAATGAATGACAACACAGTTACCAGCGATCACATTCATATAATGCTGGAGCTAATTATACCAATACTATTTATAACGTTCATCACATTACACAATGACAACAATGGCACAATAGCAAGTGAAATTCGACTGGAAATAAATTGCAAAACTCTCATCAAACGTTAGTGACGACAAACGTCAGAAAATACACGAAAAATAGCGTAGTTACCGAACGTTTACATTGAAAACTTGTTTCTCTACAGATTTGAATTTCCAATTTTTTTAAAATAAATTTTGTGTTAAAAAAATTAGCTGTTGACTAATTTATATAAACTTTTGAATTTTATTTATTCTCAGACCATTAGAAATATTTTCTTAGCCTGATGAAAATTTTGGTCAAAAATTAACCCACAATTCATCAAGCTTCTTATCAGGTAGAACCTGGCCTACCCTTAAAGTTGGTATAATATATCTAAAAATTTTAAAGCCTGTTTAGGCTGAATGAGGGTCAGAGTCGCAGACTTTGATAACATACCTAATAGTGCCGGGGCCACAATACGATTTTTCGGTCGCCAAATGAATCACAGACACTCGTCATGTCGAACGGCCGTTAAGCAAGTCACGCCACATTGTGACTGTGTGTGGCTCTGACTTAGGCCGCCATCACACGGAGACCAAATGGTAACGTTTCATCATAATTTCTACAGTCAGCGGCACCAATCGGTCTGTTCAGCGCCACGAAACCGTCAGATTTCAGCCTTAGTTTGGGACAAGCTTAGTCATACTATGATTAACTAAGGCTGAAATCTGACGGTTTCGTGGCGCTGGGCAGACCGATTGGTGCCGCTGACTGTAGAAAATTATGATGAAACGTTACCATTTGGTCTCCGTGTGACGGCGGCCTTAGTTCTGTGATGAGCGTTCGACGTACATCGAATGTAAACAAACCGAAGTAGGTATGCGACATGAACTTTCATAATTTAAAAACAAAAAATAAATTTTAATTGACTGACAGGAACTAATATAAAAAAGCCTGCAAAACAAGTTCTTTGACACATCTTTCTGTGAATAGCATTCATGAGCAATGCCAAAAAAATTAAAAAAAACAGTTTTTCATTTATCACACAATCATTCATGTAAAACATGTTGACATTGTTGGAAATAAATGTTAAATTTGATTGGTAACTGGTTACTTATTTTTTCACTAAACTGCAAGACCTAGCACTGAATTTCATTGCTTTACATTTAGATACCACGACGACAACAGCTGAGAACCTTATCTTATATATGAATTAGGCCAAAAATGGCCACAATCATAATTTAGTGTAAACATAACAGCTGCGGAACTGGTCAACACTGTCGCCATCTTTGTTCTTCGTAATTCATTTGGTGACTGAAAACCTCTGACGACCTTTCACGAAATGACAAGCATCCATTCATCAAATGATGAGCGAACGGGCCTTCCAGAGTTCATTTGACATACGGAGTTCATTTGACGAACGAATGTGAGGCTAGTGTGGCCCGGCATAAGTTGAGGAGAGTACCTCCGTAGAGTTGTGATCGCAGCCTGGTGCGGCGCTCCGTCTCTGTGACGCTCATAAGGACGCTCAATGAGCGTATCTGTGATACGAGTTTCACGAGTACAAGAATATTTAAATGGCGGGTACTGTTGGGATGGATATATTTGTTGGGCATCCACATCTGGGGGATTTATTGAAGGGAAATATCGAATGCCGTCACATTTGACATGCCGTGCACACCAGTAGTCATAGATATGCTCACTGCTCCCCACACGCTGCTCTGGAGGGACTGTACCTCACCTGACCTGGGTTTGGTTGCTGTTTTTGCCAACGCTGTCTGGGGTCTGCCTTCTGTCGTGTGAACTTCGGGCGCGTGCCTTGCAGAGGTGGTGCTCTTTGTGCTCAGGTGCTCTCAACCGAGCCTCCTGAGGGTGGCCAGGTCGTCAGGTGGGGTGGTGCCCTTTGTGCAAGGTCCCCACAACCGAGCCTCCTGAGGGTGGCCAGGTCGTCAGGGGGGGTGGAGGGACGTGCGGCTTCAATGCGTCGGTCTCACCTGGCGAGTCGGAGGCTGAGTGGCCGTCCTGAGCTGCCACACCTGCTGCAGACCTTCAAATGTTTATGCGAATTTAACCTTCATTAAAACATTCAAAAGAAGACTACCTTCTTCCTAACATGAATGGCGATAAAATATGATTTTGTTAATATTTGAACTTTGAATAATCAAGTCCTCTCATTTCTGTCTACTCATAATTGTAACGTTATATGAATCGAAATGCATGCTGAACACCTCTAATCTTCACTATATATATGTTTTCGTTAGTTCTTGCCGTTAAACGGCTGCAAAATTTATATTTTAATACTTTGGCAACTGGTGACCACGTTAATTTTGTTGGAAATTAGATGCTTGTGTGCAATTTTGAATTTCAAAATCAAAAATACTTCTATCATTACTTATTTCAGAAAAACAAGACTGAAATAGGATTGAAAGTTCAACAATCATATTAATTAATTATTATACAGCGTAAAATACTTTTAGCATGTTAATGAGAATACAAGGTGTGTGATTTGGATATATTTGATTTCATGGCTAACTAAAGAAATTTTCGTTTCAGTGTAAAATTTTTTTGAGTTATTTAAACATCTGTATTTGCATGCACTTTGTAATATCATGATCAAAATTATTTTCCAGTGTATTCATAACTATTATATCTGTGACACATGATCGCATGTTCATGAGATCCGCTGATAAGGAAGGAATTAGAGGGCATATATGGCGCCATGCTAGCGGGGACTATCCCATTTGTTTGTGTGCAGTTCTCATTTTCGTGCCAACAACTTGACCATCCAACGAGGCCCTGGACTCGAGCACGCCTGGTCAGTCACGATCTACTTGTGCCACAACTGTTCGTTATCTCCTCAAATGCAGCCAACCCATGCTTTCATACACTCATTGTACCAAGTTTGTACACAATACCCAACACCATCACTGTAGTCCCTCTAGGGAACACTAATGATATTGTGCGCCTTTGATGAAACTCCCAATCTATCGCAAGCCTTTGTACAATACCGCAACCTTTCAGGTCTGAGGAGAACTTCTGTACAACTATTCCCCAATTGTTCTATTCCATGTTGATATATCCATGTACCCCGCATTTTGTTATTAATTTTGCGCCAGCTAACATTTAGCAGCAAATGTGGGATAAATGTAAAAACTTCAGTTTTTAATATTTCAGTTACAACAATTTGCGCCAGCTAACATTTAGCAGCAAATGTGGGATAAATGTAAAAACTTCAGTTTCTAATATTTCAGTTACCAACAATTTGCGCCAGCTAACATCTAGCAGCAAATGTGGGATAAATGTAAAAACTTCAGTTTTTAATATTTCAGTTACCAACAATTTGCGCCAGCTAACATTTAGCAGCAAATGTGGGATAAATGTAAAAACTTCAGTTTTTAATATTTTAGTTACCAACAATTTGCGCCAGCTAACATTTAGCAGCAAATGTGGGATAAATGTAAAAACTTCAGTTTTTAATATTTCAGTTACCAACAATTTGCGCCAGCTAACATTTAGCAGCAAATGTGGGATAAATGTAAAAACTTCAGTTTCTAATATTTTAGTTACCAACAATTTGCGCCAGCTAACATTTAGCAGCAAATGTGGGATAAATGTAAAAACTTCAGTTTTTAATATTTCAGTTACCAACAATTTGTAATTTGATTGCCTGCGTATTTTCGTCAGACATGATTTAGAATAAAATATAAATTTTCGAATGATCTATTACAGGACATGAAATCCGTAAAATTAACACTCCTAAGTCGGACTGTCTTTAAGAATTTAAAGACGAAGAATACAGCACGGATAGGTATTATTTTTAATAGAATTTAGCAAAACTAAATCTTAAAAGTCCTAATTAGTCAATTTTTATTTATACAATTTTTAAAAATTGACTAATTAGGACTTTTAAAATTTAGTTTTGCTAAATTCTATTAAAAATGATACCTATTCCTGCTGTATTCTTCGTCTTCAAATTCTTAAAGACATGAAATTTGATCATTTTCTATCAAACACAAACGGTTTACGGTTATTTATAAATTCTCAATGTTAGGAGAATTATATACGTTATCTCAACCCAGAGGTATTAGGTATGTTACAATACACCTAGTGAATATATGCAGTAAAGTGGTATTAAAATTTAAGGCAGTGTTGAGCCATCTCTAAACGCCATGGCAGTGCACCTGATGGCGGCCCGTGCACCAGCATCTCACTGGGGCTACGGTGGAGAGGGAGGGTGTGTGTACAGTAGGTTACGATCGTATGATGCTTAAGTGTGTGCTCCTGTAGACAGGTGGGTTTGTGCAAAAATAATGTGAAATGATCCTTAGTCTAACGAGTGGTATCGGAAATGGTCCCAAAATGGCACTTCCTTCCACACTTTATCTGCAATTCAGTTCACGCAATAAGCTTAGAAAGCAATTAACGTATGATAAATGGTTTTCAATTGCGTTAAAGATAATTCACAGGATATGATTAAGGAGAAAATAATTTCTTCTATGTTGATTGATATCATTCCAATATTTTACAAATGCGTCAGTATGTTCAGGTCTATAATTTAGATGTTCATGCTTTTTAGATTTTCAGTGAGTAAATAAAGTTTCTTTCAAATATTGGCGTTTAATCAGCGAAAATATTTTCTTCTTGCCTTTTGCGTCCTATATTCAGCAGAAGTTACGAAACAACCGTTGTTATCAGTTTCACCCTCACAATCATTTGACATCATCTCCAACTATAATTAAAAAGAGTTAATCAAATAAAGTTATATATCATCTCTAACTAGGTTTTAATTTGTATACCCTCGTTAAGTCGAACTTAGAACTACAACACCAACCAAGTTTTGACCAAAAGCAACACGAGCAGCAGCCGAAGCAACACGCGAATGATCCACCGAGTAAAAAATTCTCGCATCCATCTTAGGTCGTCCACAGCCCGGTGCGCCTAAACGGAAGGTAGAGATACTTGACTGAAAATTGTGTCATGGCGGATATCCTAAATGAAAGAGGAGTAAAACAATAATTATAACGAAAAGAACTTTCTTAAAAAAAGTGGAGAAAAAATCTTATTCTAAAAATAAACAAATATATCGATAACACTGAAACCCCCAGCTCACCCACCCCACCTAACCCCCAGCTCACCCACCACACCCCACCTAACCCCCAGCTTACCCACCAGACCCCACCTAACCCCTAGCTCACCCACCACACCCCACCTAACCCCCAGCTCGCCCACCACACGCCACCTAACTCCTAGCTCGCCCACCACATGTTCCGGCCCTTTTCAGTATTAGGCCGTACCAAACGCGGATGGGGTTCGTGAGTGACGAGCAGCAACGTGATTCATAGTTTATTGGTACTTCAGAGTAGATACAGGCTCGGTAGTTGGCAAGAATCAGAGAGATCAGACAATAGGTGATAGTACAAGTCTTCTACAGCGCATCTGTGATCTATACAGTTGCCTTCTCTAAGGTAACGCGTCTTCAACTGGACAGTGATGACTCTGTCTAATGTGATCTCCACGACAGCGCACCGACAATGAACGGCGCTGTCTCTTGCTGATGCTATTTATACACTGTGAGGGCGCACATAATGCTCCCCCCAATACAAAATTCTTTATGACAATAAAAATTTTTAAATGTTATTCAATTAACTTTGATTTTCCCTTGACTATCAGTTAATCTTACAATCCGTCAAGTCAATTCGAGCAGATCAGAACGTATGACACTAAAGGCTTCCAAATAATGAACGGAGGTAGGCAGGTATGGCTATCGCTGTCTTTAGCAAATCATAAATTTAACAAAATGCAACGGTAATCCTACATCTCGTTAAACATTAATAAGTATAGTTACAAGTCAATGATTGATTTATTATCCAAAATCAACTAATTAAGTATTCTACGCACTTAGCTCAAACAATTTGTTCATTATTGATCAATTGATTCTTAGAATTCTTGGCTATTCCAGATATTTCGGATACAAAAGTACATCGCACAATTTATTTAACATATCAGAATATCAAAATCAAACATCAAACGCGTACTGAATAAATCAACTGAAGTTACAGAATACAAGTTTTAATACACAAGACAATACAATACTACAACTGGCAAGTTCAAATTGTCCTACAATTCAAATTAACTCAATAATAATTGAATAATAGAGAAAATTCTACGGGTTTCAATACCAGAATTTAACTATCTCGTGTCACATTTTTCTCGCGTTACGCTGCTGAAAAATGCTTTGAATATGAAAACTCTCCGATAAATGCATTAATACAATTAAATGCGCAAGTGATCGTTACATGATGAGTATATAAGTAGTTATTCTGCCTTTCTGCTTTTCAATCATTACAATTAAAATGGTTCTTCGAATTATCAAAAAGCTCTCGCCCTTAGCGAACTACTGATGAACAAAACATTTCCATAGGGCAAGTAAAACAACAAAAGAGTTATAATATCGACAGCAAAAACAGAATCCGTATATAATAGAACTTTTTAAAATACAGCAAATAAATTAAAGATAATCTAAGACATAGAGGTTTCTTACTCCGCGGGAGATTGGAATATCAGAACATGATATTTAGATCTATGGTATTCAAATACAAAATGTGGGAGCCTAGAATTGTAAAGTTACACGCTAACTTGAGGTGAGACTGAAGGGATCTGCCTAGGACCGTTACAGATTTCTTTTAAAGCGGTTCGACGCAAGGCGACGTCCTCACCACTAAGTCGGCTAATTACCTTGTGTAGATCCCGTTTTATATAAATAATCATCACCGCAAGGATGATGGTAATTACTGTGTAAAGAAGCAACATTATGTCGCTTAACTGGTCAGGAATGAGATCAACTCTCGTTTCCTCAGTGTGTCGGATAAGTTCATCCGAGATTTGGCCATTATTTGCTTTTATCGCGGTTAGGATGGTATCGACATTGACATTCGACACTCTATTGCCCATCTTAGCGGGCCAGAACGCAGCTATCAATGCGGGGATTAGAATTGTGATTTATTTTAATAAATATTTATTTTAATCACATAAACGTGATGAAGAAATTATGACTTTATAAATGTTGATGTAGAAAGGTAATTCCTCACTGGCTATTGGTTGGAAAAGCAGCAATTTTGACTATGAACACCAGTTCGACGTGTTCACCCGATTCAAAGACCTTAATTCGAGTACGCAACGGGGATTCGAGGTTCAGGAAGACTCGAAATTTGCAGCAGGCTTCTTGTAATACTTCCTTTCGTATCTTTATTCCGAAGATTATTGTTGTTTCCTGCGGTTGCCACAGTTGATTTACTCCGGTGCACATCGGAATTTACGTATTCAGAATAAAAAGTGGAAGTCTAGCGTTGTGGTATTGAACGCTAACCTTAGGTGGAACAGCAAGTATTTGCTGATTACAATGGCATTAATCGTTGATTGATGAGTTGATTAATTGATTGATTGATTTTAGATAAGTACGCTACCAAGTACTAATTGAAGGTTCAAAGTGTATGTGTATCTTGTAAATCGGAGTGTGCAAAAATGTTCCGGAGTTGTTCAGGAATCGCTCCAGGAATCTGAAAAGAAACGATACAGCTTATTAGCATGGCCCCAAGTCTAAAGTAAACAATTTACGTTTCATACTAAGATTTCATACTAAGGCACGCTTCATTCGTATTACGACACACTCATTCCGACCACAGTCTCTGGCATTGTTGCCAAACAATCTGCGACAGAGGCGAGGGAATTCTCGCAGTTGCGCATACACACTCTTGTGTTGACATCTCCACTCAGTTTATCAATTCTAGCGGACGGCTTGATGAGCACGGCTCTGCTGTCGCAATAACAACATGACAACATCCTCACTCATCATCTCGGCTGAAGGTGTTTGCGTAACAGAAATATTTCCTAGAGCAAGACACACATAAAGTCTTAAGAACTCAAGAACGAACTTACAAGCTAAGAACTCATAGAACGAACTTACAAACTAAATACCATTGAAATACATATATGGAATGGCAATCTCGGAATAATTGAAAATGAACAGTTACAAACTAGGTTCACAATTTTACCTTTTTATCCTATCTAAAGGCAGTACATGGTTTAAATTCGATCGGATAATCTTGTTACCAATCCTAATATCTGCATAATTTTTACCTAATCTTTCAATAATACAAGGGCCCAAAAAATTCAGCTGTAATTTATGTTTTTTGGCATGATTTTTTACGAGTACACGGTCCATCACTTTTAAATTTTTATCGCGACGTTTCATATTTCTATAGGCAGTTCTTTCAATTGTGGCGTTAATGATCGCATTTCTAATATTGTTCACTACAATAGATGATTCTTTAAATTTTTGTTTTTGAACATCTTCATATGAAGTCGCAACATTTAATTCTTCTAAATTAGTAGAACTGATATAAACACACGTATCTCTACCGAAAACCGTGTATGCGGGTGTATCTCCTAAGGTTTCGTTATAGCTATTATTAATCGAATTCTCTACAATATCCAGCAAGCTATCCCACTCATTATGAGTAAGAAAATTTAGATATAGCTTGAGCAGGTGTCGAATTTTACCATTACATCGTTCAACAATGCCGTTTGAAAAAGGTGAATACGCCAGAACTTCCTTTTTTAAGATAGACAGTCCTTTTGCGAAATTTTTTACATTAGATGATTTAAATTCCAGGGCGTTGTCGGACAACAACACGTCTGGGGTACCGAACAGACAGCAAAAATTCCACAGACAATCTGTGACAGTCTCTGTACATCGGTCACTAGTCGAATATAATTTGACAAACCTGGAAAAAAGGTCGATGATAACAAGAATATATTTGTTACCATTGTCCGTCATTGGTAATGGACCATAGAAATCCATGCTGACAGTTTGAAAACATCGTGTTCCAATTGGAGCATTTAGAATTTTAATCGGCGTCGATATGCGTGATTTTAGAATTTTACAGATGTCACATGATTCAACAATTTTGCGTGTAATTGTCCTTTCGTACGGATGAAAATATTTTAATTTAAGCTTAAACAAGGTATGATTTAAATCAGTGTGGGATAAATTATGGATGAAAAGAATTGTCTGGTGCAGCAGAGTATATGGCACCACACTCGTCAGAATGGTACTGGGTCTGTTGTCAATTCTTCGTCTTTTATACAAAATATCATTCATAATCAGAAATTCATTCATGTCAGTATTAGAAACTTTAGTTGCATTCTCTAGGGCATTCTTAATTTCAGAACAAAAGGGATCTTGATCTTGTTCACGTTTAAATTCGTCCAGCGACCAGTTGTCATTAATACTTGAATGGTCTGTAGTCGTATTAACTCTATCCAGTCTGCATAAGCTCGTTGTCTGTCTGCTATTAAAGTCACTGGGTTCACGTCTGGGGCTTTCAGCAGTACTGTTGTTGTTTCTTCCGTCATCACTTCCTGGGATTGTTTCCTCGAACTCTCCTTCAGTCACAGGCTTGTTACACTTGCTACTCGCAACAGCGGCTTGCAGCCTGGTTACAACGGGAAAAGTCTCTACCTCTGGGGTTAAATCAGAACATGCTGACAGTTCTTTTTCTGTTAAAGGATTTTTGTCATGATTTAATCTACTTAATGCATCAGCGGCACTATTCGCTTTACCAGAAAAATATTTTAATTTGGCATCAAAGGCTTGCACATAAATACTCCATCTAGCGAGCGTGTTATCTTCGGGCAATTTCTTTGAAAATAAAGGGACTAACGGCTTGTGATCGGTATATATGACCAGATCATATCCTAAGACAAGATATTTGAAGTGTTTCAACGCTTCAACTATGGCGTACATCTCTTTTTTCGTAGTTGAGTACCTTCGTTGGGTGGAATTCAATGTTTTAGAAAAAAATGCGACCGGTCTCATGTTTCGAACTTTATCAGTAGATGACTGGAGTAAAACAGCTCCTATGCCAACATTCGATGCATCACAAAATAGATGAAATTTTTGATCAAAGTTTGGGTGACTCAAAGTGGTGTTTGCGCACAATTCATCCTTTAATTTTTCAAAAGCGCTTTGACAATCTTGTGTCCAATTGAAATCGACATTTTTCTTTAGAAGATTATAGAGCGGGCTTGCGATACTCGCAAAATTTTTTATGTACCTACGAAAGAAATTTACTAGACCTAGGAAGGACTGTAATTGTTTCACATTTTTAGGAATCTCTAAGTTCTTTACTTTGTCAGTACCGGTGCTTCTTGTTCCCATTCCACTAATGGAATGTCCGAGATATTCAATCTCTTTCTCGAAGAAAGCACATTTTTCCGTCTTTATTGACAATCTAGCGTTTCTTAATAGTTCAAGTACAACTTTTATATCGGCAAGATGCTGTGCCTTTTCTTTCGAGTATATTAGCACGTCGTCCATAAAAACGAAAGATAGTTTTCCTAGAACAGGAGATAGCGTTTGGGTCATTACTGACTGGAAATACGCAGGTGAGGTTTTTAAACCGAAAGGTAAACGATTGAACTCAAACTTCTGACTACCAACTGTAAATGCGGTTATTTCTTTACTCTCATCGGTCAGTGTAATATTATGATATCCTGACCTAAGATCTAATTTCGAGAAGTATTTTTGACCATTTAAACTATAAAGAAGCTCGTCCACTCTCGGCAGCGGGAAGGATTCTTCATGAATTACCTCATTTACTTTGCGAAAATCAACTACCGGACGTATAGTTCCATCTTTCTTATGAACTACAATTATCGGTGAATTATAAGCTGAAATCGATGGTCTAATGATTCCATCGTCTAACATTTTTTTGTTAACGACTTTCAAGTCTTCCATGTAACGGTGGGCAATACGATAGGGAGGGACATTTACAACATCCACGTTAGGTTTCAAACGTATTTTGTATGGTTTAATCGCAGCTGCGGAGATCGATTCATTGTCTATAGTGATAACATCTCTGAATTCGTTCAACAGACTCAACAATTCAGGCTTCATTTCATCATCATTACACTTGATATCATCATTATTTAACTTCCGCCGACCACGGGCGATTTCTTTGGAATCAGAAATGTACTCTTTGTCAACAACTCTTGTGATCCCGACAGATTGACTATTAGTGTCTTTATTATCGACATCTAAATGACTGTCCTGAACAACACCAGCTGCCTGCACAAAGGTACTCATTCCTCTTTTTAATTCTCCTTGTACATCTGACAAGTAAACTTCGGACTCAACTTGATCCTTTTCCACTTTTTCTAAAGTACTTATAATTGCGTTCTCCGGTAAGACAATCGCTCTGTCGGAGCTATTAATTAATAACAACGGAATCTTTCTCCTATTGTTAACTCTCACAATTGCTTCGGCGACACAAACGCCTTCTTTTAAAGTTCCTTTCTTTATTATATATTCTCCATTTTTACACTTTCCAACATGTCCAACATGTTTCAAAATTACATTGGGAGCAATTTCAATTCGTTGAGTATGCACTCTTAACGGCCTTGGCCTTGTGAGGGAATTGGTAACTGCAACTACGCCTCGAACAGGCTGGTTTTCTCTCTTACCATCCCTTTTTACTTCCTCACTTGCTTTCTCAGCAATGCACGTCCTCTTCTCTCTTAGCTTATTTAGGACTTTTTTCTTAGCTCTGGACGTAATCGTGTCCGCCATGAGACACTCAGTATTCTCTATTAAATACTCGAGACACTCTGTCTTTCTCTTTTTTCGTCTTTTTACCTCTGCAAAGGGAATTCTCTCTTCTTTGATAATTAAACATCTTTGTTTCAAGTCTACAACGGCGTTCTTGTCTAATAAATCACGTCCAATAATGACGTCATAATTGTAAATACCATCTTTAATTATTAGAGCATTTGTCTTTAAACTTACTCCGTTTTTTAACTTTAGGACAAGCTCTACTTCGCCTTCGACATTACTTTTAGCATTAACACCTTTTATAGTCAGAGAACTTGGCTTCACGTCATTACTTATCTCATTAATTCTGTGGTAGCTGATCAGACACTTTTCTGATCCTGAATCAATCAATGCATTCCACAGGTCTGCATCCTTTCTAAGCACAATCATTGGCTTATGAGTTTTTCTTATTACAAATAATTCATTCTGGCCTGTTACTTCTACCTCTTCATCTTCTTCGTATTTACAAACGTTCGTTGTGAAACGGCTTTCCGAATTATCAATGCCATGAGCGTTTAAGTCATCGCTTAAATCTACCTCTCCCAGCGATTCATATCTGTTTTTACATTTTATCAGTGGATCAACTCTCTCAACATTTTTAACGAGGGAACCTTCATCACCAGAATTCTCCTCGGGATTTTTAACGAGGGAATCTTCAACACCAGAATCCTCCTCGGGTTCACAGGGCATCACTGTCGTAGAGTCACACTTAGTTATAGTTATTTCAGTTTCCGTTTTATCATCGACGTTACTTCTATCGGCAATGAACTCTTCTCCACTGCTTATGCTAAAAAATCATTTCCACTGTTAGTTTGGTAAGTTTCTACCTGGCTTTTTTCTGGTACTCGAGTTTTATACTGTCCTCGCGCACGGACACGATCAGGCCTACCTGGTCTGTTGAAATACTCTCGTCCGGACCGACAGTCTCTTGCGTAGTGTCCTATCTTATTACAACGAAAACAAACTACATCTCGCAGCGAATGCTCGGCGGCTGTCTGACTTGAACCTGGTTTGTACCAATCAGTCGGTTTCCTAGCCACCCTGGTTTCCGACACACCTTGGTTTTGACAGTTGCACACTTGATTGTAGCAATTCGAGCAACGCTTTGTTTTAGATGTCTCCAATGCTTGAACTTCTAGAGTTCCTAATTCACGATCAACAAAAGATTTTACATGAGGTCTAGCACGGTAAGTTGGTCTTGGGAAATTGGGTCTCCAGTAGGGTCTGCGCGTCCTACCTCTACCTTGGAATCTGCCTCTTGTCATGGTATGCACTTCGGCCTCATCATAGGCTGCATCAAAGTTTGATTCGGATGAAGGGTCATCATCCTCTGCACAATAGGTTTCCACAGATCTCTCAGATCGAGTCGCTAAGATTTGCTTATCTTCGGGAAAATTTCGAATTACAGTCACGATTCTCTGAAGGAGCTCTTCCGACGAATTAAATGGTTTGTGAAATAATTTTTTTGAAAAATCTTCCGTTACTAGGGGATTAATGATGGCCATAGCTAATGCAACAATAAAAGTATTCTCGACATACTTATCGAGAGCAACAGGATCGGGACAGTTTACTACATACGGGTGGGCTCTGTTCGAACACTCAGGGCTGTTCATTATTCTGTGGGTTAGCTTACGGATTTTGGACAATATTTCAACAAACTGACTCGCTAAAGCATCATTACGTTTTAGGCGTACGTTATTCAGATCACAGGCAACCGCATGCAACGATCTTTCACCTTTTGATACGTAGATATTTTCTAACAGGTGCACGACTTCTTCAAAACTCAGTTCGTACCCTTCACTAATTATGGAAGCTACAACGGCGTTGAAGTCGCCAACCCGCTTGTCTGCAGTTCGCAACAATAAATTTAGCTTCGCTTCCTCTGAATTGTCAGATAACATATTAAAATAGGCTCGCACATTCTTTATGTGTGTTTCTAGCGACTTATTTTCTATGAAGTCAGGATCAAATCTACGTCTTCTACCACGGTATTGGGGAAGATCCTGTCCAGCAATTACTACACTAGGTATCGGACCGACAACAGAAGTCGTCACAGTGGTAACTGAGCTAGTGACAGGGACAACTGTGGTAGTAACTGTACTAGTTACAGGGGTACAAGTGGTGGTCGCCATCGTGAAAAAAATAGGCACTGAAACTCTTCCTACTCGGGTAACGTAAGGGGTTGTTCTTATGTACTCGTACTCGTCAGAGTCACTGTCCGACATAAAAACTCAATATTCTTAGACCTCCGATTACTTTTAAGAAAAAAATTGTTCTCCACACAGTAAAATTTTCTACATGCAGTTGATAATATTCTACACACATTTAAAGAAAGTATTTTACACACAATAAAATGATACTCACAATTCCCGTGGACTTAGAACAGGCTAATTGCTAATTACTAATTACGTGAAGGCTGGCACCACTCTGAATGGAGGTAAGCTGCTCCAGCTTACTTTTATATGCTAAAGACAATGGGCGCCAGAGGACAATGGGTGCTAGAGACGAGACAATGGCTACGACTTCCTTTAACTGTTTCAGAGAACAATGGTTCCGCGCGCACGCTTACTGCGCTTTCGCAATGCATATGCTGCTCGCTCTCTGGCTACCAGGAATCAGCTTCCGCGTTAAAGCTCTCCTACTTACTAAGAAACTGCATGCTCACTGCGCTTGCACTGCTGAGTGATTACTACTTAACTCCTACTCATTAATTTTATAATGATCATTAATTTGAGCTCATGCTTATTTAATTCGCAAGCAACATTATCGGCGTACACTTAACTTAATATTTTGGCGATGAGTAGATCTCGTAGCTCTTCTCGTTGCAGATGACGATGGGTAGATGCGTAGACCGTAGATGTGGACCCTCACTTCTTCTTCTTTGAGTAGCGATGAGTAGACTGGTGAAGACTGCGTAGCGTGTAAATTTTCGATTATTTTTCTCTCCTTTCTTTCTCGAAGTGTTTTTTGAAAGAACTTCGATTTTCTGCGCTGACGTCTTTCTTCCTTTTCTCGATGCTCTGAAGTAATGTGAGAACTACGCGACGTTACTCCACAGGCTGACACTCTTCACACCACTTAAAATCACGGATCAGCAGAACTGAAGATCAATTCTTGATGTCTTCTTCTTCAATGGGGCAATGTGGCAATGTGGCAACGTGGATATCTTTAATGTGGCTTCTTGATGTGGTATCCCCATACATGGGTCACCAAAATGTTCCGGCCCTTTTCAGTATTAGGCCGTACCAAACGCGGATGGGGTTCGTGAGTGACGAGCAGCAACGTGATTCATAGTTTATTGGTACTTCAGAGTAGATACAGGCTCGGTAGTTGGCAAGAATCAGAGAGATCAGACAATAGGTGATAGTACAAGTCTTCTACAGCGCATCTGTGATCTATACAGTTGCCTTCTCTAAGGTAACGCGTCTTCAACTGGACAGTGATGACTCTGTCTAATGTGATCTCCACGACAGCGCACCGACAATGAACGGCGCTGTCTCTTGCTGATGCTATTTATACACTGTGAGGGCGCACACACACTCCACCTAACCCCCAGCTCACCCACCACACCCCACCTAACCCCCAGTTCACCCACCACACCCCACCTAACCCCCAGCTCGCCCACCACACCCCACCTAACCCCCAGCTCGCCCACCACACCCCACCTAACCCCCAGCTCGCCCACCACACCCCACCCCATGTACAGTCGTACACTCCCTACACATGGCAATTGACATGAGCAGTAACCGGTACAGGGAAGGCACTTAAGTTTCTGTGAGTTACATTGTAGCCAAAAGAGGCTATAAAAATTTTTTAAGTTTCAGCTAAGTATTAATCCATGTCCGACTCGTTCATGTCGTATTGGATTGTCGTACCAAAATTCCAAATAGTGTTCTCTAAATTTCAATGAATATTTATTTCCGTGTGGAAAATCTTTGGATTTCGTTATCATGAATGGAAGGAAAGAAAAATTCAATTGCCGCCCAGTTTATTTTTCATGTGTCAAAACTAGTCTCAGAGAGATTGGAAACGAGATTTTATAATTTTGCGGTAACTAAATTATTTTAGAAAATTGTCGAACTCGATCGTCTAGTCATCTTTTTATTCAATAGAAAGAAGCTCTCACGTTGTCTTTTGTACCCCGCTGTGGGAAACATCGATGTGTTGTTGTTGTTACTAGTGTTACTTCTTTTTATATTCTAGTGCATTGTTATTCTTCCTACCGCCATTACGCGTCATCGCGGTAGACAACGACTAACAGTTGCTATGATCATTTTTATATTACTTCTAGTGTACACAACCCGTCAAAAATGACGTGAAACTATATATCCCTAAACAAATCCTCCAGCTGTGGATGCCCAACAAATATATCCATCCCAACAGTACCCACCATCAAAATATTCTTGTACATGTGCACTGGTGAAACTCGTATCACAGATACGGTCATTGAGCGTCCTTGTGAGCGCCACAGACACACGCACCAACCAATTTGATGTGTTCACTCACATGCCCATCGTGATAACATAGCACTAATTACGCACAAAAATAGGTAAAGTAATTTATTCATCAAAAAATTCAACTGGACAACTAGAGTTTTGTTATGTACAAAATGATAATAAATTCTTACCCACAGTCAGAATCAAATTTGACTTTCAATAATTACCATTAGGAAAATAATGAATACAAGGCTGAATAATTATGGTCCTAATACTAACAATCGAATGTCATTTTTATTGGTGACTGATTCATATTTTGGTGTAATTATTTAACTGCCGAACTCACACCACCACCGTACCTACACCACCACCGTACCTACACCACCACCGTACCTACACCACCACCGTACCTACATAACCACCGTACCTACACCACCACCGTACCTACACCACCACCATACCTACACCACCACCGTACCTACACCACCACCGTACCTACACCAGCACCGTACCTACACCACCACCGTACCTACACCACCACCGAGGCAACCAACAGTGTAATCCATATATAAGGAACAAAAGAGTGATGCGTTGATATTACAAGAACCAAAATATAAGAAGCAACAACAATGCCCATAGCACCAACAATGAGATTCAGCGTATTGTTGTGAGCGACGGAAATTGTGGTCAACACATATATGCCGGATGGCGTGCAGACCTCATTCACAAATACACTAGTCACTCATCGAACATTGAAAATTAAAGACAAAACTTGTGCATGAATGTATGTAATCAAAATTTGGAATCTTGAATTAAAATACAATGTATTTTGGAAATAAGGTATGTTTATTGGGAGCATGAATATCGCTATCAACTTATTCTCGAGCGTTGCGTGTATTTCATTATTAGTATGTTATTTGGTCTGGGTAATGACGACTTCATCTGTAGTTACTCAAGTGTCTTATTCATTCAATAATTATTTTTGCGCGTCTCGTAAGCTTATACATATTGGAGGTATTATATATGATGTTGCACCAAATAGCGTGAGATATAAGTTGACGTTGTTCGATAAATATCTGCAGGTTACGGCTATATCAATTTAGATATGATCACATAAACAAACATCCCAACTTGCAATGTTGATGCCATAGGCACAACATTCGCTTGTTGTGCCCGCATCGAGCAAAAATCAACTGTGCTTTTATCATTAGGACAATAATGGAAACTGGGCTGAATGAAACCTATGGCAAAAATATCGTAGTTAACACTGATGGTAATGATGGGAGACAGAATAACTCTCTAAATGTTTATATCGAATTTATAAGTTAATAATAATATATTAATAATGTAGGACAACCAATTATTGAAATGATTTTTCATGACCTGTAAATTAAAAATTACTTAATGATTGAATCAATTCATTTGCAGTCATTAGTATGAGAAACTGGCTATTTATTCAAATTTGACACACATAAAAAAATAAATTAGTCACCCTAAATTTCAAAATCGATGATTTAGGTCAATTTGAATACTCGTTTAAATTGAAATTATTATATTTAATTTGAATTGAAATACTGACCTATTTTTGATGGCGATAAACTGACATTCCATGATAAACAGAATCTTTCCGCTATAAAATTACATTTTACGAAAATACATATGTTAAGTTGATATGGTTTCCAATCGCCTGCGTTTCCACAAGCGATTAACTCTCTTTTGTCTGTAAAAGAATTTTTGAGAGTCTGTATGGACTCGAATTGATGAAACCGGCTACTTTACGGAAAGCGATTTGCAATGGAGAGTAGCGACCTTAAGGAGGTCACCTCAACATTTCAGTATTGTCATCTGATTCGTTTGACATTTGTCCAGTATATGTATTTGTTGAATGTAAACTTTTTTACTCGTGTGACTTTTTCATTTAGGCCTTAGTTTTTTTGAAAAAGACGAGAAATTAGTTTTTTGGTACATTTTTATGGATATTTCAGAGGAATAGATGTCATTGAGTTTATATGCTAGAACAAAAACGAAAACAGTTTTTAGAATCCTAGGAACATTCTAACAAAAGTGTGGTGTAAAATTTTCACATATGAAACTTTTTTATATATTATATATGATCAATAACTAGCATAAACAATAATTTTGGGTTTTGAGCTTGATGAACAAAAATTATTTGTGAAATTGGGAAGAAAGACACAATATTTTTGTTACAAATGTTCAAGGGATTCTAAAACTGTCTTTGTTTTTTCCTAGCATAAAAATTCACCGACTTCTATTCTTTTGAATGTTGAAAATTAGAGGTTTTGGGTATAAGCGAAAAACGAAATTTTTGTTGAAGTGTAATATAATGGACATTGTATATAATTGAATGCTGTTTTCATTTTTATTTCGATTACCTCCATGCATAACTTCATATTCACACTGTGAATTGTAATAAAAAAAATAACAAATTTTATTTTTTAATAAAAAATTATGAAATTTTATATTTGTAGTCTAATTTTTATGAAATTTGACTAATATATGTAACCTTAGAAAAGGAACACAATTTTTTCTATTCATTTTGTAAAATTAAGACCTTGGTTTGTGAAAACATTGGACCTATTGTTTTTTAATGCCTTTTTATTGATATTTCAGATGAATACAACTAACTGAATTATTATGCTAGAACAAAACCAAAGACAGTTTTAGAATCCTTGTAGCATTGTAAACAAAGTTACGCTTTCAAATTTTCCATTTCCTGTTTTGTTTTCTTTTTATATGGGCTCAAAATGGGGTCGAAAATTCAGGTTTTTTATCCCCTTACCGCCCCCCCCCCCTCTCTGGGGGGGGATCTAGTGTCCGTAGCGCCATAAAATTTTAGGACCGAATAGCCCACCACCCAAGGTTCCTTTTCCAACAACAAAACAACACAAGCTCACCGGACCGACAGGGGCCTGGCAGGGGCCTGAGGTGACCCCCTTAACTTGCGTGAACACGAACTTATACCCCCTTAACTTGTAGTGCACTTGCGTGAACACGAACTTATACCCCCTTAACTTATAGTACACTTGCGTGAACACGAACTATACCCCGTTAACTTATAGTACACTTGCGTGAACACCAAGTTATACCCCCATAACTTATAGTACACTTGCGTGAACACGAACTTATACCCCCTTAACTTATAGTGCACTTGCGTGAACACGAACTTATACCCCCTTAACTTATAGTACACTTGCGTGAACACGAACTATACCCCGTTAACTTATAGTACACTTGCGTGAACACGAAGTTATACCCCCATAACTTATAGTACACTTGCGTGAACACGAACTTATACCCCCTTAACTTATAGTACACTTGCGTGAACACGAACTTATACCCCCTTAACTAAGTGTACACTTGCGTGAACACGAACTTATACCCCCTTAACTTATAGTACACTTGCGTGAACACGAACTTATACCCCCTTAACTTATAGTACACTTGCGTGAACACGAACTTATACCCCCTTAACTAAGTGTACACTTGCGTGAACACGAACTTATACCCCCTTAACTTATAGTACACTTGCGTGAACACGATACCTGCCGTAGTGTGACGTGTTAGCTGTGCAGTAGCAGAATTCCTTCGCTCGGCAACAGACACACTTACATCAAATGTTAGGACAGAGGCTGTGTCGCAACCACAAATGGCTTCACAAATAGTAAATTAACTTTCTATTAAGCACAAACTTGCATTACGAACGAATTTTTCCAGCCCACGCGCTAACAATTATCTAAATAGAGTACATTGTCAGGATTGTGCCTGCGAATTGTGCATGTGAAAACAGCTAAATACTGAGTATTGGATCCTACTTCAAGTGTTGGATACAATTACCGAGTATTGGCTCCCGCGTCATGTATTGGATAATATTCTCTTATTGGAAATTTAGTTCGGCCAATATTGGCCCTAGATTGATTGAGTATTGGGTGCTGGGTTTAATGCTATAAATTTTTTTAACAGTAATAATTAAATTAGATATTATAAATGATTTTCACAATTATATTATCAATTTAATTGACTAGTAGAAATTAAATTATTTATCAGTATATTTAATCAATTTTTCACAGGTTTTTACACCAGAATACTCATCTTGCTATTACTTATCTTCATGTTTCAATCATGAATTAAAAAAATACAATCACGAGTCTAATGCCCAATAACAAATCTAATCACATATACATTCACAAATCGATGACAAATCTACCAATACTCTCAGCACCAATCTATCCCTCGGTCAGCATCCAATACTAAAATAATCTGCTGCCAATATTGCGTGAACTTATTTCCAATATCAGATCGAAATTTGTATCTCAAGTGGAAATGTCAGGATATTTGCACAGCTTGACATGGGAGCCAATACTCAGTGATTGTCTGTCCAATACTGGACGCAAGAGCCAATACTCAGTGATTGTCTGTCCAATACTGGACGCAGGAGCCAATACTCAGTGATTGTCTGTCCAATACTGGACGCAGGAGCCAATACTCAGTGATTGCCTATCCAATACTGTACGCAGGAGCCAATACCCAGTGATTGTCTGTCCAATACTGGACGCAGGAGCCAATACCCAGTGATTGTCTGTCCAATACTGGACGCAGGAGCCAATACTCAGTGATTGTCTGTCCAATACTGGACGCAGGAGCCAATACTCAGTGATTGTCTGTCCAATACTGGACGCAGGAGCCAATACCCAGTGATTGTCTGTCCAATACCGGATGCAGGAGCCAATACTCAGTGATTGTCTGTCCAATACTGGACGCAAGAGCCAATACCCAGTGATTGTCTGTCCAATACTGGACGCAAGAGCCAATACACAGTGATTGTCTGTCCAATACTGGACGCAGGAGCCAATACTCAGTAATTGTCTGTCCAATACTGGACGCAAGAGCCAATACCCAGTGATTGTCTGTCCAATACTGGACGCAGGAGCCAATACCCAGTGATTGTCTGTCCAATACTGGACGCAAGAGCCCATACCCAGTGAATGTCTGTCCAATACTGGACGCAGAAGCCAATACCCAGTGATTGTCTGTCCAATACTGGACGCAGGAGCCAATACTCAGTGATTGCCTATCCAATACTGTACGCAGGAGCCAATACCCAGTGGTTGTCTGTCCAATACTGGACGCAGGAGCCAATACCCAGTGATTGTCTGTCCAATACTGGACGCAGGAGCCAATACTCAGTGATTGTCTGTCCAATACTGGACGCAGGAGCCAATACTCAGTGATTGTCTGTCCAATACTGGACGCAGGAGCCAATACCCAGTGATTGTCTGTCCAATACCGGATGCAGGAGCCAATACTCAGTGATTGTCTGTCCAATACTGGACGCAAGAGCCAATACCCAGTGATTGTCTGTCCAATACTGGACGCAAGAGCCAATACACAGTGATTGTCTGTCCAATACTGGACGCAGGAGCCAATACTCAGTGATTGTCTGTCCAATACTGGACGCAAGAGCCAATACCCAGTGATTGTCTGTCCAATACTGGACGCAGGAGCCAATACACAGGGATTGTCTGTCCAATACTGGACGCAAGAGCCAATACCCAGTGAATGTCTGTCCAATACTGGACGCAGAAGCCAATACCCAGTGATTGTCTGTCCAATACTGGACGCAGGAGCCAATACTCAGTGATTGTCTGTCCAATACTGGACGCAGGAGCCAATACTCAGTGATTGCCTATCCAATACTGGACGCAGAAGCCAATACTCAGTGATTGCCTATCCAATACTAGACGCAGGAGCCAATACTCAGTGATTGTCTATCCCATACTGGACGCAGGAGCCAATACTCAGTGATTGTCTAACCAATACTGGACGCAGGAGCCAATACTCAGGGATTTTCTGTCCAATACTGGATGCAGGAGCCAATACTCAGTGATTGCCTATCCAATACTGGACGCAGAAGCCAATACTCAGTGATTGCCTATCCAATACTGGACGCAGGGGCCAATACTCAGTGATTGCCTATCCAATACTGGACGCAGGGGCCAATACTCAGTGATTGCCTATCCAATACTGGACGCAGGAGCCAATACTCAGTGATTGCCTATCCAATACTGGACGCAGGAGCCAATACACAGAATTGGACTGTAGCTACTTGAACGAGTTACATGTATTTTTTTGCCAGTATCTCCCAACCTGTCATACCCTTACGGTTGCAAAAGTTGATATAATACCTTTTTTGCCAGCGTGTCGAAATTACCAAAAAACGTAATTGTGATGGCTTCAAAAACCTACTGTAGAAACATAAAACTGTGTTTTTTTTTGTTAATTTCGCAATTAATAAGCAATAAAATGGAAACATATGAAAATGCATGACTTCGTTTATTGTACACTCAATTATTTCTTTTGTTCGAACAATTAATTCATATTTACGGAACATGTTTCTAAAATTCAATTTGTTAGTTTTTGGGTGACAATGTTATTTTTTCAATTGATCAAAATGCAGGTGTTTTCTTATTATCATCTAAGAAATGTATAATTAGAAGATATGTTCTAATATATCACTTCTCATCTCTTCAATCAGTCTCCAACACTGAATAGATCTATACTTAGACTATATCCTTTTTTTAATGAGAGTAATTCATCTCACTGTAGTCTGCTGGTCGCTGTCTGCAAGGCTCGGTCTGCATCTCATACGAGTAGAATAAGACAAAACTGAGCCTAACAACTTAATAAAAAGTTCATTTTACATAATATTTACATCTTATTGTACCTTACTGCTGCTTTACACAGGGTTCATGGTATATTACTTCCTTTGCTTCAAAAACCAATAACACCATACTAATATATGATACATCTTCAACAAAGTTACACACATCACTCAACACAAATTGCACTAACTCTAATCCATCCTCTCATCACGCGGCCTGGTACACAGTGAATAAAATAAAACCATTTATACATGAAATAAGACAATACGCGCTGCGTGAACGCTGATAGTTCAGCCAATGGTTGCTGTTGTGTTTGTTCGATGGTTAACTTAATTGCCTGCATCGAAATTACCTTAACCCTAACCTTACTCTCCTTACTCCCTTAACCTTAATCTAATTACTTCAATTATCTTAACCTTAATCTTATTTACCTTAATTACCTTAACCTTACTTGCCTATTTCAGGACCATCGATAACTCTGAAAAATGATTAGTCTAAATGAAAATGACTATTGTAGTCTAAATGAATATTTCTATTGCAGTCTAAATTAGCATGTCTATTGTAGTCTAAATGAACATGTCTACTGTAATGTTGTTGAGCGTGTCTATGCTAGTCTAAATGAGCATGTCTATTGTAGTCTAAATGAGCATGTCTATTGTAGTCTAAATGAGCATGTCTATTGTAGTCTAAATGAGCATGTCTATTGTAGTCTAAATGAGCATGTCTATTGTAGTCTAAATGAGCATGTCTATTGTAGTCTAAATGAGCATGTCTATTGTAGTCTAAATGAGAATGTCTATTGTAGTCTAAATGAGCATGTCTATTGTAGTCTAAATGAGCTCGTCTATTGTAGTCTAAATGAGCATGTCTATTGTAGTCTAAATGAGCTTGTCTATTGTAGTCTAAATGAGAATGTCTATTGTAGTCTAAATGAGCATGTCTATTGTAGTCTAAATGAGCTCGTCTATTGTAGTCTAAATGAGCATGTCTATTGTAGTCTAAATGAGCATGTCTATTGTAGTCTAAATGAGCATGTCTATTGTAGTCTAAATGAGCATGTCTATTGTAGTCTAAATGAGCATGTCTATTGTAGTCTAAATGAGCATGTCTATTGTAGTCTAAATGAGCATGTCTATTGTAGTCTAAACGAGCATGTCTATTGTAATGTTGATCAGCATGTCTATTGCAGCACAAATCAACACGTCTACAGGAGTACACACCAACACAACAACACACCTACACGCCCCTTCAACGGATCAGCAAGTGCGTCTCGTACACAACACCACACTGGTCCATCTTGTTCAGCTGCCGTGTGGCCTACTGGGCTGTAAAAATTAGGCATTTTATCGAAATATGCCCAACTTCTTGCAAGTAATCGACATTCGAAACGTATATTGTTTCTTTCGAATATAGAATATACCGATACAATGAAATTTCGTGAATGGCGGTTTATCATTCATATGTTATTTAAATTTATTATAATTGTTTACTGTGATACATCACGTTGATATTTAAGTTTTTTTTTTGAAGCGTTGTCTGGTAAACTTACGTTTTTTGGTAGTTATTGCATCGGATCGGTAACTAAAGTATTAAAAAACATGTTTCTACAATAACCCCACATTTGCTGCTGAATGTTAGGCAGCGCAACATTCAAGACAAAGAGCAGTGTACATAGAATATATCAACATGGAATAGAACAATTGGGGAATAGTTGTACAGAAGTTCTCCTCAGACCTGAAAGGTTGCGGTATTGTACAAAGGCTTGCGATAGATTGGGAGTTTCATCAAAGGCGCACAATATCATCAGTGTTCCCTTGAGGGACTACAATGATGGTGTAGGGTATTGTGTACAAACTTGGTACAATGAGTGTATGAAAGCATGGGTTGGCTACATTTGAGGTGATAACGAACAGTTGTGGCACAAGTAGATCGTGACTGACCAGGCGTGCTCGAGTCCAGGGCCTCGTTGGATGGTCAAGTTGTTGGCACGAAAATGAGAACTGCATACAAAGAAATGGGATAGTCCCCACTAGTTACAGCGTCTGCAGGTGTTGTATTCACGGCTATTGTTTTGTGGTCGTAACTGACAACTGTTGCCACCATCATCAGCCAACATGTCACACTACCCGCGGCCAAACGGTGCAATTTTGTACATTCAGGCAGGAGCTGCACAGGAAAATAGCGGCGTGCTGACAGCAACCGACCGCAGCTGTGTTCAGGGTGTCTGGTAAGTCGCAACTCAACCGACCATTTTAGTGCCTCCTCTACCTGTAATATACGTCACTGCTCTCGACTGCAATCAGCTCCAAGTATCTGAGTCAATGTAAACTATGCGAGTCATATTGACTCTCAAAAATAGTCGAATACAAATGTATTTTGTGTATGCCAAGAGGCTCAACTAATTGAGCCTGGTTATTCGCACATTAAATTAACGTATGTATTTTTGTAATTAATGGCACTTTTCGTGAAATATTTTGTTTAAAAAAAAATGTCGATTTGTCACTTATCGGAGGTGATTAATTTTTTTGATCCTGATATATTTCCACCAATTAGAGGTGAACGAATATTTAATCAAACCTAATATCATTTAAATTTTTGATCGGTGACAAATACATTTTTTCTTTGTAATCAAAATCGAATGAATGACTTGTGTGCTCCTACCAATAATTGCACATTAATTAATTCAATTATTATCTAATTTTTGCTTTAAAGGTCATGAAAAATCATTTCAATAATTTATTGTCTTATATTACTAAAATATCATGACTAACTTAAGAAATTCAATACAAGCATCTGGAGAGTTATTCTGTCTCCCATCATTGTCATCAGTATTAATTATGTTATTTTTGCAGTAGGTTTTATTCAGCCCAGTTTCCATTATTGTCTTCAAGGTAAACATTAAAAGTCCTAATTAAATAGGACGGTGGGTTAAAACTTAGTTTTCATAAAATAATGTACAGAAAATGTCCTTACGTCGATACAGAGTAAGTTAGAGGCTGGAGCTAAGGGGACCGGTCACGGCCTGGCTAAGTTTGGGTGGGCAGGTTAGGTTAGGAAGCGCAGCGTTCTGTGATGTCGACAGCGAGCGAAATGGTTGGACGGCTCTTGATAAAATGGAAAAGTTGCGATGGAAGCCTAAACTGGTGTTTGTATAACAATCAATATTTCAATTTTACTATTTTTAATGTCACAATAATTATGAGAGTGATTGTGAATCGTAACGTTTAACGACGAAACAAGTGCAGACAATAGGAACAACAGCCCTGTGTCAGGTCCACACCGAAGTAACGATAGAGGCAACAGCAGCAAAACACTCAATGCAGCGATGGTGCTCACAGCAGGTCACATGAGGCAGCGGGGAAGCTTCTCTCCACTCCGTGGGGACACATTTTGTGAATGGAACTCACTTTTCTAAATACTTGAGTTATCCAATCAAATGATATCTCGATTACTGTTATTAAAAATACTTTATGAGGTGTGAAAATATTATTTACGTAATTTTTTCTATTTGATGACCATATGCTTAATTTTGAAGTTTGAATACTGATAATTAATCACGATTAATGTTACTTAATTTCATTTTATGAATAATATACGTTACTTGAATATGGATTCCGTGCGGAATCCTCACAGGAAACTTTAAATAAGTAATTGAAAACCTCCTAACTTTAGAACCTTAGGGGTTAACTGCGGTGGTGGTTAAAAGTAACAGAAATGTGTACGGGCCAAGTAAATGGTGTTATCATATAGTGGGAATGATGGTATGAAAACATGATGACATGAGGAATGGTATCATAGTTACCAGCGATCACATCCATATAATGCAGGAGCTAATTATACCAATACTATTTATAACGTTCATCACATTACACAATGGCACAATAGCAAGTGTAATTCGACGGGAAATGATTTACAAAACTCATGTGACGTGCAGGTGGTGTGGCGCGATGAGTGACATGGACGGGGGAATCATTGCAGACACACACACTCACACTAGACATTTTAATAGGCAAATAAATCATTTACATGATTTTTGTTGATCGATATAACGTTTTAACCACATTTGTAAAGTTGATTTTATAAACTGTACACACGAATAACTAGTCACTAAGTTGGTTTGAGTTCAAGAAACTTTTTGAACAATTGAAAGTAAATTTTTAAGCCATTGTAGGCAGAGAATTGTGTGTGTGTGTGTGTTGATGTGTCCTGGATTAATGGGTGTTGTCTGCCACTAGTTACTGCGTCTGCAGGTGTTGTTTTATGCCACTAGTTACTGCGTCTGCAGGTGTTGTCTGCCACTAGTTACTGCGTCTGCAGGTGTTGTCTGCCACTAGTTACTGCGTCTGCAGGTGTTGTCTGCCACTAGTTACTGCGTCTGCAGGTGTTGTCTGCCACTAGTTACTGCGTCTGCAGGTGTTGTCTGCCACTAGTTACTGCGTCTGCAGGTGTTGTCTGCCACTAGTTACTGCGTCTGCAGGTGTTGTCTGCCACTAGTTACTGCGTCTGCAGGTGTTGTTTTATGCCACTAGTTACTGCGTCTGCATGTGTTGTCTGCCACTAGTTACTGCGTCTGCAGGTATTGTCTGCCACTAGTTACTGCGTCTGCAGGTGTTGTCTGCCACTAGTTACTGCGTCTGCAGGTGGTGTTGTCTGCGACTAGTTACTGCGTCTGCAGGTGTTGCCTGCCACTAGTTACTGCGTCTGCAGGTGTTGTTGTCTGCCACTAGTTAATGCGTCTGCAGGTGTTGTTGTCTGCCACTAGTTACTGCGTCTGCAGGTGTTGTTGTCTGCCACTAGTTACTGCGTCTGCAGGTGTTGTTGTCTGCCACTAGTTATTACGTCCGCAGGTGATGTCTGCCACTAGTTACTACGTCTGCAGGGGATGTCTGCCACTAGTTACTGCGTCTGCAGGTGTTGTTGTCTGCCACTAGTTATTACGTCCGCAGGTGATGTCTGCCACTAGTTACTGCGTCTGCAGGTGATGTCTGCCACTAGTTACTACGTCTGCGGGGGATGTCTGCCACTACTTACTGCGTCTGCAGGTGTTGTTGTCAGCCACTAGTTACCGCGTCTGCAGGTGTTGTCTGCCACTAGTTACTGCGTCTGCAGGTGATGTCTGCCACTAGTTACTACGTCTGCAGGGGATGTCTGCCACTAGTTACCTGCGCAACTTAGCATGTACCGACCCTACGAAATATAGCAACATATAAAGGCATTAAAGAATTGTTTTACAATACTCATAGACATGTCCTATCTTTCTGAGTGTTATTGAATCCGTGGGAATTTGAGGGCTAGTGTTTCTTATGTAATTTCATGTAATATCATATTCTTATTTATTCTGTGTAAATCAAATGTAAATCAATGTACTCGAATGCGAAAACGATTTTCAAATGTGAAAATTAAAATAATGCAAAAAAAATCATGGTGAGAATTTTAGATTTTATTATGAAAAGGTAACTATTGTAGAACTATTGTTCTATCACTTCTAGTTCTATCCATTTTCAGTTCTATCACTTGATCACGTCACACCACCTGCACGTCACAAGAGTTTTGTAAATCATTTCCCGTTGAATTACACTCGCTATTGTGCCATTGCTGTCATTGTGTAATGTGATGAACGTTATAAATAGTATTGGTATAATTAGCTCCAGCATTATATGAATGTGATCGCTGGTAACTATGATACCACTTCTCATGCTATCACCATGTCTTTATACCAGCATTACCACAGCGAAATTACCATTAAGAATGCTTTAGCTCGCTGACCGTTTTGCCCTCCCGGCTGCAAAATCAATAAAATACAGTTTTTTTTTTAACGTGGAGACGCTAAAGTTACGTTTTCGCATGAAGTCCGTTTCCAAATAACGTATATTACTTATAAAATGTAGTTAACTTTCGTCAATTCGAATAAATGTTCTTTATTCGAACTTCAAACTATAACCAATGGTAGTTAAATGAGATAAATCACATGTTTCATTTGTTCATTCCATATAAAGCATACTTTATCACAGCATATTATTATATATTTTTTGGATAACTCAAGTATTTAGAAACGTGTGTTACATCCACAAAATGTCTGCCCACGGAGTGGAAGGAAGCTTCCCCGCTGCCTCATGTGACCTGCTGTGAGCACCATCGCTGTATTGAGTGTTTTGCTGCTGTTGCCTCTATCGTTACTTCGGTGTGTGACCTGACGCAGGGCTGTTGTTCCTGTTGTCTGCACTTGTTTTATCGACTATAACGCTAATATACGATATTTCCTACGCTAACAATACCGGTACGAAAGAGTTCACCGGAGACAAAGACGTGAGAAGGATCGTTGTACGATGCATTTGCCACACAGCTGGAACAGCGCCAAAACTTCCCTACGCAAGACAGTGTTGCCATCATATACTCACGAGCGTAAGAAAACAAGTATTGCCACACAGGGCTAACGAGAACATTTTAGGACAGGAATAAGGAAATGAAACTGCAGAGTTGTATAAAGTTATGTATATGTGACGGATCATTTACGCCAGCAACAGCAGCAATACCAACAGCAATAGCAACATAACCAACAGCAACTGCAACATCAACAATACCAACAACAACAACAACAACAACAACTTTAACAACAACACAAACAGCACCAACAACGACAACAACAGCAGAACAACACGCCGCCAGACACAGCTGCACGCAACAAAAGCACAAGTCAACGCGCAGTCTTTACGTACAATCTACATTTACTGCAGCCAATGAGGCAACTGAACGATCATTGTGATAATAAATTAGTTACCCTAACAAATACCTTGTACGTACATAGAAAACGTATTTTTATTGGGTGGACTCAAATAAACTGTAGGGTCTATTTCACGCCTACATGGGGAGAGCATCGAAGTCAAGATTTTGCCAGGTCGTGCGACTTCGCATCTCCCTAACTCTACGACCTGATTTGGTTTTACAATGTCTATCAAACACGTGTAGCAGCAAGTCTTTATTGTTACTACAAACAGGTCATAAACATTGGTCTGAAAAGGATACATAATGTTACACAAGCGAATATGCAATAAATGAATAATGAACGAACTAGAGAAATGAAATAAAATACCTATTCCGCAGCGACACAGACGCCCCAACCGATGTGCAACATATGCAACACCGGCGGAGGCAACCGAGCCCTACGCTAACGAACGCCAAGTGACAAGAACAGGCCAAGAGGCAACGAAGTTCGAACTAATTCAAACACAAAGGGTCGCGCTGCTTTGTCGATGACAGAACTGCGGCAACACCAGCCCCTAAAATTCTAGTTCCTAAATTTTACAACACTTCATTTGAACGCAGCAAAATCAACTTAGAAATAGGGCGAACAATAACATTAGTTCCAAAGCTATTCGAAGATTTACATCGAAATTTAGGGATTTTTATTTTTGCCGATCTGACGAATCCGAACTTATCCATATTAACATCGACAATTCTACCTAATGGCCATTGGCTTCTAGGTAACTGAACATCGGCTACGAGCACCAGGTCGCCGCACGCGTACGATCTTCTTGGAACTTGCCATTTTTGCCGTTCCTGCATCAATAAGAGATAATTTCTCTTCCATCTTGTCCAAAAGAGGTTAGCCAAGTATTGTACTTGACGCCACCTTCTCCGGCCGTAGGTTTCTTCCCTTTTGAAGAGCCCAGGTGGGTACGTGACGCCGGAGTTCAAAAGCAGGAGCTGGTTGGGAGTAAGGGCTTCTGCATCCGTGGGGTCGTCGGAAACTGCGGTTAAGGGACGACTGTTCATGATTGCTTCCACTTCGCACATTAAGGTGCAAAGGAGTTCCTCTGTAAATTTGATGCGCTGCTCATTCAGGAGCGACGTCAGTATTTTCCTGACGGTCCTAATTTCTCTTTCATATACCCCACCAAAATTTGAGGCTGTAGGAGGATTGAAGACCCAAGAGATGTTTCGTTGCTTCAGCCAACTTTCTACCACTGAACCATTCCATTCTGCAATGGATTTTTTGAGTTCCTTGTTGCCTGAAACGAAGTTCGTTCCGTTGTCGCTGATGAAGGAGGTTATGTTGCCTCTCCGACAAAGGAAGCGTCTTAGTGCACAGATAAATGAATCTGTAGACAGAGAACTTGCGATTTCCAGATGGACAGCTCGGCTGGCCAGGCACGAGAAAATTATTCCGTACCTTTTCTTCGTCTTCCTTCCGTGGGCAACGTGGAACGGGCCGAAGAAATCTACGCCCGTATTGGTGAAAGGAGGAGAGTCTCCTCTCACTCTAGCTTCTGGGAGCTGAGACATCAGCTGGTCACGAGGTTTTGACTGAAGCTTGCGACACTGGAAGCATTCGTTGACAACCTTGCGTGTCAACGAATTTGCTCTTACAACCCAGAATTTCTTGCGCAGATTAGCTAAAATACTCTCGCGTCCAAGATGGCCAACTGCGATGTGGACGCCTTCAATCAAGAGTCTTGTTAACGGAGAAGCTGCAGGGAGAATGATTGGATGTCGCACTGCAAAGCTAAAATTTGACCGTTCTAAACGCCCGCCGACTCTCAGTACGCCTTCTGCGTCAAGAAATGGGGTGAGTTTTCTTAGATTAGAACGCTTTTTTACATTTTGCCCCTTAACGAGGAGAGCGATTGACTCTGAATAATATTTATCCTGAATAAATTTCACAATAACAATTTCCGCCTCTTTCAGGTCGTGGACAGATATCGAGGCGCATTTCAAACCTCTACGAGAGCGTAATGCATTCTTGAGTTTCAACAACCAAGCTATTCTAAATTTTAGTTTACTCCAACTAGAAACAGAAGTCATTAAAAGATCTATCGGGGACGACACGTCGGTAGTGGTACTGCATAGTACAACAGATTCAGCCTTTACCTCACTGTCTCCGTCAGGCACCGAAAGATCGAGTTCCTGCGATGGAAAGTTTTCTTCCAACGACGTTAGGAAAACCGGACCGGATGTCCAACACTTGGTACTAAGCAACTGTTTAGGAGAACATCCTCTACTAATAATGTCGGCACCGTTTAATTTCGTTGGTACGTAATACCAATCATCAGGGCTCGAAAAATTTCTGATGAAACAAACTTTATTGTCTACGAAGCGGTGAAATCGTTTCGACTCATTTTTAATGTAACCGAGTACGGTCAGGCTATCTGACCAGAAATATTCCTTGCCAACAGCAAATTCAAGTTCTGCTTTAACCTTCGTGGACAACTCTACTCCTAGCTTCGCGCTACACAGTTCTATTCTAGGCACAGTTTTAAGCGTCGAATTACCGAGTGGCGTCAATCGAGACTTGCTCGCTAGTAAGGAACACGACACAGTTGAATCTGAATAGAAAAATTTCAGATAAATGCAGGCTCCATAAGCAAATTCACTACCATCTGTAAAAACGTGCATTTCGACCTTATAATGAGACAGTACAAGTTTGAGGCAACGGGGAAGTACAAACTGCCCCAAATTCAAGATCTCATTATACCATTTATTCCAAGCAAGGCATAAATGTGCGGGTAACTGATCATCCCAACCTATTTTTAACTTACAAGCCTCCTGGAACAGTTTTTTGCCGGCAACAACACAAGGAGTTACTAAGCCAAGAGGATCGAATATAGAAGCTACGGTTCTCAAAATGCTACGCTTCGTTACAATTTCAGTCGATTGATTGTTGATTCTAAAACCAAGCTCATCTTTGTTTTTGTTCCAGATCACACCTAGAGCAGAGCATTCTGGATTTTGTGAGAGGTCGCGCACGTCATCGTGATCTGCATCACAGTTTAGATCTCTCAATACGGCTTCAGAATTGCTCGAAAATCGGGAAAGTTCAAAGCCACCCTCTCGCAGTACAGATTTAACCTCCTTAGCCAAAGCAACGGATTCGGTTTCAGTTTCACAGGAAGAGAGGTAATCGTCTACGTAAAAACGTTTTAGAACGGCGGCTCTAGCACTTTCACTGCAGGTTTTATTGTCAAGAGCTGTCTTACGCAACGCGAAATTCGCTATGCTAGGAGAGCTGGTTGCTCCAAAGACGTGAACAAGTAATCTATACTCTACAACTCTCTGAAATGTTGAATCAAACCAAAATAAACGTAAATAATCAGCATCAGGTTTTGGTACCCTTACTTGATAAAACATTTTTTGAATATCGGCAATGACTGCAACATTGTCTTGCCTAAACCTAAGCAAAACACCAAACAAGTTATTTGTCAGGTCAGGCCCCTGAAGCAGTTTGTCATTCAAGGATACACCTCGAAATTTTAACGAGCAATCGAAGACTACTCTAATTTTACCCTTTCTCTTGTGAAAGACTGCATGATGAGTCAAATACCAACAACGCTTGGGACTAACATCCAGCTCGTCTGGTGGCACAAGTTCCATGAAATTATTATTTAGCATAACTTGCATGAAATCTCTATACTCTTGGAAAAGTAAGTCGTCAGTGCCAAACTTTCGCACAGTTGACTGAAACCTATTGAAGGCTTGTTGCCGATTATTGGGAAGATTGTCATCTTTGAGAGGCAGCTTAATTTCGTAATGGTTATCTGGCAATTTGCGCACACTATTGCCTACGCTAGCAAGCCATTTTTTGTCATTTTGTGACATGGCTAATTCTCTGGTGCTATCAAGGAAATCCTTCTCAAAAAATGCATCGATATCTTTTAGTAGCGAATCTCTCGTGGCGACTCTGCAGCACCTTGCCTTGCTATCACCACGAGACAAAGGGCCGTTCAGAGACCATCCTAGCGCGTACTGGGCCGCAAAAGGTTCGTTTGCACCACGCTCAACTATTTGCGAAGGCTTCAACAATGCTGGCATGTTCATGCCAATTAACACGTCTACAGGCGTATTTATGAAATGAAACGGGACATCAGCCAAATACGATAGGCCTTTAGTATCTTCTGAAGACACCAAATCGCTTGAAGTGAAAGGCCAGCTCTCTGTGTCCTTGCTATATAGCACAGGTATGGTAGTCAAAAACTCTTTGTCAAGGTTGTAAACCTGAACGTTATTCAAAACGAGAGTCTTCATATCGCTAATTGCGCCCTGCATCGTTGTTAAATCAATTTTAGACTCTTTAGCCGCAACGCCTAACTTTGTCAACAAACTCTCATTGAACCAACAGTCTGATGAAGCATTATCAAGTGCGCAATTCACTATTACCTCTTTACCGCCGCTCACCTTGATTATTGCAGGTACAATTGGCGTAGCAATTTTAATGAAAGAGCGACCCCCATCCTTGCCAGCCCCACTGATGCGGTAATTTCCAGCCTTGCACGAACTGACCCCAGCATCCGCTGCCGTAGCTGCCGGCTCATAACTTCGTCTAGGGGAACTAGGCGACAATTTAAATGGGTCATGGAGGACAGTAGGGTGCCCCTTTTTACAAATAGTACACGTCAGCCTACTACGACACGACTTTGAAAAATGGTTTCCTCTCAAACATGCGAAGCAAAGTTTACATTTCTTGACAAACTTAACCCTATCAGCAATAGGCTTACTTTGGAACAAATTACACTCGAAAATGCCGTGATCTAGCTTCTCGCAGTACAGGCACAAAGTCTTCAGTTCTGCTAGTTTCGCAGCTGTAGAATTAGTTAAAATTTTCCTAGTGCCAAGTTTTTTAGCTTTGTTATCCCGAGAATCAGAAATGGTACCAAACAACGGTTGCTTAAGAACAGATACTTCTAGCTGTACAAATTCCGTCAGAGACTTGAAGGTTACATGCCCTTGAACAGCGAGCAACTCATGAGTTCGTCTCCTCCAACGTTCACGCATTTTATACGGCAATTTTTTAACAACATTCATTATTTCTTTAGGACTCTGGAGTTGATTACAAATAGACATACCCTCTAGAAAGTGACAACAATCTAACAGGAAGATAGAAAGGTCCTGCAGGGCATCAACGTCGTCATTTCTGATCTCGGGCCATTTATCTAGCTTCTGAATATAAGCATGGGCAACGTTAAATTCATTTCCGTACTCTCTAACTAGAAGTTGCTTCGCCGCAGTAAAAGCGGCCGACGGATCCTTATGGGAACAACTATGAACAAGTTGCCAGGCCTTGCCTGCCGTGTACTGTTCCAAATAAACTAGTTTGTCACCGTCATCGCTGCATTTAGACTCTACTATACGTTCAAAGGTCTGCATAAAGCCTTTAAACTTCGTCGGATCCGTACCGTCGTAAACGATCAAATCCTTTTTAGGGAGCGAAGCCCTATCGTAACATTGAGCCATAGCCAAAGATATTTCATTTTGCCTCGCCAAAATGTGCAAAAGCCTATCTTCAGATGCCGAACTTACAGTAGAAGGCTGTGCTGGCGCTCCCAGCACCGAAGGCTGTGCTGGCGCTCCCAGCACCGAAGGCTGTGCTGGCGCTCCCAGCACCGAAGGCTGTGCTGGCGCTCCCAGCACCGAAGGCTGTGCTGGCGCTCCCAGCACCGAAGGCTGTGCTGGCACTCCCAGCACCGAAGGCTGTGCTGGCGCTCCCAGCACCGAAGGCTGTGCTGGCACTCCCAGCACCGAAGGCTGTGCTGGCGCTCCCAGCACCGAAGGCTGTGCTGGCGCTCCCAGCACCGAAGGCTGTGCTGGCGCTCCCAGCACCGAAGGCTGTGCTGGCGCTCCCAGCACCGAAGGCTGTGCTGGCACTCCCAGCACCGAAGGCTGTGCTGGCACTCCCAGCACCGAAGGCTGTGCTGGCACTCCCAGCACCGAAGGCTGTGCTGGCACTCCCAGCACCGAAGGCTGTGCTGGCACTCCCAGCACCGAAGGCTGTGCTGGCACTCCCAGCACCGAAGGCTGTGCTGGCACTCCCAGCACCGAAGGCTGTGCTGGCGCTCCCAGCACCGAAGGCTGTGCTGGCGCTCCCAGCACCGAAGGCTGTGCTGGCGCTCCCAGCACCGAAGGCTGTGCTGGCGCTCCCAGCACCGAAGGCTGTGCTGGCGCTCCCAGCACCGAAGGCTGTGCTGGCGCTCCCAGCACCGAAGGCTGTGCTGGCGCTCCCAGCACCGAAGGCTGTGCTGGCGCTCCCAGCACCGAAGGCTGTGCTGGCGCTCCCAGCACCGAAGGCTGTGCTGGCGCTTCCAGCACCGAAGGCTGTGCTGGCGCTTCCAGCACCGAAGGCTGTGCTGGCGCTCCCAGCACCGAAGGCTCGCCAGTAGATTTCCTTTCAACTTCGTTGATGCCCGCGTCCTCCAATTCGTCACTAAGAATTTTTAGCTTAACGTCAGCTTCTTCACTGGCCAAAATTTGCCTTTGATGTTTCAATGAGAGCAAACACCGTTCATAATTCGTCTTCAAATCGAATTCTTGTATTTCGAGTGCTAACGTTTTCTGAAGCACAGATTTTTTCGCTACGGCATCAGCTCGCTGTTCAGCCAAATGAATCCTCGACGACGATGTAGAAACTGCGCTCCGTGAAGTTCTTGAAGCGACCGCTGACCTAACCACAGCCACCAAGGGCTGATCGATGACATGTTGTACGGTATCTCTAAATTGAGAAATACCTTCTTTGTGGCGATCTAACCACTCTTCATGCTTCTCATGGCACGCCTCGTAGAGCCTCTCTACTCTCGTCAGGTACTCCGTGTACAAGGACCTGATGGACGCCAAGTTATTTTCGGGGTCGTCGAGCAGTTCTTCAATCTCGTGCTTAATACGAGTCACCGACGCCAACTTGGCTGAGGGTGGATCACCAGCAGCAGGAAGCGTCTTGCCTGGAGGAGAACGTACGGTTGCCATAGCTTTACCGTAATTTCAGAATTTTCATAATTTTCACCACGTTTCACCACAAACGAGTCTTCACCACAAGTGCACACTGGAGTGATAACATGCACTTCTATGGAATGTTTATGACTAAATTTAGGGTCTATTTCACGCCTACATGGGGAGAGCATCGAAGTCAAGATTTTGCCAGGTCGTGCGACTTCGCATCTCCCTAACTCTACGACCTGATTTGGTTTTACAATGTCTATCAAACACGTGTAGCAGCAAGTCTTTATTGTTACTACAAACAGGTCATAAACATTGGTCTGAAAAGGATACATAATGTTACACAAGCGAATATGCAATAAATGAATAATGAACGAACTAGAGAAATGAAATAAAATACCTATTCCGCAGCGACACAGACGCCCCAACCGATGTGCAACATATGCAACACCGGCGGAGGCAACCGAGCCCTACGCTAACGAACGCCAAGTGACAAGAACAGGCCAAGAGGCAACGAAGTTCGAACTAATTCAAACACAAAGGGTCGCGCTGCTTTGTCGATGACAGAACTGCGGCAACATAAACGCTTAAATTTGCTGATCATTTCTCAGCCATTCAATGTTGTGTTGTTTGGTGTACAACATTTGTGTTGTTGTCCTGCCTGTGTTGTGTTGTTTGGTGTACAACATTTGTGTTGTTGTTCTGCCTGTGTTGTGTTGTTTGGTGTACAACATTTGTGTTGTTGTCCTGCCTGTGTTGTGTTGTTTGGTGTACAACATTTGTGTTGTTGTCCTGCCTGTGTTGTGTTGTTTGGTGTACAACATTTGTGTTGTTGTCCTGCCTGTGTTGTGTTGTTTGGTGTACAACATTTGTGTTGTTGTCCTGCCTGTGTTGTGTTGTTTGGTGTACAACATTTGTGTTGTTGTCCTGCCTGGTTTGTGTTGTTTGGTGTACAACATTTGTGTTGATGTCCTGCTTGTGTTGTGTTGTTTGGTGTACAACATTTGTGTTGTTGTCCTGCCTGTGTTGTGTTGTTTGGTGTACAACATTTGTGTTGTTGTCCTGCCTGTGTTGTGTTGTTTGGTGTACAACATTTGTGTTGTTGTCTTGCCTGTGTTGTGTTGTTTGGTGTACAACATTTGTGTTGTTGCCCTGCCTGTGTTGTGTTGTTTGGTGTACAACATTTGTGTTGTTGTCCTGCCTGTGTTGTGTTGTTTGGTGTACAACATTTGTGTTGTTTGGTGTACAACATTTGTGTTGTTGTCTTGCCTGTGTTGTGTTGTTTGGTGTACAACATTTGTGTTGTTGCCCTGCCTGTGTTGTGTTGTTTGGTGTACAACATTTGTGTTGTTGTCCTGCCTGTGTTGTGTTGTTTGGTGTACAACATTTGTGTTGTTGTCCTGCCTGTGTTGTGTTGTTTGGTGTACAACATTTGTGTTGTTGTCCTGCCTGTGTTGTGTTGTTTGGTGTACAACATTTGTGTTGGTGTCCTGCCTGTGTTGTGTTGTTTGGTGTACAACATTTGTGTTGTTGTCCTGCTTGTGTTGTGTTGTTTGGTGTACAACATTTGTGTTGGTGTCCTGCCTGTGCTGTGTTGTTTGGTGTACAACATTTGTGTTGTTGTCCTGCCTGTGTTGTGTTGTTTGGTGTACAACATTTGTGTTGTTGTCCTACCTGTGTTGTGTTGTTTGGTGTGAAACATTTGTGTTGTTGTCCTGCCTGTGTTGTGTTGTTTGGTGTACACCATTTGTGTTGGTGTCCTGCCTGTGTTGTGTTGTTTGGTGTACAACATTTGTGTTGTTGTCCTGCCTGTGTTGTGTTGTTTGGTGTACAACATTTGTGTTGTTGTCCTGCCTGTGTTGTGTTGTTTGGTGTGAAACATTTGTGTTGTTCTCCTGCCTGTGTGGTCTAGTTATCGTTTTTGTTCTGCCTATGTGGTCTAGTTATCGTTTTGATTCTGCCTGTGTTGTCAAGTTATCGTTGTTGCCCTGCATGTGTTGTCAAGTTATCGTTGTTGTGCTGCCTGTGTTGTCAAGTTATCGTTGTTGTCCTGCCTGTGTTGTCAAGTTATTGTTGTTGTCCTGCCTATGTTCTCAAGTTATCCGTGGTACAGTGGTTAAGGGATCAGGCTCGTATGTTGGAGTCGCGGGTTCGTATCCCGGCGCTGGCGCGGAGATTTTTCCCGTTGGGTAAAAGGGAAAGCTCAAGCACAATACCCCACTCAACCCAGGTGTCTGAAATGGGTACCGGCTTTACGGGGGAACCGTCATGGTGTCCTATATATAGGGTTAGTTATAAGACATTTGAAAAACCAATGCTATGATCATATGTATCAGGCTTGATTGGAAATAAAGCATCCCAAAGATGCCGATGTTAACCTAACCTAACCTTTATCGTTGTTGCCCTGCATGTGTTGTCAAGTTATCGTTGTTCTCCTGCCTGTGTTGTCAAGTTATCGTTGTTGTCTTGCCTGTGTTGTCAAGTTGTCGTTTACCTTCTGCCTGTGATATCTATTTATTTTTATAATAATTTTTTTTTACTTTCTTTCATTCTTTACAAAAGTTCTCTTCGTTATAATTATTGTATTACTCTTCTTTCTTTTAGGATATCCGGCATGACACAATTTCCAGTCAAGTATCTCTACCTTCCGTTTAGGCGCACCGGGCTGTGGACGACCTAAGATACACACGAGAATTTTCTGCGCCGCGGACTATCGCGTGTTGCTTCGGCTGCTGCGCGTGTTGCTTTTGGTCAAAACGTGGCTGGTGTTGCAGTTCTAAGTTCCGCTTTGCGAGGGTATACAAATTATAACTTAGTTCGGGATGATAAAACTCTAAAACTGTAAAAGAATTTAGAGTAAATGTGTCACGTCATTTTGCATCTCTATAGACCTGCAGCATTTCGGTGTGAATTTCCCATTTACCAGAAATTTTAATTTTCCTGAAATTTCTGTTAGAAAATTGGAAACTATTTCATTTTACGTTTGCTGAGCCATTCGTGCATTCATCTTAACTATTTCTGTCGACAATAATGAGCACCCCAGCCGTGAGTTCAATACAGCAGAATGAACGTTTTTTCCATACTTAGGAGTATTTCCTCATCTTTATTTTGTTATTTTTTCTTCTCTGTGTTAATATTTAACATCCGTATGGAAAACATACTCTGAAATACATTTTGTGTGTACACCAATATACAGGTTTATAAATGTGAGGATTGTGCAAAGTTTATAATGAATTAAATTTTGGCTAACGTTGTCTCGTTATTTCAAAATCATTCTCGAAGATGTTTTCAATCGATTTCGGCTGAGCTGGGGGGAGGGGTTAATTTAAGCATTTTCATTTAGTCTTTTAATATTTTTCCGTGCGTTCAGTGCACACCAGCACTAAACTTTAAAATCGAAAAAAACTGTTAATTTGCGTTATCAAAATTATCACTTTGGACCATTGCTTAATCTACCTATATGTGCCAAATTTTGTAAATATTCTCCACTCAGATGTGATATCCGGCCACAAAGTTACTCCATTTTATCCCATGTACACATGTCTGTATAATGCTGAAGAGTTGTGTTGTTTCTTGACTGTAACCTGAGTTTTCTTAAAAATTTCTATGAAGAAACTAAAAACCAGTTCATTTTACATTTTCCGAAGTCATCTTTTCCTTTTAGTTTTTTTTTCGAATAATTTCTTAGGATTACAATGAGCTCAACTGTCATTATCGGTGTAATAGATGGTAGGTTGTTTCTATCCTCTTATTTTATATTAGTATTTTTTCTTATATTTCATTCTCAATAAGTACATATATTAATATGTGTGTGTACGTATAAAGGTATATATTTATCTACATAAATAGATATACATGTTTCCATTTCATTTCTTTACACAAAAACCATCCGGTTAATAAATTTTATTGCACTAGCGAAATGATTCAAAAATAGATCTCCCACTTACACCAGAGGACGTCTCTGTGAATCGGATTAATGACAAATACAATTAATGAAATTAATCGTAATTTGAGCGTATGAATCGTGGTAAAATTATCTTTCTGTCCGTATGTTGTACAAGCAAATTTTGATGTTGAGTATATGTTTGTTTGCGCATTTCTGCCAAAATTTTGTAGATATTTGTCAATCATGAGTGGTAACCGGCCTACACTGTATCTCCATTTTATCCCATGTACCCATGTCCGCATGATGTTGCAGAGAATATCGAGAAGATATGGTATATGATATATATTGAAGATATATGTTTTTTTTGTTGTTGTTCCTCAGCGGTAACTTGAGTTTTCTTAAAATTTCCTTTAGGAAATTGAAAAACCATTCCATTTATACGTTTTTCGAAGTCCTTTTCTATTCCTTAGCTTTCCTCAGGTTATTTCTTACGATTCATCAGAGCTTGGGCTGTCATTTTAAATATTGAAAGAGTAAGATTATTTTTCATGTCTATTAGCATTTTTCTTATATTCGTTTTCAATACGTATATATATGAATATGTGTGTTGGTGTGTGCGTGAGTGTGTACGTGTGCGCACGCAAACATAAATGTTTATGTATCAGTGTAAACATGCACACGTTTCGCACACATATATGCGCACATGTACATATATCGGTTTCTATTTCTACTTTTTGCATAAAAAGCAAAACCTCAAGACACATTACATTTTACCTAAAGCTCTGCGATCAGTTAACACTGCACCAAATTTCAGAAATAAACAAATTGATTGCGCTTGCTTTATGATTTATAAATCGATCTATCACGACCCCGAAGGGCATTTCTGTGAACAGAAGAAATTAAAAAGTATAAACAGACAAAGGAAATAAAGCACTCGTGCAAAAATTATCTCTATATTTGTATGCCGAACAAGCCATGCATTTCAATTTTGAGTGTAAGTTTGTTTACGCATTCCTAGATGTGCGTGCTGTGTTGCGCGATGTTCTTTACAAATTATTTCGAGACTATCTTTTTCTCAATACTTGATTGTCATTTACGGTGTTGTTTCAATCTAGTACGGTGTAGCGTTTTTTTTGTATTTTTCCTACTTCGATGATCTTATAAATAATTCGAAAAATACTAAAGAATTCTTCGAAACTGCCAAGTTCTTAGTTGAAATTATCGAAGTAGGAAAAAGGCAAGAAGCGCTGTACCGGAATCTCTTGGAATATAAAATATCCAAGAGATAATATTTCTCATTTCTCATTCAACTACCCTTGACAGAGTTAAACTATTAGCACGACCCGTATGGTTTGTCTATTAGTACGCCTCGTATATTTTTTCTATTAATATGCCTCGTATGGTCTATCTATCTGTACACCTATGATAGTATTGTCTAATATTACATCTCGTATAGTTTGTCTATTATTATGCCTCGTACGGCTTATCTATTTGTACACCTCGTATGGTTTGTCAATTAGTATTCCTCGTATGGAACTTTGTTAGACTATTAGCACACCACGTGTGGTTTGTCTATTATAGTACGCCTCGTATATTATGTCTATTAATATGCCTCGTGTGGTCTATCTATTTGTACACCTCTGATAGTTTATCTATTAGCACACCTCATATAGTTTGTCGATTATTATGCCTCGTATGGCTTATCTATTTTTACACCTCGGATGGTTTGTCAATTAATACTCCTCGTATGGATCTTTTGTTTTAGGACGTCTTATATTAAGGAACTTTTAAAAGCCAATATGTTGGCATATGTATCTCATGTGACAACTTGGAAATAAACGGTTTTGTTTTGTTTGTTGTTTTATCTACCATTGGTTAGATTTTAAAATTCGAATAGTGATTATTCATTACAATGGGTGTAAGTTGGCTTTATTCTATGAATAGTATACGTTATTTGCAGACCGACTTTTTGCGCAAAGGGAATTGCCGTATTCTCAAGTTTCCTTATAATTCTTTTATAATATTGTGAGACCCGGAAGGGCCAAATGATTAGCGTGCTATTACTGCAAGTGGAAGTTACGATTGGTTGTGACGATGGGAAGACATGGTAGTGGCGTGAGAAGTTGTATCATAGTTACCAGCGATCACATTCATATAATGCTGGAGTTAATTATACCAATACTATTTATAACGTTCATCACATTACACAATGACAGCAATGGCACAATAGCAAGTTTAATTCGGCGGGAAATGATTTACAAAACTCACGTGACGTGAAGGTGGTGTGGCGCGATAAGGAACATGAACGCTTGAAAAAAAAAAATGTTACCGTTAAACTTGTGTTGAAGAAATTCATTAGAATTGTTCATCGTTGATCCTTGTTTTGCAAATATACTGATTTAAAAATTGAATATAAACTTGAAAAAGAAATCACTTTAAAAATTGTCATATGAATATGTTTCAAAACATAATTTCTTCACAATTTAGGTGTTATTACCTGTAAAATTAACACACTCAAATATACGTACCTGGTTCACTGACGCTTGGCTTAATTAAAATTTTCAGTAAATGAGCTATTTATATGGTCAAGCTTGGCTACAGTTTTCTCATCATGTTTCAAAGACTCTAAAGACAAGTCGGGTGCCAGGTGTTGCATCTGCACCCGTAGACGTGGCGGGCTGAGGTAGGCGAGCTGGGGGCGCAGGGCTGCCACTCCTTGTGATGTACGTCGAAATCTTATTATCATGGTAAATTTTTGAAAGCCTCAGTAGGGCGCAGAACACCTGCAGAAAATGGCTCGGATGGGGTGTTTTGGTGGGGGGGGGTGTAATTCTTAATGAATTATTGTGTAGCTGTGTCTACCGTAGACATGCTGATTTATGCTACAATAGATATGTTCATTTATGACACTCTAGAAATGCTGATTTATGCTACAATAGACATGTCACAAGTCTGCTATGCAGATTGTAAATTGCATAATTTCCTTCTTAACCATGATTATTTGCTGCAAATACTACGAGAAACATGTATTGTCTCCGAACATCAGGCGGCAGTCCCAAAGTCTGCCAAAGCTCAACCCGTGGATGGCGGTGTGGTCGGGTGACCCCAACTGAATGTTAAGCTCAAATTACTGTGGGTTTTGTCTATGTATTGGAAAATGGCTTGTGACTTTTCTAAAATACCTGTAAAACAGCTCTCGGTGTGAGCAACGTTCTCAGTTAAATGTCACTACATAAGCAAACAAAAATGGATGGCATTGTAAAAGAAATGTAATCCGTTTACTTGGCCGAGCAATGGATGCTTCCAAAATGTGCACAAAATACAGATACTGCATTTATGTAGAAAATGGAAAATTGCTCGAAGATTGATGCAATTATTGCTTTATAACTTCACTTAAAATAGAAGCAAAATGCATTAATCGAAGCGAAAATTTTAATACAAACTGACGGCCTAGTTATATACAGAAAATAGAGGCGCTTGAGGGTTTTGTGTCATGACGTTTTTGTGTTGACTGAAGGGAAAAAAAATTCCTGCTTTTGCTTCTGAAATGTTATTTATTCGTCACAAAACAACAACAATCCTTTTGTTCTGTGGGCGTAAAAATTTTAAAAACGAATAATAATCTAACCTAACCACTTCTATAAATATAGATCACAAAAGATATCGAAAGAATTAATTCTTTAGAAGGAGCAGGAGCATATTTTAAAGTGTTAAGGCAAAGTCCATAACTTAAACCTTTATGAAGAGCATTGCAAAAGGTAGAAGTATATCAGCTGATCCCATCCTGTTTCAGTGATAGTATTCAAAATTGTTCAGAAAATACTTTAGTGATTCTTAATATTTCCCGTTCACATATGCTCACACAGATAAATATATTTACTAACAATATGAATAAATTAGCTAAAACTTACTCGAGAAGCAGCCTTGTTTGTCTACATGCTGCTCGCGTACAACTCCACGCCGCCTAGAGCGTACGCTGGAGGTAAGTTTGTACATACCCCCACCTCACCCCACCCCATGTACAGTAGCAGAATTGCTTCGCTTGGCAACAGACGCACTTACATCAAATGTTAGAACAGAGATCTGAGGCTGTGTCGCAACCACAAATGGCTTCACAAACAGTAAATCAACTTTCTATTAAACCTAAACTTGAATTACGAACGAATTATTACAGCCCACGGGCTAAAAATTATCTAAATTGAGTACATTGCCAGTATTGTGCCTGCGAATTGTGCATGTGATAGCAGTTCAATACTGAGTATTGGATCTTACTTCCAGTATTGGATACAATTACCGAGTATTGGCTCCCTCGTTATGTATTGGATAGTATTCTCTTATTAAAAATGTAGTTCAGCCAATATTAGCCCTAGATTGATTGAGTATTGGGTGCTGGATTCAATGCTATAAAAATTTCAACAGTAATAATTAAATAAACTATTATAAATAATATTCACAAATATTTTATCAATTTAATTTACTCGTAAGAATTAAATTATTTATCCGACTATTTAATTAGTTTTTCACAGGTTTTTACACCAGAATACTCATCTTGCTATTATTTATCTGCATGTTTCAATCATGAATTAAAAAAAATACAATCACAAGTCCAATGTCCAATAACAAATCTAATCACAAATAGAATCACAAACCAATCACAAATCCACCAATACTCTCAGCACCAATCTATCCCTCAGTCAGCATCCAATACTAAAATAATCTGCTGCCAATATTGCCTGAACTTATTTCCAATATCAGATCGAAATTTGTATCTTAAGTGGAAATGTCAGGATATTTGCACAGCTTGACATGGGAGCCAATACTCAGTGATTGTCTGTCCAATACTGGACGCAAGAGCCAATACCCAGTGTTGTCTGTCCAATACTGGACGCAGGAGCCAATACTCAGTGATTGTCTGTCCAATACTGGACGCAAGAGCCAATACCCAGTGTTGTCTGTCCAATACTGGACGCAGGATCCAATGCCCAGTGATTGCCTATCCAATACTGGACGCAGGATCCAATGCCCAGTGATTGCCTATCCAATACTGGACGCAGGAGCCAATACTCCGTGACTGCCTATCCAATACTGGACGCAGGATCCAATGCCCAGTGATTGCCTATCCAATACTGGACGCAGGATCCAATGCCCAGTGATTGCCTATCCAATACTGGACGCAGGAGCCAATACTCCGTGACTGCCTATCCAATACTGGACGCAGGAGCCAATGCCCAGTGATTGCCTATCCAATACTGGACGCAGGAGCCAATACTCCGTGACTGCCTATCCAATACTGGACGCAGGAGCCAATACCCAGTGATTGCCTATCCAATACTGGACGCAGGAGCCAATACTCCGTGACTGCCTATCCAATACTGGACGCAGGAGCCAATGCCCAAAATTTGACTGTAGCCAAATACACATATAACACTAACTTTCTTCCCTGTACTACTTCATATTGTCATCGCCTTGCGGCTACAAAATTTTAAAGTGAAATAATACAACCTTTGAATTTTATCCATGCATACCAAAATGAATGTTACGTTTTAAAAAAACTATCTTAGAAAAATAATTAATTTGTTTTCTTGAATTTTGGAAGAACCAACGATAAAAGAAAAACATATCAATTACCTCATAACTTTGTACTCTGTACACCAAATGAATTACTTTGTTTAAACAATTATTTCATATGTATGAAACATATCGAACAAATTCACAGAATAATTCTTTGGGGTTAGAATTTTATCTTTGATTCAATCGAAATGCAAGTGTCAGGTCGGAATATTACCATCTAAGAAGTGTATAATTAGAAGGATATGTTTTGATACATCACTTCTCATCTCTTCAGTTAGCCTCCAACATTGAATAGATCTATAATTAGACTATATCCTTTCCATGAGCGTAATTCATCTCACTGTAGTCTGCTGGTCGCTGTCTGCAAGGCTCGGTCTGCATCTCATACGAGTAGAATAAGACAAAACTGAGCCTAACAACTTAATGAAAAGTTCATTTTACATAATATATACATCTTATTGTACCTTACTGCTGCTTTACACAGGGTTCATGCGATATTGTACCTTACTGCTGCTTTACACAGGGTTCATGTGTTATTGTACCTTACCGCTGCTTTACACAGGGTTCATGTGATATTGTACCTTACTGCTGCTTTACACAGGGTTCATGTGATATTGTACCTTACTGCTGCTTTACACAGGGTTCATGTGTTATTGTACCTTACCGCTGCTTTACACAGGGTTCATGTGATATTGTACCTTACTGCTGCTTTACACAGGGTTCATGTGATATTGTACCTTACTGCTGCTTTACACAGGGTTCATGTGATATTGTACCTTACCGCTGCTTTACACAGGGTTCATGTGATATTGTACCTTACCGCTGCTTTACACAGGGTTCATGCGATATTGTACCTTACTGCTGCTTTACACAGGGTTCATGTGTTATTGTACCTTACCGCTGCTTTACACAGGGTTCATGTGATATTGTACCTTACCGCTGCTTTACACAGGGTTCATGCGACATTGTACCTTACTGCTGCTTTACACAGGGTTCATGTGTTATTGTACCTTACCGCTGCTTTACACAGGGTTCATGTGATATTGTACCTTACTGCTGCTTTACACAGGGTTCATGTGATATTGTACCTTACTGCTTCTTTACACAGGGTTCATGCGATATTGTACCTTACTGCTGCTTTACACAGGGTTCATGTGATATTGTACCTTACTGCTGCTTTACACAGGGTTCATGTGATATTGTACCTTACTGCTTCTTTACACAGGGTTCATGCGATATTGTACCTTACTGCTGCTTTACACAGGGTTCATGTGATATTGTACCTTACTGCTGCTTTACACAGGGTTCATGTGATATTGTACCTTACTGCTGCTTTACACAGGGTTCATGCGATATTGTACCTTACTGCTGCTTTACACAGGGTTCATGCGATATTGTACCTTACTGCTGCTTTACACAGGGTTCATGCGATATTGTACCTTACCGCTGCTTTACACAGGGTTCATGCGATATTGTACCTTACTGCTGCTTTACACAGGGTTCATGCGATATTGTACCTTACCGCTGCTTTACACAGGGTTCATGCGATATTGTACCTTACCGCTGCTTTACACAGGGTTCATGTGATATTGTACCTTACCGCTGCTTTACACAGGGTTCATGTGATATTGTACCTTACCGCTGCTTTACACAGGGTTCATGTGATATTGTACCTTACCGCTGCTTTACACAGGGTTCATGTGATGTACGTTACTGCTGCTTTACACAGGGTTCATGCGATATTGTACCTTACTGCTGCTTTACACAGGGTTCATGTGATATTGTACCTTACCGCTGCTTTAGACAGGGTTCATGCGATATTGTACCTTACCGCTGCTTTACACAGGGTTCATGTGATATTGTACCTTACCGCTGCTTTACACAGGGTTCATGTGATATTGTACCTTACCGCTGCTTTACACAGGGTTCATGTGATATTGTACCTTACCGCTGCTTTACACAGGGTTCATGTGATGTACGTTACTGCTGCTTTACACAGGGTTCATGCGATATTGTACCTTACTGCTGCTTTACACAGGGTTCATGCGATATTGTACCTTACTGCTGCTTTACACAGGGTTCATGCGATATTGTACCTTACTGCTGCTTTACACAGGGTTCATGCGATATTGTACCTTACTGCTGCTTTACACAGGGTTCATGTGATATTGTACCTTACTGCTGCTTTACACAGGGTTCATGCGATATTGTACCTTACTGCTGCTTTACACAGGGTTCATGCGATATTGTACCTTACTGCTGCTTTACACAGGGTTCATGTGATATTGTACCTTACTGCTGCTTTACACAGGGTTCATGTGATATTGTACCTTACTGCTGCTTTACACAGGGTTCATGCGATATTGTACCTTACTGCTGCTTTACACAGGGTTCATGCGATATTGTACCTTACTGCTGCTTTACACAGGGTTCATGCGATATTGTACCTTACTGCTGCTTTACACAGGGTTCATGTGATATTGTACCTTACTGCTGCTTTACACAGGGTTCATGCGATATTGTACCTTACTGCTGCTTTACACAGGGTTCATGGGATATTGTACCTTACTGCTGCCTTACACAGGGTTCATGCGATATCACTTCCTCTGCCTTAATTACCAATAATACCATACTAATTACATCATAAACCTTCAACAAAGTTACGCACATCACTTAACACAAATCGCACTAACTCTAATCCATCCTCTTATCACGCGGCCTGGTACACAGAGAATAAAATAAAACCATTTATACATGAAATAAGAAAATACGCGCTGCGTGAACGCGAAAAGTTCACCAATAGTTGCTGTTGTGTTTGTTCGATGGCTAACTTAATTGCCTTCATCGAAATTACCTTAATTATCTTAACCTTAATCTTAATTACCTTAATTATCTTTAACCTTACTTACCTACTTCAGGAGCATCGAAAACTCTGAAAAATGATTAGTCTAAATTAGAATGACTATTGTAGTCTAAATGAGCATGTCTATTGTAGTCTAAATGAAAATGCCTATTGTAGTCTAAATGAGCATGTCTATTGTAGTCTAAATGAAAATGCCTATTGTATTCTAAATGAACAGGTCTATTGTAGTCTAAATGAAAATGCCTATTGTAGTCTAAATGAGCATGTCTATTGTAGTCTAAATGAAAATGCCTATTGTATTCTAAATGAGCATGTCTATTGTAGTCTAAATGAAAATGCCTACTGTATTCTAAATGAGCATGTCTATTGTAGTCTAAATGAAAATGCCTATTGTATTCTAAATGAGCATGTCTATTGTAGTTTAAATGAAAATGCCTATTGTATTCTAAATGAGCATGTCTATTGTAGTCTAAATGAAAATGCCTATTGTATTCTAAATGAGCATGTCTATTGTATTCTAAATGAGCATGTCTATTGTAGTCTAAATGAAAATGCCTATTGTATTCTAAATGAGCATGTCTATTGTAGCCTAAATGATCATGTCTATTGTAGTCTAAATGATCATGTCTATTGTATTCTAAATGAACATGTCTATTGTAGTCTAAATGATCATGTCTATTGTAGTCTAAATAATCATGTCTATTGTAGTCTAAATGATCATGTCTATTGTATTCTAAATGAACAGGTCTATTGTAGTCTAAATGATCATGTCTATTGTAGTCTAAATGATCATGTCTATTGTATTCTAAATGAACATGTCTATTGTAGTCTAAATGATCATGTCTATTGTAGTCAAAATGATCATGTCTATTGTATTCTAAAAGAACATGTCTATTGTAGTCTAAATGATCATGTCTATTGTAGTCTAAATGATCATGTCTATTGTAGTCTAAATGATCATGTCTATTGTAGTCTAAATGAGCATGTCTATTGTAGTCTAAATGATCATGTCTATTGTAGTCTAAATGAGCATGTCTATTGTATTCTAAATGAACAGGTCTATTGTAGTCTAAATGAGCATGTCTATTGTAGTCTAAATGATCATGTCTATTGTAGTCTGAATGAGCATGTCTATTGTAGTCTAAATGAAAATGCCTATTGTATTCTAAATGAACATGTCTATTGTAGTCTAAATGATCATGTCTATTGTAGTCTAAATAATCATGTCTATTGTAGTCTAAATGATCATGTCTATTGTATTCTAAATGAACAGGTCTATTGTAGTCTAAATGATCATGTCTATTGTAGTCTAAATGATCATGTCTATTGTATTCTAAATGAACATGTCTATTGTAGTCTAAATGATCATGTCTATTGTAGTCTAAATGATAATGTCTATTGTATTCTAAATGAACATGTCTATTGTAGTCTAAATGATCATGTCTATTGTAGTCTAAATGATCATGTCTATTGTAGTCTAAATGATCATGTCTATTGTATTCTAAATGAACATGTCTATTGTAGTCTAAATGAAAATGCCTATTGTATTCTAAATGAACAGGTCTATTGTAGTCTAAATGATCATGTCTATTGTAGTCTAAATGAAAATGCCTATTGTATTCTAAATGAACAGGTCTATTGTAGTCTAAATGATCATGTCTATTGTAGTCTAAATGATCATGTCTACTGTAGTCTAAATGAAAATGCCTATTGTATTCTAAATGAACATGTCTATTGTAGTCTAAATGATCATGTCTATTGTAGTCTAAATGAAAATGCCTATTGTATTCTAAATGAACATGTCTATTGTAGTCTAAATGATCATGTCTATTGTAGTCTAAATGATCATGTCTATTGTAGTCTAAATGATCATGTCTATTGTAGTCTAAATGAGCATGTCCATTGTAGTCTAAATGAAAATGCCTATTGTATTCTAAATGAACAGGTCTATTGTAGTCTAAATGATCATGTCTATTGTAGTCTAAATGAAAATGCCTATTGTATTCTAAATGAACAGGTCTATTGTAGTCTAAATGATCATGTCTATTGTAGTCTAAATGATCATGTCTACTGTAGTCTAAATGAAAATGCCTATTGTATTCTAATTGAACAGGTCTATTGTAGTCTAAATGATCATGTCTATTGTAGTCTAAATGATCATGTCTATTGTAGTCTAAATGATCATGTCTATTGTAGTCTAAATGATCATGTCTATTGTAGTCTAAATGATCATGTCTATTGTAGTCTAAATGATCATGTCTATTGTAGTCTTAATGATCATGTCTATTGTAGTCTAAATGAACAGGTCTATTGTAGTCTAAATGAGCATGTCTATTGTAGTCTAAATGATCATGTCTATTGTAGTCTAAATGATCATGTCTATTGTAGTCTAAATGAACATGTCTATTGTAGTCTAAATGAACAGGTCTATTGTAGTCTAAATGAACAGGTCTATTGTAGTCTAAATGAGCATGTCTATTGTAGTCTAAATGAAAATGCCTATTGTATTCTAAATGAACAGGTCAATTGTAGTCTAAATGATCATGTCTATTGTAGTCTAAATGATCATGTCTATTGTATTCTAAATGAATAGGTCTATTGTAGTCTAAATGATCATGTCTATTGTAGTCTAAATGAAAATGCCTATTGTATTCTAAATGAACAGGTCTATTGTAGTCTAAATGATCATGTGTATTGTAGTCTAAATGATCATGTCTATTGTATTCTAAATGAACAGGTCTATTGTAGTCTAAATGAACAGGTCTATTGTAGTCTAAATGAGCATGTCTATTGTAGTCTAAATGAGATTGTCTATTGTATTCTAAATGAACAGGTCTATTGTAGTCTGAATGAGCATGTCTATTGTAGTCTAAATGATCATGTCTATTGTAGTCTAAATGATCATGTCTATTGTATTCTAAATGAACAGGTCTATTGTAGTCTAAATGATCATGTCTATTGTAGTCTAAATGAGCGTGTCTATTGTATTCTAAATGAAGAGGTCTATTGTAGTCTAAATGATCATGTCTATTGTAGTCTAAATGAGCGTGTCTATTGTATTCTAAATGAACAGGTCTATTGTAGTCTAAATGATCATGTCTATTGTAGTCTAAATGAGCGTGTCTATTGTATTCTAAATGAACAGGTCTATTGTAGTCTAAATGATCATGTCTATTGTAGTCTAAATGAGCGTGTCTATTGTATTCTAAATGAACAGGTCTATTGTAGTCTAAATGATCATGTCTATTGTAGTCTAAATGAAAATGCCTATTGTATTCTAAATGAACAGGTCTATTGTAGTCTAAATGAACAGGTCTATTGTAGTCTAAATGAGCATGTCTATTGTAGTCTAAATGAGATTGTTTATTGTATTCTAAATGAACAGGTCTATTGTAGTCTAAATGAAAATGCCTATTGTATTCTAAATGAACAGGTCTATTGTAGTCTAAATGATCATGTCTCTTGTATTCTAAATGAACAGGTCTATTGTAGTCTAAATGAACAGGTCTATTGTAGTCTAAATGAGCATGTCTATTGTAGTCTAAATGAGATTGTCTATTGTATTCTAAATGAACAGGTCTATTGTAGTCTAAATGAGCATGTCTATTGTAGTCTAAATGATCATGTCTATTGTAGTCTAAATGATCATGTCTATTGTATTCTAAATGAACAGGTCTATTGTAGTCTAAATGATCATGTCTATTGTAGTCTAAATGAGCGTGTCTATTGTATTCTAAATGAACAGGTCTATTGTAGTCTAAATGATCATGTCTATTGTAGTCTAAATGAGCGTGTCTATTGTATTCTAAATGAACAGGTCTATTGTAGTCTAAATGATCATGTCTATTGTAGTCTAAATGAAAATGCCTATTGTATTCTAAATGAACAGGTCTATTGTAGTCTAAATGATCATGTCTATTGTAGTCTAAATGATCATGTCTATTGTAGTCTAAATGAACATGTCTATTGTAGTCTAAATGAACAGGTCTATTGTAGTCTAAATGAACAGGTCTATTGTAGTCTAAATGAGCATGTCTATTGTAGTCTAAATGAAAATGCCTATTGTATTCTAAATGAACAGGTCTATTGTTGTCTAAATGATCATGTCTATTGTAGTCTAAATGATCATGTCTATTGTATTCTGAATAAACAGGTCTATTGTAGTCTAAATGATCATGTCTATTGTAGTCTAAATGAAAATGCCTATTGTATTCTAAATGAACAGGTCTATTGTAGTCTAAATGATCATGTGCATTGTAGTCTAAATGATCATGTCTATTGTATTCTAAATGAACAGGTCTATTGTAGTCTAAATGAACAGGTCTATTGTAGTCTAAATGAGCATGTCTATTGTAGTCTAAATGAGATTGTCTATTGTATTCTAAATGAACAGGTCTATTGTAGTCTAAATGAGCATGTCTATTGTAGTCTAAATGATCATGTCTATTGTAGTCTAAATGATCATGTCTATTGTATTCTAAATGAACAGTTCTATTGTAGTCTAAATGATCATGTCTATTGTAGTCTAAATGAGCGTGTCTATTGTATTCTAAATGAACAGGTCTATTGTAGTCTAAATGATCATGTCTATTGTAGTCTAAATGAGCGTGTCTATTGTATTCTAAATGAACAGGTCTATTGTAGTCTAAATGATCATGTCTATTGTAGTCTAAATGAGCGTGTCTATTGTATTCTAAATGAACAGGTCTATTGTAGTCTAAATGATCATGTCTATTGTAGTCTAAATGAGCGTGTCTATTGTATTATAAATGAACAGGTCTATTGTAGTCTAAATGATCATGTCTATTGTAGTCTAAATGAAAATGCCTATTGTATTCTAAATGAACAGGTCTATTGTAGTCTAAATGAGCAGGTCTATTGTAGTCTAAATGAGCATGTCTATTCTAGTCTAAATGAGATTGTCTATTGTATTCTAAATGAACAGGTCTATTGTAGTCTAAATGAAAATGCCTATTGTATTCTAAATGAACAGGTCTATTGTAGTCTAAATGATCATGTCTCTTGTATTCTAAATGAACAGGTCTATTGTAGTCTAAATGAACAGGTCTATTGTAGTCTAAATGAGCATGTCTATTGTAGTCTGAATGAGATTGTCTATTGTATTCTAAATGAACAGGTCTATTGTAGTCTAAATAAGCATGTCTATTGTAGTCTAAATGATCATGTCTATTGTAGTCTAAATGATCATGTCTATTGTATTCTAAATGAACAGGTCTATTGTAGTCTAAATGATCATGTCTATTGTAGTCTAAATGAGCGTGTCTATTGTATTCTAAATGAACAGGTCTATTGTAGTCTAAATGATCATGTCTATTGTAGTCTAAATGAGCGTGTCTATTGTATTCTAAATGAACAGGTCTATTGTAGTCTAAATGATCATGTCTATTGTAGTCTAAATGAGCGTGTCTATTGTATTATAAATGAACAGGTCTATTGTAGTCTAAATGATCATGTCTATTGTAGTCTAAATGAGCGTGTCTATTGTATTCTAAATGGACAGGTCTATTGTAGTCAAAATGATCATGTCTATTGTAGTCTAAATGAAAATGCCTATTGTATTCTAAATGAACAGGTCTATTGTAGTCTAAATAACAGGTCTATTGTAGTCTAATTGAGCATGTCTATTGTAGTCTAAATGAGATTGTCTATTGTATTTTAAATGAACAGGTCTATTGTAGTCTAAATGAAAATGCCTATTGTATTCTAAATGAACAGGTCTATTGTAGTCTAAATGATCATGTCTATTGTATTCTAAATGAACAGGTCTATTGTAGTCTAAATGATCATGTCTATTGAGTCTAAATGAGCGTGTCTATTGTATTCTAAATGAACAGGTCTATTGTAGTCTAAATGATCATGTCTATTGTAGTCTAAATGAGCGTGTCTATTGTATTCTAAATGAACAGGTCTATTGTAGTCTAAATGATCATGTCTATTGTAGTCTAAATGAGCGTGTCTATTGTATTCTAAATGAACAGGTCTATTGTAGTCTAAATGATCATGTCTATTGTAGTCTAAATGAGATTGTCTATTGTATTCTAAATGAACAGGTCTATTGTAGTCTAAATGATCATGTCTATTGTAGTCTAAATGAGCGTGTCTATTGTATTCTAAATGAACAGGTCTATTGTAGTCCAAATGATCATGTCTATTGTAGTCTAAATGAGATTGTCTATTGTATTCTAAATGAACAGGTCTATTGTAGTCTAAATGATCATGTCTATTGTAGTCTAAATGAGCGTGTCTATTGTATTCTAAATGAACAGGTCTATTGTAGTCTAAATGATCATGTCTATTGTAGTCTAAATGAGCGTGTCTATTGTATTCTAAATGAACAGGTCTATTGTAGTCTAAATGATCATGTCTATTGTAGTCTAAATGAGCGTGTCTATTGTATTCTAAATGAACAGGTCTATTGTAGTCTAAATGATCATGTCTATTGTAGTCTAAATGAAAATGCCTATTGTATTCTAAATGAACAGGTCTATTGTAGTCTAAATGAACAGGTCTATTGTAGTCTAAATGATCATGTCTATTGTAGTCTAAATGAGATTGTCTATTGTATTCTAAATGAACAGGTCTATTGTAGTCTAAATGATCATGTCTACTGTAGTCTAAATGAGCGTGTCTATTGTATTCTAAATGAACAGGTCTATTGTAGTCTAAATGATCATGTCTATTGTAGTCTAAATGAGATTGTCTATTGTATTCTAAATGAACAGGTCTATTGTAGTCTAAATGATCATGTCTATTGTAGTCTAAATAAGATTGTCTATTGTATTCTAAATGAACAGGTCTATTGTAGTCTAAATGATCATGTCTATTGTAGTCTAAATGAGCGTGTCTATTGTATTCTAAATGAACAGGTCTATTGTAGTCTAAATGATCATGTCTATTGTAGTCTAAATGAGCGTGTCTATTGTATTCTAAATGAACAGGTCTATTGTAGTCTAAATGATCATGTCTATTGTAGTCTAAATGAGATTGTCTATTGTATTCTAAATGAACAGGTCTATTGTAGTCTAAATGATCATGTCTATTGTAGTCTGAATGAGCGTGTCTATTGTATTCTAAATGAACAGGTCTATTGTAGTCTAAATGATCATGTCTATTGTAGTCTAAATGAGATTGTCTATTGTATTCTAAATGAACAGGTCTATTGTAGTCTAAATGATCATGTCTATTGTAGTCTAAATGAGCGTGTCTATTGAATTCTAAATGAACAGGTCTATTGTAGTCTAAATGATCATGTCTATTGTAGTCTAAATGAGCGTGTCTATTGTATTCTAAATGAACAGGTCTACAGTAGTCTAAATGATCATGTCTATTGTATTCTAAATGAACAGGTCTATTGTAGTCTAAATGATCATGTCTATTGTAGTCTAAATGATCATGTCTATTGTAGTCTATATGAGCATGTCTATTGTAGTCTAAATTAGCATGTCTATTGTTGTCTAAATGAGCATGTCTATTGTAGTCTATATGAGCATGTCTATTGTAGTCTATATGAGCATGTCTATTGTAGTCTATATGAGCATGTCTATTGTAGTCTAAATGAGCATGTCTATTGTAGTCTAAATGAGCATGTCTATTGTAGTCTAAATGAGCATGTCTATTGTAGTCTAAATGAGCATGTCTATTGTAGTCTAAATGAGCATGTCTATTGTAGTCTAAATGAGCGTGTCTATTGTAGTCTAAATGAGCGTGTCTATTGTAGTCTAAATGAGCGTGTCTATTGTAGTCTAAATGAGCATGTCTATTGTAGTCTAAATGAGCATGTCTATTGTAGTCTAAATGAGCGTGTTTATTGTAGTCTAAATGAGCATGTCTATTGTAGTCTAAATGAGCATGTCTATTGTAGTCTAAATGAGCATGTCTATTGTAGTCTAAATGAGCATGTCTATTGTAGTCTAAATGAGCATGTCAATTGTAGTCTAAATGAGCATGTCTATTGTAGTATAAATGAGCATGTCTATTGTAGTCTAAATGAGCATGTCTATTGTAGTCTAAATGAGCATGTCTATTGTAGTCTAAATGAGCATGTCTATTGTAGTCTAAATGAGCATGTCTATTGTAGTCTAGGTGAGCATGTCTACTGTAGTCTATATGAGCATGTCTATTGTAGTCTATATGAGCATGTCTATTGTAGTCTAAATGAGCATGTCTATTGTAGTCTAAATGAGCATGTCTATTGTAGTCTATATGAGCATGTCTATTGTAGTCTATATGAGCATGTCTATTGTAGTCTAAATGAGCATGTCTATTGTAGTCTATATGAGCATGTCTATTGTAGTCTATATGAGCATGTCTATTGTAGTCTAAATGAGCATGTCGATTGTAGTCTAGGTGAGCATGTCTACTGTAGTCTATATGAGCATGTCTATTGTAGTCTATATGAGCATGTCTATTGTAGTCTAAATGAGCATGTCTATTGTAGTCTAAATGAGCATGTCTATTGTAGTCTAAATGAGCATGTCTATTGTAGTCCAAATGAGCATGTCTATTGTAGTCTGAATGAGCATGTCTATTGTAGTCTAAATGAGCATGTCTATTGTAGTCTAAATGAGCATGTCTATTGTAGTCTAAATGAGCATGTCTATTGTAGTCTAGGTGAGCATGTCTACTGTAGTCTATATGAGCATGTCTATTGTAGTCTAAATGAGCATGTCTATTGTGGTCTAGATGAGCATGTCTACTGTAGTCTAAATGAGCATGTCTATTGTAGTCTAAATGAGCATGTCTATTGTAGTCTAAATGAGCATGTCTATTGTAGTCTAGGTGAGCATGTCTACTGTAGTCCATATGAGCATGTCTATTGTAGTCTAAATGAGCATGTCTATTGTAGTCTAAATGAGCATGTCTATTGTAGTCTAGGTGAGCATGTCTACTGTAGTCTATATGATCATGTCTATTGTAGTCTAAATGATCATGTCTATTGTATTCTAAATGAACATGTCTATTGTAGTTTAAATGATCATGTCTATTGTAGTCTAAATGATCATGTCTATTGTAGTCTAAATGATCATGTCTATTGTATTCTAAATGAACAGGTCTATTGTAGTCTAAATGATCATGTCTATTGAAGTCTAAATGATCATGTCTATTGTATTCTAAATGAACATGTCTATTGTAGTCTAAATGATCATGTCTATTGTAGTCTAAATGATCATGTCTATTGTAGTCTAAATGATCATGTCTATTGTATTCTAAATGAACAGGTCTATTGTAGTCTAAATGATCATGTCTATTGTAGTTTAAATGATCATGTCTATTGTATTCTAAATGAACATGTCTATTGTAGTCTAAATGATCATGTCTATTGTAGTTTAAATGATCATGTCTATTGTAGTCCAAATGATCATGTCTATTGTAGTCTAAATGAGCATGTCTATTGTAGTCTAAATGAAAATGCCTATTGTATTCTAAATGAACAGGTCTATTGTAGTCTAAATGATCATGTCTATTGTAGTCTAAATGAGATTGTCTATTGTATTCTAGATGAACAGGTCTATTGTAGTCTAAATGAAAATGCCTATTGTATTCTAAATGAACAGGTCTATTGTAGTCTAAATGATCATGTCTATTGTAGTCTAAATGATCATGTCTATTGTATTCTAAATGAACATGTCTATTGTAGTCTAAATGATCATGTCTATTGTAGTCTAAATGATCATTTCTATTGTAGTCTAAATGATCATGTCTATTGTAGTCTAAATGATCATGTCTATTGTAGTCTAAATGAACAGGTCTATTGTAGTCTAAATGAGCATGTCTATTGTAGTCTAAATGATCATGTCTATTGTAGTCTAAATGATCATGTCTATTGTAGTCTAAATGATCATGTCTATTGTAGTCTAAATGATCAGGTCTATTGTAGTCTAAATGATCAGGTCTATTGTAGTCTAAATGATCATGTCTATTGTAGTCTAAATGAAAATGCCTATTGTAGTCTAAATGATCATGTCTATTGTAGTCTAAATGATCATGTCTATTGTAGTCTAAATGATCATATCTATTGTATTCTAAATGATCATGTCTATTGTAGTCTAAATGATCATGTCTATTGTAGTCTAAATTATCATGTCTATTGTATTCTAAATGAACAGGTCTATTGTAGTCTAAATGATCATGTCTATTGTAGTCTAAATGATCATGTCTATTGTATTCTAAATGATCATGTCTATTGTATTCTAAATGATCAGGTCTATTGTAGTCTAAATGATCAGGTCAATTGTAGTCTAAATGATCATGTCTATTGTAGTCTAAATGATCATGTCTATTGTAGTCTAAATGATCATGTCTATTGTAGTCTAAATGATCATGTCTATTGTATTCTAAATGATCATGTCTATTGTATTCTAAATGAAAATGCCTATTGTATTCTAAATGAGCATGTCTATTGTAGTCTAAATGATCATGTCTATTGTAGTCTAAATGATCATGTCTATTGTAGTCTAAATGATCAGGTCTATTGTAGTCTAAATGACCATGTCTATTGTAGTCTAAATGAAAATGCCTATTGTATTCTAAATGAACAGGTCTATTGTAGTCTGAATGATCATGTCTATTGTAGTCTAAATGATCAGGTCTATTGTAGTCTAAATGATCATGTCTATTGTAGTCTAAATGAAAATGCCTATTGTATTCTAAATGAACAGGTCTATTGTAGTCTAAATGATCATGTCTATTGTAGTCTAAATGAAAATGCCTATTGTATTCTAAATGAACAGGTCTATTGTAGTCTAAATGATCATGTCTATTGTAGTCTAAATGATCATGTCTACTGTAGTCTAAATGAAAATGCCTATTGTATTCTAATTGAACAGGTCTATTGTAGTCTAAATGATCATGTCTATTGTAGTCTAAATGATCATGTCTATTGTAGTCTAAATGATCATGTCTATTGTAGTCTAAATGATCATGTCTATTGTAGTCTAAATGATCATGTCTCTTGTAGTCTAAATGATCATGTCTATTGTAGTCTTAATGATCATGTCTATTGTAGTCTAAATGAACAGGTCTATTGTAGTCTAAATGAGCATGTCTATTGTAGTCTAAATGATCATGTCTATTGTAGTCTAAATGATCATGTCTATTGTAGTCTAAATGAACATGTCTATTGTAGTCTAAATGAACAGGTCTATTGTAGTCTAAATGAACAGGTCTATTGTAGTCTAAATGAGCATGTCTATTGTAGTCTAAATGAAAATGCCTATTGTATTCTAAATGAACAGGTCTATTGTAGTCTAAATGATCATGTCTATTGTGGTCTAAATGATCATGTCTATTGTATTCTAAATGAACAGGTCTATTGTAGTCTAAATGATCATGTCTATTGTAGTCTAAATGATCATGTCTATTGTATTCTAAATGAACAGGTCTATTGTAGTGTAAATGATCATGTCTATTGTAGTCTAAATGAGCGTGTCTATTGTATTCTAAATGAACAGGTCTATTGTAGTCTAAATGATCATGTCAATTGTAGTCTAAATGAGCGTGTCTATTGTATTCTAAATGAACAGGTCTATTGTAGTCTAAATGATCATGTCCATTGTAGTCTAAATGAGCGTGTCTATTGTATTCTAAATGAACAGGTCTATTGTAGTCTAAATGAGCATGTCTATTGTAGTCTAAATGAGCATGTCTATTGTAGTCTAAATGAGCATGTCTATTGTAGTCCAAATGAGCATGTCTATTGTAGTCTGAATGAGCATGTCTATTGTAGTCTAAATGAGCATGTCTATTGTAGTCTAAATGAGCATGTCTATTGTAGTCTAAATGAGCATGTCTATTGTAGTCTAGGTGAGCATGTCTACTGTAGTCTATATGAGCATGTCTATTGTAGTCTAAATGAGCATGTCTATTGTGGTCTAGGTGAGCATGTCTACTGTAGTCTAAATGAGCATGTCTATTGTAGTCTAAATGAGCATGTCTATTGTAGTCTGAATGAGCATGTCTATTGTAGTCTAAATGAGCATGTCTATTGTAGTCCATATGAGCATGTCTATTGTAGTCTAAATGAGCATGTCTATTGTAGTCTAAATGAGCATGTCTATTGTAGTCTAGGTGAGCATGTCTACTGTAGTCTATATGATCATGTCTATTGTAGTCTAAATGATCATGTCTATTGTATTCTAAATGAACATGTCTATTGTAGTTTAAATGATCATGTCTATTGTAGTCTAAATGATCATGTCTATTGTGGTCTAAATGATCATGTCTATTGTATTCTAAATGAACAGGTCTATTGTAGTCTAAATGATCATGTCTATTGTAGTCTAAATGATCATGTCTATTGTATTCTAAATGAACATGTCTATTGTAGTCTAAATGATCATGTCTATTGTAGTCTAAATGAGCATGTCTATTGTATTCTAAATGAACAGGTCTATTGTAGTCTAAATGATCATGTCTATTGTAGTTTAGATGATCATGTCTATTGTATTCTAAATGAACATGTCTATTGTAGTCTAAATGATCATGTCTATTGTAGTCTAAATGATCATGTCTATTGTAGTCTAAATAATCATGTCTATTGTAGTCTAAATGAGCATGTCTATTGTAGTCTAAATGAAAATGCCTATTGTATTCTAAATGAACAGGTCTATTGTAGTCTAAATGATCATGTCTATTGTAGTCTAAATGATCATGTCTATTGTAGTCTAAATGATCATGTCTATTGTAGTCTAAATGATCATGTCTATTGTAGTCTAAATGATCATGTCTATTGTAGTCTAAATAATCATGTCTATTGTAGTCTAAATGATCATGTCTATTGTAGTCTAAATGATCATGTCTATTGTATTCTAAATGAACAGGTCTATTGTAGTCTAAATGATCATGTCTATTGTAGTCTAAATGATCATGTCTATTGTATTCTAAATGAACATGTCTATTGTAGTCTAAATGATCATGTCTATTGTAGTCTAAATGATCATGTCTATTGTATTCTAAATGAACAGGTCTATTGTAGTCTAAATGATCATGTCTATTGTAGTTTAGATGATCATGTCTATTGTATTCTAAATGAACATGTCTATTGTAGTCTAAATGATCATGTCTATTGTAGTCTAAATGATCATGTCTATTGTAGTCTAAATAATCATGTCTATTGTAGTCTAAATGAGCATGTCTATTGTAGTCTAAATGAAAATGCCTATTGTATTCTAAATGAACAGGTCTATTGTAGTCTAAATGATCATGTCTATTGTAGTCTAAATGAGATTGTCTATTGTATTCTAGATGAACAGGTCTATTGTAGTCTAAATGAAAATGCCTATTGTATTCTAAATGAACAGGTCTATTGTAGTCTAAATGATCATGTCTATTGTAGTCTAAATGATCATGTCTATTGTATTCTAAATGAACATGTCTATTGTAGTCTAAATGATCATGTCTATTGTAGTCTAAATGATCATGTCTATTGTAGTCTAAATGATCATGTCTATTGTAGTCTAAATGATCATGTCTATTGTAGTCTAAATGAACAGGTCTATTGTAGTCTAAATGAGCATGTCTATTGTAGTCTAAATGATCATGTCTATTGTAGTCTAAATGATCATGTCTATTGTAGTCTAAATGATCATGTCTATTGTAGTCTAAATGATCAGGTCTATTGTAGTCTAAATGATCAGGTCTATCGTAGTCTAAATGATCATGTCTATTGTAGTCTAAATGAAAATGCCTATTGTAGTCTAAATGATCATGTCTATTGTAGTCTAAATGATCATGTCTATTGTAGTCTAAATGATCATATCTATTGTATTCTAAATGATCATGTCTATTGTAGTCTAAATGATCATGTCTATTGTAGTCTAAATGATCATGTCTATTGTATTCTAAATGAACAGGTCTATTGTAGTCTAAATGATCATGTCTATTGTAGTCTAAATGATCATGTCTATTGTATTCTAAATGATCATGTCTATTGTATTCTAAATGATCAGGTCTATTGTAGTCTAAATGATCAGGTCTATTGTAGTCTAAATGATCATGTCTATTGTAGTCTAAATGATCATGTCTATTGTAGTCTAAATGATCATGTCTATTATAGTCTAAATGATCATGTCTATTGTATTCTAAATGATCATGTCTATTGTATTCTAAATGAAAATGCCTATTGTATTCTAAATGAGCATGTCTATTGTAGTCTAAATGATCATGTCTATTGTAGTCTAAATGATCATGTCTATTGTAGTCTAAATGATCAGGTCTATTGTAGTCTAAATGATCATGTCTATTGTAGTCTAAATGAAAATGCCTATTGTATTCTAAATGAACAGGTCTATTGTAGTCTGAATGATCATGTCTATTGTAGTCTAAATGATCAGGTCTATTGTAGTCTAAATAATCATGTCTATTGTAGTCTAAATGAAAATGCCTATTGTATTCTAAATGAGCATGTCTATTGTAGTCTAAATGATCATGTCTTTTGTAGTCTAAATGAAAATGCCTATTGTATTCTAAATGAACAGGTCTATTGTAGTCTAAATGATCATGTCTATTGTATTCTAAATGAACAGGTCTATTGTAGTCTAAATGATCATGTCTATTGTAGTCTAAATGATCATGTCTATTGTATTTTAAATGAACAGGTCTATTGTAGTCTAAATGATCATGTCTATTGTAGTCTAAATGAGCGTGTCTATTGTATTCTAAATGAACAGGTCTATTGTAGTCTAAATGATCATGTCTATTGTAGTCTAAATGAGCGTGTCTATTGTATTCTAAATGAACAGGTCTATTGTAGTCTAAATGATCATGTCTATTGTAGTCTAAATGAGCGTGTCTATTGTATTCTAAATGAACAGGTCTATTGTAGTCTAAATGATCATGTCTATTGTAGTCTAAATGAAAATGCCTATTGTATTCTGAATGAACAGGTCTATTGTAGTCTAAATGAACAGGTCTATTGTAGTCTAAATGAGCATGTCTATTGTAGTCTAAATGAGATTGTCTATTGTATTCTAAATGAACAGGTCTATTGTAGTCTAAATGAAAATGTCTATTGTATTCTAAATGAACAGGTCTATTGTAGTCTAAATGATCATGTCTATTGTATTCTAAATGAACAGGTCTATTGTAGTCTAAATGATCATGTCTATTGTAGTCTAAATGAGCGTGTCTATTGTATTCTAAATGAACAGGTCTATTGTAGTCTAAATGATCATGTCTATTGTAGTCTAAATGAGCGTGTCTATTGTATTCTAAATGAACAGGTCTATTGTAGTCTAAATGATCATGTCTATTCTAGTCTAAATGAGCGTGTCTATTGTATTCTAAATGAACAGGTCTATTGTAGTCTAAATGATCATGTCTATTGTAGTCTAAATGAGATTGTCTATTGTATTCTAAATGAACAGGTCTATTGTAGTCTAAATGATCATGTCTATTGTAGTCTAAATGAGCGTGTCTATTGTATTCTAAATGAACAGGTCTATTGTAGTCTAAATGATCATGTCTATTGTAGTCTAAATGAGATTGTCTATTGTATTCTAAATGAACAGGTCTATTATAGTCTAAATGATCATGTCTATTGTAGTCTAAATGAGCGTGTCTATTGTATTCTAAATGAACAGGTCTATTGTAGTCTAAATGATCATGTCTATTGTATTCTAAATGAACAGGTCTATTGTAATCTAAATGAGCGTGTCTATTGTATTCTAAATGAACAGGTCTATTGTAGTCTAAATGATCATGTCTATTGTAGTCTAAATGATCATGTCTATTGTAGTCTATATGAGCATGTCTATTGTAGTCTAAATGAGCATGTCTATTGTAGTCTAAATGAGCATGTCTATTGTAGTCTATATGAGCATGTCTATTGTAGTCTATATGAGCATGTCTATTGTAGTCTATATGAGCATGTCTATTGTAGTCTAAATGAGCATGTCTATTGTAGTCTAAATGAGCATGTCTATTGTAGTCTAAATGAGCATGTCTATTGTAGTCTAAATTAGCATGTCTATTGTAGTCTGAATGAGCATGTCTATTGTAGTCTAAATGAGCGTGTCTATTGTAGTCTAAATGAGCGTGTCTATTGTAGTCTAAATGAGCGTGTCTATTGTAGTCTAAATGAGCATGTCTATTGTAGTCTAAATGAGCATGTCTATTGTAGTCTAAATGAGCGTGTTTATTGTAGTCTAAATGAGCATGTCTATTGTAGTCTAAATGAGCATGTCTATTGTAGTCTAAATGAGCATGTCTATTGTAGTCTAAATGAGCATGTCTATTGTAGTCTAAATGAGCATGTCTATTGTAGTCTAAATGAGCATGTCTATTGTAGTATAAATGAGCATGTCTATTGTAGTCTAAATGAGCATGTCTATTGTAGTCTAAATGAGCGTGTTTATTGTAGTCTAAATGAGCATGTCTATTGTAGTCTAAATGAGCATGTCTATTGTAGTCTAAATGAGCATGTCTATTGTAGTCTAAATGAGCATGTCTATTGTAGTCTAAATGAGCATGTCTATTGTAGTCTAGGTGAGCATGTCTACTGTAGTCTATATGAGCATGTCTATTGTAGTCTATATGAGCATGTCTATTGTAGTCTAAATGAGCATGTCTATTGTAGTCTAAATGAGCATGTCTATTGTAGTCTGAATGAGCATGTCTATTGTAGTCTAAATGAGCATGTCTATTGTAGTCTAAATGAGCATGTCTATTGTAGTCTAAATGAGCATGTCTATTGTAGTCTAGGTGAGCATGTCTACTGTAGTCTATATGAGCATGTCTATTGTAGTCTAAATGAGCATGTCTATTGTGGTCTAGGTGAGCATGTCTACTGTAGTCTATATGAGCATGTCTATTGTAGTCTAAATGAGCATGTCTATTGTAGTCTAAATGAGCATGTCTATTGTAGTCTAGGTGAGCATGTCTACTGTAGTCCATATGAGCATGTCTATTGTAGTCTAAATGAGCATGTCTATTGTAGTCTAAATGAGCATGTCTATTGTAGTCTAGGTGAGCATGTCTACTGTAGTCTATATGAGCATGTCTATTGTAGTCTAAATGAGCATGTCCACTGTAGTCTCAATAACAACATGTCCACTGTAGTCTCAATAACAACATGTCACTGTAGTCTCAATAACAACATGTCACTGTAGTCTCAATAACAACATGTCACTGTAGTCTCAACAACATGTCACTGTAGTCTCAATAACAACATGTCACTGTAGTCTCAATAACAACATGTCACTGTAGTCTCAATAACAACATGTCCACTGTAGTCTCAATAACAACATGTCCACTGTATTCTCAATAACAACATGTCCACTGTAGTCTCAATAACAACATGTCACTGTAGTCTCAATAACAACATGTCACTGTAGTCTCAATAACAACATGTCCACTGTAGTCTCAATAACAACTTGTCCACTGTAGTCTCAATAACAACATGTCCACTGTAGTCTCAATAACAACATGTCCACTGTAGTCTAAATAAGCACATGTCACTGTAGTCTCAATAACAACATGTCACTGTAGTCTCAATAACAACATGTCACTGTAGTCTCAATAACAACATGTCACTGTAGTCTAAATAACAACATGTCACTGTAGTCTCAATAACAACATGTCCACTGTAGTCTCAAAACCAACATGTCACTGTAGTCTCAATACCAACATGTCCACTGTAGTTTCAATAACAACATGTCACTGTAGTCTCAATAACAACATGTCACTGTAGTCTCAATAACAACATGTCCACTGTAGTCTCAATAACAACATGTCACTGTAGTCTCAATAACAACATGTCCACTGTAGTCTAAATAACAACATGTCCACTGTAGTCTCAATAACAACATGTCAACTGTAGTCTCAATAACAACATGTCACTGTAGTCTCAATAACAACATGTCACTGTAGTCTCAATAACAACATGTCACTGCAGTCTCAATAACAACATGTCCACTGTAGTCTCAATAACAACATGTCCACTGTAGTCTCAATAACAACATGTCCACTGTAGTCTCAATAACAACATGTCACTGTAGTCTCAATACCAACATGTCCACTGTAGTCTCAAGAATAACATGTCACTGTAGTTTCAATAACAACATGTCCACTGTAGTCTCAATAACAACATGTCCACTGTAGTCTCAATAACAACATGTCACTGTAGTCTCAATAACAACATGTCCACTGTAGTCTCAAGAATAACATGTCACTGTAGTTTCAATAACAACATGTCCACTGTAGTCTCAATAACAACTTATCCACTGTAGTCTCAATAACAACATGTCCACTGTAGTCTAAATAACAACATGTCACTGTAGTCTCAATAACAACATGTCACTGTAGTCTCAATCACAACATGTCAATGTAGTCTCAATAACAACATGTCCACTGTAGTCTCAATAACAACATGTCCACTGTAGTCTCAATAACAACATGTCACTGTAGTCTCAATAACAACATGTCCACTGTAGTCTCAATAACAACATGTCCACTGTAGTCTCATTAACAACATGTCCACTGTTGTCTCAATAACAACATGTCCACTGTAGTCTCAATAACAACATTTCGCTGTAGTCTCAATAACAACATGTCACTGTAGTCTCAATAACAACATGTCCACTGTAGTCTAAATAACAACATGTCCACTGTAGTCTTAATAACAACATGTCACTGTAGTCTCAATAACAACATGTCCACTGTAGTCTCAATAACAACATGTCACTGTAGTCTTAATAACAACATGTCCACTGTAGTCTCATTAACAACATGTCCACTGTTGTCTCAATTACAACATGTCCACTGTAGTCTCAATAACAACATTTCGCTGTAGTCTCAATAACAACATGTAACTGTAGTCTCAATAACAACATGTCCACTGTAGTCTCAATAACAACATGTCACTGTAGTCTCAATAACAACATGTCCACTGTAGTCTCAATAACAACATGTCACTGTAGTCTCAATAACAACATGTCACTGTAGTCTCAATAACAACATGTCACTGTAGTCTCAATAACAACATGTCACTGTAGTCTCAATAACAACATGTCCACTGTAGTCTCAATAACAACATGTCCACTGTAGTCTCAATAACAACATGTCACTGTAGTCTCAATAACAACATGTCACTGTAGTCTCAATAACAACATGTCACTGCAGTCTCAATAACAACATGTCGTTGCCTTATGTACCCCGCTGTGGGCAACATCGATGTGTTGTTGTTGTTACTAGTGTTACTTCTGTGTATGATCTAATGCATTGCTATTGTCCTTATTGTCACTGCTTGTTGTCACCGTTGTGGGTACAATTTCTATTTTCACTCATCATTCCTACAATAAACAAAATAACAAAATAGATACAATAAACATAACACAAACACAAGTCAAGGCTTCCATCACAACTTCCCTACATTTACAAGCGCCTCCCACCGACTTCGTTCGGCCGACCTCACAGAACGGTGCTCTTCTGGCGGTGGTGGCAGGCGGAATATCTCTACACATGGAGGCCTATGGCAAATTATTTTAGTTAGTCATAAAATTGGTGAAAAAATTGAGAATATGAATTATTTGAATGATTTTTCATTATAATTACAGTAAAATTATATGGTGGATTAACAAATTTATTTCTGACATTTTGATGAGGAAATACACACACTATTTACATGATTTTTGTTGATCGAAATCCCTTGTTAACCGCATTTGTACAATTGATTTCTAAACTGTACAGACACATCACAATCCACATGGTAGTTAACATTTTTTGTGAAATTTTCGTCAAGCTAAAATTAATTTATTAAGCCCTTGTCGGCAGATGAACTATTCTGTGTTGACGAGGGGGAGCGTAGTGCGTGTGTGTAGGTGTGTGAGTCGGTGTGACCTATACTGGTGGTGTTGTTGTCTACCACTAGTTACTGCGTCTGCAGGTGTTGTATGCCACTAGTTACTGCGTCTGCAGGTGTTGTATGCCACTAGTTACTGCGTCTGCAGGTGTTGTATGCCACTAGTTACTGTGTCTGCATGTGTTGTCTGCTACTAGTTACTGCGTCTGCAGGTGTTGTATGCAACTAGTTACTGCGTCTGCAGGTGTTGTATGCCACTAGTTACTGTGTCTGCATGTGTTTTATGCCACTAGTTACTGCGTCTGCAGGTGTTGTCTGCCACTAGTTACTGCGCCTGCAGGTGTTGTATGCCACTAGTTACTGTGTCTGCATGTGTTGTCTGCTAGTAGTTACTGCGTCTGCAGGTGTCTGCAACTAGTTACTGCGTCTGCAGGTGTTGTATGCCACTAGTTACTGTGTCTGCTACTAGTTACTGCGTCTGCAAATGTCGTCTGCCACTAGTTACTGCGTCTGCAGGGTGTCTGCCACTAGTTACTAGCTCAACTTAGCCGACACACCGAAATAATGCAGCATATCAAAATTTGTAAGGCGTAAGTGGCTTCAAAATTTGTTTCACACACTCTACGCGTACACATGTCCTACGTTTCATGGAGTGTGATAGAATCCATGGGAATTTGAGGGCTTGTGTTTCGTAGGTTTTTTCAAATTATCATTTATTGTGCGTAAATTATATATGAGCCAATGTTCTCGTACTCGAAAAAGAAAAATGATTTTCAAATGTGACAACTGAACTAATTTGGAAAAACACATTCATTGCGACAATTTTAAATTTTTCAAAGAAAAGGTAACTCTTGCAGATCTATCACTTCCTAAATCACGCCGCACCACCTGCACGTCACATGCGTTTTGTAAATCATTTCCCGTCGCATTACACTTGCTATTGAGCCATTGTGTAATGTGATGAACGTTATAAATAGTAATGGTATAATTAGCTCCTGCATTATATGAATGTGATCGCTGGTAACTATAATACCACTTCTCACGCTATCACCATGTCTTCATATCATTATCACTGGGACTGTTCATTCAGGCAACTTTAGCTCCCTAACCGTTTCGCCCTCCCGGGCTTCATAATTTCGTTAATACTCCGCAAACTTTTTGGCGACACATGATGAATCCAATGTTTCGCATGAAGTCCGTTTTCAAATAACGTATACAATTCATAAAACAGAGTCAACTTCCATCAATTCTAATAAATATTCTTTATTCGAACGTTGAGTTATTACCAATTGGTGAAAAATGAAATAAATCACATGATTTATTTGTTCATTCCATATAAAGGGCTTGTATCATGAAAATGAAATATCTCTTTTCTTGGATAACTCAATTATTTTGAACATTAAGTTCCATTCACAAAATGTGTCCCCACGGAGTGGAAGGAAGCTTCCCCGCTGCCTCATGTGACCTGCTGTGAGCACCATCGCTGTATTGAGTGTTTTGCTGCTGTTGCCTCTATCGTTACTTCGGTGTGTGACCTGACGCAGGGCTGTTGTTCCTAAAAATCTCTGGTAAACGAAACCATAAGAGGAGGAATTAATACACACTAAAGTAGTTTACACCAGAACTGGTACATCAGAGATAATAAATACACCAGAAATAGTAATACACCAGAACTGGTACATCAGAGATAATAAATACACCAGAAATAGTAATACACCAGAACTGGTACACCAGGAATAATAATAGTAATAATACACCAGAACTGGTCTTCCTCATGGGTGCCCCCCACTGTCCTCTGTTAGATCTCACACAGAAGAGTGCAATGTTCCGGTCTCCTTAAATGGTTTTAAAATCTTGGCCGGTTCGTCTAACAGAACAGATCTGCGCCTTCTCGAATCTTTGTATATTTACTAAATGAATCCTGCTCTCAATGACACCCAAAGTGCTTTCCCGCTTCATGTTGCCAATACTTAATTCAGCTGCTCAGCTTTTCCTTCACCTTGTATTATTCTTTTTACCGTTGTTTGTGTTTTTCCAAAGTTTAGATTTTTTGTAGGTATTACTTTAGTGTATGAATTCCTCCTCTTTTGGGTTCGTTTTACAGAGGTTTTTGCTGAAGATGGACAGTTAGTCCGAAACGTTCAGTTTTATTTGATCATTTTTAATAAAAATGACTTTACGTGGAGCGATTTTCGCCTTGCTTTTTATTAGTCATAATGTTTTAGTGATTTAGGACAACCAATTATTTAAACGATTTTTCATGACCTTTAACATTAAAATTAGATTCGGATTGAATCAATTAACTTGCAATCATTAGGAGTAGCAAACAAGTTTATATTCAATTTAGATTCACATGTTCATAAACCAGTCACCCAGAGCCTGCAAAAGAAAAATTCAACATATGATTAGAAATTCGTTTAAATCAAATTAGTGAAATCTATACAAATTTAACAAAATCACATATCTCCGATAAGTGATGAACTGACATTACATAAAAAACAGAATCTTTAGAGTATAATATTAAGTTTTACAACAATACAAACCATAAATTGGTATGGAACTCAACCAGTTCAGAGTCGAAGGGTTCAACTAAATTTTTAAGGATAAAACTCGTCTCATTGAATGTCTAGATGGACTCGCACTAATTACGTTGGCCCCGTCTCCAAGCTACGGCTGCCTACAAAAGCGGTGCCGCTATATTACGGCCGCACTTTGGCCTGATTCGGCGACCGTAATGTAGCGGCCGTTCCTGAGTGTAAAGTTGTGAGTTGTTTTAATGCATTGCGGTGGTCGTATATCGTACTGTCAGAGGGGACGATCTAAATAAGGCATTGTTAATGAGCGCAGCAGATGCTGAGTCATCGGAAGACGATGGTTCGGAGGAAAGTGAGATGTTTAAAAGCCGATGTACAGAGGGTGCATTTGCAAATAATGTTGTACCACATGTGATGCTTGGTGATGAAGCGTTTGCTCCGCACGAAAATATGATGAAACCTCACCCAAGACAGCAATCTACACGATCCATCGAAAGCATTACATATCTATCGACTATCTCGAGCTCGAAAGACAACTGAAAATACCTTTGGAATTTTGTGCGGTTGTTTCAGAATTTCCTCCCAACCTATTTCTGCTGCCCCAGACACTACAGACAAACTGATTATGTGTGCGTGTACATTGTATAACATTGTAAAGGAAGCACAAGTACTTGCTCCAGGTCAAAACACCTTGATGACGCACTTCCAGTACCAACTGAAAACTTTGTACTTTCAACAACAAACAAAGTTCTTTCCGGAGTGAATTGAGCTGGTATTCGAGAAATATTTCAGAATAACTTTACCGGGCCATGTAGCAGGCCTACTGAATTGCAACATAATTATGCAGCGCAACATTATTTTACACTAGTGTGTGCACGACCCACCAAAAATGAAGGGATTCAATACCTTGCATGAACAAAGTTTCCAGATGTGAATGTCAAACAAATATTTCTACCCTAACTGTTCCCGTGATGAATATTCTTGTAGTCGTGCGCTGGTGAAACTCGTATCACAGATACGGTCTTTATAATTATCGCTATGAGCGTGACAGAGCAATGGAAGAAGCGGACACCAAACAAATTAACCAAGGGTATTGTTAGGTAGTAGCAGGACCCGTGGAAATTACACGGACAATGTCTTCGTTAAGCTAGGTGGACCCGTATAAAAATTCCGTCGACATTACCCTACCTATGCCAACTTAACCTATCCTAACCTAACAAATCCTAACCTTTACTATCCAATCCTATCCTAACCGAACCTATCCTGATAAAATGACAAATATTTCAGTGCGTATAGAGGCCTTCTTTTACTGTTACATTGAGGAATTCGGTATGCACGATACCACTAACTCAGACAACCTATGTTTCTTAAGAAGCGGACACCAAACAAATATATAAATAAATATATAAATAAACACACAACGCGTATTATTGGGTTAGATGACGATATGAGAAGCACCACAGAGACACCTCACTACTGCACCACATCATGTGTGGAGGCAGGGCTGCCGGCAAATGATGGTTGTATTTGTTCGGAGTTCATCTCTGAGTTTGTTGGTATTGTTTTTATGGTACCTTTGAATCCAAATTCTATTGTAGGTGCACATTACTTAATAAAAGTACCTATGTATTACAAGTGGGTACGAATATTTGTAGTTTCTAAAAATATTGTGCATGACTTTATATCTTTGTATTATAAAATATAATGAAATATTTTATATTATTTGCCTACACTGTGCATGAACCTACCTGATTTTCATGAATAGTCCCGATATTATTTCAAATATTTTGTTTAAGTTGGAATTTTCTGTAGTCGTGACTCTTAACATTATACAGAGCTTCATTATTTCTAACAAAATCAATAGATATATCAGCTTGTTCGCAGTTCCACAGTTTGTTAAGATTACTTCAGCCAACCTTACAATCAGCGTCTCTGCAATAATCACGAACACCGCCACCGTAAAAACATCCACCAACTTTACGTCTGGACGCGACGGGGGGGGCAGGCGACTGTCAAGTTTCACATGTCTATCCACATGAGCCGTATTCGCCACAGGTAATTCACATTCAATACTGCATACAGTTAGTCGCCACACTTGGCTTTAAAAATATTAATTAACTGCCGAGAATAGTCGTAAACGTTACGAAGCGATTATATTGGACGTGTGTATTAAAGTTACAAGTAATTTCTATTAAACAGAACTCGGATATATTCCTGCGTGCAAAAAATTTAATAGCGTCGTTGTAATTACTGAAGAAACTATTGGAAATTTAATTCATGCCCATATTTTTTTCAAGTATTAAAGCCAGTTTCGGAGTACTTCGCCAATTTGAACTTTTCACGATAACGGTAACCCAAGTATCTTAAGAATAATGTCGAATTCAACCGTAAAGTCATCCATTTATTCAATAGAAAGAAGCTCTCACGTTGCCTCATGTACCCCGTCGTGGACAACATCTATGTGTTGTTGTTGTTGTTACTAGTGTTACTTTTTACAGTTTGTTGTGCTGCTATTCTTCCTACCGCCATTACGCGTCATCGCGGTAGACGACGACTTACACCTACTATGATCATTGTTTTATTCTTCTGGTGTACACAGCCCGTCAAAAGTGACGGGATCCTATATTTCCTTTGAACAAATCCTCCAGCTGTGGATGCCCAACAAATATATCCATCCCAACAGTACCCGCCATTAAAATATTCTTGTACTTGTGCATTGGTGAAACTCGTATCACAGATACGGTCATTGAGCGTCCTTGTGCGCGTCACAGACACACGCACCAACCAATTTGATGTGTTCACTCAGATCACCACTTTATCACGCTGTCAAGGAAGCCCAATGACTATTTTTGGTAGGAGTTCCACCAATGAACATGATTAGGAGCATTTTGATCGCAGGTACTGATGGGCTGAATATATATGCTTATGATCCAAATCTGAAGTATTTTTTTTAAGTAATTATCGATTACAGTCATTAATGACGGATGGCGTACACCACGGTAGAGGAAACAAGGTAGGTTCAAACCAGTCTTTTTTTCGTCAGCTGCGTGGGTTTACTGACGTCACGGCAACGACCCAATGGTAGCCCTTATCTTGCTTCTGGTAGCACTGCTATCACCAAGTCCGTCTCCACTATTGGCCTAACGACATCGCGGTTTGGTGACGTCATAAAGTTTGTTTGAAATGTAGCCGTTCTATTGGCTAGCCGAACAAGAGGAGGTGTATTTTCTCCCGTTGAAATGACCCTACCTTGTTTCCTCTACCGTGGCGTACACCAAAAAAACCCAACACCTCTACCTTCTCGCAGCGCCAGCAGCGTAACATCACCTCATCCCCCTCCTTCAAAAAAACAAGGATTCACAAGTTGTGATAACATGGCACAAAATAGGCACAAGAAACATGTAAATTTATTTCTTCATTTAAAAATTCAATTGGACACCTAGCGTTTTGTTATGTACGAAATGATAATGAATTCTTACCCACTGTCGGAATCAATTTTGACTTTCAATAATTACCGTTAGGAAAATAATGAATACAACGCGGAATAATTTTAATTTCAACATATACAATCGAATGTCATTTGTTATTGGTAACTGATTCATATTTTGGTGTAATTATTTAACCGCCGAACTCACACCACCACCGTACCTACACCACCACCGTACCTACACCACTACCGTACCTACACCACCACAGTACCTACACCACCACCGTACCTACACCACCACCGTACCTACACCACCACCGTACCTACACCACCACCGTACCTACACCACCACCGTACCTACACCACCACCGTACCTACACCACCACCGTACCTACACCACTACCGTACCTACACCACCACAGTACCTACACCACCACCGTACCTACACCACCACCGTACCTACACCACCACCGTACCTACACCACTACCGTACCTACACCACCACCGTACCTACACCACTACCGTACCTACACCACCACCGTACCTACACCAGTACCGTACCTACACCACCACAGTACCTACACCACCACAGTACCTACACCACCACCATACCTACATCACCACAGTACCTACACCACCACCGTACCTACACCACTACCGTACCTACACCACCACGGTACCTACACCAGTACCGTACCTACACCACCACCGTACCTACACCACCACCGTACCTACACCACCACCGTACCTACACCACCACCGTACCTACACCACCAAAGTACCTACACCATCACCGTACCTACACCACCACCGTACCTACACCACCACCGTACCTACACCACCACCGTACCTACACCACCACCGTACCTACACCATCACCGTACCTACACCACCACCGTACCTACACCACCACCGTACCTACACCAGCACCGTACCTACACCACCACCGAGGCAACCAACAGTGTAATCCATATATAAGAAATAAAAGAGAGATGCGTTGATATTACAAGAACCAAAATATAAGAAGCAACAACAATGCCCATAGCACCAACAATGAGAGTCAACGTGTTGTTGTTGTGAGCGACGGAAATTGTGGTCAACATGTAAATACCGGTCAAGTTCCTGACTTCATTCACAAATACACCAGTCACTCATCGAACATTCAAATTAGAAAAAAACCTGCACTTGAATGTAAATAATCAAAATTCAGAATCTTGAACTAAAATTAAATATATCATGACAAAAGGTATATTTTTTGAGAACATGAATACCGGCATTAACATATATTCGAACATTAATTTAGTTTCATTATTAGGAAGTAATTTAGCGAAGGTACTGACGATTTTATTTGTCTCACGCTTGTAACCATTACTAAAAAAACTCATTTATGAGCGTCTCGGACGCATGTGAATATTGGAGGTCTAATGATGATGTCGCTGTAAGTAACAGGAGATGTAAGTTGTCGTTGTTTGATACAGAATTAGCAGGTTACGGCAATATCAATTTAGATATAATTCATACAACAAACATCCCAACTTTCATAGCCGATGCTATAGGCACAACATTCGCTTGTTGTGCCCGCATCGAGCAAAAATCAACTGTGCTTTTATCATTAGGACAATAATGGAAACTGGTCTGAATAAAACCTATGGCAAAAATATCGTAGGTAACACTGATGGCAATGATGGGAGACGGAATAACGCTCTAAATGCTTATATCGAATTTATAAGTTAATAATAATATATTAGTAATGTAGGACATCCAATTATTGAAATGATTTTTCATGACCTGTAAATTAAAAATTACATAATGATTGAATCAATTCATTTGCAGTCATTAGTATGAGCAAACTAGTTATTTGTACATATATGACAAACATAAAAAATAATTTAGTCACCCTACTTTTCCGTAGTTCGACGGTTGAGGTCAAATTAAATACTCGTTTGAATTAAAAATATAAAATTGAATTCGAATTGAGATATTGACCTTTTTTGATTGGAATGAACTAACATTTCATGATAAAAAAAATCTTTTCAGTATAAAATTAAGTTTTACGAAAATACATATTGTAAGTTAGTATGGTTTCCAATCAGCCTACGTTTAACTAGTCGACTGCGACGTCAAAAGACCCTTATATCAATTTTTGAGAGTCTGCATGGATTCGCATTAATGAAACTGGATACCTATTTGGTACGACATTGCGGTGGAGAGTAGCAACCTTAAGGAGGTCACTTCAACATTTCAGTATTGTCATCTGATTCGTTTGACATTTGTCCAGTATATGTATTTGTTGAATGTAAACTTTTTTACTCGTGTGACTTTTTCATTTAGGCCTCACTTTTTTTGAAAAAGACGAAAAATTAGTTTTTGGTACATTTTTATGGATATTTCGAAAGAATATATGTCATTGAGTTTATATGCTAGAACAAAAACGAAGACAGTTTTAGAATCCTTGGAACATTTTAACAAAAGTACAGTGTTAAGTTTTTACAAATGAAAATTTCTTTTATATATTATATATGATCACTAACTAGCATATACAATAATTTTGGGTTTTGAGCTTGATGCACAAAAATTATATGTGAAATTGGGAAGAAAGACACAATACTTTTGTTACAAATGTTCAAGGGATTCTAAAACTGTCTGTTTTTTGCTAGCATGAAAACTCACCGACTTCTATTCTTTTGAATGTTGAAAATTAGAGGTTTTGGGTATAAGCAAAAAACGAAATCTTTTGTTGAAGTGTAATATAATGGACATTGTATATAATTGAATGCTGTTTTCATTTTTATTTAGATTACCTCCATGCATAACTTTATATTCACACTGTGAATTGTAATTAAATAAGATTACAAATTTTATTTTCTTTATAATAAATTATGATATTTTATATTTGTAGTCTAATTCTTATGAAATTTGACTAATATATGTAACTTTTGCAAAGAAACACAATTTCATCTATTCATTTTTTTCGACTTAGGCCTTGGCTTGTGAAAACATTAGACATATTGGTTTTTAGTTCCTTATTATTGATATTTCAAATGAATAAAACTAATTGAATTATTATGCTAGAACAAAACCAAAGACAGTTTTAGAATCCTTGTAGCATTGTAAACAAAGTAAGACTTTCAAATTTTCCATTTCCCGTTTTGTTTTCTTTTCATATGGGCTCAAATGGGGTCGAAAACTCAGGACTTTTGGTCCCCTTACCGCCCCCCCCCCCCTCCCTGGAGGGGGGGATCTAGTGTCCGTGGCGCCATAAAATTTTAGGACCGAATAGTCCACCACCCAAGGTTCCTTTTCCAACAACAAAACAACACAAGCTCACCGGACCGACAGGGGCATGGCAGGGGCCTGAGGTGATCCCCTTAACTTGCGTGAACACGAACTTATACCCCCTTAACTTATAGTACACTTGCGTGTACACGAACTTAAACCCTCTTAACTTATAGTACACTTGCGTGAACACGAACTTATACCTCCTTAAATTATTGTACACTTGCGTGAACACGAAGTTATACCCCCTTAACTTATAGTACACTTGCGTGAACACGAACTTATACCCCCCTTAACTTATAGTACACTTGCGTGAACACGAACTTATACCCCCCTTAACTTATAGTACACTTGCGTGAACACGAACTTATACCCCATTAACTTATAGTACACTTGCGTGAACACGACACCTGCCGTAGTGTGTCGCGTTAGCTGTGCAGTAGCAGAATTCCTGCGCTCGGCAGAGACGCACTTACATCAAATGTTAGGACAGAGGCTGTGTCGCAACCACAAATGGCTTCACAAATAGTAAATTAACTTTCTATTAAGCACAAACTTGCATTACGAACGAATTTTGCCAGCCCACGGGCTAACAATTATCTAAATAGAGACCATTGTCAGGATTGTGCCTGCGAAGTGTGCATGTGAGAATAGCTCAATACTGAGTATTGGATCCTATTCCCAGTGTTGGATACAATTACCGAGTATTGGTTCCCCCGTCATGTATTGGATAATATTCTCTTATTGGAAATTTAGTTCAGCCAATATTAGCTTTAGATTGATTGAGTATTGGGTGCTGGGTTTGATGCTAAAAATATTTTTAATAATTATAAATGAAATAACTACTATTAATAATTTTCACTAGTATATTATTAGTATAAATTACTCGTAAATATAAAATTATTTATCAGAATATATAATTAATTTTTCACAGGTTTTTACACCAGAATACTCATCTTGCGTCGGGACCAAACATTTGAGCAGCGTAACTTATCTGCATGGTTCAATCAAAAATCGAATACAAATACAATCACAAATCAAATGACAAATCTACCAATACTCTCAGCACCAATCTATCCCTCGGTCAGCATCCAATACTAAAATAATCTGCTGCCAATATTGTCTGAACTTATTTCCTGTATCAGATCGAAATCATTATCTTAAATGGAAAATGTCAGGATATTGTCCATAATTGACATGGGAGCCAATACCCAGTGATTGTCTGTCCAATACTGGACGCAGAAGCCAATACTCAGTGCTTGTCTGTCCAATGCTGAACGCAGGAGCCAGTACTCAGTGATTGTCTGTCCAATACTGAACGCAGGAGCCAATACTCAGTGATTGTCTGTCCGATACTGAACGCAGGAGCCAATACTCAGTGATTGTCTGTCCAATACTGAACGCAGGAGCCAATACTCAGTGCTTGTATATCCAATACTGAACTCAGGAGCCAATACTCAGTGCTTGTCTGTCCAATACTGAACGCAGGAGCCAATACTCAGTGATTGTCTGTCCAATACTGAACGCAGGAGCCAACACGCATTGATTGTCTGTCCAATACTGAACGCAGGAGCCAATACTCAGTGATTGTCTGTCCAATACTGGACGCAGGAGCCAATACTCAGTGATTGTCTGTCCAATACTGAACGCAGGAGCCAATACTCATTGATTGTCTGTCCAATACTGAACGCAGGAGCCAATACTCAGTGATTGTCTGTCCAATACTGAACGCAGGAGCCAACACTCATTGATTGTCTGTCCAATACTGAACGCAGGAGCCAATACTCAGTGATTGTCTTCCAATACTGGACGCAGGAGCCAATACTCAGTGATTGTCTGTCCAATACTGAACGCAGGAGCCAACACTCATTGATTGTCTGTCCAATACTGAACGCAGGAGCCAATACTCAGTGATTGTCTGTCCAATACTGGACGCAGGAGCCAATACTCAGTGATTGTCTGTCCAATACTGAACGCAGGAGCCAATACTCATTGATTGTCTGTCCAATACTGAACGCAGGAGCCAATACTCAGTGATTGTCTGTCCAATACTGAACGTAGGAGCCAACACTCATTGATTGTCTGTCCAATACTGAACGCAGGAGCCAATACTCAGTGATTGTCTTCCAATACTGGACGCAGGAGCCAATACTCAGTGATTGTCTGTCCAATACTGAACGCAGGAGCCAACACTCATTGATTGTCTGTCCAATACTGAACGCAGGAGCCAATACTCAGTGATTGTCTGTCCAATACTGGACGCAGGAGCCAATACTCAGTGATTGTCTGTCCAATACTGAACGCAGGAGCCAACACTCATTGATTGTCTGTCCAATACTGAACGCAGGAGCCAATACTCAGTGATTGTCTGTCCAATACTGGACGCAGGAGCCAATACTCAGTGATTGTCTGTCCAATACTGGACGCAGGAGCCAATACTCAGTGATTGTCTGTCCAATACTGAACGCAGGAGCCAACACTCATTGATTGTCTGTCCAATACTGAACGCAGGAGCCAATACTCAGTGATTGTCTGTCGAATACTGGACGCAGGAGCCAATACTCAGTGATTGTCTGTCCAATACTGAACGCAGGAGCCAATACTCATTGATTGTCTGTCCAATACTGAACGCAGGAGCCAATACTCAGTGATTGTCTGTCCAATACTGAACGCAGGAGACAATACTCAGTGATTGTCTGTCCAATACTGAACGCAGGAGCCAAAACCCAGTATTTGACTGTAGCCACTTCTACAATGTACATGTATTTTCTGCCCAATACTTCCCAACCTGTCATAGCCTTGCGGCTGCAAAATTGTCACTAGGATTCATAATGTTGCCAATGAATTGAAATGCGAACTAACGTAATTGTGGAGTCTTCAAAAATCTATTACAGAAACATAATTTATTTTTATTTTTTAATATTGCAATTAATAAACAATATATTGAAAACATATATGAAGACACATGAATTCGTATATTGTACACTCATTTATTCATGTTGCTTAAACAATTAATTCTTATTTACGAAACATGTTCATTAAACTCAAAAAAATATTTTTTGGGTGACAATGTTATTTTTAACATGATCAAAATACAAGTGTCTGCAGGTCGGAATATTACCATCGAAGAAGTATACAACGAGAAGGATGTGTCTCGATACATCACTTCCCATCTCTTCAGTTAGCCTCCAACATTAAATAGATCTATAATTAGACTATATCCTTTCTATGAGAGTAATTCATCTCACTGTAGTCTGCTGGTCGCTGTCTGCAAGGCTCGGTCTGCATCTCATACGAGTAGAATAAGACAAAATTGAGCCTAACAACTTAATGAAAAGTTCATCTTACATAATATATACATCTTATTGAACCTTACTGCTGCTTTACACAGGGTTCATGCGATATTGTACCTTACCGCTGCTTTACACAGGGTTCATGTGATATTGTACCTTACTGCTGCTTTACACAGGGTTCATGCGATATTGTACCTTACTGCTGCTTTACACAGGGTTCATGCGATATTGTACCTTACCGCTGCTTTACACAGGGTTCATGCGATATTGTACCTTACTGCAGCTTTACACAGGGTTCATGCGATATTGTACCTTACTGCTGCTTTACACAGGGTTCATGCGATATTGTACCTTACTGCTGCTTTACACAGGGTTCATGCAATATTGTACCTTACTGCTGCTTTACACAGGGTTCATGCGATATTGTACCTTACCGCTGCTTTACACGGGGTTCTTGCGATATTGTACTCTACCGCTGCTTTACACAGGGTTCATGCGATATTGTACCTTACCGCTGCTTTAGACAGGGTTCATGCGATATTGTACCTTACTGCTGCTTTACACAGGGTTCATGTGATATTGTACCTTACTGCTGCTTTACACAGGGTTCATGCGATATTGTACCTTACCTCTGCTTTACACAGGGTTCATGCGATATTACTTCCTTTGCCTTGATTACCAATAATACCATACTAATTATATGTACACCTGCAACAAAGTTACACACAACACTTACCACAAATCGCACTAACTCTAATCCATCCTCTTATCACGCGGCCTGGTACAAAGAGAATAAAATTAAACTATTTATACATGAAATGAGAAAATACGCGCAGCGTGAACATTCAAAGTTCAGCCAACAGTTGCTGTTGTTGTGATTGTTCGATGGTTAACTTAATTGCCTACATCGAAATTACCTTAACCTTATTCTTAATTACCTTAATTATCTTAACCTTACTTACCTACTTCAGGGGCATCGAAAACTATGAGAAATGATTGACTATATGAGAATGACTATTGTAATCTAAATGAGCATGTCTATTACAGTCTAAACGAGCGTGTCTATTGTAGTCTAAATGAGCACGTCTATTGTAGTCTAAATGAGCATGTCTATTGTAGTCTAAATGAACATGTCTATGGTAGTCTAAATGAGCATGTCTATTATAGTCTAAATGAGCATGTCTATTGTAGTCTATATGAGCATGTCTATTGTAGTCTAAATGAGCATGTCTATTGTAGTCTAAATGAGCATGTCTATTGTAGTCTAAATGAGCATGACTATTACAGTCTAAACGAGCGTGTCTATTGTAGTCTAAATGAGCATGTCTATTGTAGTCTAAATGAGCATGTCTATTGCAGTCTAAATGAGCATGTCTATTGTAGTCTAAATGAGCATGTCTATTGTAGTCTAAATGAGCATGTCTATTGTAGTCTAAATGAGCATGTCTATTGTAGTCTAAATGAGCATGTCTATTGTAGCCTAAATGAGCATGTCTATTGTAATCTAAACGAGCATGTCTATTGTAGTCTATATGAGCATGTCTATTGTATTCTAAAGGAGCATGTCTATTGTAGTCTAAATGAGCATGTCTATTGTAGTCTAAATGAGCATGTCTATTGTAGTCTAAATGAGCATGTCTATTGCAGTCTAAATGAGCATGTCTATTGTAGTCTAAATGAGCATGTATATTGTAGTCTAAATGAGCATGTCTATTGTAGTCTAAATGAGCATGTCTATTGTAGTCTAAATGAGCATGTCTATTGTAGCCTAAATGAGCATGTCTATTGTAATCTAAACGAGCATGTCTATTGTAGTCTAAATGAGCATGTCTATTGTATTCTAAAGGAGCATGTCTATTGTAGTCTAAATGAGCATGTCTATTGTAGTCTAAAGGAGCATGTCTATTGTAGTCTAAATGAGCATGTCTATTGTAGTCTAAATGAGCATGTCTATTGAAATGTTGATCAGCATGTCTACTGTAGCACAAATCAACACGTCTACAGGAGCACACACCAACACAATAACACACTTACACGCCCCTCAACGGATCAGCAAGTGCGTCTCGTACACAACACCACACTGGTCCATCTTGTTCAGCTGCCGTGTGCCCTACTGGGCTGTAAAAATGATGCAAATCGAAGACTGCAGGATGTGCAAGAAGTTTTCAACATTCCAAACATATATTGTCTTTTTCAAATATAGAATATAGGAATACAATGAAATTTTATGAATTGCGGTTTTCATGCATATGTTATTTAAAATTATTATAATTGTTTGATGTAATACATCACGTTGATGTTTTTGCTTTTTTGAAGCCATGTATGGTAAACTTACGTTTTTTTGCAACTTCATTTTTGAAATCGGTAACTAAAGTAATAAATAAACAAGTTTCTACAATAATCCCACATTTGCTGCTGAATGTTAGGCAGCGCAACATTCAAGACAAAGAGCAGTGTACATAGAATATATCAACATGGAATAGAAAAATTGGGGAATAGTTGTACAGAAGTTCTCCTCAGACCTGAAAGGTTGCGGTATTGTACATAGGCTTGCGATAGATTGGGAGTTTCATCAAAGGCGCACAATATCATTAGTGTTCCCTTGAGGGACTACAATGATGGTGTTGGGTATTGTGTACAAACTTGGTACAATGAGTGTATGAAAGCATGGGTTGGCTACATTTGAGGTGATAACGAACAGTTGTGGCACAAGTAGATCGTGACTGACCAGGCGTGCTCGAGTCCAGGGCCTCGTTGGATGGTCAAGTTGTTGGCACGAAAATGAGAACTGCACTCAAACAAATGGGATAGTCCCCGCTAGTTACAGCGTCTGCAGGTGTTGTGTTCTCGGCAATTGTTTTATGGTCGTAACTGACAACTATGGCCACCATCACCAGCCAACACGCCACACTACCTGCGGCCAAACGATGCAACTCTGCACACTCAGGCAGGAGCTGCACAGGAAAATAGCAGCGTGCCGGCAGCAACCGACCGCGGCTGTGTTCAGGATGTCTGGTTTGTCGTAACTCAACCGACCATTTCAGTACCTCCTCTACTTGTAATATACGTCACTGCTTTCGACTGCAAACAGCTCCAAGTATCTGAGCCAATGGAACCGATGCGAGTCAAAATTGACTCTCAAAAACAGATTAAAAACCGATGTTGAGTATGTGGGAAAATAGGTTCTCAATCTGAGGCTATTTCTTTCCACATCAAATTAACGCATGTTATTTTGTAAAATATGGCACTTTTCGTAAAACATTCTGTTTCTCATAAAATGTCAGTTTGTCACAAATCGGAGGTGATTAATTTTTTTGATCCTGATATATTTCCACCATTTAGAGTTGAACGAATATTTAAACAAACCTAATTTCCATCATTTAAATTTTGATCGGTGACAAATACATTTTTTCTTGTGAATCAAAATCGGATAAATGACTTGTGTGCTCCTACCAATAATTGCACATTAATTAATTCAATTATTTTCTAATTTTTGCGTTCAAGGTCATGAAAAATCATTTCAATAATTGATTGTATTAAATTACTAAAATATAATGACTATCTTAAGAAATTTAATACAACATTTAGAGAGTTATTCTGTCTCCCATCATTGCCGTCAGTGTTAATTACGTTATTTTTGCAATAGGTTTTATTCAGCCCAGTTTCTATTATTGTCTTAATGGTAAACATAAAAAGTCATAATTTAAGCAGACGGTGGGTTAAAACTTAGTTTTCATAAAATAATGTACTTAAAATGTCCTTACGTCCGTACAGAGTAAGTTAGAGGTTGGAGCTAAGGGGACCGGTAACGGCCTGGCTAAGTTTGGGTGGGCAGGTTAGGTTAGGAAGCGCAGCGTTCTGTGATGTCGGCAGCGAGCGAAATGGTTGGACGGCTCTTGATAAAGTGGTAAAGTTGCGACAGAAGCCTAAACTGGTGTTTGGATTATGATTGATATATCAATTATACTGTTTTAAAGTTAGAATACCCATGAGAGTAATTGTAAATCATACGTACAACGACGAAACAAGCGCGCACAATAGGAACAATAGCCCTGCGTCAGGTCACACACCGAAGTAACGATAGAGGCAACAGCAGCAAAACACTCAATACAGCGATGGTGCTCACTGTAGGTCACATGAGGCAGCGGGGAAGCTTCCTTCCACTCCGTGGACACATTTTGTGAATGTAACTCACTTTTCTAAATACTTCAGTTATCAAATCAAATGTTTTCTTGATTACTGCCTATAAAAAATACTTTATGAGTTATGAAAATATTATTTAAGTAATTTTATCCATTTGATGACGATAGGTTGAATTTTAAAGTTTGAATATTGGTGTTTCATTACGATTAGCGAAACTTAAATTTAGATTATGAATAATATACGTTATTTGAATCTGGATGTTGTGCGAACTCGGTGAGAAACCTTCAACAGAAATACTTTCTAAAATAGGATCCCGAAAGGGCTGAAAGGATATGATGATTTCAACTGGTAGATATGTATATCCGCACTGTACATGGTAGTCACAAATTGTGGTGATGATGGTACGAAAACATGATGGCATGAGAAATGGTATCATAGTTACAAGCGATCACATTCATATAATGCTGGAGCTAATTATACAATACTATTTATAACGTTTATCACATTACACAATGACAGCAATGGCACAATAGCGAGTGTAATTCGACGGGAAATGATTTACAAAACTCCCGTGACGTGCAGGTGGTGTGGCGCGATTTAGGAAGAGATAGAACTGGAAATGGATAGAACTTGAACTTCAAGTTCTATCACTAGAAGTGATAGAACTGCAATAGCTACCTTTACTTTAAAAATCTAAAATTGTCGCAATGAAGTTTTTTTTAATCATTTTCGCGTTCGAGTACATTGACTTACATTTGGTTTACCCTGAATAAATAATAATATGAACTTTTATAAGAAAAACTAGCCTACAAATTCCTTCTGAAGCAATTACACTTAGGAAGATAGGACATGTGTATGAGTACTGTAAAACAATTCTTTAAGGCCTTTATATGCCGCTATATTTCGTTGGGTCGGTACATGCTAAGTTGCGCAGGTAACTAGGGGCAGATAACACCTGCAGACGTAGTAACTAGTGGCAGACAACACCTGCAGACGTAGTAACTAGTGGCAGACAACACCTGCAGACGTAGTAACTAGTGACAGACACGACCTGCAGACGGAGTATCTAGTGACCGACAACACCTAAAGACACAGTACCTAGTGGCAGACATCACCTGCAGACGTAGTAACTAGTGGCAGACAACACCTGCAGACGCAGTAACTAGTGGCAGACAACACCTGCAGACGTAGTAACTAGTGACAGACAACACCTAAAGACACAGTAACTAATGGCAGACAATAACAACACCACCATTCAGGACGCACCCATCTAGAAAACTCCCCCTCCACTTTTATCATATTTCGTCTGTCTAAATGGATTTAACAGAAATATTATTTCTTACAGGAAAATTTAATCACACATTAATTATTACCAAGTCGTTATAGGTGTGTTCAGAATTTGAAATCAATCAATGCGTAAAAAATTGTAGGGTTTTTTAACCGGAACACAGGAAATAACGCACAGAAGAACTCGAACTTTTAATAATTCAAACTTTTACAACACGACAAAATTGTCAACGTTAAACTTCTCACTTGGGAGAATTCACAGAATTAAATGGTCTTCATAGTGGCAGGAGACCTAACGAGTTTTACGGCGTATCTTGTTACGTCATGAGGCTTAACAAGAACTGGAGGCCATTACAGTTCCGGCACCTCCCAGCCCAACACAGAACTGCAATTTGGTAAGGAGGCATGAATTAGTGATTTAAATGAGGTACCACCGCGTCAGATCATATAACACTTTGACTTCATTATTAAAAAGTTTCATTTGTATTCACATACGAACCTAAGCATACCCAGAATCGAAGAAATTAAATTTGGAGATGAAACACACGCTGGAGAAGAGAAGTTAGGCTCGGTAAACCAAAAAAAGTGGTCTCTTAAAGAAGCACCCCATCCAGATCACGCTCGCCAAAGGGTTCTGAGGGGGAACAAAAAGCCACAACAGAAAACTAGAACCTTTTCACGTTTCGCGTATATAGGAAATCTCATATGACCACCGGCTCACCTTGAAATAGTGCCTAAATCACTTATGATTTCAAGAGGGCACCGTAGAGCCACGGGTAGTATGATAGTGAAAATAGTTTAAGATCTCAAGGACCGAATAGTTTAAGAGTCACAAGGACCGAACAGTTTAAGAGGCACAAGGACCGAATAGTTTCAGAGTCACAAGGACCGAATAGTTTAAGAGTCACAAGGACCGAATAGTTTAGGAGGCACAAGGACCGAATAGTTTCAGAGTCACAAGGACCGAATAGTTTAAGAGTCACAAGGACCGAATAGTTTCAGAGTCACAAGGACCGAATAGTTTCAGAGTCACAAGGACCGAATAGTTTAAGAGTCACAAGGACCGAATAGTTTAAGAGTCACAAGGACCGAATAGTTTCAGAGTCACAAGGACCGAATAGTTTCAGAGTCACAAGGACCGAATAGTTTAAGAGTCACAAGGAACAAGTAGTTTCAGAGTCACAAGGACCGAATAGTTTAAGAGTCACTAGGACCGAATAGTTTAAGAGTCACAAGGACCGAATAGTTTCAGAGTCACAAGGACCAAGTAGTTTCAGAGTCACAAGGACCGAATAGTTTAAGAGTCACAAGGACCAAGTAGTTTAAGAGTCACAAGGACCAAGTAGTTTCAGAGTCACAAGGACCGAATAGTTTAAGAGTCACAAGGACCAAGTAGTTTCAGAGTCACAAGGACCAAGTAGTTTCAGAGTCACAAGGACCGAATAGTTTAAGAGTCACAAGGACCAAGTAGTTTCAGAGTCACAAGGACCAAATAGTTTCAGAGTCACAAGGACCGAATAGTTTAAGAGTCACAAGGACCAAGTAATTTCAGAGTCACAAGGACCAAGTAGTTTCAGAGTCACAAGGACCAAGTAGTTTCAGAGTCACAAGGACCGAATAGTTTAAGAGTCACAACGACCAAGTAGTTTCAGAGTCACAAGGACCAAGTAGTTTCAGAGTCACAAGTACCGAATAGTTTAAGAGTCACAAGGACCAAGTAGTTTCAGAGTCACAAGGACCGAATAGTTTAAGAGTCAAAAGGACCAAGTAGTTTCAGAGTCACAAGGACCAAGTAGTTTCAGAGTCACAAGGACCAAGTAGTTTCAGAGTCACAAGGACCAAGTAGTTTCAGAGTCACAAGGACCAAGTAGTTTCAGAGTCACAAGGACCGAATAGTTTAAGAGTCACAAGGATCAAGTAGTTTAAGAGTCACAAGGACCAAGTAGTTTTAGAGTCACAAGGACCGAATAGTTTAAGAGTCACAAGGACCAAGTAGTTTCAGAGTCACAAGGACCGAATAGTTTAAGAGTCACAAGGATCAAGTAGTTTCAGAGTCACAAGGACCAAGTAGTTTCAGAGTCACAAGGACCAAGTAGTTTAAGAGTCACAAGGACCGCGTAGTTTAAGAGCCACAAGGACCGAATAGTTTAAGAGTCACAAGGACCAAGTAGTTTCAGAGTCACAAGGACCAAGTAGTTTCAGAGTCACAAGGACCAAGTAGTTTAAGAGTCACAAGGACCGCGTAGTTTAAGAGCCACAAGGACCGAATAGTTTAAGAGTCACAAGGACCAAGTAGTTTCAGAGTCACAAGGACCAAGTAGTTTCAGAGTCACAAGGACCAAGTAGTTTAAGAGTCACAAGGACCAAGTAGTTTCAGAGTCACAAGGACCAAGTAGTTTCAGAGTCACAAGGACCGAATAGATTAAGAGTCACAAGGACCAAGTAGTTTCAGAGTCACAAGGACCAAGTAGTTTCAGAGTCACAAGGACCAAGTAGTTTAAGAGTCACAAGGACCGCGTAGTTTAAGAGCCACAAGGACCGAATAGTTTAAGAGTCACAAGGACCAAGTAGTTTCAGAGTCACAAGGACCAAGTAGTTTCAGAGTCACAAGGACCGCGTAGTTTAAGAGCCACAAGGACCAAGTAGTTTAAGAGTCACAAGGACCAAGTAGTTTAAGAGTCACAAGGACCAAGTAGTTTCAGAGTCACAAGGACCGCGTAGTTTAAGAGCCACAAGGACCGCGAAGTTTAAGAGTCACAAGGACCAAGTAGTTTAAGAGTCACAAGGACCAAGTAGTTTCAGAGTCACAAGGACCGAATAGTTTAAGAGTCACAAGGACCAAGTAGTGTCAGAGTCACAAGGACCAAGTAGTTTAAGAGTCACAAGGACTAAGTAGTTTCAGAGTCACTAGGACCAAGTAGTTTCAGAGTCACAAGGACCAAGTAGTTTAAGAGACACAAGGACCGAATAGTTTAAGAGTCACAAGGACCAAGTAGTTTCAGAGTCACAAGGACCGAATAGTTTAAGAGTCACAAGGACCAAGTAGTTTTAGAGTCACAAGGACCGAATAGTTTAAGAGTCACAAGGATCAAGTAGTTTAAGAGTCACAAGGACCAAGTAGTTTTAGAGTCACAAGGACCGAATAGTTTAAGAGTCACAAGGACCAAGTAGTTTCAGAGTCACAAGGACCGAATAGTTTAAGAGTCACAAGGATCAAGTAGTTTCAGAGTCACAAGGACCAAGTAGTTTCAGAGTCACAAGGACCAAGTAGTTTAAGAGTCACAAGGACCGCGTAGTTTAAGAGCCACAAGGACCGAATAGTTTAAGAGTCACAAGGACCAAGTAGTTTCAGAGTCACAAGGACCAAGTAGTTTCAGAGTCACAAGGACCAAGTAGTTTAAGAGTCACAAGGACCAAGTAGTTTCAGAGTCACAAGGACCAAGTAGTTTCAGAGTCACAAGGACCGAATAGATTAAGAGTCACAAGGACCAAGTAGTTTCAGAGTCACAAGGACCAAGTAGTTTCAGAGTCACAAGGACCAAGTAGTTTAAGAGTCACAAGGACCGCGTAGTTTAAGAGCCACAAGGACCGAATAGTTTAAGAGTCACAAGGACCAAGTAGTTTCAGAGTCACAAGGACCAAGTAGTTTCAGAGTCACAAGGACCGCGTAGTTTAAGAGCCACAAGGACCAAGTAGTTTAAGAGTCACAAGGACCAAGTAGTTTAAGAGTCACAAGGACCAAGTAGTTTCAGAGTCACAAGGACCGCGTAGTTTAAGAGCCACAAGGACCGCGAAGTTTAAGAGTCACAAGGACCAAGTAGTTTAAGAGTCACAAGGACCAAGTAGTTTCAGAGTCACAAGGACCGAATAGTTTAAGAGTCACAAGGACCAAGTAGTGTCAGAGTCACAAGGACCAAGTAGTTTAAGAGTCACAAGGACTAAGTAGTTTCAGAGTCACTAGGACCAAGTAGTTTCAGAGTCACAAGGACCAAGTAGTTTAAGAGACACAAGGACCGAATAGTTTAAGAGTCACAAGGACCAAGTAGTTTCAGAGTCACAAGGACCGAATAGTTTAAGAGTCACAAGGACCAAGTAGTTTTAGAGTCACAAGGACCAAGTAGTTTAAGAGTCACAAGGACCAAGTAGTTTCAGAGTCACAAGGACCAAGTAGTTTCAGAGTCACAAGGACCGAATAGATTAAGAGTCACAAGGACCAAGTAGTTTCAGAGTCACAAGGACCAAGTAGTTTAAGAGTCACAAGGACCAAGTAGTTTCAGAGTCACAAGGACCGAATAGTTTAAGAGTCACAAGGACCGAATAGTTTAAGAGTCACAAGGACCGAATAGTTTAAGAGTCACAAGGACCTTAAGTAGTTTAAGAGTCACAAGGACCAAGTAGTTTCAGAGTCACAAGGACCGAATAGTTTAAGAGTCACAAGGATCAAGTAGTTTCAGAGTCACAAGGACCAAGTAGTTTCAGAGTCACAAGGACCGAATAGATTAAGAGTCACAAGGACCAAGTAGTTTCAGAGTCACAAGGACCAAGTAGTTTCAGAGTTACAAGGACCAAGTAGTTTAAGAGTCACAAGGACCAAGTAGTTTCAGAGTCACAAGGACCGAATAGTTTAAGAGTCACAAGGACCGAATAGTTTAAGAGTCACAAGGACCGAATAGTTTAAGAGTCACTAGGACCAAGTAGTTTAAGAGTCACAAGGACCAAGTAGTTTCAGAGTCACAAGGACCGAATAGTTTAAGAGTCACAAGGACCGAATAGTTTAAGAGTCACAAGGACCAAGTAGTTTCAGAGTCACAAGGACCGAATAGATTAAGAGTCACAAGGACCAAGTAGTTTCAGAGTCACAAGGACCAAGTAGTTTCAGAGTCACAAGGACCGAATAGATTAAGAGTCACAAGGACCAAGTAGTTTCAGAGTCACAAGGACCAAGTAGTTTCAGAGTCACAAGGACCAAGTAGTTTAAGAGTCACAAGGACCAAGTAGTTTCAGAGTCACAAGGACCGAATAGATTAAGAGTCACAAGGACCGCGTAGTTTAAGAGTCACAAGGACCGAATAGTTTAAGAGTCACAAGGACCAAGTAGTTTAAGAGTCACAAGGACCAAGTAGTTTAAGAGTCACAAGGACCGAATAGATTAAGAGTCACAAGGACCGCGTAGTTTAAGAGTCACAAGGACCGAATAGTTTAAGAGTCACAAGGACCAAGTAGTTTAAGAGTCACAAGGACCAAGTAGTTTCAGAGGCACAAGGACCGAATAGATTAAGAGTCACAAGGACCGCGTAGTTTAAGAGTCATAAGGACCGCGTAGTTTAAGATGGGCAGAAAAGAGTTTGCGAACATGCAAGATAAATAACTGAACAAAAAGAACAGAAAACGCGATTGCAATCACAAATTAAAGTAGTAAAGAAAAGGCGATCACATACTCCCTGACAGGTGCTACGCACAAGAGGCCAAGACCCTCCTCACAGCGCGGTTCAATTCAATCTCATTTGTCACAGACAAGGAACCTGTCGAGCTTAGTGTTGCTACAAGCCGCAACTTTAGCGAAATTTCTCTCCAAGAAAATTAGTGACTTTTCCATAAAAAAAAAACATTTTAAATTCAAATTCTTACAAAATTTTCAAACATAAATTTAGTCGCAGACTTTATAATTTTTATTTGAATTGTCATAAGAAACCGTTCGAAAAATTACGTATTCTAAAATTTCTCGAATTTCATGCCTAACTAAAGAAATTTGCCATAGGCCTCCATGTGTAGAGATATTCCGCCTCCCACCACCGCCAGAAGCGCACCGTTCTGTGAGGTCGGCCGAGCGAAGTCGGTGGGAGGCGCTTGTAAATGTAGGGAAGTTGTGATGGAAGCCTTGACTCGTGTTTGTATTATGTTTATTGTATCTATTTTGTTATTTTGTGTATTGTAGGAAAGATGAGTGAAAAGAAATATTGTTACCCACAACGTTGACAACGAGCAATGACAATAGGGACAATAGCAATGCATTAGATCATACACAGAAGTAACACTAGTAACAACAACAACACATCGATGTTGCCCACAGCGGGGTACATAAGGCAACGTCAGAGCTTCCTGCCATTCAGTAACAACATGTATGTGGCATTACGATGAACACACAAACTCAAAAATGTTTTGGTTACCGTATTACCTCTCAGGTCATTAATTTAATTGATTATGCTGAAAATACTAGCAAAAATGACGACAAAAACTTCTGAATTGAATATTGATATCTTATATTATACTTCAAATAAATTTGATTATTTATTGAATACATACGTAATAAATGATACATTTACCGCATGATTTGGATACTATTTTGAAAATTGGATAAGATTTTCACCCGAACTCTATTCTCATCTGGGTTCAATAATTCGACCTCTACTAGTTATAATACAATTTGGAAGGGCATTCATGCCCAGAACGGGTGAAGGCAGGAGCCGAGTCTCGTGCGTTGTCTAGAGCACGGCCCTGTCACCATGTGTAGACATGTACGACTGCACATGGGGTGAGGTGTGTGGCGCGAGCTGGGTGTTGGTGTGTTGTGTTGTTGTGTATTGTGGTGCATGTAGTTATTGAGACTAACAATGAATAAAAGAGCAAAGAAAATCGCTTTAATAGAAATCAGATATCTTTAAAAAAACAACAATTCAATATAAAGGAACGTTTCGACCAATTTTTGGTCATTTTCAACCATCTGAAAAAATACAAAAACATCGCGTTATAACGAGTTCAATATACATACATCAGTGACATTATGACATTAAAATATGACATTGAACTAAACAGTTACTCTCTTCCCCTCACCAATCTGCTGTTCGCTCTCATGCAGAGAGTTGTGACCTTCAAATTCGGTTAGACGATTTTAAAATAGTTTCTTCTACATCCGGTACAATTAACCTTCGCATTTTAGAATCGCTGTTCATTTTAAAAGATAAACCTATACCTTGAACAACACGCAATCGGCTTTCCCTCTGCAATTAGTGTAGTCTGTCTCTTTTTTCCTTTATTCTTTTTCAATGTCATATTTTAATGTCATAATGTCACTGATGTATGTATATTGAACTCGTTATAACGCGATGTTTTTGTATTTTTTCAGATGGTTGAAAATGACCAAAAATTGGTCGAAACGTTCCTTTATATTGAATTGTTGTTTTTTTAAAGAAATATGATTTCTATTAAAGCGATTTTCTTTGCTCTTTTATTCATTGTTAGACTTTGCAACAAGCAAAACCTTTACTTATATCCATATCTTCAACGTTATTGAGACTACAGTGGACATGTTGTTTTTGAGACTACAGTGGACATGTAGTTATTGAGACTACAGTGGACATGTTGTTTTTGAGACTACAGTGGACATGTAGTTATTGAGACTACAGTGGACATGTTGTTATTGAGACTACAGTGGACATGTTGTTTTTGAGACTACAGTGGACATGTAGTTATTGAGACTACAGTGGACATGTTGTTTTTGAGACTACAGTAGACATGTTATCGAGACTACAGTGAACATGTTATTGAGACTACATTGGATATGTTGTTTTTGAGACTACAGTGGACATGTTTTTATTGACACTACAGTGGACATGTTATTGAGACTACAGTGGACATGTTGTTATTGAGACTACAATAGACATGCTCATTTAGACTACAATAGACAATGCTCATTTAGACTACAATAGACATGCTCATTTAGACTACAATGGACATGCTCATTTAGACTACAATAGACAATGCGCATTTAGACTACAATAGACATGCTCATTTAGACTACAATAGACTTGCTAATTTAGACTAAAATATACATTCTCATTTAGACTACAATAGACAATGCTCATTTAGACTACAATAGACATGCTCATTTAGACTACAATAGACATGCTCATTTAGACTACAACAGACATGCTCATTTAAACTACAATAGACATGCTCATTTAGACTACAATAGACAATGCTCATTTGGACTACAATAGACATGCTCACTTAGACTACAATTGACATGCTCATTTAGACTACAATAGACATGCTCACTTAGACTACAATAGACAATGCTCATTTAGACTACAATAGACATGCTCACTTAGACTACAATAGACATGCTCATTTAGACTACAATTGACATGCTCATTTAGACTACAATAGACATGCTCACTTAGACTACAATAGACAATGCTCATTTAGACTACAATAGACATGCTCAATTAGACTACAATAGACATGCTCATTTAGACTACAATAGACATGCTCATTTAGACTACAATAGACAATGCTCATTTAGACTACAATAGACATGCTCATTTAGACTACAATAGACAAGCTCACTTAGACTACAATAGACATGCTCATTTAGACTACAATAGACATTCTCATTTAGACTACAATAGACAATGCTCATTTAGACTACAATAGACAAGCTCACTTAGTCTACAATAGACATGCTCATTTAGACTACAATAGACTTGCTCATTTAGACTACAATAGACATGCTCATTTAGACTACAATAGACATGCTCATTTAGACTACAATAGACTTGCTCACTTAGACTACAATAGACATGCTCATTTAGACTACAATAGACAATGCTCATTTAGACTACAATAGACATGCTCACTTAGACTACAATAGACAATGCTCATTTAGACTACAATAGACATGCTCACTTAGACTACAATAGACAATGCTCATTTAGACTACAATAGACATGCTCATTTAGACTACGAGAGTCATACTAATTTAGACTAATCATATTTAATATTTTCGATGGCCCTGAAATAAGTAATTAGGTTAAAGTTAAGATAATTTTGCTGTATTCAATTAAGTTAACAATCGAACAAACACAACAGCAACTATTGTCTGAACATTGCGCGTTCACGCAGCGCGTATTTTCCTATTTCACGTATAAATTGTTTAATTTTATTCTCTGTGTACCAGGCCGCGTGATGGATTAGAGTTAGTGCAATTTGTGTTAAGTGATGTGTTTAACTTTGTTGAAGGTGCATCATATAATTAGTATGGTATTATTGGTAATTAAGGCAGAGGAAGTAATATCGCATGAACCCTGTGTAAAGCAGCAGTAAGGTACAATATCGCATGAACCCTGTGTAAAGCAGCGGTAAGGTACAATATCGCATGAACCCTGTGTAAAGCAGCAGTAAGGTACAATATCGCATGAACCCTGTGTAAAGCAGCAGTAAGGTACAATATCGCATGAACCCTGTGTAAAGCAGCAGTAAGGTACAATATCGCATGAACCCTGTGTAAAGCAGCAGTATGGTACAATATCGCATGAACCCTGTGTAAAGCAGCAGTAAGGTACAATATCGCATGAACCCTGTGTAAGGCAGCAGTATGGTACAATATCGCATGAACCCTGTGTAAAGCAGCGGTAAGGTACAATATCGCATGAACCCTGTGTAAAGCAGCAGTATGGTACAATATCGCATGAACCCTGTGTAAAGCAGCAGTAAGGTACAATATCGCATGAACCCTGTGTAAAGCAGCAGTAAGGTACAATATCGCATGAACCCTGTGTAAGGCAGCAGTAGGGTACAATATCGCATGAACCCTGTGTAAAGCAGCAGTATGGTACAATATCGCATGAACCCTGTGTAAAGCAGCAGTAAGGTACAATATCGCATGAACCCTGTGTAAAGCAGCAGTAAGGTACAATATCGCATGAACCCTGTGTAAAGCAGCAGTAGGGTACAATATTGCATGAACCCTGTGTAAAGCAGCAGTAAGGTACAATATCACATGAACCCTGTGTAAAGCAGCAGTAAGGTACAATATCGCATGAACCCTGTGTAAGGCAGCAGTAAGGTACAATATCACATGAACCCTGTGTAAAGCAGCAGTAAAGTACAATATCGCATGAACCCTGTGTAAAGCAGCAGTAAGGTACAATATCGCATGAACCCTGTGTAAAGCAGCGGTAAGGTACAATATCGCATGAACCCTGTGTAAAGCAGCAGTAATGTACAATATCGCATGAACCCTGTGTAAAGCAGCAGTAAGGTACAATATCGCATGAACCCTGTGTAAAGCAGCAGTAAGGTACAATATCGCATGAACCCTGTGTAAAGCAGCAGTAAGGTACAATATCGCATGAACCCTGTGTAAAGCAGCAGTAAGGTACAATATCGCATGAACCCAGTGTAAAGCAGCGGTAAGGTACAATATCGCATGAACCCTGTGTAAAGCAGCAGTAAGGTACAATATCGCATGAACCCTGTGTAAAGCAGCAGTAAGGTACAATATCACATGAACCCTGTGTAAAGCAGCAGTAAGGTACAATATCGCATGAACCCTGTGTAAAGCAGCAGTAAGGTACAATATCGCATGAACCTTGCGTAAAGCAGCAGTAAGGTACAATATCGCATGAACCCTGTGTAAAGCAGCAGTAAGGTACGATATCGCATGAACCCTGTGTAAAGCAGCAGTAAGGTAAAATATCGCATGAACCCTGTGTAAAGCAGCAGTAAGGTACAATATCGCATGAACCCTGTGTAAAGCAGCAGTAAGGTACAATATCACATGAACCCTGTGTAAAGCAGCAGTAAGGTACAATATCGCATGAACCCTGTGTAAAGCAGCAGTAAGGTACAATATCGCATGAACCCTGTGTAAAGCAGCGGTAAGGTACAATATCGCATGAACCCTGTGTAAAGCAGCAGTAAGGTACAATATCGCATGAACCCTGTGTAAAGCAGCAGTAAGGTACAATATCGCATGAACCCTGTGTAAAGCAGCAGTAAGGTACAATATCGCATGAACCCTGTGTAAAGCAGCAGTATGGTACAATATCGCATGAACCCTGTGTAAAGCAGCAGTAAGGTACAATATCGCATGAACCCTGTGTAAGGCAGCAGTATGGTACAATATCGCATGAACCCTGTGTAAAGCAGCGGTAAGGTACAATATCGCATGAACCCTGTGTAAAGCAGCAGTATGGTACAATATCGCATGAACCCTGTGTAAAGCAGCAGTAAGGTACAATATCGCATGAACCCTGTGTAAAGCAGCAGTAAGGTACAATATCGCATGAACCCTGTGTAAGGCAGCAGTAGGGTACAATATCGCATGAACCCTGTGTAAAGCAGCAGTATGGTACAATATCGCATGAACCCTGTGTAAAGCAGCAGTAAGGTACAATATCGCATGAACCCTGTGTAAAGCAGCAGTAAGGTACAATATCGCATGAACCCTGTGTAAAGCAGCAGTAGGGTACAATATTGCATGAACCCTGTGTAAAGCAGCAGTAAGGTACAATATCACATGAACCCTGTGTAAAGCAGCAGTAAGGTACAATATCGCATGAACCCTGTGTAAGGCAGCAGTAAGGTACAATATCACATGAACCCTGTGTAAAGCAGCAGTAAAGTACAATATCGCATGAACCCTGTGTAAAGCAGCAGTAAGGTACAATATCGCATGAACCCTGTGTAAAGCAGCGGTAAGGTACAATATCGCATGAACCCTGTGTAAAGCAGCAGTAATGTACAATATCGCATGAACCCTGTGTAAAGCAGCAGTAAGGTACAATATCGCATGAACCCTGTGTAAAGCAGCAGTAAGGTACAATATCGCATGAACCCTGTGTAAAGCAGCAGTAAGGTACAATATCGCATGAACCCTGTGTAAAGCAGCAGTAAGGTACAATATCGCATGAACCCAGTGTAAAGCAGCGGTAAGGTACAATATCGCATGAACCCTGTGTAAAGCAGCAGTAAGGTACAATATCGCATGAACCCTGTGTAAAGCAGCAGTAAGGTACAATATCACATGAACCCTGTGTAAAGCAGCAGTAAGGTACAATATCGCATGAACCCTGTGTAAAGCAGCAGTAAGGTACAATATCGCATGAACCCTGTGTAAAGCAGCAGTAAGGTATAATATCGCATGAACCCTGTGTAAAGCAGCGGTAAGGTACAATATCGCATGAACCCTGTGTAAAGCAGCGGTAAGGTACAATATCACATGAACCCTGTGTAAAGCAGCGGTAAGGTACAATATCGCATGAACCCTGTGTAAAGCAGCAGTAAGGTACAATATCGCATGAACCCTGTGTAAAGCAGCAGTAAGGTACAATATCGCATGAACCCTGTGTAAAGCAGCAGCAAGGTATAATATCGCATGAACCCTGTGTAAAGCAGCGGTAAGGTACAATATCGCATGAACCCTGTGTAAAGCAGCGGTAAGGTACAATATCACATGAACCCTGTGTAAAGCAGCGGTAAGGTACAATATCGCATGAACCTTGTGTAAAGCAGCAGTAAGGTACAATATCGCATGAACCCTGTGTAAAGCAGCAGTAAGGTACGATTTCGCATGAACCCTGTGTAAAGCAGCAGTAAGGTAAAATATCGCATGAACCCTGTGTAAAGCAGCAGTAAGGTACAATATCGCATGAACCCTGTGTAAAGCAGCAGTAAGGTACAATATCACATGAACCCTGTGTAAAGCAGCAGTAAGGTACAATATCGCATGAACCCTGTGTAAAGCAGCAGTAAGGTACAATATCGCATGAACCCTGTGTAAAGCAGCGGTAAGGTACAATATCGCATGAACCCTGTGTAAAGCAGCAGTAAGGTACAATATCACATGAACCCTGTGTAAAGCAGCAGTAAGGTACAATATCACATGAACCCTGTGTAAAGCAGCAGTAAGGTACAATATCACATGAACCCTATGTAAAGCAGCGGTAAGGTACAATATCGCATGAACCCTGTGTAAAGCAGCAGTAAGGTACAATATCGCATGAACCCTGTGTAAAGCAGCAGTAAGGTACAATATCGCATGAACCCTGTGTAAAGCAGCAGTAAGGTACAATATCGCATGAACCCTGTGTAAAGCAGCAGTAAGGTACAATATCACATGAACCCTATGTAAAGCAGCGGTAAGGTACAATATCACATGAACCCTGTGTAAAGCAGCAGTGAGGTACAATATCGCATGAACCCTGTGTAAAGCAGCAGTAAGGTACAATATCGCATGAACCCTGTGTAAAGCAGCAGTAAGGTACAATATCACATGAACCCTGTGTAAAGCAGCAGTAAGGTACAATATCGCATGAACCCTGTGTAAAGCAGCAGTAAGGTACAATATCGCATGAACCCTGTGTAAAGCAGCGGTAAGGTACAATATCGCATGAACCCTGTGTAAAGCAGCAGTAAGGTACAATATCACATGAACCCTGTGTAAAGCAGCAGTAAGGTACAATATCACATGAACCCTGTGTAAAGCAGCAGTAAGGTACAATATCGCATGAACCCTGTGTAAAGCAGCAGTAAGGTACAATATCGCATGAACCCTGTGTAAAGCAGCAGTAAGGTACAATATCGCATGAACCCTGTGTAAAGCAGCAGTAAGGTATAATATCGCATGAACCCTGTGTAAAGCAGCGGTAAGGTACAATATCGCATGAACCCTGTGTAAAGCAGCGGTAAGGTACAATATCACATGAACCCTGTGTAAAGCAGCGGTAAGGTACAATATCGCATGAACCCTGTGTAAAGCAGCAGTAAGGTACAATATCGCATGAACCCTGTGTAAAGCAGCAGTAAGGTACAATATCGCATGAACCCTGTGTAAAGCAGCAGCAAGGTATAATATCGCATGAACCCTGTGTAAAGCAGCGGTAAGGTACAATATCGCATGAACCCTGTATAAAGCAGCGGTAAGGTACAATATCACATGAACCCTGTGTAAAGCAGCGGTAAGGTACAATATCGCATGAACCTTGTGTAAAGCAGCAGTAAGGTACAATATCGCATGAACCCTGTGTAAAGCAGCAGTAAGGTACGATATCGCATGAACCCTGTGTAAAGCAGCAGTAAGGTAAAATATCGCATGAACCCTGTGTAAAGCAGCAGTAAGGTACAATATCGCATGAACCCTGTGTAAAGCAGCAGTAAGGTACAATATCACATGAACCCTGTGTAAAGCAGCAGTAAGGTACAATATCGCATGAACCCTGTGTAAAGCAGCAGTAAGGTACAATATCGCATGAACCCTGTGTAAAGCAGCAGTAAGGTACAATATCACATGAACCCTGTGTAAAGCAGCAGTAAGGTACAATATCGCATGAACCCTGTGTAAAGCAGCAGTAAGGTACAATATCGCATGAACCCTGTGTAAAGCAGCAGTAAGGTACAATATCACATGAACCCTGTGTAAAGCAGCAGTAAGGTACAATATCGCATGAACCCTGTGTAAAGCAGCAGTAAGGTACAATATCGCATGAACCCTGTGTAAAGCAGCGGTAAGGTACAATATCGCATGAACCCTGTGTAAAGCAGCAGTAAGGTACAATATCACATGAACCCTGTGTAAAGCAGCAGTAAGGTACAATATCACATGAACCCTGTGTAAAGCAGCAGTAAGGTACAATATCACATGAACCCTATGTAAAGCAGCGGTAAGGTACAATATCGCATGAACCCTGTGTAAAGCAGCAGTAAGGTACAATATCGCATGAACCCTGTGTAAAGCAGCAGTAAGGTACAATATCGCATGAACCCTGTGTAAAGCAGCAGTAAGGTACAATATCGCATGAACCCTGTGTAAAGCAGCAGTAAGGTACAATATCACATGAACCCTATGTAAAGCAGCGGTAAGGTACAATATCACATGAACCCTGTGTAAAGCAGCAGTGAGGTACAATATCGCATGAACCCTGTGTAAAGCAGCAGTAAGGTACAATATCGCATGAACCCTGTGTAAAGCAGCAGTAAGGTACAATATCACATGAACCCTGTGTAAAGCAGCAGTAAGGTACAATATCGCATGAACCCTGTGTAAAGCAGCAGTAAGGTACAATATCGCATGAACCCTGTGTAAAGCAGCGGTAAGGTACAATATCGCATGAACCCTGTGTAAAGCAGCAGTAAGGTACAATATCACATGAACCCTGTGTAAAGCAGCAGTAAGGTACAATATCACATGAACCCTGTGTAAAGCAGCAGTAAGGTACAATATCGCATGAACCCTGTGTAAAGCAGCAGTAAGGTACAATATCGCATGAACCCTGTGTAAAGCAGCAGTAAGGTACAATATCGCATGAACCCTGTGTAAAGCAGCAGTAAGGTACAATATCACATGAACCCTATGTAAAGCAGCGGTAAGGTACAATATCACATGAACCCTGTGTAAAGCAGCAGTAAGGTACAATATCGCATGAACCCTGTGTAAAGCAGCAGTAAGGTACAATATCACATGAACCCTGTGTAAAGCAGCAGTAAGGTACAATATCGCATGAACCCTGTGTAAAGCAGCAGTAAGGTACAATATCGCATGAACCCTGTGTAAAGCAGCAGTAAGGTACAATATCGCATGAACCCTGTGTAAAGCAGCAGTAAGGTACAATATCGCATGAACCCTGTGTAAAGCAGCAGTAAGGTACAATATCGCATGAACCCTGTGTAAAGCAGCAGTAAGGTACAATATCACATGAACCCTGTGTAAAGCAGCAGTAAGGTACAATATCGCATGAACCCTGTGTAAAGCAGCAGTAAGGTACAATATCGCATGAACCCTGTGTAAAGCAGCGGTAAGGTACAATATCGCATGAACCCTGTGTAAAGCAGCAGTAAGGTACAATATCACATGAACCCTGTGTAAAGCAGCAGTAAGGTACAATATCACATGAACCCTGTGTAAAGCAGCAGTAAGGTACAATATCGCATGAACCCTGTGTAAAGCAGCAGTAAGGTACAATATCGCATGAACCCTGTGTAAAGCAGCAGTAAGGTACAATATCGCATGAACCCTGTGTAAAGCAGCAGTAAGGTACAATATCACATGAACCCTATGTAAAGCAGCGGTAAGGTACAATATCACATGAACCCTGTGTAAAGCAGCAGTAAGGTACAATATCGCATGAACCCTGTGTAAAGCAGCAGTAAGGTACAATATCGCATGAACCCTGTGTAAAGCAGCGGTAAGGTACAATATCGCATGAACCCTGTGTAAAGCAGCAGTAAGGTACAATATCGCATGAACCCTGTGTAAAGCAGCAGTAAGGTACAATATCACATGAACCCTGTGTAAAGCAGCAGTAAGGTACAATATCGCATGAACCCTGTGTAAAGCAGCAGTAAGGTACAATATCGCATGAACCCTGTGTAAAGCAGCAGTAAGGTACAATATCGCATGAACCCTGTGTAAAGCAGCAGTAAGGTACAATATCACATGAACCCTATGTAAAGCAGCGGTAAGGTACAATATCACATGAACCCTGTGTAATGCAGCAGTAAGGTACAATATCGCATGAACCCTGTGTAAAGCAGCAGTAAGGTACAATATCGCATGAACCCTGTGTAAAGCAGCAGTAAGGTACAATATCACATGAACCCTGTGTAAAGCAGCAGTAAGGTACAATATCGCATGAACCCTGTGTAAAGCAGCAGTAAGGTACAATATCGCATGAACCCTGTGTAAAGCAGCGGTAAGGTACAATATCGCATGAACCCTGTGTAAAGCAGCAGTAAGGTACAATATCACATGAACCCTGTGTAAAGCAGCAGTAAGGTACAATATCACATGAACCCTGTGTAAAGCAGCAGTAAGGTACAATATCGCATGAACCCTGTGTAAAGCAGCAGTAAGGTACAATATCGCATGAACCCTGTGTAAAGCAGCAGTAAGGTACAATATCGCATGAACCCTGTGTAAAGCAGCAGTAAGGTACAATATCACATGAACCCTATGTAAAGCAGCGGTAAGGTACAATATCACATGAACCCTGTGTAAAGCAGCAGTAAGGTACAATATCGCATGAACCCTGTGTAAAGCAGCAGTAAGGTACAATATCGCATGAACCCTGTGTAAAGCAGCGGTAAGGTACAATATCGCATGAACCCTGTGTAAAGCAGCAGTAAGGTACAATATCGCATGAACCCTGTGTAAAGCAGCAGTAAGGTACAATATCACATGAACCCTGTGTAAAGCAGCAGTAAGGTACAATATCGCATGAACCCTGTGTAAAGCAGCAGTAAGGTACAATATCGCATGAACCCTGTGTAAAGCAGCAGTAAGGTACAATATCGCATGAACCCTGTGTAAAGCAGCGGTAAGGTACAATATCACATGAACTCTGTGTAAAGCAGCGGCAAGGTACAATATCGCATGAACCCTGTGTAAAGCAGCAGTAAGGTACAATATCGCATGAACCCTGTGTAAAGCAGCGGTAAGGTACAATATCGCATGAACCCTGTGTAAAGCAGCAGTAAGGTACAATATCGCATGAACCCTGTGTAAAGCAGCAGTAAGGTACAATATCACATGAACCCTGTGTAAAGCAGCAGTAAGGTACAATATCGCATGAACCCTGTGTAAAGCAGCAGTAAGGTACAATATCGCTTGAACCCTGTGTAAAGCAGCAGTAAGGTACAATATCGCATGAACCCTGTGTAAAGCAGCAGTAAGGTACAATATCACATGAACCCTATGTAAAGCAGCGGTAAGGTACAATATCACATGAACCCTGTGTAAAGCAGCAGTAAGGTACAATATCGCATGAACCCTGTGTAAAGCAGCAGTAAGGTACAATATCGCATGAACCCTGTGTAAAGCAGCAGTGAGGTACAATATCGCATGAACCCTGTGTAAAGCAGCAGTAAGGTACAATATCGCATGAACCCTGTGTAAAGCAGCAGTAAGGTACAATATCGCATGAACCCTGTGTAAAGCAGCAGTAAGGTACAATATCGCATGAACCCTGTGTAAAGCAGCAGTAAGGTACAATATCGCATGAACCCTGTGTAAAGCAGCAGTAAGGTACAATATCGCATGAACCCTGTGTAAAGCAGCAGTAAGATACAATATCGCATGAACCCTGTGTAAAGCAGCAGTAAGGTACAATATCGCATGAACCCTGTGTAAAGCAGCAGTAAGGTACAATATCGCATGAACCCTGTGTAAAGCAGCAGTAAAGTACAATATCACATGAACCCTGTGTAAAGCAGCAGTAAGATACAATATCGCATGAACCCTGTGTAAAGCAGCGGTAAGGTACAATATCGCATGAACCCTGTGTAAAGCAGCAGTAAGGTACAATATCGCATGAACCCTGTGTAAAGCAGCAGTAAGGTACAATATCGCATGAACCCTGTGTAAAGCAGCAGTAAGGTACAATATCGCATGAACCCTGTGCAAAGCAGCAGTAAGGTACAATATCGCATGAACCCTGTGTAAAGCAGCAGTAAGGTACAATATCGCATGAACCCTGTGTAAAGCAGCAGTAAGGTACAATATCGCATGAACCCTGTGTAAAGCAGCAGTAAGGTACAATATCGCATGAACACTGTGTAAAGCAGCAGTAAGGTACAATATCGCATGAACCCTGTGTAAAGCAGCAGTAAGGTACAATATCGCATGAACCCTGTGTAAAGCAGCAGTAAGGTACAATATCACATGAACCCTGTGTATAGCAGCAGTAAGGTACAATATCGCATGAACCCTGTGTAAAGCAGCGGTAAGGTACAATATCGCATGAACCCTGTGTAAAGCAGCAGTAAGGTACAATATCGCATGAACCCTGTGTAAAGCAGCAGTAAGGTACAATATCGCATGAACCCTGTGTAAAGCAGCAGTAAGGTACAATATCGCATGAACCCTGTGTAAAGCAGCAGTAAGGTACAATATCGCATGAACCCTGTGTAAAGCAGCAGTAAGGTACAATATCGCATGAACCCTGTGTAAAGCAGCAGTAAGGTACAATATCACATGAACCCTATGTAAAGCAGCGGTAAGGTACAATATCACATGAACCCTGTGTAAAGCAGCAGTAAGGTACAATATCGCATGAACCCTGTGTAAAGCAGCAGTAAGGTACAATATCGCATGAACCCTGTGTAAAGCAGCGGTAAGGTACAATATCGCATGAACCCTGTGTAAAGCAGCAGTAAGGTACAATATCGCATGAACCCTGTGTAAAGCAGCAGTAAGGTACAATATCACATGAACCCTGTGTAAAGCAGCAGTAAGGTACAATATCGCATGAACCCTGTGTAAAGCAGCAGTAAGGTACAATATCGCATGAACCCTGTGTAAAGCAGCAGTAAGGTACAATATCGCATGAACCCTGTGTAAAGCAGCGGTAAGGTACAATATCACATGAACTCTGTGTAAAGCAGCGGCAAGGTACAATATCGCATGAACCCTGTGTAAAGCAGCAGTAAGGTACAATATCGCATGAACCCTGTGTAAAGCAGCGGTAAGGTACAATATCGCATGAACCCTGTGTAAAGCAGCAGTAAGGTACAATATCGCATGAACCCTGTGTAAAGCAGCAGTAAGGTACAATATCACATGAACCCTGTGTAAAGCAGCAGTAAGGTACAATATCGCATGAACCCTGTGTAAAGCAGCAGTAAGGTACAATATCGCTTGAACCCTGTGTAAAGCAGCAGTAAGGTACAATATCGCATGAACCCTGTGTAAAGCAGCAGTAAGGTACAATATCACATGAACCCTATGTAAAGCAGCGGTAAGGTACAATATCACATGAACCCTGTGTAAAGCAGCAGTAAGGTACAATATCGCATGAACCCTGTGTAAAGCAGCAGTAAGGTACAATATCGCATGAACCCTGTGTAAAGCAGCAGTGAGGTACAATATCGCATGAACCCTGTGTAAAGCAGCAGTAAGGTACAATATCGCATGAACCCTGTGTAAAGCAGCAGTAAGGTACAATATCGCATGAACCCTGTGTAAAGCAGCAGTAAGGTACAATATCGCATGAACCCTGTGTAAAGCAGCAGTAAGGTACAATATCGCATGAACCCTGTGTAAAGCAGCAGTAAGGTACAATATCGCATGAACCCTGTGTAAAGCAGCAGTAAGATACAATATCGCATGAACCCTGTGTAAAGCAGCAGTAAGGTACAATATCGCATGAACCCTGTGTAAAGCAGCAGTAAGGTACAATATCGCATGAACCCTGTGTAAAGCAGCAGTAAAGTACAATATCACATGAACCCTGTGTAAAGCAGCAGTAAGATACAATATCGCATGAACCCTGTGTAAAGCAGCGGTAAGGTACAATATCGCATGAACCCTGTGTAAAGCAGCAGTAAGGTACAATATCGCATGAACCCTGTGTAAAGCAGCAGTAAGGTACAATATCGCATGAACCCTGTGTAAAGCAGCAGTAAGGTACAATATCGCATGAACCCTGTGCAAAGCAGCAGTAAGGTACAATATCGCATGAACCCTGTGTAAAGCAGCAGTAAGGTACAATATCGCATGAACCCTGTGTAAAGCAGCAGTAAGGTACAATATCGCATGAACCCTGTGTAAAGCAGCAGTAAGGTACAATATCGCATGAACACTGTGTAAAGCAGCAGTAAGGTACAATATCGCATGAACCCTGTGTAAAGCAGCAGTAAGGTACAATATCGCATGAACCCTGTGTAAAGCAGCAGTAAGGTACAATATCACATGAACCCTGTGTATAGCAGCAGTAAGGTACAATATCGCATGAACCCTGTGTAAAGCAGCGGTAAGGTACAATATCGCATGAACCCTGTGTAAAGCAGCAGTAAGGTACAATATCGCATGAACCCTGTGTAAAGCAGCAGTAAGGTACAATATCGCATGAACCCTGTGTAAAGCAGCAGTAAGGTACAATATCGCATGAACCCTGTGTAAAGCAGCAGTAAGGTACAATATCGCATGAACCCTGTGTAAAGCAGCAGTAAGGTACAATATCGCATGAACCCTGTGTAAAGCAGCGGTAAGGTACAATATCACATGAACCCTGTGTAAAGCAGCAGTAAGGTACAATATCGCATGAACCCTGTGTAAAGCAGCAGTAAGGTACAATATCGCATGAACCCTGTGTAAAGCAGCAGTAAGGTACAATATCACATGAACCCTGTGTAAAGCAGCAGTAAGGTACAATAAGATGTATATATTATGTAAAATGAACTTTTCATTAAGTTGTTAGGCTCAGTTTTGTCTTATTCTACTCGCATGAGATGCAGACCGAGCCTTGCAGACAGCGACCAGCAGACTACAGTGAGATGAATTACTCTCATTAAAAAAAGGGTATAGTCTAATTATAGATCTATTCAACGTTGGAGGCGGATTGAAGAGATGAGAAGTGATATATCAAAACATATCTTCTAATTATACATTTCTTAGATGATAATAAGAAAACACCTGCATTTTGATCAGGTTAAAAAAAATGTTGTCACCCAATAACTCACTTTTTGAATATAAGAAATATGTTCCGTAAATATGAATTGATTATTCAAACAAAAGAAATAATTGAGTGTACAATAATCGAAGTCATGTGTTTTCATATGTTTTCATTTTATTGCTAAATAATCGCGAAATTAGCAAAAAAACACAATTTTATGTTTCTACAATAGGTTTTTGAAGCCATCACAATTGCGTTTTTTGGTAACTGGACTTATTGGCAAAAATAAGAATCCTAATAGAAATTTCGATTCAGACGGATTTAAATGAAACTGAATCGTCATTCCCTCTGTTAATAGCATGTTAGTATTGTTCTCCATCCTTTTTCGTCCCCTTCTTTTTATTTGTTTTTACTGTTGCACTTATTTTCAATAAAATGTATTTTTTGTTTTCCATAGATCTTGTTAATGCTGAAGATGACTCCTGTGGTCGAAACGTTCAATTTTATATATCATTTTAGGTCCTTCTATTTATTAAACAACTAACTGATAATGGATCTTTTAAGAGCGACTATCCTTGCTATTTTATTTATTGTCTCTTATTGGACATTTAGTTCAGCCAATATTGGCCCTAGATTTATTGAGTTTTGGGTGCTGGGTTTAATGCTATAAAATTTTTTAACAGTAATAATTAAATTAAATTAAATATTATAAATAATTCTCACAATTATATTATCAATTTAATTTACTAGTAGAAATTTAATTATTTATCAGAATATTTAGTTAATTTTTCACAGGTTTTTACACCAGAATACTTATCTTGCTATTATTTATCTTCATGTTTCAATCACAATACAATCACAAACCAATCACAAATCTACCAATACTCTCAGCACCAACCTATCCCTCGGTCAGCATCCAATACTAAAATAATCTGCTGCCAATATTGCCTGAACTTATTTCCAATATCAGATCGAAATTTGTATCTAAAGTGGAAATGTCAGGATATTTGCACAGCTTGACATGGGAGCCAATACTCAGTGATTGTCTGTCCAATACTGGACGCAGGAGCCAATACCCAGTGATTGTCTGTCCAATACTGGACGCAGGAGCCAATACTCAGTGATTGTCTGTCCAATACTGGACGCAGGAGCCAATACCCAGTGATTGTCTGTCCAATACTGGATGCAAGAGCCAATACCCAGTGATTGTCTGTCCAATACTGGATGCAGGAGCCAATACTCAGTGATTGCCTATCCAATACTGGACGCAGAAGCCAATACTCAGTGATTGCCTATCCAATACTGGACGAAGGGGCCAATACTCAGTGATTGCCTATCCAATACTGGACGCAGGAGCCAATACACAGAATTGGACTGTAGCTACATGAACGAGTTACATGTATTTTTATCCAGTATCTCCCAAACTGTCATAGCCTTACGGCTGCAAAATTTCTTACTATAGATTTCTTCCCAGTGTGTCGAATTACCAAAAAACGTAATTGTGATGGCTTCAAAAACCTGTTGTAGAAACATAAAATTGTGTTTTTATGTTAATTTTGCAATTAATAGGCAATAAAATGGAAACATATGAAATCACATGACTTCGTTCATTTTACACTCGAATATTTATTTTGTTTGAACAATTAATTCATATTAACGGAACATGTTTCTAAAATTCAATTTGTTAGTTTTTGGGTGACAATGTTATTTTTTCACCTGATCAAAATGCAGGTGTTTTCTTATTATCATCTAAGAAATGTATAATTAGAAGGATATGTTTTGATATTTCACTTCTCATCTCTTCAATCAGCCCCCAACATTAAGTAGATCTATAATTAGACTATATCCTCTCCATGAGCGTAATTCATCTCACTGTAGTCTGCTGGTCGCTGTCTGCAAGGCTCGGTCTGCATCTCATACGAGTAGAATAAGACAAAACTAAGCCTAACAACTTAATAAAAAGTTCATTTTACATAATATTTACATCTTATTGAACCTTAGCGCTGCTTTACACAGGGTTCATGCGATATTGTACCTTACTGGTGCTTTACACAGGGTTCATGGTATATTACTTCCTTTGCTTCAAAAACCAATCACACCATACTAATATATGATACATCTTCAACAAAGTTACACACATCACTTAACACAAATTGCACTAACTCTAATCCATCCTCTCATCACGCGGCCTGGTACACAGTGAATAAAATAAAACCATTTATACATGAAATAAGACAATACGCGCTGCGTGAACGCTGATAGTTCAGCCAATGGTTGCTGTTGTGTTTGTTCGATGGTTAACTTAATTGCCTGCATCGAAATTACCTTAACCCTAACCTTACTCTCCTTACTCCCTAAACCTTAATCTAATTACTTCAATTATCTTAACCTTAATCTTATTTACCTTAATTACCTTAACCTTACTTGCCTATTTCAGGACCATCGATAACTCTGAAAAATGATTAGTCTAAATGAAAATGACTTTTGTAGTCTAAATGAACATTTCTATTGCAGTCTAAATGAGCATGTCTATTGTAGTCAAAATGAACATGTCTACTGTAATGTTGTTCAGCATGTTTATTGCAGCACAAATCTACACGTCTACAGGAGTACACACCAACACAACAACACACCTACACGCCCCTTCAACGGATCAGCAAGTGCGTCTCGTACACAACACCACACTGGTCCATCTTGTTCAGCTGCCGTGTGGCCTAATGGGCTGTAAAAATTAGGCATTTTATCGAAATATGCCTAACTTCTTGCAAGTAATCGACATTCCAAACGTGTATTGTTTCTTTCGAATATAGAATATACAGATACAATGAAATTTCGTGAATGGCGGTTTATCATTCATATGTTATTTAAAATTATTATAATTGTTTACTGTGATACATCACGTTGATATTTAAGTTTTTTTTGAAGCGTTGTCTGGTAAACTTACGTATTTTGGTGGTAATTGCATCGGGTCGGTAACTAAAGTATTAAAAAACAAGTTTCTACAATAACCCCACATTTGCTGCTGAATGTTAGGCAGCGCAACATTCAAGACAAGGAGCAGTGTACATAGAATATATCAACATGGAATAGAACAATTGGGGAATAGTTGTACAGAAGTTCTCCTCAGACCTGAAAGGTTGCGGTATTGTACAAAGGCTTGCGATAGATTGGGAGTTTCATCAAAGGCGCACAATATCATTAGTGTTCCCTTGAGGGACTACAATGATGGTGTTGGGTATTGTGTACAAACTTGGTACAATGAGTGTATGAAAGCATGGGTTGGCTACATTTGAGGTGATAACGAACAGTTGTGGCACAAGTAGATCGTGACTGACCAGGCGTGCTCGAGTCCAGGGCCTCGTTGGATGGTCAAGTTGTTGGCACGAAAATGCGAACTGCACACAAACAAATGGGATAGTCCCCGCTAGTTACAGCGTCTGCAGGTGTGTTCACGGCTATTGTTTTGTGGTCGTAACTGACAACTGTTGCCACCATCATCAGCCAGCACGTCACACTACCTGCGGCCTAACGATGCAATTTTGTACATTCAGGCTCTAGCTGAAAAGGAAAATAGCGGCGTGCTGGCCGCAACCGACCGCAGCTTGTGTTCAGGGTGTCTGGGTTGTCGCAACACAACCGACCTTTTCAGTACCTCCTCTACCTGTAATATAAGTCACTGCTCTCGACTGCAAACAGCGCCAAGTATCTCAGCCAATGTAACACATGCGAGTCAAGGTTGACTCACAAAAAAAGTTTAAACAAAACGGGGGGATTTTTTGGCAATGTCTCAACATCTGAGGCTGTTTTTTTCCAGATTAAATTAACGTATGTATTTTTGTAAAATATGGCACTTATCGTAAAATATTCTGTTTCTCATAATATGTTAGTGTGTCACTAATTGAATGTAAATAATTTTTTTGATTCTGATATATTTCCGCCATTTAGAGTTGAACGAATATTTAATAAAACCTAATTTCATATAAATTTTGATCGGTGACAAATACATTTCTTCTTGTGAATCAAAATCGAATAAATGACTTGTGTGCTCCTACCAATATATGCACATCAATTAATTCCATTATTTTCTAATTTTTGCTTTAAAGGTCGTGAAAAATCATTTCATTAATTTATTGTCTTAAATTACTAAAATATTATGATTAACCTATGAAATTCTATACAAGCATATAGAGAGTTATTCTGTCTCCCATCATTGTCATCAGTGTTAATTACGTTATTTTTGCTATAGGTTTTATTCAGCCCAGTTTCTATTAATGTCTTAATGGAAGTCATTAAAAATCATAATTAAATCAGACGGTGGATGAAAACTTAGTACTCATAAAATAATGTACTTAAAATGTCCCTACGTACATACCGAGTGAGTTAAAGGTTGGAGCTAAGGGGACCGGTAACGGCCTGGCTAAGTTTGGGTCGGCAGGTTAGGTTAGGAAGCGCAGCGTTCTGTGATGTCGACAGCGAGCGAAATGGTTGGACGGCTCTTGATAAAATGGGAAAGTTGGGATGGAAGCCTGAACTGGTGTTTGGATTATGATTGATATTTCAATTATACTGTTTTTAATGTTGGAATACTTATGAGAGTAATTGTAAATCATACTTACAACGACGAAACAAGCGCACACAATAGGAACAATAGCCCTGCGTCAGGTCACACACCGAAGTAACGATAGAGGCAACAGCAGCAAAACACTCAATACAGCGATGGTGCTCACAGCAGGTCACATGAGCCAGCGGGGAAGCTTCCTTCCACTCCGTGGGCACACATTTTGTGAAGATAACGCACTTTTCTAAATACTTAAGTTATCGAATCAAATGATTACTGTTTTAAAAAATACTTTATGAGTTATGAAAATATTATTTATGTAATTTTTTTCATTTGATGACGATAGGTTTCATTTTAAAGTTTGAATATTGATGATTAATTACGATTAGTGAAACTTGAATTTATTTTATGAATACAATACGTTATTTGAACCTGGATGTTGTGCGAAATGGTCACGGTATGAGTTATATTCAATAAAAAAAGTTTCAAATTTTGGATCCCGAAAGGGCTGAAAGGATGTGATGTTTTCAACTGTAAGATATTTATATCCGCACAGTTTATGGTAGTTACATATTGTGATTATGGTATGCAAACATGATGGCATAAGAAATGGTATCATAGTTACTAGCGATCACATTCATATAATGCTGGAGCTAATTATACCAATACTATTTATAACGTTCATCACATTACACAATGACAACAATGGCACAATAGCGAGTGTAATTTGACGAGAAATGGTTTACAAAACTCATGTGACGTGCAGGTGGTGTGACGTGATGAGTGACGTGGACGTGGGAATCATTGCAGACACACACACACACGCTTTTCTGTTCACTGAAAACTTCACCATATAACGAGGCAAATGATATAAAAAGAGAATATCCTCATTCGTACATTAAAATGTGTTGGGCGCTATCATCAGTCGCCAACTGGGAATTACTGTGATCGTATTGCCAATTGTTCTCAGTGCCTACGTTTTTGTACATTGAGAACATGCATTACGTAGAAAACTCTTGATGCGCTAGATGCAAGCAACAGGTATTGATATGACCATGTCTATTGTACGTAACAATACCGTAACATGCATCAACACAACCCACCTCCCCTGTGCAGTCGTATCCTGGCTACACGTGGTGACTGCAACGGGTCCTCCACTCGGCACACCCCAGAACGAGTTCAGGGCTGGTATTCTTGATGTGAGCCGTGAACGGCTGACAATATTGTGTATAATCTGACAGAATAAAACTGACAGAAGTTACCTGAGAAGTGGCTGAGAGTAACAATTTTCAAAATATTAATCCTCACATCAGGTAAATTTATAATTTTAATTGTTTGAATTAAAAAAATCACTGAAATCACTATAAATAAGATAGAAAATATGGCATTTCATTTAAAATTATATCTTCAGTATCAGTTTTTTTCATCCCTTTATAGCAAAGTCTGGTAAATTAATTATTTGAAAAGTTATACGGTAACTAAACAAATTTTGAGTTTGTGTGTTCATCGTAATTGCCACATACATGTTGTTACTGAATGGCAGGAAGCTCTGACGTTGCTTTATGTACCCCGCTGTGGGCAACATCGATGTGTTGTTGTTGTTGTTACTTCTGTGTATGATCTAATGCATTGCTATTGTCCCTATTGTCATTGCTTGTTGTCACCGTTGTGGGTAACAATTTTTATTTGCACTCATCATTCCTACAATACACAAAATAACAAAAATAGATACAATAAATATAATACAAACACGAGTCAAGGCTTCCACCACAACTTCCCTACATATACAAGCGCCTCCACCGACTTCGCTCGGCCGACCTCACAGAACGGTGCGCTTCTGGCGATGGTGGCAGGCGGCAAATCTCTACACATGGAGGCCTATGACAAATTTCTTTAGTTAGAAATCAAAAATGGAATCACATTATTTGAATGATTTTTCATGACAATTACAATAAAAATTGTATTTTGAGTAAGAATATTTGTTTTTGACATGTCAATGAGCTGATAAATCCTTCACATGATTTTTGTCGATCTATATCACATTTCGACCACATTTGTAAAGTTATATTTCAAAACTGAATGCCCCTATCACAATTCAGTAATTGGAGAATTGGGCGACAAACTTTTAGAAAAAAAAAATGAACATTGACATGCCTCTGTCGGCAGATGAACTACATTGAAAAGTTAGGGGCAGCGTAGTGATGGTGTGTCCTGGACTATTGGGTGATGTCTGCCACTAGTTATTGTGTCTGCAGGTGATGTCTGCCACTAGTTACTACGTCTGCAGGTGATGTCTGCCACTAGTTACTACGTCTGCAGGTGATGTCTGCCACTAGTTACTGCGTCTGCAGGTGATGTCTGCCACTAGTTACTGCGTCTTCAGGTGATGTCTGCCACTAGTTACTGCGTCTGCAGGTGATGTCTGCCACTAGTTACTGCGTCTGCAGGTGATGTCTGCCACTAGTTACTGCGTCTGCAGGTGATGTCTGCCACTAGTTACTGCGTCTGCAGGTGATGTCTGCCACTAGTTACTGCGCCTGCAGGTGATGTCTGCCACTAGTTACTACGTCTGCAGGTGATGTCTGCCACTAGTTACAGCGTCTGAAGGTGATGTCTGCCACTAGTTACTACGTCTGCAGGTGATGTCTGCCACTAGTTACTGCGTCTGCAGGTGATGTCTGCCACTAGTTACTGCGTCTGCATGTGATGTCTGCCACTAGTTACAGCGTCTGCAGGTGATGTCTGCCACTAGTTACTGCGTCTGCAGGTGATGTCTGCCACTAGTTACTGCGTCTGCAGGTGATGTCTGCCACTAGTTACAGCGTCTGCAGGTGATGTCTGCCACTAGTTACTGCGTCTGCAGGTGATGTCTGCCACTAGTTACTGCGTCTGCAGGTGATGTCTGCCACTAGTTACAGCGTCTGCAGGTGATGTCTGCCACTAGTTACATGCACAACTTAGCATGTACCGACCCAACAAAATATAGCGGCATATAAAGGCCGTAAAGAATTGTTTCACAGCACTCATACACATGTCCTATCTTTCTGGGTGTGATTGCATCCGTGGGAATTTGAAGGCTAGTGTTTCTTATGTAAGTTTATATATCTATTTTTTGCATGTAAATCGAATGTAAGTCAATGTACTTTTACACGAAAAAGAAAATGATTTTCATATGTATAAAGTAAAATAATTTGAAAAAAATTCATTGCGACATTTATAGATTTTTTACAGAGAAGATAACCATAGTAGTTCTATTTCTTTCCCAGTTCTATCGCTGGTACTACCTAACAATACCTATATTGAAAAAAATACCTATAAAACTTATATCCATTTCCTGTTCTATCACTTCCTACATCGCGCCACACCACCTGCACGTCACATGAGTTTTGTAAATCATTTCCCGTCGAATTACACTCGCTATTGTGCCATTGCTGTCATTGTGTAATGTGATGAACGTTATAAATAGTATTGGTACAATTAGCTCCAGCTTTATATGAATGTGATCGCTGGTAACTATGATACCACTTCTCATGCCATCACCAAGTCTGCATACCAGCATTACCACTCTTCGTGATGCTACTCAGAGGGTTGAAGCACGCCAATCGTTATGCCCTTTTGGGTTACAAAATTTCACTTTTCTTAACCAAAGCGAGTATGTGTTACTGAACTTCACCTTCCGCATAAATTCCATTTGGAAATCACGTAGATCATTCTCAAAATGAAATCAACTTACACCAATTGTAATAAACGATCATTAATCGAATTTCAAAATCTTACAAAAGGTAGATAAATGAAATGAATTTCATGATGTATTTTTCATTTCATGTAAAGCATATTTTTATCACAGCAACGAAAAAAACTTTTCGATGGATAACTCAATAATTTTGAACAGTAAGTTCCATTCACAAAATGTGTCCCCACGGAGTGGAAGGAAGCTTCCCCGCTGCCTCATGTGACCTGCTGTGAGCACCATCGCTGTATTGAGTGTTTTGCTGCTGTTGCCTCTATCGTTACTTCGGTGTGTGGCCTGACGCAGGGCTGTTGTTCCTATTGTCTGCACTTGTTTTATCGACTATAACGCTAATTTACGATATTTCCTACGCTAACAATACCGGTACGAAAGAGTTCACCGGAGACAAAGACGTGAGAAGGATCGTTGTACGATGCATTTGCCACATAACTGGAACAGCGCGAAAACTTACCTACGCATGACAGTGTTGCCATCATATACTCACGAGCGTAAGAAAACAAGTATTGCCACACAAGGCTAACGGGAACATTTTAGGACAGGAATAAGGAAATGAAGCAGCAGAGTTCTGTAAAGTTATGTATATGTGACGGATCTGGTACGCCAGCAACAGTGGCAATACCAACAGCAACAGCAACAATACCGTCATCATCAGCAACAATACCAGAAGCATCAGCAACAATACCAACTGCAACAGCAACAATACCAACAGCAACACCAACAACTACAACAACAACACCAGCAACAACAAAACAACAACAACACCAGCAACAACAAAACAACAACAACACCAGCAACAACACAACAACAACAACACCAGCATCAACAGCAACAACACAACAACAACAACACCAGCAACAACACACGAACAAAAACAACACCAACAACAACACCAACAACAACTACACCAACAACAACAACAACAACAACAACAACAACAACACAACAACACGCCGCCAGACACAGTTGCACGCAACAAAAGCACAAGTCAACGCGCAGTCTTTACGTACAATCAACATTTACTGCAGCCAATGAGGCAACTGAACGATAATTGTGATAATAAATCAGTTACCCTAAAAAAATTTTCTATTGACAAAAAAATGTGAAACTTTTATTGGGTGGACTCAAATAACCGAGGAAATTTGCTGATCATTTCTCAGCCATTCAATGTTGTGTGTTTGGTGTACAACATTTGTGTTGTTGTCCTGCGTGTGTTGTGTTGTTTGTTGTACAACATTTGTGTTGTTGTCCTGCCTGTGTTGTGTTGTTTGGTGTACAACATTTGTGTTGTTGTCCTGCTTGTGTTGTGTTGTTTGGTGTACAGCATTTGTGTTGTTGTCCTGCCTGTGTTGTGTTGTTTGTTGTACAACATTTGTGTTGTTGTCCTGCCTGTGTTGTGTTGTTTGGTGTACAGCATTTGTGTTGTTGTCCTGCCTGTGTTGTATTGTTTGGTGTACAACATTTGTGTTGTTGTCCTGCCTGTGTTGTGTTGTTTGGTGTACAACATTTGTGTTGTTGTCCTGCTTGTGTTGTGTTGTTTGGTGTACAACATTTGTGTTGTTGTCCTGCCTGTATTGTGTTGTTTGGTGGACAACATTTGTGTTGTTGTCCTGCCTGTGTTGTGTTGTTTGTTGTACAAAATTTGTGTTGTTGTCCTGCCTGTGTTGTGTTGTTTGGTGTACAACATTTGTGTTGTTGTCCTGCCTGTGTTGTGTTGTTTGGTGTGCAACATTTGTGTTGTTGTCCTGCCTGTGTTGTGTTGTTTGGTGTACAACATTTGTGTTGTTGTCCTGCCTGTGTTGTGTTGTTTGGTGTACAACATTTGTGTTGTTGTCCTGCCTGTGTTGTGTTGTTTGGTGTACAACATTTGTGTTGTTGTCCTGCCTGTGTTGTGTTGTTTGGTGTACAACATTTGTGTTGTTGTTCTGCCTGTGTTGTGTTGTTTGGTGAACAACATTTGTGTTGTTGTCCTGCCTGTGTTGTGTTGTTTGGTGTACAACATTTGTGTTGTTGTCCTGCCTGTGTTGTGTTGTTTGGTGTACAACATTTGTGTTGTTGTCCTGCCTGTGTTGTGTTGTTTGGTGTACAACATTTGTGTTGTTGTTCTGCCTGTGTTGTGTTGTTTGGTGAACAACATTTGTGTTGTTGTCCTGCCTGTGTTGTGTTGTTTGGTGTACAACATTTGTGTTGTTGTCCTGCCTGTGTTGTGTTGTTTGGTGTACAACATTTGTGTTGTTGTCCTGCCTGTGTTGTGTTGTTTGGTGTACAACATTTGTGTTGTTGTCCTGCCTGTGTTGTGTTGTTTGGTGAACAACATTTGTGTTGTTGTCCTGCCTGTGTTGTGTTGTTTGGTGAACAACACTTGTGTTGTTGTCCTGCCTGTGTTGTGTTGTTTGGTGTACAACATTTGTGTTGTTTTCCTGCCTGTGTTGTGTTGTTTGGTGAACAACATTTGTGTTGTTGTCCTGCCTGTGTTGTGTTGTTTGGTGAACAACATTTGTGTTGTTGTCCTGCCTGTGTTGTGTTGTTTGGTGAACAACATTTGTGTTGTTGTCCTGCCTGTGTTGTGTTGTTTGGTGAACAACATTTGTGTTGTTGTCCTGCCTGTGTTGTGTTGTTTGGTGAACAACATTTGTGTTGTTGTCCTGCCTGTGTTGTGTTGTTTGGTGTACAACATTTGTGTTGTTTTCCTGCCTGTGTTGTGTTGTTTGGTGAACAACATTTGTGTTGTTGTCCTGCCTGTGTTGTGTTGTTTGGTGCACAACATTTGTGTTGTTGTCCTGCCTGTGTTGTTTTGTTTGGTGAACAACATTTGTGTTGTTGTCCTGCCTGTGTTGTGTTGTTTGGTGTACAACATTTGTGTTGTTGTCCTGCCTGTGTTGTGTTGTTTGGTGTACAACATTTGTGTTGTTGTCCTGCCTGTGTTGTGTTGTTTGGTGTACAACATTTGTGTTGTTGTCCTGCCTGTGTTGTGTTGTTTGGTGTACAACATTTGTGTTGTTGTCCTGCCTGTGTTGTGTTGTTTGGTGAACAACATTTGTGTTGTTGTCCTGTGTGTGTTGTGTTCTTTGGTGTACAACATTTGTGTTGTTGTCCTGCCTGTGTTGTGTTGTTTGGTGTACAACATTTGTGTTGTTGTCCTGCCTGTGTTGTGTTGTTTGGTGTACAACATTTGTGTTGTTGTCCTGCCTGTGTTGTGTTGTTTGGTGAACAACATTTGTGTTGTTGTCCTGTGTGTGTTGTGTTCTTTGGTGTACAACATTTGTTGTCCTGCCATTATACATCACTTTATCTCTCTGTATAATAAAATATAAAGAAACATTTTATAATTTTTGCCTACACTATACCTGAACCTACCTGATCTTTCATGAATAGTCCCGATATTATTTCAAATATTTTGTTTAAGTTGAAATTTTCTGTAGTCTTGACTCTTAACATTATACAGAGCTTCATTACTTCTAACAAAATCAATCGATATATCACCTCCAGTTCCACAGTTTTGTAAAGTTTACTTCTGTCAAACTTATAATCAGCGTCTCTACAATAATCAGCAACACCGCCACCGTAAATACGTCCACCAACTTACGTCGGGACGCTACAGCGGCCGGCAGGCGACGGGCAAGTTTGACATGTCTCCTCACACGTGCCGTTGACGTTACATGAATTCCGGGTACAAGTTTGCGTACTGCTTGAAGCCACACGTGGCTGTAAAATTAAATACTTCACAACACGAATGCATGCCGGCTCTGCTTTCGAATTCATTGCATTGAATGTATGTATTAAAGTTACGAATAATCTTCCTTAAAAAAAATTGAATAATTATTTTTCGCCTAAAAAATTTATTGTTTTCGTTGTAATCAGAAAAGAAATTATAAGAAATTTAATTCATGCCCATATTTTTTATGTATTAAAACCAATTTTGGAGTACTCTGTAAAATCGAATATTTTTATCTTACGGTAACTGAAGTATTTTGAGAAAAATTTCGAATACAATCGTATAGTCATCTATTTATTCAACAGAAAGAAGCTCTCACGTTGCCTTATGTATACCGTCGTGGACAACATCTATGTGTTGTTGTTGTTACTAGTGTTACTTATTTAGTTTGTTGTACTGCTATTCTTCCTACCGCCATTACGCGCCAGCGCGGTAGACGACGACTCACAATTACTATGACCATTGTTCTATTACTACTGGTGTACACAGCCCGTCAAAAGTGACGGGATCCTGTATTTCCCTCAACAAATCCTCCAGCTGTGGATGCCCAACAAGTATATTGGATATCCATCCCAACAGTACCCGCCATCAAAATATTCTTGTACTTGTGCACTGGTGAAACTCGTATCACAGATACGGTCATTGAGCGTCCTTGTGAGCGTCACAGACACACGCACCAACCAGTTTGATGTGTTCACTCAGATGCCCATTGTGATAACATACCACAAATTACGCACAAAAAACATATAAATTTATTTTTTCGTCTAAAAATTCAAGTGGACAACTAGAGTTTTGTTACGTACGGGATGATAATAAATTCTTACCCACTGTCAGAATCAAATTTGACTTGCAATAATTACCATTAGGAAAATAATGAATACAAGGCTGAATAATTATGATCTAAATATATACAATCGAATGTCATTTGTTATTGGTAACTGATTCATATTTTGGTGTAATTATTTAACTGCCGAACTCACACCAGCACCGTACCTACGCCACCACCGTACCTACATCACCACCGTACATACACCAGCACCGTACCTACACCACCACTGTACCTACACCACCATCGTACCTACACCAGCACCGTACCTACACCAGCACCGTACCTACACCAGCACCGTACCTACACCACCACCGTACCTACACCACCATCATACATACATCACCATCGTACCTACACCAGCACCGTACCTACACCAGCACCGTACCTACACCACCACCGTACCTACACCACCATCGTACCTACACCAGCACCGTACCTACACCAGCACCGTACCTACACCAGCACCGTACCTACATCACCACCGTACCTACACCAGCACCGTACCTACACCACCTCCGTACCTACACCACCACTGTACCTACACCACCACCGTACCTACACCACCACCGTACCTACACCACCACCGTACCTGCACCACCACCGTACCTACACCACCACCGTGCATACACCACCACCGTACCTACACCACCACCGAGGCAACCAACAATGTAATCCATATATAAGAAATAAAAGAGTGATGCATTCATATTACAAGAACCAAAATATAAGAAGCAACAACAATGCCCATAGCACCAACAATGAGAGGCAGCGTGTTGTTGTTGTGAGCAACGGAAATTGTGGTCAACACATATATATATACCGGCCGAGTTGCTGACTTCATTCACAAATACACTAGTCACTAATCGAACACTCAAAATTGAAGACAAAACTTGTGCATGAATGTATATAATCAAAATTTGGAATCTTGAATAAAAATACAATATATTTCGGAAAAAAGGTATATTTATTGAGAGCATGAATATCGCTATCAACTTATTCTCGAAGGTTGCGTTCATTTCATTATTAGTATGTTATTTGGTGTAGGTAATGACGACTTCAGCTGTAAGTACTCATGTGTCTCTTTCATTTAAAAATTATTTTTGAGCGTCTCGTAAGCTTATACATATTGGAGGTATTATATATGATGTTGCACCAAATAGCGAGAGATATAAGTCGACGTTGTTCGATAAATATGTGCAGGTTACGGCTATATCAATTTAGATATGATTACATAAACAAACATCCCAACTTGCAATATTGATGCCATAGGCACAACATTCGCTTGTTGTGCCCGCATCGAGCAAAAATCAACTGTGCTTTTATCATTAGGACAATAATGGAAACTGGTCTGAATAAAACCTATGGCAAAAATATCGTAATTAACACTGATGGCAATGATGGGAGACAGAATAACTCTCCAAATGCTTCTACCTATCGAATTTATAAGTTAATAACAATATTTTAGTAATGTAGGGCAACCAATTGTTGAAATGATTTTTCATGACCTGTAAATTAAAAATTACATAATGATCGAATCAATTCCTTTGCAGTCATTAGTATGAGCAAACTAGTTATTTATACAAATTTTACACACATAAAAAAATAATTCAGTCACCCTAAGCTCGGAAAATCAGAGATTCAGGTCAAGTTAAATACTCGTTTAAATTGTAATTATTAAATTCAATTCGAATTGAAATATTGACCAATTTTGTAAGCGATAAACTGACATTTCATGATGAACAAAATGTTTCCGGTATAAAACTAAGTTTTACGAAAATACAATTGTTAAGTTAATATGGTGTCTAATCAGCCGAAGTTACACTTACGTTTGTTTATCCGTCAAATTTAAAACTATTTTTGAGAGTCTGCGTGGACTCGCGTTGATGAAACTGGTTACCTGGTGGGAAGGTCTTTTAGGTCGAAAATAGCTACCATAAGGGGGTCACTTCAACGTTTCAGTTTTGAATCTTAGTTGTATGAAATTTGTCCAGTATATGTATTTGTTGAATGTAAACGTTTCTTCACTCGTGTGACTTTTTCATTTACGCCTTTTTTTGTGAAAAAGACGAAAAAATAGTTTTTTGGTACATTTAGATAGATATTTCAAAAGAATATATGTCATTGAGTTTATTTGCTAGAACAAAAACGAAGACAGTTTTAGAATCCTTGGAACATTCTAACAAAAGTACGGTGTTAAGTTTTTACATATGAAAATTTCCTTTATATATTATATATGATCACTAGTTAGCATGTACAATAATTTTGGGTTTTGAGCTCGATGCACAAAAATTGACGCACAAATGGCAACTGATTAGCTTGCTTCACTTGTACTTAGTTTTGTCTTTCTATTCCAGGATGCGTCGATCCTTTCACTGAACAAGTAAATTAAGTCTCTAAATCGTAAATTCCTAAAGTTGGCCAACGATGGCGTCTTGAACTCCAATACATCTGCTGTTGGTTGTTTGTATTTAATTTCTTGCTAAAAATAAACATACTTGGAGACTGGCGTGCCAAATTTTGACCAGTAGAATTTCTTGAGTAAAACTCGTGCGACTTTACACTTCAGTTGGCAAACCATAACTCTTGAAAGAGTGCACCTATCGACTTCAAAATACTCGCAAATGAAAGAGCAAAACATTTTCTTTCTCCCTGATATAAACAACACCCTAACAGTTTGCCGAAAGCTACAAAAATTCTTCGATAGGCCTTGTGCACTCGCGCGCAGTGAAAACACTTCAGTTCAATTTATGTTCAAAAGGTAATTTCTTGTTACGCATAGTAGTATCGAGGATTTATTCGTACTTAAATAGAGCTTTATATGCGTGAAATTCCACTTTTTGTACTTATAGGCTTTGACTTGGACTAATTTGACTTGTTATGGATTAAAATGAATTTGAATTTGAACTTGACTTGAATTAAATCGAACTCGACTTTGGTTAACTTGAACTTGACCTGGATTAATTTGGAGTGAAAAAGGTGTATTTGTTACATTCCACATATGCGATTACATCAAATTCTCCCTATCATTAAATTATTTTAAACAATTTAAACAATTTATTTACCACAGGAGATACAGAGGTAGAATGTTTCTTAAGTCTAGTACAATGGACAAGTTTGAATATAGCTACCTGTGGGCCCGAATAAGTTCAGCGACTTCTAGGGCATCCTACCATCACGCTATTCTAGGGTGTACAAAAGTTTAACCTAGTTCACTTAACCTAGTTTCGCATTAGACTGATCATTGAGATAATTAACTCGATATTTTACAAGTCGGCTATATTTAACAGTATGTTCGATAAAACGATTCAAGAGCAGAGAGAAGATTGGTTATGGTACACAAGGCAAGTTACATTATGACATTATCATTAGTTACATGTAGGAGGCAAGATTTCGACACGGTGATCTTACACTACTAGTATTCTGATAGGAAGTGAGACTCAAGATGTCTTTTGAATACTTTGTACGAATTACATTCACGGATCTCTGCAGGTATAGAGTTCCAAGTTTTGGTTCCAACGAAGAGAATACTGTGATGCGACCTGGCCTTTGAATAATAAGGAAGCATGAATTTACTTCTATTTCGGGTTAAATGGTCGTGATGACCAGTTTGCGCAGTCAATAATTGTCTTAGGCTATTGTCGCCATCATTTCTTAATGTTTTGTAAATGAAATTACAGATGGAGATTTTGTAGAGATCCGAAAGTTTAAGTATTTGTAAATTTTTGAAAGAATCATTTGTGTGAGCATTATATTCTAGGTTCTTTACCGCTCTGACAGCCCTTTTCTGCAGAATAAAAATTTTGTTGGTTTTATTTTTATCAGTTCCGTGCCATGCTTCTATTCCGTATTGCAAGTATGGGGAAATGAGCGTACGGTAGAGCATTTGTAAAGCTGTTTCAGGCAGAAAATTTTTAACTTTATTTAGGATTCCGATGGATTTTGATAATTTAGAACTAATATGAGTGATGTGCTCTTTGAAGGTCAGATGTTTATCTATTATGATGCCCAGAAACTTACATGAGTTGGTTTCTTCGATTTCACCTTCGCCAATTTTAATGCATGGGAGAGATACATCTTTCTTGTATGAGAAAGTAATATAATTTGTTTTATCGATATTTAGGCTTATTTTATTAGCTTTGAGCCACGATGAAACCTTGTGAAGTTCAGTATTTATACTCTCCACAATCATAGCAGGATTTTGGTTCGGAAGGACCGCAGAAAGCGTACTGTCATCGGCAAAAAGTATGAATTTGAAGAATGATGTAGATTTTACAATATCATTGATAAAAATCAGAAACAAGAGAGGCCCGAGAACAGATCCTTGTGGAACTCCATGGCTAATTGTCTGTGGGTCTGATTTTGCGTCGTCAATGACAACGTATTGCTTCCGATTTGTTAGGTATGATCTGAACCAATCATGGGCAATCCCTCGAATGCCATAACAGTGTAGTTTCGATAATAGTATTTTATGGTCCACACAATCAAATGCTTTTCGGAAGTCAAGAAATACAGAGAAGACAGGCTTTCCTTCATCTATATTAGAATAGAGGAATTGTAAATGATTTAATATAGCCTGTGTTGTTGATTTTTTAGAGCGAAAACCGTATTGTTTATCGTAAAGAAATGATTTTTGTTCAAAATAAGAGTACACTTTTTTATACACAATCTTTTCGAATACTTTGCTAATAATTGGTAGAATGGAGATAGGTCGATAATTGTTTACACAGGTTTTTTCACCACTTTTAAAGATAGGGGTTACTCTAGCAACTTTGAGGGAGTTCGGGAAAGTGCCTAGTAAGAGAGACTGGTTAATAATATTTGATATCAGTGGGGCTACAATGTCAGCAATAACTTTAAGTACTTTAGTCGGAAACGTTTGTAACCCACTCGATTTATTTTTCATGTTATTTATGCACGTAATTACATCGGAGGAGTTTGTAGGCGTAAAGAAAAAGGAGTTGGGTTCTCGAATATGATCCATAAATTCCAGGTGATCAGTAGGTTCACTTGGAATACCATCAGCTATTGTTTTCCCTACGTTTACGAAGAAGTTGTTAAAGAGATTAGCAATTTCTTTCTTCTCATGATATTTTACATTATCTTGAACAACATATTCAATTTTCTTTTTATCGGCATTATTCGGTTTACAGCAGGAGTTAAGGAGATGCCAAATCTTTTTAACGTCAGTTTTGAATTGAGTAAACTTGAGCGTAAAGTAGCTCTTTTTTGATGTTCTTATCTGGTTTGTTACATAGTTTCTAAATCGGTTATATGTTTCTCTAGATATTCGTCCTTCGCAAAGGAGGGCTAGGTACGCTTGACGTTTCTTTATATTTATCACGATGTCTCTGGTAATCCAGGGCTTATGTTTATTTTTCGGGGTAACTGTACGAGTTACAATTGGGCAACACTGATTGTATGCGGTCATTATAGTTTCAGTCAACTTTACTACTGCTTCATCAATGCTCGTAGTATTATTGTTTTGTTGAGAGATGTGCAATGTAGGCATTGATTCTTCTAGAACGGTGCGCATTTCTTCAAGATTTGATTCGTTTATTTTACGATATGAGTAAGTTTCAGCCCGTGCCTTGGTGCAAGCAATATAGACATTTTTCTTAATAAGAAAAACTGGGAAGTGATCTGATAAGTCAGAAGTAATTATTCCAGCAAGAAAATCACTAGGGTCTGTCATAAAGATATTGTCAAGCAGCGTAGCACACTCTGAGGTTATTCGTGTAGGCTTTGATAACGTAACCTAAAAACAAGGAGGTAAACAAAACAAAGAAATCAATTTCAAGTACCTAGGGACTATGTATTGCAGGAAAAAATCAACTAATATTCCAGTTTTAACATTTAAACAAGCTAATTGAATTTTCATAATGAACAGTGATTACATAACCTGAAAACCAGAAGATTTAATGTATCAGGCCGTAGCTGCAGATTTTGCCAAAGAACATCCATTGTCAATGTATCATAACGTAAAGACTAGAAATATTTATAATCACAACATAACTCTAGGTTTCTGCGAAGACAAGTAATTATCAATCAATACACCAAAGCATAAGCAAGAGAAAGACTAGAAAAGATCGTTTTCAGGAATCCCTCGTATAGAATATATAGACACATTAAGAGCGTACAGAGTTCCCACTCTTCTTTTGAGTACAATGTATTACATCAGCTCAGCAGTTCTGCAAGTAACTTGAAATACATTTACAAAAAGTTTCTACATCCTATGTATTAATTGAAGGGGAAATCAGAGAAACAGAAATAAATAGAATGAATATAAGATGCTTTCGACAACTAATTCCGACTTTTTAACATTAAAGTATGCATTATCGCTGCAGTACGAAAATTATTTTTCGCACCCGTAGGTATCACATATATACGTGTGCGAACCCACAATAATGAGAGTATTTAGAACATCATGAATTGCTTTCTCACGCAAACGAATCGTAAATAAAAACACCAAGGTTGCTACTCTCAAAGTCAACATTGTAAGAATTATTTATTGCTTTAAAAGGTAAACGTTTCGAGCACCAGGCTCATCATCAGTACAAGCGTTCTGAAAAGAAGAACAGCGAGATGGACAAAAATATACGAAAATTAAACACAGAATTAAAAAAAATACTACTTCTAAAATCAAGAAGAAACTATGTACAAAGGATGGGCACTATTAGTTTCATTAAGAGGCGGCTTACGTTTAAAAATGTACAAGGACTCTAAAATCCTTAAATCATTCTGATGGCTGGCTGAAGCTAAAATGCTAAAATTACTGCACTGTACACTGGAGCCACACTGTTCACTATGGAGGCGCACCGAGGAGTGGGGGGGATGGGCAAGAATCCCTCCAGTGCGGCTACTACGTCCAGCATGCTCCGCTACTCTAACGCCCAAAGTTCTGCAGGTCGAGCCTACATAACTAGATGCACATTGTGCACAACGAAATTCATATATTAGAGAGCGGCGCATGCTGGAAGGCAATTTATCTTTGTAGTTGAAAAATGAACCTATAGTGAATTTGTTTGTAAGAATAATTTTAAAATCAACATCAGGTAAATATGAGTGAAGAATTTTGACAAGCTCTGTTCTCATTTGTTCAGATTTAGGCCCGAAGTATAAAAAAGGTAAGTATAATCTCTTTCTTGTACTATCGACGGGATTGGCCGGTAAGCTATATTTGGAATTGATGTAGAGAATCTTTTCACTAATGTTCCTATTATTGAAACCATAGATATATGTTTAAACCTTCTATTTACCAACCCGTCTTCCACTGTAATCGGCCTAACTCGTTCCCTTTTTAAAACCTTGCTGGAGCATTCTGTTTTAAATTCGTTCTTTTGTTTCAATGGGAAATTTTACAAACAAGTCGATGGACTCGGTATGGGCTTGCCACTCGGTCCTACCTTTGCAAACATTTTTATGTGCCACCATGAGACCAAATGGCTGGCTGAGTGCCCATCTCAATTTCGTCCTATATTTTATCAGAGATATATCGATGACACTTTTATGCTCTTCCACGACCCGTCCCATTCAGCTCAATTTCTTGATTATTTGAATTCAAAACATAGCAATATCAGGTTCACAGTTGAACCAGAGGTCGGTGGTAAGATTTCATTTCTGGATGTATTAATTTCTAAACGTGGTGGTATTTTCTTAACTTCCGTTTACCGAAAACCTACTTTTACGGGACTTGGTACCAGTTTTTTTAGTTTCACACCTAATCTCTTTAAAATTAATAGCATAAAAACCCTGTTACATAGAGCCTTTAATGTATGTTCAAATTACAATTTACTTCACGATGAATTCTCTTTTTTGTGTAATTTTTTCAAGAATAATGGTTTTCCTGTTGGTTTAGTTCAATCTTTGATAAAACGTTTTTTAAATTCCAAATATAGCTTACCGGCCAATCCCGTCGATAGTACAAGAAAGAGATTATACTTACCTTTTTTATACTTCGGGCCTAAATCTGAACAAATGAGAACAGAGCTTGTCAAAATTCTTCACTCATATTTACCTGATGTTGATTTTAAAATTATTCTTACAAACAAATTCACTATAGGTTCATTTTTCAACTACAAAGATAAATTGCCTTCCAGCATGCGCCGCTCTCTAATATATGAATTTCGTTGTGCACAATGTGCATCTAGTTATGTAGGCTCGACCTGCAGAACTTTGGGCGTTAGAGTAGCGGAGCATGCTGGACGTAGTAGCCGCACTGGAGGGATTCTTGCCCATCCCCCCCACTCCTCGGTGCGCCTCCATAGTGAACAGTGTGGCTCCAGTGTACAGTGCAGTAATTTTAGCATTTTAGCTTCAGCCAGCCATCAGAATGATTTAAGGATTTTAGAGTCCTTGTACATTTTTAAACGTAAGCCGCCTCTTAATGAAACTAATAGTGCCCATCCTTTGTACATAGTTTCTTCTTGATTTTAGAAGTAGTATTTTTTTTAATTCTGTGTTTAATTTTCGTATATTTTTGTCCATCTCGCTGTTCTTCTTTTCAGAACGCTTGTACTGATGATGAGCCTGGTGCTCGAAACGTTTACCTTTTAAAGCAATAAATAATTCTTACAATGTTGACTTTGAGAGTAGCAACCTTGGTGTTTTTATTTACGATTTGAGAGTATTTAGTATTAGGTAGAACTACGCTATTTCGAACCTCAAAACAAATGACCAATAAATAAGATTGCGCATTTCTTAGCTTTTGGGTGAAGCATTTTAATTTTATTTTGTTTACTTACGGCTTTAAAACTTTAAAGAACAAATGCTTTGCAAATTTGGGATCGCCGTTAAAATTTTAGGGTCGGATAATCGTATTCGGAATTATCCATTGATCAGGATCAGAAGTTCACAATCGGACTAATATTTTCAAGATCAATGCCCTCCAATGCTTAAATTCACTTATACTCGGCTTTCATTTTTTGCTTCACAGATGAAATGCGCAAAATCCCGAGAACCTCCCACCGGAGGAATTCGTCTCAATGAATATTTCCACAAAGAAAACGCCTCAGCATCTGCGGGGAAGTTCTCTAAGGTGAGTTCTTCTAATCTGTTCCCATAGTCTAAAGTAAAGTGGTGAAGCAATGGTTAATTCTTTCTGTTAAGATTATTCTTTCTGTTGAGCGGAAAGTATTTGAGGCAAAAAAATAATGAAGAAATCCGACTCACATGTGCTGAATTCATTGTATCCACTTTTCAGATACCTATTTGTAACCATTCATTTTGCTGTCGCTCGGCTAACATCGTCAGTAGTCCTAGCTACTCACCTCTCATTTGCTGCCTCAACATTTGCTCTTTCTAATTTTTCTCTTAATAAAATATTCGACCATTGAAATGTTGATTTAATTTTTATTATCATTTTTACCATTATTTTTTGTGTCAGTTCAGTTGTGTCAGTATCTATATCTATTATCTAATACTATCATTGATATCTAGTCATTGTGGGTTCGTATACAAACAAGTAGTCTCAGTAAAATGTACGTACACTTAAAATCATGAGAAAACTTTATTTTTAAACATAGAGTGAAATGAACGGACTTCAAATACAGAAGACAAATGTAATTGAAGAATCATGTTCGTAAATCTTTAAATTGATAACTGTTTTTGCCCAGACAACGCTGATAACGCGCACCAAAGGATTTGCAAACGACACGAAACATGGAGAAAAGGATGAATCATCGGAAAAAAGATGAATCATCGCCGGATTCTCCAAAGGAATCAGAGGCCAATTGCGAAGTGAAATATGAAGATGAAAACTTAGAAGAACACGCATTAAATAAATCTACGGAGAAAGAATTCCTTATTGAAACAATTTTCATGATCGAAGAGATTTAGCTTGGCTCCTAAAAAAATGGCTCCTGTAGAACGTTCGTTTTCAACTGTTAGACAAATTTAGTACCGATAGCAAATATGATGTGATGCAATCAGAAACAAAATATCTTTTGTGTCACAATTCCCGTGGAAGATAGGAAAATAATAAGCTGCATGTATAAAAAGCGTTCCTGTTCTGCTGCTTCAATTGTAAAGTAGGGACAGGAATAGTATTTAAAAAAGGAATATTATGAAGACTGATTTGTTTATTTGACGTGCATGTCTCACCGATTGAAATTGGTTCCATGTGGTAGGTATTGAAGCCTCCGGCTCAGATACGCCCATAATTACACTTCTGTAGAATCATTTTACAAATGTTTGAAACTTTTCAAACACTTAAAAATTTTATACATATTTTGAAATTGTGTAACTTCTGAGATAATTAATTATGTTTTAAATTCTAAGAAAATTCCTAATGTTTTAAATTTTTAGATAAGACGAAATGTTTCAAGTTTTTCGAATAAAGGCTTCTTTATAGCCCAAATTATAGTCTCACTATAGCGGCAGACTGATTTTGGAAGTTTTCCATTATAGTGGGGTTGTAATGAAAGGCATAAACATCACAAAGCCTTGAAGACGGGAGCAGTAAATGAGACCAAAGGAGCCACTCAAGCCTTGGCATCTATGATTCACCGAAAGAAGAACAGATGGGTCGTGGTCGTCGTCTTTACTGTACGCTATCCGGAGAACAGCTCAGGAGGTAGGAGCTAGAATAAATGTAAGGGACGCATTCAATTCATGTGTAAAGAGTCCAGACCTTCAAACGATCATCTGCAGGTTGAATTCATCCAAATTATGCTGTAATTTTTACGATATCTTCCACCATGAAAAAGTCGTGGACAATATTATTAAAACTCATTCAGAAATTAACACAACTGCAGGTACAGAAAAATGAGAAATGCAGGATACTAATATTAGCCCGTTTGAGAGTAATTTGAAGTCGATGAGTGCATTCTTTCAAAAGTTAAAAGCGGGTCAACTTGAGTTTTTTGACGGCGCGCGAGTCGGAAAGGCTTATCGATAAATTTCTGTAAATCCCAGAAAACCGTTAGGGTCGTGTGTACAATATGGGAAGAGAGAATGTTTCGCTCTTTCATTTGCGAGTATTTTGAAGTCGATAGATGCATTCTTTCAGGAGTTATGGTTTGCCAACTGAAGTGTTTTTACTGCGCGCGAGTGCGCAAGGCCTATCGAAGAATTTTTGTAGCTTTTGGCAAACTGTTAAGGCGTTGTTTATATCAGGGAGAAAGAGAATGTTTTGCTCTTTCATTTGCAAGTATTTTGAAGTCGATAGATGCATTCTTTCAGGAGTTATGGTTTGCCAACTGAAGTGTTTTTACTGCGTGCGAGTGCGCAAGGTCTATCGAAGAATTTTTGTAGCTTTCGGCAAACCGTTAGGGTGTTGTTTATATCAGGATGAAAGAGAATGTTTCGCTCTTTCATTTGCAAGTATTTTGAAGTCGATAGATGCATTTTTTCAAGAGTTATGGTTTGCCAACTGAAGTGTTTTCACTGCACGCGAGTGCGCAACGCCTATCGAAGAATTTTTGTAGCTTTCGGCAAACCGTTAGGGTGTTGTTTATATCAGGGAGAAGGAAAATGTTTCGCTCTTTCATTTGCAAGTATTTTGAAGTCGATAGGTGCACTCTTTCAAGAGTTATGGTTTGCCAACTGAAGTGTAAAGTCGCACGAGTTTTACTGAAGAAATCTCAAGAAATTCTGGCGCCTGCCGGTCTTTTTTACCCTGTTTTTAGGGAGAAAGAGTGCGTTCAAGTTTCCGTTCGCGCGACTGGTCGAAATTTGGCACGCCGGTCAGTGCACTTGACATATAGTTTTATTTTCATCTGATTCATAGAAAAACGCACTTAAACGTAATAATTTCCGTACAGAGTAGGTTAAAGATTGGATTTAAGGAAATCGGTAACGCTCAGGCTGTGTTTGGGTGAAGAGGTTTAAGTTTAAGCGTACCGTTCGGTCAGGCCGACACCGGGCGCAGTCATTGAACGGCTCTTGGAAAAACTGGGATAAAAGCCTTACTAATACTTGAATTATAATGAAATTTGCATGTTGCTACTTTGCGTATCACAATAATTATGAGAGTAATTGTAAAATCGTAACGTACAACGATGCAACTCATGAAAATCCGAAAAAAAGCCCTGTGTCAGATAATGTACCAAAGAAAGGATGGTGGCAATAACAGTAAAACACTCAAAACAGCGATATTGCTCATTACAGGTCACATGAGGCTCCGTGGAAGCTTTTTACCATTCAGTGAAAACACTTTTTGAAAATAATAAACACATTTGAAAAATACTTTAGTTACCAATCAAAAAAGTATATTAAAATGGAAAAAAATTGATGTTTCTCAAGAATAAAAGAATACTTCATGAAAATAAGTTCAATTATAGATCATTGATTAAATTTTGGAGTTTGAATGTTGATGCCTCATTACAATTAGGGCAAATTAATTCAAACTTCTAAATGATCTACGTTGATTTAACACGGATTCTTAACAATGTGACGGTCAAGACTTATTTCCACAAAGGTGATAGAAAATTTTTGAAGCCCCTAGGGGCATTAACTGAAAATATGCCACGTACGTACAACTGATGTATGGATCCATGCTACGGAGGCAGATATCGTACGATGAAGGTGAAGGTGTAAGAAATGACAACATTGATATAATTGCTGATCCTAATTATACCAATACTTCTTATAAAATGTGGCAGATGTATAGCGGCACATGAGGTGGGGGTGTCGTAGGCGACCTAAGGGTGAGGTGGGTTCTTTGGCTGATATATATTACAAAATACATACTCATTTAGACTGCAATTGACACGCTCATTTAGACTACAATAGACATGCTCATTTAGACTACAATAGACATGCTCATTTAGACTGCAATAGACATGCTCATTTAGACTGCAATAGACACGCTCATTTAGACTACAATAGACACGCTCATTTAGACTACAATAGACACGCTCATTTAGACTACAATAGACATGCTCATTTAGACTACAATAGACATGCTCATTTAGACTGCAATAGACACGCTCATTTAGACTACAATAGACATGCTCATTTAGACTACAATAGACATGCTCATTTAGACTACAATAGACATGCTCATTTAGACTGCAATAGACACGCTCATTTAGACTACAATAGACACGCTCATTTAGACTACAATATACATGCTCATTTAGACTACAATAGACATGCTCATTTAGACTGCAATAGACATGCTCATTTAGACTGCAATTGACACGCTCATTTAGACTACAATAGACACGCTCATTTAGACTACAATAGCCATGCTCATTTAGACTGCAATAGACACGCTCATTTAGACTACAATAGACATGCTCATTTAGACTACAATAGACATGCTCATTTAGACTGCAATAGACATGCTCATTTAGACTGCAATTGACACGCTCATTTAGACTACAATAGACACGCTCATATAGACTACAATAAACATGCTCATTTAGACTGCAATAGACATGCTCATTTAGACTACAATAGACATGCTCATTTAGACTACAATAGACATGCTCATTTAGACTACAATAAACATGCTCATTTAGACTGCAATTGACATGCTCATTTAGACTACAATAGCCATGCTCATTTAGACTGCAATAGACATGCTCATTTAGACTGCAATTGACACGCTCATTTAGACTACAATAGACATGCTCATTTAGCCTACAATAAACATGCTCATTTAGACTACAATAGACATGCTCATTTAGACTACAATAGCCATGCTCATTTAGACTGCAATAGACATGCTCATTTAGACTGCAATTGACACGCTCATTTAGACTACAATAGACACGCTCATATAGACTACAATAAACATGCTCATTTAGACTACAATAGACATGCTCATTTAGACTACAATAGACATGCTCATTTAGACTACAATAGACATGCTCATTTAGACTACAATAAACATGCTCATTTAGACTACAATAGACATGCTCATTTAGACTACAATAGACACGCTCATTTAGACTACAATAAACATGCTCATTTAGACTACAATAGACATGCTCATTTAGACTACAATAGACATGCTCATTTAGACTGCAATAGACACGCTCATTTAGACTGCAATAGACACGCTCATATAGACTACAATAAACATGCTCATTTAGACTACAATAGACATGCTCATATAGACTACAATAGACATGCTCATTTAGACTGCAATTGACACGCTCATATAGACTACAATAAACATGCTCATTTAGACTACAATAGCCATGCTCATTTAGACTGCAATAGACATGCTCATTTAGACTGCAATTGACACGCTCATTTAGACTACAATAGACATGCTCATTTAGACTACAATAAACATGCTCATTTAGACTACAATAGACATGCTCATTTAGACTACAATAGCCATGCTCATTTAGACTGCAATAGACATGCTCATTTAGACTGCAATTGACACGCTCATTTAGACTACAATAGACACGCTCATATAGACTACAATAAACATGCTCATTTAGACTACAATAGACATGCTCATTTAGACTACAATAGACATGCTCATTTAGACTACAATAGACATGCTCATTTAGACTACAATAAACATGCTCATTTAGACTACAATAGACATGCTCATTTAGACTACAATAGACACGCTCATTTAGACTACAATAAACATGCTCATTTAGACTACAATAGACATGCTCATTTAGACTACAATAGACATGCTCATTTAGACTGCAATAGACACGCTCATTTAGACTGCAATAGACACGCTCATATAGACTACAATAAACATGCTCATTTAGACTACAATAGACATGCTCATATAGACTACAATAGACATGCTCATTTAGACTGCAATTGACACGCTCATATAGACTACAATCAACATGCTCATTTAGACTACAATAGACATGCTCATTTAGACTACAATAAACATGCTCATTTAGACTACAATAGACATGCTCATTTAGACTACAATAGACACGCTCATTTAGACTACAATAAACATGCTCATTTAGACTACAATAGACATGCTCATTTAGACTACAATAGACATGCTCATTTAGACTGCAATAGACACGCTCATTTAGACTGCAATAGACACGCTCATATAGACTACAATAAACATGCTCATTTAGACTACAATAGACATGCTCATTTAGACTGCAATAGACACGCTCATTTAGACTGCAATAGACATGCTCATTTAGACTACAATAAACATGCTCATTTAGACTACAATAGACATGCTCATTTAGACTACAATAGACATGCTCATATAGACTACAATAAACATGCTCATTTAGACTACAATAGACATGCTCATTTAGACTACAATAGACATGCTCATTTAGACTGCAATAGACACGCTCATTTAGACTGCAATAGACATGCTCATTTAGACTACAATAAACATGCTCATTTAGACTACAATAGACATGCTCATTTAGACTACAATAGACATGCTCATATAGACTACAATAAACATGCTCATTTAGACTACAATAGACATGCTCATTTAGACTACAATAGACACGCTCATTTAGACTGCAATAGACATGCTCATATAGACTACAATAAACATGCTCATTTAGACTACAATAGACATGCTCATATAGACTACAATAAACATGCTCATTTAGACTACAATAGACATGCTCATATAGACTACAATAGACATGCTCATATAGGCTACAATAAACATGCTCATTTAGACTACAATAGACATGCTCATTTAGACTGCAATTGACACGCTCATATAGACTACAATAAACATGCTCATTTAGACTACAATAGACATGCTCATATAGACTACAATAGACATGCTCATATAGACTACAATAGACATGCTCATTTAGACTACAATAGACATGCTCATTTAGACTGCAATAGACACGCTCATTTAGACTGCAATTGACACGCTCATTTAGACTACAATAAACATGCTCATTTAGACTACAATAGACATGCTCATTTAGACTACAATAGACATGCTCATTTAGACTACAATAAACATGCTCATTTAGACTACAATAGACATGCTCATTTAGACTACAATAGACACGCTCATTTAGACTACAATAAACATGCTCATTTAGACTACAATAGACATGCTCATTTAGACTACAATAGACATGCTCATTTAGACTGCAATAGACACGCTCATTTAGACTGCAATAGACACGCTCATATAGACTACAATAAACATGCTCATTTAGACTACAATGGACATGCTCATATAGACTACAATAGACATGCTCATTTAGACTGCAATTGACACGCTCATATAGACTACAATAAACATGCTCATTTAGACTACAATAGACATGCTCATTTAGACTACAATAAACATGCTCATTTAGACTACAATAGACATGCTCATTTAGACTACAATAGACACGCTCATTTAGACTACAATAAACATGCTCATTTAGACTACAATAGACATGCTCATTTAGACTACAATAGACATGCTCATTTAGACTGCAATAGACACGCTCATTTAGACTGCAATAGACACGCTCATATAGACTACAATAAACATGCTCATTTAGACTACAATAGACATGCTCATTTAGACTGCAATAGACACGCTCATTTAGACTGCAATAGACATGCTCATTTAGACTACAATAAACATGCTCATTTAGACTGCAATAGACATGCTCATTTAGACTACAATAGACATGCTCATATAGACTACAATAAACATGCTCATTTAGACTACAATAGACATGCTCATTTAGACTACAATAGACATGCTCATTTAGACTGCAATAGACACGCTCATTTAGACTGCAATAGACATGCTCATTTAGACTACAATAAACATGCTCATTTAGACTACAATAGACATGCTCATTTAGACTACAATAGACATGCTCATATATACTACAATAAACATGCTCATTTAGACTACAATAGACATGCTCATTTAGACTACAATAGACACGCTCATTTAGACTGCAATAGACATGCTCATATAGACTACAATAAACATGCTCATTTAGACTACAATAGACATGCTCATATAGACTACAATAAACATGCTCATTTAGACTACAATAGACATGCTCATATAGACTACAATAGACATGCTCATATAGACTACAATAAACATGCTCATTTAGACTACAATAGACATGCTCATTTAGACTGCAATTGACACGCTCATATAGACTACAATAAACATGCTCATTTAGACTACAATAGACATGCTCATATAGACTACAATAGACATGCTCATATAGACTACAATAGACATGCTCATTTAGACTACAATAGACATGCTCATTTAGACTGCAATAGACACGCTCATTTAGACTGCAATTGACACGCTCATTTAGACTACAATAAACATGCTCATTTAGACTACAATAGACATGCTCATATAGACTACAATAGACATGCTCATTTAGACTACAATAGACATGCTCATTTAGACTGCAATAGACACGCTCATTTAGACTGCAATTGACACGCTCATTTAGACTACAATAAACATGCTCATTTAGACTACAATAGACATGCTCATATAGACTACAATAGACATGCTCATTTAGACTACAATAGACATGCTCATTTAGACTGCAATAGACACGCTCATTTAGACTACAATATACATGCTCATTTAGACTACAATAAACATGCTCATTTAGACTACAATAGACATGCTCATTTAGACTACAATAGACATGCTCATTTAGACTGCAATAGACACGCTCATTTAGACTGCAATAGACATGCTCATTTAGACTACAATAGACATGTTCATTTAGACTGCAATAGACACGCTCATTTATACAACAATAGACATGCTCATTTAGACTACAATAAACATGCTCATTTAGACTACAATAGACATGCTCATTTAGACTGCAATAGACACGCTCATTTAGACTGCAATTGACACGCTCATTTAGACTACAATAAACATGCTCATTTAGACTACAATAGACATGCTCATATAGACTACAATAGACATACTCATTTAGACTGCAATTGACACGCTCATTTAGACTACAATAGACACGCTCATTTAGACTGCAATAAACATGCTCATTTAGACTGCAATAGACATGCTCATTTAGACTGCAATAGACACGCTCATTTAGACTACAATAGACATGCTCATTTAGACTGCAATAGACATGCTCATTTAGACTGCAATAGACATACTCATTTAGACTGCAATAGACATGCTCATTTAGACTGCAATAGACATGCTCATTTAGACTGCAATAGACACGCTCATTTAGACTGCAATTGACACGCTCATTTAGACTACAATAAACATGCTCATTTAGACTACAATAGACATGCTCATATAGACTACAATAGACATGCTCATTTAGACTGCAATAGACACGCTCATTTAGACTGCAATTGACACGCTCATTTAGACTACAATAAACATGCTCATTTAGACTACAATAGACATGCTCATATAGACTACAATAGACATGCTCATTTAGACTACAATAGACATGCTCATTTAGACTGCAATAGACACGCCCATTTAGACTACAATAGACACGCTCATTTAGACTGCAATAGACACGCTCATTTAGACTACAATAGACACGCTCATTTAGACTGCAATAGACACGCTCATTTAGACTACAATAGACATGCTCATTTAGACTGCAATAGACATGCTCATTTAGACTACAATAGACATGCTCATTTAGACTGCAATAGACACGCTCATTTAGAATACAATAGACATGCTCATATAGACTACAATAGACATGCTCATTTAGACTACAATAGACATGCTCATTTAGACTGCAATAGACACGCTCATTTAGAATACAATAGACATGCTCATATAGACTACAATAGACATGCTCATATAGACTACAATAGACATGCTCATTTAGACTGCAATAGACACGCTCATTTAGACTACAATAGACATACTCATTTAGACTGCAATAGACACGCTCATTTAGACTACAATAGACATGCTCATTTAGACTGCAATAGACATGCTCATTTAGACTACAATAGACATGCTCATTTAGACTGCAATAGACACGCTCATTTAGAATACAATAGACATGCTCATATAGACTACAATAGACATACTCATTTAGACTACAATAGACACGCTCATTTAGACTGCAATAGACATACTCATTTAGACTGCAATAGACATGCTCATTTAGACTACAATAGACATGCTCATTTAGACTGCAATAAACATGCTCATTTAGACTGCAATAGACATGCTCATTTAGACTACAATAGACACGCTCATTTAGACTACAATAGACATGCTCATTTAGACTGCAATAGACATGCTCATTTAGACTACAATAGACACGCTCATTTAGAATACAATAGACATGCTCATATAGACTACAATAGACATGTTCATTTAGACTACAATAGACACGCTCATTTAGACTGCAATAGACATGCTCATTTAGACTGCAATAGACATGCTCATTTACACTGCAATAGACATGCTCATTTAGACTGCAATAGACACGCCCATTTAGACTACAATAGACACGCTCATTTAGACTGCAATAGACACGCTCATTTAGACTACAATAGACACGCTCATTTAGACTGCAATAGACACGCTCATTTAGACTACAATAGACATGCTCATTTAGACTGCAATAGACATGCCCATTTAGACTACAATAGACATGCTCATTTAGACTACAATAGACACGCTCATTTAGACTACAATAGACACGCTCATTTAGACTACAATAGACATGCTCATTTAGACTACAATAGACATGCTCATTTAGACTGCAATAGACACGCTCATTTAGACTACAATAGACATGCTCATTCAGACTACAATAGACATGCTCATTTAGACTACAATAGACATGCTCATTTAGACTGCAATAGACACGCTCATTTAGACTACAATAGACACGCTCATTTAGACTACAATAGACATGCTCATTTAGACTACAATAGACATGCTCATTTAGACTGCAATAGACATGCTCATTTAGACTGCAATTGACACGCTCATTTAGACTACAATAGACACGCTCATTTAGACTACAATAGCCATGCTCATTTAGACTGCAATAGACACGCTCATTTAGACTACAATAGACATGCTCATTTAGACTACAATAGACATGCTCATTTAGACTGCAATAGACATGCTCATTTAGACTGCAATTGACACGCTCATTTAGACTACAATAGACACGCTCATATAGACTACAATAAACATGCTCATTTAGACTGCAATAGACATGCTCATTTAGACTACAATAGACATGCTCATTTAGACTACAATAGACATGCTCATTTAGACTACAATAAACATGCTCATTTAGACTGCAATTGACATGCTCATTTAGACTACAATAGCCATGCTCATTTAGACTGCAATAGACATGCTCATTTAGACTGCAATTGACACGCTCATTTAGACTACAATAGACATGCTCATTTAGCCTACAATAAACATGCTCATTTAGACTACAATAGACATGCTCATTTAGACTACAATAGCCATGCTCATTTAGACTGCAATAGACATGCTCATTTAGACTGCAATTGACACGCTCATTTAGACTACAATAGACACGCTCATATAGACTACAATAAACATGCTCATTTAGACTACAATAGACATGCTCATTTAGACTACAATAGACATGCTCATTTAGACTACAATAGACATGCTCATTTAGACTACAATAAACATGCTCATTAAGACTACAATAGACATGCTCATTTAGACTACAATAGACACGCTCATTTAGACTACAATAAACATGCTCATTTAGACTACAATAGACATGCTCATTTAGACTACAATAGACATGCTCATTTAGACTGCAATAGACACGCTCATTTAGACTGCAATAGACACGCTCATATAGACTACAATAAACATGCTCATTTAGACTACAATAGACATGCTCATATAGACTACAATAGACATGCTCATTTAGACTGCAATTGACACGCTCATATAGACTACAATAAACATGCTCATTTAGACTACAATAGCCATGCTCATTTAGACTGCAATAGACATGCTCATTTAGACTGCAATTGACACGCTCATTTAGACTACAATAGACATGCTCATTTAGACTACAATAAACATGCTCATTTAGACTACAATAGACATGCTCATTTAGACTACAATAGCCATGCTCATTTAGACTGCAATAGACATGCTCATTTAGACTGCAATTGACACGCTCATTTAGACTACAATAGACACGCTCATATAGACTACAATAAACATGCTCATTTAGACTACAATAGACATGCTCATTTAGACTACAATAGACATGCTCATTTAGACTACAATAGACATGCTCATTTAGACTACAATAAACATGCTCATTTAGACTACAATAGACATGCTCATTTAGACTACAATAGACACGCTCATTTAGACTACAATAAACATGCTCATTTAGACTACAATAGACATGCTCATTTAGACTACAATAGACATGCTCATTTAGACTGCAATAGACACGCTCATTTAGACTGCAATAGACACGCTCATATAGACTACAATAAACATGCTCATTTAGACTACAATAGACATGCTCATATAGACTACAATAGACATGCTCATTTAGACTGCAATTGACACGCTCATATAGACTACAATCAACATGCTCATTTAGACTACAATAGACATGCTCATTTAGACTACAATAAACATGCTCATTTAGACTACAATAGACATGCTCATTTAGACTACAATAGACACGCTCATTTAGACTACAATAAACATGCTCATTTAGACTACAATAGACATGCTCATTTAGACTACAATAGACATGCTCATTTAGACTGCAATAGACACGCTCATTTAGACTGCAATAGACACGCTCATATAGACTACAATAAACATGCTCATTTAGACTACAATAGACATGCTCATTTAGACTGCAATAGACACGCTCATTTAGACTGCAATAGACATGCTCATTTAGACTACAATAAACATGCTCATTTAGACTACAATAGACATGCTCATTTAGACTACAATAGACATGCTCATATAGACTACAATAAACATGCTCATTTAGACTACAATAGACATGCTCATTTAGACTACAATAGACATGCTCATTTAGACTGCAATAGACACGCTCATTTAGACTGCAATAGACATGCTCATTTAGACTACAATAAACATGCTCATTTAGACTACAATAGACATGCTCATTTAGACTACAATAGACATGCTCATATAGACTACAATAAACATGCTCATTTAGACTACAATAGACATGCTCATTTAGACTACAATAGACACGCTCATTTAGACTGCAATAGACATGCTCATATAGACTACAATAAACATGCTCATTTAGACTACAATAGACATGCTCATATAGACTACAATAAACATGCTCATTTAGACTACAATAGACATGCTCATATAGACTACAATAGACATGCTCATATAGACTACAATAAACATGCTCATTTAGACTACAATAGACATGCTCATTTAGACTGCAATTGACACGCTCATATAGACTACAATAAACATGCTCATTTAGACTACAATAGACATGCTCATATAGACTACAATAGACATGCTCATATAGACTACAATAGACATGCTCATTTAGACTACAATAGACATGCTCATTTAGACTGCAATAGACACGCTCATTTAGACTGCAATTGACACGCTCATTTAGACTACAATAAACATGCTCATTTAGACTACAATAGACATGCTCATTTAGACTACAATAGACATGCTCATTTAGACTACAATAAACATGCTCATTTAGACTACAATAGACATGCTCATTTAGACTACAATAGACACGCTCATTTAGACTACAATAAACATGCTCATTTAGACTACAATAGACATGCTCATTTAGACTACAATAGACATGCTCATTTAGACTGCAATAGACACGCTCATTTAGACTGCAATAGACACGCTCATATAGACTACAATAAACATGCTCATTTAGACTACAATGGACATGCTCATATAGACTACAATAGACATGCTCATTTAGACTGCAATTGACACGCTCATATAGACTACAATAAACATGCTCATTTAGACTACAATAGACATGCTCATTTAGACTACAATAAACATGCTCATTTAGACTACAATAGACATGCTCATTTAGACTACAATAGACACGCTCATTTAGACTACAATAAACATGCTCATTTAGACTACAATAGACATGCTCATTTAGACTACAATAGACATGCTCATTTAGACTGCAATAGACACGCTCATTTAGACTGCAATAGACACGCTCATATAGACTACAATAAACATGCTCATTTAGACTACAATAGACATGCTCATTTAGACTGCAATAGACACGCTCATTTAGACTGCAATAGACATGCTCATTTAGACTACAATAAACATGCTCATTTAGACTACAATAGACATGCTCATTTAGACTACAATAGACATGCTCATATAGACTACAATAAACATGCTCATTTAGACTACAATAGACATGCTCATTTAGACTACAATAGACATGCTCATTTAGACTGCAATAGACACGCTCATTTAGACTGCAATAGACATGCTCATTTAGACTACAATAAACATGCTCATTTAGACTACAATAGACATGCTCATTTAGACTACAATAGACATGCTCATATATACTACAATAAACATGCTCATTTAGACTACAATAGACATGCTCATTTAGACTACAATAGACACGCTCATTTAGACTGCAATAGACATGCTCATATAGACTACAATAAACATGCTCATTTAGACTACAATAGACATGCTCATATAGACTACAATAAACATGCTCATTTAGACTACAATAGACATGCTCATATAGACTACAATAGACATGCTCATATAGACTACAATAAACATGCTCATTTAGACTACAATAGACATGCTCATTTAGACTGCAATTGACACGCTCATATAGACTACAATAAACATGCTCATTTAGACTACAATAGACATGCTCATATAGACTACAATAGACATGCTCATATAGACTACAATAGACATGCTCATTTAGACTACAATAGACATGCTCATTTAGACTGCAATAGACACGCTCATTTAGACTGCAATTGACACGCTCATTTAGACTACAATAAACATGCTCATTTAGACTACAATAGACATGCTCATATAGACTACAATAGACATGCTCATTTAGACTACAATAGACATGCTCATTTAGACTGCAATAGACACGCTCATTTAGACTGCAATTGACACGCTCATTTAGACTACAATAAACATGCTCATTTAGACTACAATAGACATGCTCATAGAGACTACAATAGACATGCTCATTTAGACTACAATAGACATGCTCATTTAGACTGCAATAGACACGCTCATTTAGACTACAATATACATGCTCATTTAGACTACAATAAACATGCTCATTTAGACTACAATAGACATGCTCATTTAGACTACAATAGACATGCTCATTTAGACTGCAATAGACACGCTCATTTAGACTGCAATAGACATGCTCATTTAGACTACAATAGACATGTCCATTTAGACTGCAATAGACACGCTCATTTATACAACAATAGACATGCTCATTTAGACTACAATAAACATGCTCATTTAGACTACAATAGACATGCTCATTTAGACTGCAATAGACACGCTCATTTAGACTGCAATTGACACGCTCATTTAGACTACAATAAACATGCTCATTTAGACTACAATAGACATGCTCATATAGACTACAATAGACATACTCATTTAGACTGCAATTGACACGCTCATTTAGACTACAATAGACACGCTCATTTAGACTGCAATAAACATGCTCATTTAGACTGCAATAGACATGCTCATTTAGACTGCAATAGACACGCTCATTTAGACTACAATAGACATGCTCATTTAGACTGCAATAGACATGCTCATTTAGACTGCAATAGACATACTCATTTAGACTGCAATAGACATGCTCATTTAGACTGCAATAGACATGCTCATTTAGACTGCAATAGACACGCTCATTTAGACTGCAATTGACACGCTCATTTAGACTACAATAAACATGCTCATTTAGACTACAATAGACATGCTCATATAGACTACAATAGACATGCTCATTTAGACTGCAATAGACACGCTCATTTAGACTGCAATTGACACGCTCATTTAGACTACAATAAACATGCTCATTTAGACTACAATAGACATGCTCATATAGACTACAATAGACATGCTCATTTAGACTACAATAGACATGCTCATTTAGACTGCAATAGACACGCCCATTTAGACTACAATAGACACGCTCATTTAGACTGCAATAGACACGCTCATTTAGACTACAATAGACACGCTCATTTAGACTGCAATAGACACGCTCATTTAGACTACAATAGACATGCTCATTTAGACTGCAATAGACATGCTCATTTAGACTACAATAGACATGCTCATTTAGACTGCAATAGACACGCTCATTTAGAATACAACAGACATGCTCATATAGACTACAATAGACATGCTCATTTAGACTACAATAGACATGCTCATTTAGACTGCAATAGACACGCTCATTTAGAATACAATAGACATGCTCATATAGACTACAATAGACATGCTCATATAGACTACAATAGACATGCTCATTTAGACTGCAATAGACACGCTCATTTAGACTACAATAGACATACTCATTTAGACTGCAATAGACACGCTCATTTAGACTACAATAGACATGCTCATTTAGACTGCAATAGACATGCTCATTTAGACTACAATAGACATGCTCATTTAGACTGCAATAGACACGCTCATTTAGAATACAATAGACATGCTCATATAGACTACAATAGACATACTCATTTAGACTACAATAGACACGCTCATTTAGACTGCAATAGACATACTCATTTAGACTGCAATAGACATGCTCATTTAGACTACAATAGACATGCTCATTTAGACTGCAATAAACATGCTCATTTAGACTGCAATAGACATGCTCATTTAGACTACAATAGACACGCTCATTTAGACTACAATAGACATGCTCATTTAGACTGCAATAGACATGCTCATTTAGACTACAATAGACACGCTCATTTAGAATACAATAGACATGCTCATATAGACTACAATAGACATGTTCATTTAGACTACAATAGACACGCTCATTTAGACTGCAATAGACATGCTCATTTAGACTGCAATAGACATGCTCATTTACACTGCAATAGACATGCTCATTTAGACTGCAATAGACACGCCCATTTAGACTACAATAGACACGCTCATTTAGACTGCAATAGACACGCTCATTTAGACTACAATAGACACGCTCATTTAGACTGCAATAGACACGCTCATTTAGACTACAATAGACATGCTCATTTAGACTGCAATAGACATGCCCATTTAGACTACAATAGACATGCTCATTTAGACTGCAATAGACACGCTCATTTAGAATACAATAGACATGCTCATATAGACTACAATAGACATGCTCATTTAGACTACAATAGACATGCTCATTTAGACTGCAATAGACACGCTCATTTAGAATACAGTAGACATGCTCATATAGACTACAATAGACATGCTCATATAGACTACAATAGACATGCTCATTTAGACTGCAATAGACACGCTCATTTAGACTACAATAGACATACTCATTTAGACTGCAATAGACACGCTCATTTAGACTACAATAGACATGCTCATTTAGACTGCAATAGACATGCTCATTTAGACTACAATAGACATGCTCATTTAGACTGCAATAGACACGCTCATTTAGAATACAATAGACATGCTCATATAGACTACAATAGACATACTCATTTAGACTACAATAGACACGCTCATTTAGACTGCAATAGACATACTCATTTAGACTGCAATAGACATGCTCATTTAGACTACAATAGACATGCTCATTTAGACTGCAATAAACATGCTCATTTAGACTGCAATAGACATGCTCATTTAGACTACAATAGACACGCTCATTTAGACTACAATAGACATGCTCATTTAGACTGCAATAGACATGCTCATTTAGACTACAATAGACACGCTCATTTAGAATACAATAGACATGCTCATATAGACTACAATAGACATGTTCATTTAGACTACAATAGACACGCTCATTTAGACTGCAATAGACATGCTCATTTAGACTGCAATAGACATGCTCATTTAGACTGCAATAGACATGCTCATTTAGACTGCAATTGACACGCCCATTTAGACTACAATAGACACGCTCATTTAGACTGCAATAGACACGCTCATTTAGACTACAATAGACACGCTCATTTAGACTGCAATAGACACGCTCATTTAGACTACAATAGACATGCTCATTTAGACTGCAATAGACATGCTCATTTAGACTACAATAGACATGCTCATTTAGACTGCAATAGACACGCTCATTTAGAATACAATAGACATGCTCATATAGACTACAATAGACATGCTCATTTAGACTACAATAGACATGCTCATTTAGACTGCAATAGACACGCTCATTTAGAATACAGTAGACATGCTCATATAGACTACAATAGACATGCTCATATAGACTACAATAGACATGCTCATTTAGACTGCAATAGACACGCTCATTTAGACTACAATAGACATACTCATATAGACTGCAATAGACACGCTCATTTAGACTACAATAGACATGCTCATTTAGACTGCAATAGACATGCTCATTTAGACTACAATAGACATGCTCATTTAGACTGCAATAGACACGCTCATTTAGAATACAATAGACATGCTCATATAGACTACAATAGACATGCTCATTTAGACTACAATAGACATGCTCATATAGACTACAATAGACACGCTCATTTAGACTACAATAGACATGCTCAAATAGACTACAATAGACACGCTCATTTAGACTACAATAGACATGCTCATATAGACTACAATTGACATGCTCATTTAGACTACAATAGACATGCTCATTTAGACAACAATAAACATGCTCATTTAGACTACAATAGACATGCTCACCTGGACTACAATAGACATGATCATTTAGATTACAATAGACAGTGGCAGGATATGAATGAAATGAATGACAACACAGTTACCAGCGATCACATTCATATAATGCTGGAGCTAATTATACCAATACTATTTATAACGTTCATCACATTACACAATGACAACAATGGCACAATAGCAAGTGAAATTCGACTGGAAATAAATTGCAAAACTCTCATCAAACGTTAGTGACGACAAACGTCAGAAAATACACGAAAAATAGCGTAGTTACCGAACGTTTACATTGAAAACTTGTTTCTCTACAGATTTGAATTTCCAATTTTTTTAAAATAAATTTTGTGTTAAAAAAATTAGCTGTTGACTAATTTATATAAACTTTTGAATTTTATTTATTCTCAGACCATTAGAAATATTTTCTTAGCCTGATGAAAATTTTGGTCAAAAATTAACCCACAATTCATCAAGCTTCTTATCAGGTAGAACCTGGCCTACCCTTAAAGTTGGTATAATATATCTAAAAATTTTAAAGCCTGTTTAGGCTGAATGAGGGTCAGAGTCGCAGACTTTGATAACATACCTAATAGTGCCGGGGCCACAATACGATTTTTCGGTCGCCAAATGAATCACAGACACTCGTCATGTCGAACGGCCGTTAAGCAAGTCACGCCACATTGTGACTGTGTGTGGCTCTGACTTAGGCCGCCATCACACGGAGACCAAATGGTAACGTTTCATCATAATTTCTACAGTCAGCGGCACCAATCGGTCTGTTCAGCGCCACGAAACCGTCGGATTTCAGCCTTAGTTTGGGACAAGCTTAGTCATACTATGATTAACTAAGGCTGAAATCTGACGGTTTCGTGGCGCTGGGCAGACCGATTGGTGCCGCTGACTGTAGAAAATTATGATGAAACGTTACCATTTGGTCTCCGTGTGACGGCGGCCTTAGTTCTGTGATGAGCGTTCGACGTACATCGAATGTAAACAAACCGAAGTAGGTATGCGACATGAACTTTCATAATTTAAAAACAAAAAATAAATTTTAATTGACTGACAGGAACTAATATAAAAAAGCCTGCAAAACAAGTTCTTTGACACATCTTTCTGTGAATAGCATTCATGAGCAATGCCAAAAAAATTAAAAAAAAACAGTTTTTCATTTATCACACAATCATTCATGTAAAACATGTTGACATTGTTGGAAATAAATGCTAAATTTGATTGGTAACTGGTTACTTATTTTTTCACTAAACTGCAAGACCTAGCACTGAATTTCATTGCTTTACATTTAGATACCACGACGACAACAGCTGAGAACCTTATCTTATATATGAATTAGGCCAAAAATGGCCACAATCATAATTTAGTGTAAACATAACAGCTGCGGAACTGGTCAACACTGTCGCCATCTTTGTTCTTCGTAATTCATTTGGTGACTGAAAACCTCTGACGACCTTTCACGAAATGACAAGCATCCATTCATCAAATGATGAGCGAACGGGCCTTCCAGAGTTCATTTGACATACGGAGTTCATTTGACGAACGAATGTGAGGCTAGTGTGGCCCGGCATAAGTTGAGGAGAGTACCTCCGTAGAGTTGTGATCGCAGCCTGGTGCGGCGCTCCGTCTCTGTGACGCTCATAAGGACGCTCAATGAGCGTATCTGTGATACGAGTTTCACGAGTACAAGAATATTTAAATGGCGGGTACTGTTGGGATGGATATATTTGTTGGGCATCCACATCTGGGGGATTTATTGAAGGGAAATATCGAATGCCGTCACATTTGACATGCCGTGCACACCAGTAGTCATAGATATGCTCACTGCTCCCCACACGCTGCTCTGGAGGGACTGTACCTCACCTGACCTGGGTTTGGTTGCTGTTTTTGCCAACGCTGTCTGGGGTCTGCCTTCTGTCGTGTGAACTTCGGGCGCGTGCCTTGCAGAGGTGGTGCTCTTTGTGCTCAGGTGCTCTCAACCGAGCCTCCTGAGGGTGGCCAGGTCGTCAGGTGGGGTGGTGCCCTTTGTGCAAGGTCCCCACAACCGAGCCTCCTGAGGGTGGCCAGGTCGTCAGGGGGGGTGGAGGGACGTGCGGCTTCAATGCGTCGGTCTCACCTGGCGAGTCGGAGGCTGAGTGGCCGTCCTGAGCTGCCACACCTGCTGCAGACCTTCAAATGTTTATGCGAATTTAACCTTCATTAAAACATTCAAAAGAAGACTACCTTCTTCCTAACATGAATGGCGATAAAATATGATTTTGTTAATATTTGAACTTTGAATAATCAAGTCCTCTCATTTCTGTCTACTCATAATTGTAACGTTATATGAATCGAAATGCATGCTGAACACCTCTAATCTTCACTATATATATGTTTTCGTTAGTTCTTGCCGTTAAACGGCTGCAAAATTTATATTTTAATACTTTGGCAACTGGTGACCACGTTAATTTTGTTGGAAATTAGATGCTTGTGTGCAATTTTGAATTTCAAAATCAAAAATACTTCTATCATTACTTATTTCAGAAAAACAAGACTGAAATAGGATTGAAAGTTCAACAATCATATTAATTAATTATTATACAGCGTAAAATACTTTTAGCATGTTAATGAGAATACAAGGTGTGTGATTTGGATATATTTGATTTCATGGCTAACTAAAGAAATTTTCGTTTCAGTGTAAAATTTTTTTGAGTTATTTAAACATCTGTATTTGCATGCACTTTGTAATATCATGATCAAAATTATTTTCCAGTGTATTCATCACTATTATATCTGTGACACATGATCGCATGTTCATGAGATCCGCTGATAAGGAAGGAATTAGAGGGCATATATGGCGCCATGCTAGCGGGGACTATCCCATTTGTTTGTGTGCAGTTCTCATTTTCGTGCCAACAACTTGACCATCCAACGAGGCCCTGGACTCGAGCACGCCTGGTCAGTCACGATCTACTTGTGCCACAACTGTTCGTTATCTCCTCAAATGTAGCCAACCCATGCTTTCATACACTCATTGTACCAAGTTTGTACACAATACCCAACACCATCACTGTAGTCCCTCTAGGGAACACTAATGATATTGTGCGCCTTTGATGAAACTCCCAATCTATCGCAAGCCTTTGTACAATACCGCAACCTTTCAGGTCTGAGGAGAACTTCTGTACAACTATTCCCCAATTGTTCTATTCCATGTTGATATATCCATGTACCCCGCATTTTGTTATTAATTTTGCGCCAGCTAACATTTAGCAGCAAATGTGGGATAAATGTAAAAACTTCAGTTTTTAATATTTCAGTTACAACAATTTGCGCCAGCTAACATTTAGCAGCAAATGTGGGATAAATGTAAAAACTTCAGTTTCTAATATTTCAGTTACCAACAATTTGCGCCAGCTAACATCTAGCAGCAAATGTGGGATAAATGTAAAAACTTCAGTTTTTAATATTTCAGTTACCAACAATTTGCGCCAGCTAACATTTAGCAGCAAATGTGGGATAAATGTAAAAACTTCAGTTTTTAATATTTTAGTTACCAACAATTTGCGCCAGCTAACATTTAGCAGCAAATGTGGGATAAATGTAAAAACTTCAGTTTTTAATATTTCAGTTACCAACAATTTGCGCCAGCTAACATTTAGCAGCAAATGTGGGATAAATGTAAAAACTTCAGTTTCTAATATTTTAGTTACCAACAATTTGCGCCAGCTAACATTTAGCAGCAAATGTGGGATAAATGTAAAAACTTCAGTTTTTAATATTTCAGTTACCAACAATTTGTAATTTGATTGCCTGCGTATTTTCGTCAGACATGATTTAGAATAAAATATAAATTTTCGAATGATCTATTACAGGACATGAAATCCGTAAAATTAACACTCCTAAGTCGGACTGTCTTTAAGAATTTAAAGACGAAGAATACAGCACGGATAGGTATTATTTTTAATAGAATTTAGCAAAACTAAATCTTAAAAGTCCTAATTAGTCAATTTTTATTTATACAATTTTTAAAAATTGACTAATTAGGACTTTTAAAATTTAGTTTTGCTAAATTCTATTAAAAATGATACCTATTCCTGCTGTATTCTTCGTCTTCAAATTCTTAAAGACATGAAATTTGATCATTTTCTATCAAACACAAACGGTTTACGGTTATTTATAAATTCTCAATGTTAGGAGAATTATATACGTTATCTCAACCCAGAGGTATTAGGTATGTTACAATACACCTAGTGAATATATGCAGTAAAGTGGTATTAAAATTTAAGGCAGTGTTGAGCCATCTCTAAACGCCATGGCAGTGCACCTGATGGCGGCCCGTGCACCAGCATCTCACTGGGGCTACGGTGGAGAGGGAGGGTGTGTGTACAGTAGGTTACGATCGTATGATGCTTAAGTGTGTGCTCCTGTAGACAGGTGGGTTTGTGCAAAAATAATGTGAAATGATCCTTAGTCTAACGAGTGGTATCGGAAATGGTCCCAAAATGGCACTTCCTTCCACACTTTATCTGCAATTCAGTTCACGCAATAAGCTTAGAAAGCAATTAACGTATGATAAATGGTTTTCAATTGCGTTAAAGATAATTCACAGGATATGATTAAGGAGAAAATAATTTCTTCTATGTTGATTGATATCATTCCAATATTTTACAAATGCGTCAGTATGTTCAGGTCTATAATTTAGATGTTCATGCTTTTTAGATTTTCAGTGAGTAAATAAAGTTTCTTTCAAATATTGGCGTTTAATCAGCGAAAATATTTTCTTCTTGCCTTTTGCGTCCTATATTCAGCAGAAGTTACGAAACAACCGTTGTTATCAGTTTCACCCTCACAATCATTTGACATCATCTCCAACTATAATTAAAAAGAGTTAATCAAATAAAGTTATATATCATCTCTAACTAGGTTTTAATTTGTATACCCTCGTTAAGTCGAACTTAGAACTACAACACCAACCAAGTTTTGACCAAAAGCAACACGAGCAGCAGCCGAAGCAACACGCGAATGATCCACCGAGTAAAAAATTCTCGCATCCATCTTAGGTCGTCCACAGCCCGGTGCGCCTAAACGGAAGGTAGAGATACTTGACTGAAAATTGTGTCATGGCGGATATCCTAAATGAAAGAGGAGTAAAACAATAATTATAACGAAAAGAACTTTCTTAAAAAAAGTGGAGAAAAAATCTTATTCTAAAAATAAACAAATATATCGATAACACTGAAACCCCCAGCTCACCCACCCCACCTAACCCCCAGCTCACCCACCACACCCCACCTAACCCCCAGCTTACCCACCAGACCCCACCTAACCCCCAGCTCACCCACCACACCCCACCTAACCCCCAGCTCGCCCACCACACGCCACCTAACTCCTAGCTCGCCCACCACATGTTCCGGCCCTTTTCAGTATTAGGCCGTACCAAACGCGGATGGGGTTCGTGAGTGACGAGCAGCAACGTGATTCATAGTTTATTGGTACTTCAGAGTAGATACAGGCTCGGTAGTTGGCAAGAATCAGAGAGATCAGACAATAGGTGATAGTACAAGTCTTCTACAGCGCATCTGTGATCTATACAGTTGCCTTCTCTAAGGTAACGCGTCTTCAACTGGACAGTGATGACTCTGTCTAATGTGATCTCCACGACAGCGCACCGACAATGAACGGCGCTGTCTCTTGCTGATGCTATTTATACACTGTGAGGGCGCACATAATGCTCCCCCCAATACAAAATTCTTTATGACAATAAAAATTTTTAAATGTTATTCAATTAACTTTGATTTTCCCTTGACTATCAGTTAATCTTACAATCCGTCAAGTCAATTCGAGCAGATCAGAACGTATGACACTAAAGGCTTCCAAATAATGAACGGAGGTAGGCAGGTATGGCTATCGCTGTCTTTAGCAAATCATAAATTTAACAAAATGCAACGGTAATCCTACATCTCGTTAAACATTAATAAGTATAGTTACAAGTCAATGATTGATTTATTATCCAAAATCAACTAATTAAGTATTCTACGCACTTAGCTCAAACAATTTGTTCATTATTGATCAATTGATTCTTAGAATTCTTGGCTATTCCAGATATTTCGGATACAAAAGTACATCGCACAATTTATTTAACATATCAGAATATCAAAATCAAACATCAAACGCGTACTGAATAAATCAACTGAAGTTACAGAATACAAGTTATAATACACAAGACAATACAATACTACAACTGGCAAGTTCAAATTGTCCTACAATTCAAATTAACTCAATAATAATTGAATAATAGAGAAAATTCTACGGGTTTCAATACCAGAATTTAACTATCTCGTGTCACATTTTTCTCGCGTTACGCTGCTGAAAAATGCTTTGAATATGAAAACTCTCCGATAAATGCATTAATACAATTAAATGCGCAAGTGATCGTTACATGATGAGTATATAAGTAGTTATTCTGCCTTTCTGCTTTTCAATCATTACAATTAAAATGGTTCTTCGAATTATCAAAAAGCTCTCGCCCTTAGCGAACTACTGATGAACAAAACATTTCCATAGGGCAAGTAAAACAACAAAAGAGTTATAATATCGACAGCAAAAACAGAATCCGTATATAATAGAACTTTTTAAAATACAGCAAATAAATTAAAGATAATCTAAGACATAGAGGTTTCTTACTCCGCGGGAGATTGGAATATCAGAACATGATATTTAGATCTATGGTATGTGGGAAAATTTTCCCCACTACGGCTTGGGTGTCTCCGAGGTGGCTTTTCTCTTTCAACCTTTCCGCGTATGTGTCGGGGTGCCGTTCGCTGGTCGTTGCTCTGATGTTTCGGTAGGGTCGCAGGTGAGGTCGTAGGTACGGAATTTTCATTTAGGAGGTCTTGACTAGACTTGATTTTGATTCCTCTAAGAGCTGATGTTAGCTCAACTCTCTAATAACGTCATGTCGATTTAAGCAGTGATTAACTTGTTCTCTGAGCTGCCATTTTTATCCGTCCGTTTATGCCTTTGCAAAGGCGTGTTGCATCGTCGGCCAGCGCTTCGGTGATGGGGTTCGCGGCTAGTTCCGTGGCACCCTGTTCAGGCTAAGACCCTCTACCCTCTTCCTGACTGCTTTTTCTCTGTCTATTATTTTGTGTGCTTGTGCTATTATTTCTTTACTTTTATTTTGTAGACTATCGTGTCAATTTTCCTATGGTGCTTCAAGCAAGTATAATTAATTAAAATTAACATTGAAACTTCAATGAATTAACTCTTAACTCGTCCTTGCGACGATAACTACTATTACAATTAATATTGCTATTGAAGTCGTTCGTCTTTTTGATGGGCTAAATTAGCCTGGATCAGAGCGATCTTCTAACTTTAACTTCTTTCTCAAGTATCTAAAATCTCTTTACTATTCTTACTGTCTTTCCGCTTGAAGCACTTAATCTCTTGCTGATTTCTTCTAAATTTCCTTGATTAAACCTTCTGTCTGAACGTTTCGTCACTGAGTGCATTAAAAACTCAGGTTAGTTGCTTTACTTGTATTGTGTTGTCATTTTCATTGTCATTGGTGATGTTGCTTCTTAAGTGAAATATTGTCCTTATTAATTTCGTGGTTTGTTCGGGGTTTAAGGTTGTACGTTTTTTTATAGTATACTCCGGAGGAGGCTTCTGCTGGTGCTGACTTTGCCGCAGCCGGGTTTCAGCTGTTCCAGCTAACTTCTACAGGCTAGCCTCTCCGTTGCTTTGAGGTATATATCAAGTCGGACTTTGATGGTTAGGTTGCATTTGCGTAATACTTGAAATTAACTGATTAGTTGCGTTGTTTCGCCTTGACTTTCGCTAATATTTCTGTTTCCTAGCAGTTGAGGGTGGAGCGTGTGCCAGAGGTGTCGACGCGGGGTTCTATCTACGATTCCAGCTCTTTTCTTGAGTCGCGGCGTTACTCGCCCTCTGCCTGCCACTGCTTGAGGTGTCACCTCTGTTCGGAACTAAGGGTCTACGTGTTCTTCGAATTCAGCCCTTCGCGTGGAGCCGACGTTCCTCGCCTCCTATTGCTGCCTGCGCCCGTTGTCTCGAGCTCGCCACGACAGCGCCCTGGACTGTGGTCCTTGACGGCACCTGCTAACTTTTTTAACGCCCCCGGCATAAGCGGACTTTTAACTCGCCCTAACTTTTAATCAACTTAATAAAGCGTTTTTAAAATAAAGGCAATTATCTGGTTAGCGAATGCTAGCCGTAAAACTTAAATTGTACTAAAAATTAAATATTAAGAGTTGCGTTTGCGTTCACTGTGTTCGTTACGTTCATGTCGTTAAATCCCTCGATATAAGGGTGGATCTAATAAAAACTTTGACCAATTAAACCTTACTTCAATTTTTCTATTCCTTCGCTGAAAACGATTGTATGGGAATTGTTTCCCACACAAGTTCATACTGAGTTTTTACCTACCTTCTCATTAACATTTCTCTTATCTTTCCGTCAGAGGAGGAGTGATAAATTAACTTGATTCTTCTTACAGGTTGTTCCTGTTTCGGGAGATCGTTGCATTGTAACTTCTTCGTGTAATAACTATTCTTTAGTCTAATTGAGCGTCATCTTCCCCCTAGCGGACCCTGTGATTTATTTCATTGCTCGTACTAACAAAATTAACTTGCAGAATGGATAAGTCTTTAGCGCAGAAACGCGGCGTGTACAAAAGGAAAATTACGCTGGGTCTGAACAAGGCCAACGACGCCATCGCTGACGGTAATACTGCCGAACTCGAAGCGCACCGCGCCCTCGTGAAGCGGAACTTGGAGCAAGTGAGGCAGTGGGACGAGAAGGTAACTACCTCAATGATTGAGGGTAAGTGCTCGGATGAAGTTTTAAATGCCGAGGTAGATGAGCAGTTAGCTTATAGTGTTGAAATCGAGGTGGCATTAGATGCACTTAATAAAGCAGGGCAAGGTATTAATGTCAATGCCACCGCGGGATTTGGTCTTTCCAAAGACGTGAAATTGCCACAACTAAAGATAGAGCCGTTTAAAGGCGATAGTGACGATCATCTGAAATACCATGCATTTATGGTTCAGTTTAACAATGCGATTGGTCACCGTTCACATTTGTCGCCTTCTGCTAAACTTACTTACCTTAGAAGTTATTTGTCCGGGTATGCAGCAAAGTTGATCGAGCATTTAACCATAAATGATGGCAACTACGAAGTTGCGCTTACCTTGCTAAAGAAAGAATTTTTAGACGAGAAAGCTGTAGTTAGCGAGTTGTGCCTTAAATTGTTAACGCTGAAATGCAAGTCGGACAAGTCTTTCGTGGAAGTTAAAGTATTTCTTAGTGAAATTAGAGGGATCATGTCTGATTTGAAAACGTTTGGGTGTGATATCTTGGGGGAAAATGCTAGTAATACTGTGATAGGGCACCATATTTTTTCCAAATTACCGATGCTGTTCAAACAAGAATTAGCTAGGAAACTTAATAGTAATTATCCCACTTTGAAGGAGATTTTTCTTAATTACCTTGAGGTGATTGCTACCTTGAATTTGCGTGCGGCTCCTGACAGCGTGCAGAGTGATTCGCGACCCTTTGTGAAGCCTGATAGTTTTAATAAGCAGAATAATCAGGTCTTTGCTAATGCAGCTATTGCACCAACTGATCGCAAAGCGTGTAAATTTTGCTTCAGCCAGAGTCACAGCATGCTGCACTGTTCCGCTTATCCAACTCGTAAGAACCGAATGGATAGGTGTGCAGAGCTTAAAATATGTCACAATTGTACCAGTTCTAAGCATGAAGCAGCTAGGTGTTTTTCTAAACTTGACTTTGAATGTAAATTCTGTAAGCAGAAGACTCATGTCGCTGCTCTCTGTCCACAGACGGATAAAGGTATTCAAACTAATTATTGCCTGAATTCTGCTTCTGACGTGCAGTCAGGGTACATTTTACCTACCATTACCTTGCCAGTTAGCAAGGGGCGTAACGTAACGAATGTTAGATTCCTGATTGATTCAGGGTCTCAGCGTTCCTATGTCTCCAATAAGGTGCTAGAAAAAATAAATTTTCCTCTCGGCCTTAAAATGTCTCAATTCACGGTAAATTCTTTCCTGGAAAAGGGAATCCGCGAATTCGCAGAAGTTAGCTTGTGTGTAGATCTGCTAGACGGTAGTAAACCATTGCAAGCTCCTGTGTTAGTGGATGAAAAATTCCAGATGTCCTTTACAATTAATTCCTTGCACCAGGCTATTTCCAACATAGCGACTAGTTACCCTTTGGCTGATAGCTCTTTCAGTAAAGGCTGTAGTATTGATGAGGTAAGGCTTGATGGTATTCTTGGAATTGATTTGCTCCAGTGCTTTAACGATTTCACAGTTGTGAAATGCATGAAAGGCTCTGCCTTTTCGTACGGTAATAGGATCATACCAATGGGTAATGTGGAGCATTTTCTTACCCGTGAAGAGGCTGTAAAAATGTACCGTGATTTGCATGTTGCAGGTGCGGCTAGAGAGTCCGCTATAAATTTCGTCCTAGATCCTCGTCCGTGCAGCGTGGATCCCATAAATGGTGTATTGGACTGCAGCCATGTTGACGGTGGTTTGGACAGAATTTTCAAGCTGGAGTCAATCGGCTTATCGGATGATGAGGTGAGTGACTCTGATGCGACAAAGATCGAAGAGTTTGATGCGGGAATTTCTTTGAACCACGGCAAATATCATGTGAAACTAATCTGGAACGATAATATCTCTGAAGTAAATGACAATTTCCCTGTTGCCCGAGCGGTATTAAGTAGGGTTATTGAAAGGTTAAATCAGAAAGGAATGTTGAAAATGTACGACGATGTTTTCCAGCAGCAGTTGTCCGAAGGCATTATTGAGGAGGTCCCACTTAATTCCAGTCAGCCGAGAGTTTATATACCTCACAGAGAAGTGATTAAAACGGATCCGACAACTACTACTAAAGTAAGACCTGTTTTGAACTGTAGCTTAAAGTTAGGACGTAAGCCTTCTCTTAACGAGGCGGCATTTCCAGGCGTAGATTTAATGAAAAAATTGTTCGATATCCTGATAGGCATCAGACGAGACGATTACTTGGTAATGGCCGACATTAGGAAGGCATTTCTACAAATAAAGTTAGCGGATGATGAAGACAGAAATAAATTTTGTATTCTGTGGCAAAGAGACGGTAATTTGGTGGCTTACCGATATACGACTATAGTTTTTGGGTTTGTGTCAAGTCCTTTTATCTTGAACTATGTGATAAAGAAACACGCAAAAAATTATCCAGATGACATGTGCAGTTATTTCTTGTTGAATAGGATGTATGTAGACAATTTATACATGACTGGGTGTAACCATGAAGAATTGCACACGTTGTATAATGTTGCTTGTGACAGGATGAAAGAAGGGGGTTTTGACTTACGATCGTGGTCGTCTAATTGTGACGAACTACAGAATTCCTTTGTTAATGATGGCGTAAGCTCGAGCCATGATGTACCTTATGAAAAAATGTTAGGTTATCGGTACGATAAGACAACGGACAGGATAAGTGTAGATTTGGAAACGCAGGTTGAGACAGGTGATGTCACAAAGCGTAAATTACTCTCTTGCTTAGCTAAGTGTTTTGATCCGCTCGGTTTGCTCGCGCCAGTGACTGTTAAAGGAAAAAGTTTGATGAGAGAAGTTTGGGGGGAACGCTTGGGGTGGGATGATGTGCTCCCAGACCACTTAAATAAAACTTGGGCGTCTTTGCAGAAAGATTTGAGGAAATTAAATTCATTCAAATTTGATCGTAGGTGTTTTAATACTGGTGACGCTCTAAAATTAATAATTTTCACTGATGCTTCGCGATTAAATTACGGCTTTTGTATATACACTGTGACGGAGAGCTCAGAGCGCCCGTCATTGCTGTTTAGTAAAACCAAGGCCGCTCCTCTGAAGACAAAAACTCTTCCTACGTTAGAGTTACTTGCAGTTCACATTGCTTTAAAGTGCCTTATTAATTTGTTGAATTCATTAGATAAAGTAACCGTTGCTGATTTAACTATTGCTGTAGATTCACAAATTGTCATTTCGTGGATCTTGAACAAAACCGTAAAAACGAAAAATGTATTTGCTAATAATAGAGTTAAGGATATTAATCAATACGTGTCCAGTTTGAAAGATGAATTTAATCTTGATTGCTCTTTCAGGTACGTTCCGTCGGATCAAAATCCGGCAGATTTAGTGACCCGAGGTTTGTCGGCCCGGGAACTTGAAGGAAAGTTGGATTTCTGGCAACACGGCCCCGACTTCTTAAAAAGGCTTACCCAGTGGCCGTCTAATACTTTAGGTTGTATTTCAGAGGCTAATAAGAACCTCGTTTCGTGTCCCATCCAGGTGGAGCCGGCGCCGTCGGTTTCCCAGGTATTTCCGCCAGAGCGGTATTCTAAGCTAGATAAGCTAATCGGTGTTACTGCTCAACTTTTCCGTGCCTCCCTAAAAATGAAAGGAATTGTTACAACCAGACTTGATTGCATTAACAGAGCGAAAAATTACTGGGTAAAAATTGAGCAAAATGTTCACTTTCCTAACGAATGTTCCTTTTTGAGTGGGGACAAGACAGCTAGGTCTCCGCCGCAATTGATTAGAGACTTGAATCTTTTCCTCGATGGTGAGGGAATAATCCGTTCTCGTGGTAGATTGAATAAGTGCAGTTACGTCTCCTACGGCGTTGCAAATCCCATTTTGTTATCTAGACATAGTTCTTTCACAAAATTGATTCTCGTTGACTGCCATGAAAAATGTAAACACTTAGGTTTAAATTCTACCTTGAATGTCTTGCGGAATCAGGGATTTTGGCTTCCTAGAGGAAGGCCGCTCATTCGGAGCGTTTTGCAGGAATGTGTATTGTGTAAAAAATTCAATGCTCTGCCATTTAGATATCCTAAGACAACTGATTTACCTGGAGACAGGGTGGACTTAGTCCGGCCTTTCCAGAACATAGGCATAGATTTCACCGGGCATTTCAACATAAAATTCGGTAATACGTTTGTGAAAATGTATATATTGATTTTCACCTGCCTTAGCATACGTGCGGTGCATTTAGACCTAGTGCCGGACATGTCGGCGTCGTCTTTTCTAGCTGCTTTCATTCGCTTTGCCAACAGGTATGGGTTCCCGAAGGCTATTTACAGCGACAATGCACCTACGTTTATTCAGTCAGCGCAATTTCTTAACCATTCCTTTTCAGATGATAACGTCTCGCAGCATTTGGCGAGAAATAACGTAAAGCACATCCGTATTCCCTTGTATAGTGCCTGGTACGGGGCAATTTGGGAGCGGATGATTGGAGTTGTCAAAAAATGTTTGTACAAATCAATAGGTAAAGGTAAAATTGAATATTTTCAAATGTTAACTCTCTTGACAGATGTGCAGGAAGCGGTGAATTCAAGACCCCTTACTGGTCGGGATACCGCTGATCAATCCTACGAAATAATTACTCCAAATTCATTTCTAAAATTAAGCGCTAGTAGTAATTTATCATTCGGCGGAAACTTTGGGTCAGATATACCCAAACCAACGCGTACTTCTATATTAAACACTCTTGAGCTTCGAGAAGAAGCTCTAGAGAAATTTAAAGATTTATTCTATAACGACTATTTACTTTCCTTGCGCGAACGACATTTAAACTCTTACCAGCCTATATGGAGTGACAGAATCAAGGTTAATGATCTTGTGTTAATTTCTTCGCCCGTGAAACCACGCCCTATGTGGTCCATGGGTCGAGTAGTAAAATTATTTAAAGGTGCCGATGGCCGCACACGCTCAGTACAATTAATAAAATCAGATCGTTCTTTATCTACTTACGCCATTTCTTTATTGTATCCCTTAGAATTGAATTCTGGCGAGGTAAAACCATACCAGCTACCTGTTGATGCCGCTGAGCCTGATGCGACGCAGTACCTGTCCGGCCGTAGCATCGAGGGAGGACCCAGGAGGGCGGCTGCTGAGCGTTGCCTTCGGAAGATGCGCGAATAAATTCGCGCATTCTCTCCCCCCCCGGGAGTGTGTGGGAAAATTTTCCCCACTACGGCTTGGGTGTCTCCGAGGTGGCTTTTCTCTTTCAACCTTTCCGCGTATGTGTCGGGGTGCCGTTCGCTGGTCGTTGCTCTGATGTTTCGGTAGGGTCGCAGGTGAGGTCGTAGGTACGGAATTTTCATTTAGGAGGTCTTGACTAGACTTGATTTTGATTCCTCTAAGAGCTGATGTTAGCTCAACTCTCTAATAACGTCATGTCGATTTAAGCAGTGATTAACTTGTTCTCTGAGCTGCCATTTTTATCCGTCCGTTTATGCCTTTGCAAAGGCGTGTTGCATCGTCGGCCAGCGCTTCGGTGATGGGGTTCGCGGCTAGTTCCGTGGCACCCTGTTCAGGCTAAGACCCTCTACCCTCTTCCTGACTGCTTTTTCTCTGTCTATTATTTTGTGTGCTTGTGCTATTATTTCTTTACTTTTATTTTGTAGACTATCGTGTCAATTTTCCTATGGTGCTTCAAGCAAGTATAATTAATTAAAATTAACATTGAAACTTCAATGAATTAACTCTTAACTCGTCCTTGCGACGATAACTACTATTACAATTAATATTGCTATTGAAGTCGTTCGTCTTTTTGATGGGCTAAATTAGCCTGGATCAGAGCGATCTTCTAACTTTAACTTCTTTCTCAAGTATCTAAAATCTCTTTACTATTCTTACTGTCTTTCCGCTTGAAGCACTTAATCTCTTGCTGATTTCTTCTAAATTTCCTTGATTAAACCTTCTGTCTGAACGTTTCGTCACTGAGTGCATTAAAAACTCAGGTTAGTTGCTTTACTTGTATTGTGTTGTCATTTTCATTGTCATTGGTGATGTTGCTTCTTAAGTGAAATATTGTCCTTATTAATTTCGTGGTTTGTTCGGGGTTTAAGGTTGTACGTTTTTTTATAGTATACTCCGGAGGAGGCTTCTGCTGGTGCTGACTTTGCCGCAGCCGGGTTTCAGCTGTTCCAGCTAACTTCTACAGGCTAGCCTCTCCGTTGCTTTGAGGTATATATCAAGTCGGACTTTGATGGTTAGGTTGCATTTGCGTAATACTTGAAATTAACTGATTAGTTGCGTTGTTTCGCCTTGACTTTCGCTAATATTTCTGTTTCCTAGCAGTTGAGGGTGGAGCGTGTGCCAGAGGTGTCGACGCGGGGTTCTATCTACGATTCCAGCTCTTTTCTTGAGTCGCGGCGTTACTCGCCCTCTGCCTGCCACTGCTTGAGGTGTCACCTCTGTTCGGAACTAAGGGTCTACGTGTTCTTCGAATTCAGCCCTTCGCGTGGAGCCGACGTTCCTCGCCTCCTATTGCTGCCTGCGCCCGTTGTCTCGAGCTCGCCACGACAGCGCCCTGGACTGTGGTCCTTGACGGCACCTGCTAACTTTTTTAACGCCCCCGGCATAAGCGGACTTTTAACTCGCCCTAACTTTTAATCAACTTAATAAAGCGTTTTTAAAATAAAGGCAATTATCTGGTTAGCGAATGCTAGCCGTAAAACTTAAATTGTACTAAAAATTAAATATTAAGAGTTGCGTTTGCGTTCACTGTGTTCGTTACGTTCATGTCGTTAAATCCCTCGATATAAGGGTGGATCTAATAAAAACTTTGACCAATTAAACCTTACTTCAATTTTTCTATTCCTTCGCTGAAAACGATTGTATGGGAATTGTTTCCCACAGGTATTCAAATACAAAATGTGGGAGCCTAGAATTGTAAAGTTACACGCTAACTTGAGGTGAGACTGAAGGGATCTGCCTAGGACCGTTACAGATTTCTTTTAAAGCGGTTCGACGCAAGGCGACGTCCTCACCACTAAGTCGGCTAATTACCTTGTGTAGATCCCGTTTTATATAAATAATCATCACCGCAAGGATGATGGTAATTACTGTGTAAAGAAGCAACATTATGTCGCTTAACTGGTCAGGAATGAGATCAACTCTCGTTTCCTCAGTGTGTCGGATAAGTTCATCCGAGATTTGGCCATTATTTGCTTTTATCGCGGTTAGGATGGTATCGACATTGACATTCGACACTCTATTGCCCATCTTAGCGGGCCAGAACGCAGCTATCAATGCGGGGATTAGAATTGTGATTTATTTTAATAAATATTTATTTTAATCACATAAACGTGATGAAGAAATTATGACTTTATAAATGTTGATGTAGAAAGGTAATTCCTCACTGGCTATTGGTTGGAAAAGCAGCAATTTTGACTATGAACACCAGTTCGACGTGTTCACCCGATTCAAAGACCTTAATTCGAGTACGCAACGGGGATTCGAGGTTCAGGAAGACTCGAAATTTGCAGCAGGCTTCTTGTAATACTTCCTTTCGTATCTTTATTCCGAAGATTATTGTTGTTTCCTGCGGTTGCCACAGTTGATTTACTCCGGTGCACATCGGAATTTACGTATTCAGAATAAAAAGTGGAAGTCTAGCGTTGTGGTATTGAACGCTAACCTTAGGTGGAACAGCAAGTATTTGCTGATTACAATGGCATTAATCGTTGATTGATGAGTTGATTAATTGATTGATTGATTTTAGATAAGTACGCTACCAAGTACTAATTGAAGGTTCAAAGTGTATGTGTATCTTGTAAATCGGAGTGTGCAAAAATGTTCCGGAGTTGTTCAGGAATCGCTCCAGGAATCTGAAAAGAAACGATACAGCTTATTAGCATGGCCCCAAGTCTAAAGTAAACAATTTACGTTTCATACTAAGATTTCATACTAAGGCACGCTTCATTCGTATTACGACACACTCATTCCGACCACAGTCTCTGGCATTGTTGCCAAACAATCTGCGACAGAGGCGAGGGAATTCTCGCAGTTGCGCATACACACTCTTGTGTTGACATCTCCACTCAGTTTATCAATTCTAGCGGACGGCTTGATGAGCACGGCTCTGCTGTCGCAATAACAACATGACAACATCCTCACTCATCATCTCGGCTGAAGGTGTTTGCGTAACAGAAATATTTCCTAGAGCAAGACACACATAAAGTCTTAAGAACTCAAGAACGAACTTACAAGCTAAGAACTCATAGAACGAACTTACAAACTAAATACCATTGAAATACATATATGGAATGGCAATCTCGGAATAATTGAAAATGAACAGTTACAAACTAGGTTCACAATTTTACCTTTTTATCCTATCTAAAGGCAGTACATGGTTTAAATTCGATCGGATAATCTTGTTACCAATCCTAATATCTGCATAATTTTTACCTAATCTTTCAATAATACAAGGGCCCAAAAAATTCAGCTGTAATTTATGTTTTTTGGCATGATTTTTTACGAGTACACGGTCCATCACTTTTAAATTTTTATCGCGACGTTTCATATTTCTATAGGCAGTTCTTTCAATTGTGGCGTTAATGATCGCATTTCTAATATTGTTCACTACAATAGATGATTCTTTAAATTTTTGTTTTTGAACATCTTCATATGAAGTCGCAACATTTAATTCTTCTAAATTAGTAGAACTGATATAAACACACGTATCTTTACCGAAAACCGTGTATGCGGGTGTATCTCCTAAGGTTTCGTTATAGCTATTATTAATCGAATTCTCTACAATATCCAGCAAGCTATCCCACTCATTATGAGTAAGAAAATTTAGATATAGCTTGAGCAGGTGTCGAATTTTACCATTACATCGTTCAACAATGCCGTTTGAAAAAGGTGAATACGCCAGAACTTCCTTTTTTAAGATAGACAGTCCTTTTGCGAAATTTTTTACATTAGATGATTTAAATTCCAGGGCGTTGTCGGACAACAACACGTCTGGGGTACCGAACAGACAGCAAAAATTCCACAGACAATCTGTGACAGTCTCTGTACATCGGTCACTAGTCGAATATAATTTGACAAACCTGGAAAAAAGGTCGATGATAACAAGAATATATTTGTTACCATTGTCCGTCATTGGTAATGGACCATAGAAATCCATGCTGACAGTTTGAAAACATCGTGTTCCAATTGGAGCATTTAGAATTTTAATCGGCGTCGATATGCGTGATTTTAGAATTTTACAGATGTCACATGATTCAACAATTTTGCGTGTAATTGTCCTTTCGTACGGATGAAAATATTTTAATTTAAACTTAAACAAGGTATTATTTAAATCAGTGTGGGATAAATTATGGATGAAAAGAATTGTCTGGTGCAGCAGAGTATATGGCACCACACTCGTCAGAATGGTACTGGGTCTGTTGTCAATTCTTCGTCTTTTATACAAAATATCATTCATAATCAGAAATTCATTCATGTCAGTATTAGAAACTTTAGTTGCATTCTCTAGGGCATTCTTAATTTCAGAACAAAAGGGATCTTGATCTTGTTCACGTTTAAATTCGTCCAGCGACCAGTTGTCATTAATACTTGAATGGTCTGTAGTCGTATTAACTCTATCCAGTCTGCATAAGCTCGTTGTCTGTCTGCTATTAAAGTCACTGGGTTCACGTCTGGGGCTTTCAGCAGTACTGTTGTTGTTTCTTCCGTCATCACTTCCTGGGATTGTTTCCTCGAACTCTCCTTCAGTCACAGGCTTGTTACACTTGCTACTCGCAACAGCGGCTTGCAGCCTGGTTACAACGGGAAAAGTCTCTACCTCTGGGGTTAAATCAGAACATGCTGACAGTTCTTTTTCTGTTAAAGGATTTTTGTCATGATTTAATCTACTTAATGCATCAGCGGCACTATTCGCTTTACCAGAAAAATATTTTAATTTGGCATCAAAGGCTTGCACATAAATACTCCATCTAGCGAGCGTGTTATCTTCGGGCAATTTCTTTGAAAATAAAGGGACTAACGGCTTGTGATCGGTATATATGACCAGATCATATCCTAAGACAAGATATTTGAAGTGTTTCAACGCTTCAACTATGGCGTACATCTCTTTTTTCGTAGTTGAGTACCTTCGTTGGGTGGAATTCAATGTTTTAGAAAAAAATGCGACCGGTCTCATGTTTCGAACTTTATCAGTAGATGACTGGAGTAAAACAGCTCCTATGCCAACATTCGATGCATCACAAAATAGATGAAATTTTTGATCAAAGTTTGGGTGACTCAAAGTGGTGTTTGCGCACAATTCATCCTTTAATTTTTCAAAAGCGCTTTGACAATCTTGTGTCCAATTGAAATCGACATTTTTCTTTAGAAGATTATAGAGCGGGCTTGCGATACTCGCAAAATTTTTTATGTACCTACGAAAGAAATTTACTAGACCTAGGAAGGACTGTAATTGTTTCACATTTTTAGGAATCTCTAAGTTCTTTACTTTGTCAGTACCGGTGCTTCTTGTTCCCATTCCACTAATGGAATGTCCGAGATATTCAATCTCTTTCTCGAAGAAAGCACATTTTTCCGTCTTTATTGACAATCTAGCGTTTCTTAATAGTTCAAGTACAACTTTTATATCGGCAAGATGCTGTGCCTTTTCTTTCGAGTATATTAGCACGTCGTCCATAAAAACGAAAGATAGTTTTCCTAGAACAGGAGATAGCGTTTGGGTCATTACTGACTGGAAATACGCAGGTGAGGTTTTTAAACCGAAAGGTAAACGATTGAACTCAAACTTCTGACTCCCAACTGTAAATGCGGTTATTTCTTTACTCTCATCGGTCAGTGTAATATTATGATATCCTGACCTAAGATCTAATTTCGAGAAGTATTTTTGACCATTTAAACTATAAAGAAGCTCGTCCACTCTCGGCAGCGGGAAGGATTCTTCATGAATTACCTCATTTACTTTGCGAAAATCAACTACCGGACGTATAGTTCCATCTTTCTTATGAACTACAATTATCGGTGAATTATAAGCTGAAATCGATGGTCTAATGATTCCATCGTCTAACATTTTTTTGTTAACGACTTTCAAGTCTTCCATGTAACGGTGGGCAATACGATAGGGAGGGACATTTACAACATCCACGTTAGGTTTCAAACGTATTTTGTATGGTTTAATCGCAGCTGCGGAGATCGATTCATTGTCTATAGTGATAACATCTCTGAATTCGTTCAACAGACTCAACAATTCAGGCTTCATTTCATCATCATTACACTTGATATCATCATTATTTAACTTCCGCCGACCACGGGCGATTTCTTTGGAATCAGAAATGTACTCTTTGTCAACAACTCTTGTGATCCCGACAGATTGACTATTAGTGTCTTTATTATCGACATCTAAATGACTGTCCTGAACAACACCAGCTGCCTGCACAAAGGTACTCATTCCTCTTTTTAATTCTCCTTGTACATCTGACAAGTAAACTTCGGACTCAACTTGATCCTTTTCCACTTTTTCTAAAGTACTTATAATTGCGTTCTCCGGTAAGACAATCGCTCTGTCGGAGCTATTAATTAATAACAACGGAATCTTTCTCCTATTGTTAACTCTCACAATTGCTTCGGCGACACAAACGCCTTCTTTTAAAGTTCCTTTCTTTATTATATATTCTCCATTTTTACACTTTCCAACATGTCCAACATGTTTCAAAATTACATTGGGAGCAATTTCAATTCGTTGAGTATGCACTCTTAACGGCCTTGGCCTTGTGAGGGAATTGGTAACTGCAACTACGCCTCGAACAGGCTGGTTTTCTCTCTTACCATCCCTTTTTACTTCCTCACTTGCTTTCTCAGCAATGCACGTCCTCTTCTCTCTTAGCTTATTTAGGACTTTTTTCTTAGCTCTGGACGTAATCGTGTCCGCCATGAGACACTCAGTATTCTCTATTAAATACTCGAGACACTCTGTCTTTCTCTTTTTTCGTCTTTTTACCTCTGCAAAGGGAATTCTCTCTTCTTTGATAATTAAACATCTTTGTTTCAAGTCTACAACGGCGTTCTTGTCTAATAAATCACGTCCAATAATGACGTCATAATTGTAAATACCATCTTTAATTATTAGAGCATTTGTCTTTAAACTTACTCCGTTTTTTAACTTTAGGACAAGCTCTACTTCGCCTTCGACATTACTTTTAGCATTAACACCTTTTATAGTCAGAGAACTTGGCTTCACGTCATTACTTATCTCATTAATTCTGTGGTAGCTGATCAGACACTTTTCTGATCCTGAATCAATCAATGCATTCCACAGGTCTGCATCCTTTCTAAGCACAATCATTGGCTTATGAGTTTTTCTTATTACAAATAATTCATTCTGGCCTGTTACTTCTACCTCTTCATCTTCTTCGTATTTACAAACGTTCGTTGTGAAACGGCTTTCCGAATTATCAATGCCATGAGCGTTTAAGTCATCGCTTAAATCTACCTCTCCCAGCGATTCATATCTGTTTTTACATTTTATCAGTGGATCAACTCTCTCAACATTTTTAACGAGGGAACCTTCATCACCAGAATTCTCCTCGGGATTTTTAACGAGGGAATCTTCAACACCAGAATCCTCCTCGGGTTCACAGGGCATCACTGTCGTAGAGTCACACTTAGTTATAGTTATTTCAGTTTCCGTTTTATCATCGACGTTACTTCTATCGGCAATGAACTCTTCTCCACTGCTTATGCTAAAAAATCATTTCCACTGTTAGTTTGGTAAGTTTCTACCTGGCTTTTTTCTGGTACTCGAGTTTTATACTGTCCTCGCGCACGGACACGATCAGGCCTACCTGGTCTGTTGAAATACTCTCGTCCGGACCGACAGTCTCTTGCGTAGTGTCCTATCTTATTACAACGAAAACAAACTACATCTCGCAGCGAATGCTCGGCGGCTGTCTGACTTGAACCTGGTTTGTACCAATCAGTCGGTTTCCTAGCCACCCTGGTTTCCGACACACCTTGGTTTTGACAGTTGCACACTTGATTGTAGCAATTCGAGCAACGCTTTGTTTTAGATGTCTCCAATGCTTGAACTTCTAGAGTTCCTAATTCACGATCAACAAAAGATTTTACATGAGGTCTAGCACGGTAAGTTGGTCTTGGGAAATTGGGTCTCCAGTAGGGTCTGCGCGTCCTACCTCTACCTTGGAATCTGCCTCTTGTCATGGTATGCACTTCGGCCTCATCATAGGCTGCATCAAAGTTTGATTCGGATGAAGGGTCATCATCCTCTGCACAATAGGTTTCCACAGATCTCTCAGATCGAGTCGCTAAGATTTGCTTATCTTCGGGAAAATTTCGAATTACAGTCACGATTCTCTGAAGGAGCTCTTCCGACGAATTAAATGGTTTGTGAAATAATTTTTTTGAAAAATCTTCCGTTACTAGGGGATTAATGATGGCCATAGCTAATGCAACAATAAAAGTATTCTCGACATACTTATCGAGAGCAACAGGATCGGGACAGTTTACTACATACGGGTGGGCTCTGTTCGAACACTCAGGGCTGTTCATTATTCTGTGGGTTAGCTTACGGATTTTGGACAATATTTCAACAAACTGACTCGCTAAAGCATCATCACGTTTTAGGCGTACGTTATTCAGATCACAGGCAACCGCATGCAACGATCTTTCACCTTTTGATACGTAGATATTTTCTAACAGGTGCACGACTTCTTCAAAACTCAGTTCGTACCCTTCACTAATTATGGAAGCTACAACGGCGTTGAAGTCGCCAACCCGCTTGTCTGCAGTTCGCAACAATAAATTTAGCTTCGCTTCCTCTGAATTGTCAGATAACATATTAAAATAGGCTCGCACATTCTTTATGTGTGTTTCTAGCGACTTATTTTCTATGAAGTCAGGATCAAATCTACGTCTTCTACCACGGTATTGGGGAAGATCCTGTCCAGCAATTACTACACTAGGTATCGGACCGACAACAGAAGTCGTCACAGTGGTAACTGAGCTAGTGACAGGGACAACTGTGGTAGTAACTGTACTAGTTACAGGGGTACAAGTGGTGGTCGCCATCGTGAAAAAAATAGGCACTGAAACTCTTCCTACTCGGGTAACGTAAGGGGTTGTTCTTATGTACTCGTACTCGTCAGAGTCACTGTCCGACATAAAAACTCAATATTCTTAGACCTCCGATTACTTTTAAGAAAAAAATTGTTCTCCACACAGTAAAATTTTCTACATGCAGTTGATAATATTCTACACACATTTAAAGAAAGTATTTTACACACAATAAAATGATACTCACAATTCCCGTGGACTTAGAACAGGCTAATTGCTAATTACTAATTACGTGAAGGCTGGCACCACTCTGAATGGAGGTAAGCTGCTCCAGCTTACTTTTATATGCTAAAGACAATGGGCGCCAGAGGACAATGGGTGCTAGAGACGAGACAATGGCTACGACTTCCTTTAACTGTTTCAGAGAACAATGGTTCCGCGCGCACGCTTACTGCGCTTTCGCAATGCATATGCTGCTCGCTCTCTGGCTACCAGGAATCAGCTTCCGCGTTAAAGCTCTCCTACTTACTAAGAAACTGCATGCTCACTGCGCTTGCACTGCTGAGTGATTACTACTTAACTCCTACTCATTAATTTTATAATGATCATTAATTTGAGCTCATGCTTATTTAATTCGCAAGCAACATTATCGGCGTACACTTAACTTAATATTTTGGCGATGAGTAGATCTCGTAGCTCTTCTCGTTGCAGATGACGATGGGTAGATGCGTAGACCGTAGATGTGGACCCTCACTTCTTCTTCTTTGAGTAGCGATGAGTAGACTGGTGAAGACTGCGTAGCGTGTAAATTTTCGATTATTTTTCTCTCCTTTCTTTCTCGAAGTGTTTTTTGAAAGAACTTCGATTTTCTGCGCTGACGTCTTTCTTCCTTTTCTCGATGCTCTGAAGTAATGTGAGAACTACGCGACGTTACTCCACAGGCTGACACTCTTCACACCACTTAAAATCACGGATCAGCAGAACTGAAGATCAATTCTTGATGTCTTCTTCTTCAATGGGGCAATGTGGCAATGTGGCAACGTGGATATCTTTAATGTGGCTTCTTGATGTGGTATCCCCATACATGGGTCACCAAAATGTTCCGGCCCTTTTCAGTATTAGGCCGTACCAAACGCGGATGGGGTTCGTGAGTGACGAGCAGCAACGTGATTCATAGTTTATTGGTACTTCAGAGTAGATACAGGCTCGGTAGTTGGCAAGAATCAGAGAGATCAGACAATAGGTGATAGTACAAGTCTTCTACAGCGCATCTGTGATCTATACAGTTGCCTTCTCTAAGGTAACGCGTCTTCAACTGGACAGTGATGACTCTGTCTAATGTGATCTCCACGACAGCGCACCGACAATGAACGGCGCTGTCTCTTGCTGATGCTATTTATACACTGTGAGGGCGCACACACACTCCACCTAACCCCCAGCTCACCCACCACACCCCACCTAACCCCCAGTTCACCCACCACACCCCACCTAACCCCCAGCTCGCCCACCACACCCCACCTAACCCCCAGCTCGCCCACCACACCCCACCTAACCCCCAGCTCGCCCACCACACCCCACCCCATGTACAGTCGTACACTCCCTACACATGGCAATTGACATGAGCAGTAACCGGTACAGGGAAGGCACTTAAGTTTCTGTGAGTTACATTGTAGCCAAAAGAGGCTATAAAAATTTTTTAAGTTTCAGCTAAGTATTAATCCATGTCCGACTCGTTCATGTCGTATTGGATTGTCGTACCAAAATTCCAAATAGTGTTCTCTAAATTTCAATGAATATTTATTTCCGTGTGGAAAATCTTTGGATTTCGTTATCATGAATGGAAGGAAAGAAAAATTCAATTGCCGCCCAGTTTATTTTTCATGTGTCAAAACTAGTCTCAGAGAGATTGGAAACGAGATTTTATAATTTTGCGGTAACTAAATTATTTTAGAAAATTGTCGAACTCGATCGTCTAGTCATCTTTTTATTCAATAGAAAGAAGCTCTCACGTTGTCTTTTGTACCCCGCTGTGGGAAACATCGATGTGTTGTTGTTGTTACTAGTGTTACTTCTTTTTATATTCTAGTGCATTGTTATTCTTCCTACCGCCATTACGCGTCATCGCGGTAGACAACGACTAACAGTTGCTATGATCATTTTTATATTACTTCTAGTGTACACAACCCGTCAAAAATGACGTGAAACTATATATCCCTAAACAAATCCTCCAGCTGTGGATGCCCAACAAATATATCCATCCCAACAGTACCCACCATCAAAATATTCTTGTACATGTGCACTGGTGAAACTCGTATCACAGATACGGTCATTGAGCGTCCTTGTGAGCGCCACAGACACACGCACCAACCAATTTGATGTGTTCACTCACATGCCCATCGTGATAACATAGCACTAATTACGCACAAAAATAGGTAAAGTAATTTATTCATCAAAAAATTCAACTGGACAACTAGAGTTTTGTTATGTACAAAATGATAATAAATTCTTACCCACAGTCAGAATCAAATTTGACTTTCAATAATTACCATTAGGAAAATAATGAATACAAGGCTGAATAATTATGGTCCTAATACTAACAATCGAATGTCATTTTTATTGGTGACTGATTCATATTTTGGTGTAATTATTTAACTGCCGAACTCACACCACCACCGTACCTACACCACCACCGTACCTACACCACCACCGTACCTACACCACCACCGTACCTACATAACCACCGTACCTACACCACCACCGTACCTACACCACCACCATACCTACACCACCACCGTACCTACACCACCACCGTACCTACACCAGCACCGTACCTACACCACCACCGTACCTACACCACCACCGAGGCAACCAACAGTGTAATCCATATATAAGGAACAAAAGAGTGATGCGTTGATATTACAAGAACCAAAATATAAGAAGCAACAACAATGCCCATAGCACCAACAATGAGATTCAGCGTATTGTTGTGAGCGACGGAAATTGTGGTCAACACATATATGCCGGATGGCGTGCAGACCTCATTCACAAATACACTAGTCACTCATCGAACATTGAAAATTAAAGACAAAACTTGTGCATGAATGTATGTAATCAAAATTTGGAATCTTGAATTAAAATACAATGTATTTTGGAAATAAGGTATGTTTATTGGGAGCATGAATATCGCTATCAACTTATTCTCGAGCGTTGCGTGTATTTCATTATTAGTATGTTATTTGGTCTGGGTAATGACGACTTCATCTGTAGTTACTCAAGTGTCTTATTCATTCAATAATTATTTTTGCGCGTCTCGTAAGCTTATACATATTGGAGGTATTATATATGATGTTGCACCAAATAGCGTGAGATATAAGTTGACGTTGTTCGATAAATATCTGCAGGTTACGGCTATATCAATTTAGATATGATCACATAAACAAACATCCCAACTTGCAATGTTGATGCCATAGGCACAACATTCGCTTGTTGTGCCCGCATCGAGCAAAAATCAACTGTGCTTTTATCATTAGGACAATAATGGAAACTGGGCTGAATGAAACCTATGGCAAAAATATCGTAGTTAACACTGATGGTAATGATGGGAGACAGAATAACTCTCTAAATGTTTATATCGAATTTATAAGTTAATAATAATATATTAATAATGTAGGACAACCAATTATTGAAATGATTTTTCATGACCTGTAAATTAAAAATTACTTAATGATTGAATCAATTCATTTGCAGTCATTAGTATGAGAAACTGGCTATTTATTCAAATTTGACACACATAAAAAAATAAATTAGTCACCCTAAATTTCAAAATCGATGATTTAGGTCAATTTGAATACTCGTTTAAATTGAAATTATTATATTTAATTTGAATTGAAATACTGACCTATTTTTGATGGCGATAAACTGACATTCCATGATAAACAGAATCTTTCCGCTATAAAATTACATTTTACGAAAATACATATGTTAAGTTGATATGGTTTCCAATCGCCTGCGTTTCCACAAGCGATTAACTCTCTTTTGTCTGTAAAAGAATTTTTGAGAGTCTGTATGGACTCGAATTGATGAAACCGGCTACTTTACGGAAAGCGATTTGCAATGGAGAGTAGCGACCTTAAGGAGGTCACCTCAACATTTCAGTATTGTCATCTGATTCGTTTGACATTTGTCCAGTATATGTATTTGTTGAATGTAAACTTTTTTACTCGTGTGACTTTTTCATTTAGGCCTTAGTTTTTTTGAAAAAGACGAGAAATTAGTTTTTTGGTACATTTTTATGGATATTTCAGAGGAATAGATGTCATTGAGTTTATATGCTAGAACAAAAACGAAAACAGTTTTTAGAATCCTAGGAACATTCTAACAAAAGTGTGGTGTAAAATTTTCACATATGAAACTTTTTTATATATTATATATGATCAATAACTAGCATAAACAATAATTTTGGGTTTTGAGCTTGATGAACAAAAATTATTTGTGAAATTGGGAAGAAAGACACAATATTTTTGTTACAAATGTTCAAGGGATTCTAAAACTGTCTTTGTTTTTTCCTAGCATAAAAATTCACCGACTTCTATTCTTTTGAATGTTGAAAATTAGAGGTTTTGGGTATAAGCGAAAAACGAAATTTTTGTTGAAGTGTAATATAATGGACATTGTATATAATTGAATGCTGTTTTCATTTTTATTTAGATTACCTCCATGCATAACTTCATATTCACACTGTGAATTGTAATAAAAAAAATAACAAATTTTATTTTTTAATAAAAAATTATGAAATTTTATATTTGTAGTCTAATTTTTATGAAATTTGACTAATATATGTAACCTTAGAAAAGGAACACAATTTTTTCTATTCATTTTGTAAAATTAAGACCTTGGTTTGTGAAAACATTGGACCTATTGTTTTTTAATGCCTTTTTATTGATATTTCAGATGAATACAACTAACTGAATTATTATGCTAGAACAAAACCAAAGACAGTTTTAGAATCCTTGTAGCATTGTAAACAAAGTTACGCTTTCAAATTTTCCATTTCCTGTTTTGTTTTCTTTTTATATGGGCTCAAAATGGGGTCGAAAATTCAGGTTTTTTATCCCCTTACCGCCCCCCCCCCTCTCTGGGGGGGGGATCTAGTGTCCGTAGCGCCATAAAATTTTAGGACCGAATAGCCCACCACCCAAGGTTCCTTTTCCAACAACAAAACAACACAAGCTCACCGGACCGACAGGGGCCTGGCAGGGGCCTGAGGTGACCCCCTTAACTTGCGTGAACACGAACTTATACCCCCTTAACTTGTAGTGCACTTGCGTGAACACGAACTTATACCCCCTTAACTTATAGTACACTTGCGTGAACACGAACTATACCCCGTTAACTTATAGTACACTTGCGTGAACACCAAGTTATACCCCCATAACTTATAGTACACTTGCGTGAACACGAACTTATACCCCCTTAACTTATAGTGCACTTGCGTGAACACGAACTTATACCCCCTTAACTTATAGTACACTTGCGTGAACACGAACTATACCCCGTTAACTTATAGTACACTTGCGTGAACACGAAGTTATACCCCCATAACTTATAGTACACTTGCGTGAACACGAACTTATACCCCCTTAACTTATAGTACACTTGCGTGAACACGAACTTATACCCCCTTAACTAAGTGTACACTTGCGTGAACACGAACTTATACCCCCTTAACTTATAGTACACTTGCGTGAACACGAACTTATACCCCCTTAACTTATAGTACACTTGCGTGAACACGAACTTATACCCCCTTAACTAAGTGTACACTTGCGTGAACACGAACTTATACCCCCTTAACTTATAGTACACTTGCGTGAACACGACACCTGCCGTAGTGTGACGTGTTAGCTGTGCAGTAGCAGAATTCCTTCGCTCGGCAACAGACACACTTACATCAAATGTTAGGACAGAGGCTGTGTCGCAACCACAAATGGCTTCACAAATAGTAAATTAACTTTCTATTAAGCACAAACTTGCATTACGAACGAATTTTTCCAGCCCACGCGCTAACAATTATCTAAATAGAGTACATTGTCAGGATTGTGCCTGCGAATTGTGCATGTGAAAACAGCTAAATACTGAGTATTGGATCCTACTTCAAGTGTTGGATACAATTACCGAGTATTGGCTCCCGCGTCATGTATTGGATAATATTCTCTTATTGGAAATTTAGTTCGGCCAATATTGGCCCTAGATTGATTGAGTATTGGGTGCTGGGTTTAATGCTATAAATTTTTTTAACAGTAATAATTAAATTAGATATTATAAATGATTTTCACAATTATATTATCAATTTAATTGACTAGTAGAAATTAAATTATTTATCAGTATATTTAATCAATTTTTCACAGGTTTTTACACCAGAATACTCATCTTGCTATTACTTATCTTCATGTTTCAATCATGAATTAAAAAAATACAATCACGAGTCTAATGCCCAATAACAAATCTAATCACATATACATTCACAAATCGATGACAAATCTACCAATACTCTCAGCACCAATCTATCCCTCGGTCAGCATCCAATACTAAAATAATCTGCTGCCAATATTGCGTGAACTTATTTCCAATATCAGATCGAAATTTGTATCTCAAGTGGAAATGTCAGGATATTTGCACAGCTTGACATGGGAGCCAATACTCAGTGATTGTCTGTCCAATACTGGACGCAAGAGCCAATACTCAGTGATTGTCTGTCCAATACTGGACGCAGGAGCCAATACTCAGTGATTGTCTGTCCAATACTGGACGCAGGAGCCAATACTCAGTGATTGCCTATCCAATACTGTACGCAGGAGCCAATACCCAGTGATTGTCTGTCCAATACTGGACGCAGGAGCCAATACCCAGTGATTGTCTGTCCAATACTGGACGCAGGAGCCAATACTCAGTGATTGTCTGTCCAATACTGGACGCAGGAGCCAATACTCAGTGATTGTCTGTCCAATACTGGACGCAGGAGCCAATACCCAGTGATTGTCTGTCCAATACCGGATGCAGGAGCCAATACTCAGTGATTGTCTGTCCAATACTGGACGCAAGAGCCAATACCCAGTGATTGTCTGTCCAATACTGGACGCAAGAGCCAATACACAGTGATTGTCTGTCCAATACTGGACGCAGGAGCCAATACTCAGTAATTGTCTGTCCAATACTGGACGCAAGAGCCAATACCCAGTGATTGTCTGTCCAATACTGGACGCAGGAGCCAATACCCAGTGATTGTCTGTCCAATACTGGACGCAAGAGCCCATACCCAGTGAATGTCTGTCCAATACTGGACGCAGAAGCCAATACCCAGTGATTGTCTGTCCAATACTGGACGCAGGAGCCAATACTCAGTGATTGCCTATCCAATACTGTACGCAGGAGCCAATACCCAGTGGTTGTCTGTCCAATACTGGACGCAGGAGCCAATACCCAGTGATTGTCTGTCCAATACTGGACGCAGGAGCCAATACTCAGTGATTGTCTGTCCAATACTGGACGCAGGAGCCAATACTCAGTGATTGTCTGTCCAATACTGGACGCAGGAGCCAATACCCAGTGATTGTCTGTCCAATACCGGATGCAGGAGCCAATACTCAGTGATTGTCTGTCCAATACTGGACGCAAGAGCCAATACCCAGTGATTGTCTGTCCAATACTGGACGCAAGAGCCAATACACAGTGATTGTCTGTCCAATACTGGACGCAGGAGCCAATACTCAGTGATTGTCTGTCCAATACTGGACGCAAGAGCCAATACCCAGTGATTGTCTGTCCAATACTGGACGCAAGAGCCAATACACAGTGATTGTCTGTCCAATACTGGACGCAGGAGCCAATACTCAGTAATTGTCTGTCCAATACTGGACGCAAGAGCCAATACCCAGTGATTGTCTGTCCAATACTGGACGCAGGAGCCAATACCCAGTGATTGTCTGTCCAATACTGGACGCAAGAGCCCATACCCAGTGAATGTCTGTCCAATACTGGACGCAGAAGCCAATACCCAGTGATTGTCTGTCCAATACTGGACGCAGGAGCCAATACTCAGTGATTGCCTATCCAATACTGTACGCAGGAGCCAATACCCAGTGGTTGTCTGTCCAATACTGGACGCAGGAGCCAATACCCAGTGATTGTCTGTCCAATACTGGACGCAGGAGCCAATACTCAGTGATTGTCTGTCCAATACTGGACGCAGGAGCCAATACTCAGTGATTGTCTGTCCAATACTGGACGCAGGAGCCAATACCCAGTGATTGTCTGTCCAATACCGGATGCAGGAGCCAATACTCAGTGATTGTCTGTCCAATACTGGACGCAAGAGCCAATACCCAGTGATTGTCTGTCCAATACTGGACGCAAGAGCCAATACACAGTGATTGTCTGTCCAATACTGGACGCAGGAGCCAATACTCAGTGATTGTCTGTCCAATACTGGACGCAAGAGCCAATACCCAGTGATTGTCTGTCCAATACTGGACGCAGGAGCCAATACCCAGTGATTGTCTGTCCAATACTGGGCGCAAGAGCCAATACCCAGTGAATGTCTGTCCAATACTGGACGCAGAAGCCAATACCCAGTGATTGTCTGTCCAATACTGGACGCAGGAGCCAATACTCAGTGATTGTCTGTCCAATACTGGACGCAGGAGCCAATACTCAGTGATTGCCTATCCAATACTGGACGCAGAAGCCAATACTCAGTGATTGCCTATCCAATACTAGACGCAGGAGCCAATACTCAGTGATTGTCTATCCCATACTGGACGCAGGAGCCAATACTCAGTGATTGTCTAACCAATACTGGACGCAGGAGCCAATACTCAGGGATTTTCTGTCCAATACTGGATGCAGGAGCCAATACTCAGTGATTGCCTATCCAATACTGGACGCAGAAGCCAATACTCAGTGATTGCCTATCCAATACTGGACGCAGGGGCCAATACTCAGTGATTGCCTATCCAATACTGGACGCAGGGGCCAATACTCAGTGATTGCCTATCCAATACTGGACGCAGGAGCCAATACTCAGTGATTGCCTATCCAATACTGGACGCAGGAGCCAATACACAGAATTGGACTGTAGCTACTTGAACGAGTTACATGTATTTTTTTGCCAGTATCTCCCAACCTGTCATAGCCTTACGGTTGCAAAAGTTGATATATTACCTTTTTTGCCAGCGTGTCGAAATTACCAAAAAACGTAATTGTGATGGCTTCAAAAACCTACTGTAGAAACATAAAACTGTGTTTTTTTTTGTTAATTTCGCAATTAATAAGCAATAAAATGGAAACATATGAAAATGCATGACTTCGTTTATTGTACACTCAATTATTTCTTTTGTTCGAACAATTAATTCATATTTACGGAACATGTTTCTAAAATTCAATTTGTTAGTTTTTGGGTGACAATGTTATTTTTTCAATTGATCAAAATGCAGGTGTTTTCTTATTATCATCTAAGAAATGTATAATTAGAAGATATGTTCTAATATATCACTTCTCATCTCTTCAATCAGTCTCCAACACTGAATAGATCTATACTTAGACTATATCCTTTTTTTAATGAGAGTAATTCATCTCACTGTAGTCTGCTGGTCGCTGTCTGCAAGGCTCGGTCTGCATCTCATACGAGTAGAATAAGACAAAACTGAGCCTAACAACTTAATAAAAAGTTCATTTTACATAATATTTACATCTTATTGTACCTTACTGCTGCTTTACACAGGGTTCATGCGATATTGTACCTTACTGCTGCTTTACACAGGGTTCATGCGATATTGTACCTTACTGGTGCTTTACACAGGGTTCATGGTATATTACTTCCTTTGCTTCAAAAACCAATAACACCATACTAATATATGATACATCTTCAACAAAGTTACACACATCACCTAACACAAATTGCACTAACTCTAATCCATCCTCTCATCACGCGGCCTGGTACACAGTGAATAAAATAAAACCATTTATACATGAAATAAGACAATACGCGCTGCGTGAACGCTGATAGTTCAGCCAATGGTTGCTGTTGTGTTTGTTCGATGGTTAACTTAATTGCCTGCATCGAAATTACCTTAACCCTAACCTTACTCTCCTTACTCCCTTAACCTTAATCTAATTACTTCAATTATCTTAACCTTAATCTTATTTACCTTAATTACCTTAACCTTACTTGCCTATTTCAGGACCATCGATAACTCTGAAAAATGATTAGTCTAAATGAAAATGACTATTGTAGTCTAAATGAATATTTCTATTGCAGTCTAAATTAGCATGTCTATTGTAGTCTAAATGAACATGTCTACTGTAATGTTGTTGAGCGTGTCTATGCTAGTCTAAATGAGCATGTCTATTGTAGTCTAAATGAGCATGTCTATTGTAGTCTAAATGAGCATGTCTATTGTAGTCTAAATGAGCATGTCTATTGTAGTCTAAATGAGAATGTCTATTGTAGTCTAAATGAGCATGTCTATTGTAGTCTAAATGAGCTCGTCTATTGTAGTCTAAATGAGCATGTCTATTGTAGTCTAAATGAGCTTGTCTATTGTAGTCTAAATGAGAATGTCTATTGTAGTCTAAATGAGCATGTCTATTGTAGTCTAAATGAGCTCGTCTATTGTAGTCTAAATGAGCATGTCTATTGTAGTCTAAATGAGCATGTCTATTGTAGTCTAAATGAGCATGTCTATTGTAGTCTAAATGAGCATGTCTATTGTAGTCTAAATGAGCATGTCTATTGTAGTCTAAATGAGCATGTCTATTGTAGTCTAAACGAGCATGTCTATTGTAATGTTGATCAGCATGTCTATTGCAGCACAAATCAACACGTCTACAGGAGTACACACCAACACAACAACACACCTACACGCCCCTTCAACGGATCAGCAAGTGCGTCTCGTACACAACACCACACTGGTCCATCTTGTTCAGCTGCCGTGTGGCCTACTGGGCTGTAAAAATTAGGCATTTTATCGAAATATGCCCAACTTCTTGCAAGTAATCGACATTCGAAACGTATATTGTTTCTTTCGAATATAGAATATACCGATACAATGAAATTTCGTGAATGGCGGTTTATCATTCATATGTTATTTAAATTTATTATAATTGTTTACTGTGATACATCACGTTGATATTTAAGTTTTTTTTTTGAAGCGTTGTCTGGTAAACTTACGTTTTTTGGTAGTTATTGCATCGGATCGGTAACTAAAGTATTAAAAAACATGTTTCTACAATAACCCCACATTTGCTGCTGAATGTTAGGCAGCGCAACATTCAAGACAAAGAGCAGTGTACATAGAATATATCAACATGGAATAGAACAATTGGGGAATAGTTGTACAGAAGTTCTCCTCAGACCTGAAAGGTTGCGGTATTGTACAAAGGCTTGCGATAGATTGGGAGTTTCATCAAAGGCGCACAATATCATCAGTGTTCCCTTGAGGGACTACAATGATGGTGTAGGGTATTGTGTACAAACTTGGTACAATGAGTGTATGAAAGCATGGGTTGGCTACATTTGAGGTGATAACGAACAGTTGTGGCACAAGTAGATCGTGACTGACCAGGCGTGCTCGAGTCCAGGGCCTCGTTGGATGGTCAAGTTGTTGGCACGAAAATGAGAACTGCATACAAAGAAATGGGATAGTCCCCACTAGTTACAGCGTCTGCAGGTGTTGTATTCACGGCTATTGTTTTGTGGTCGTAACTGACAACTGTTGCCACCATCATCAGCCAACATGTCACACTACCCGCGGCCAAACGGTGCAATTTTGTACATTCAGGCAGGAGCTGCACAGGAAAATAGCGGCGTGCTGACAGCAACCGACCGCAGCTGTGTTCAGGGTGTCTGGTAAGTCGCAACTCAACCGACCATTTTAGTGCCTCCTCTACCTGTAATATGCGTCACTGCTCTCGACTGCAATCAGCTCCAAGTATCTGAGTCAATGTAAACTATGCGAGTCATATTGACTCTCAAAAATAGTCGAATAGAAATGTATTTTGTGTATGCCAAGAGGCTCAACTAATTGAGCCTGGTTATTCGCACATTAAATTAACGTATGTATTTTTGTAATTAATGGCACTTTTCGTGAAATATTTTGTTTAAAAAAAAATGTCGATTTGTCACTTATCGGAGGTGATTAATTTTTTTGATCCTGATATATTTCCACCAATTAGAGGTGAACGAATATTTAATCAAACCTAATATCATTTAAATTTTTGATCGGTGACAAATACATTTTTTCTTTGTAATCAAAATCGAATGAATGACTTGTGTGCTCCTACCAATAATTGCACATTAATTAATTCAATTATTATCTAATTTTTGCTTTAAAGGTCATGAAAAATCATTTCAATAATTTATTGTCTTATATTACTAAAATATCATGACTAACTTAAGAAATTCAATACAAGCATCTGGAGAGTTATTCTGTCTCCCATCATTGTCATCAGTATTAATTATGTTATTTTTGCAGTAGGTTTTATTCAGCCCAGTTTCCATTATTGTCTTCAAGGTAAACATTAAAAGTCCTAATTAAATAGGACGGTGGGTTAAAACTTAGTTTTCATAAAATAATGTACAGAAAATGTCCTTACGTCGATACAGAGTAAGTTAGAGGCTGGAGCTAAGGGGACCGGTCACGGCCTGGCTAAGTTTGGGTGGGCAGGTTAGGTTAGGAAGCGCAGCGTTCTGTGATGTCGACAGCGAGCGAAATGGTTGGACGGCTCTTGATAAAATGGAAAAGTTGCGATGGAAGCCTAAACTGGTGTTTGTATAACAATCAATATTTCAATTTTACTATTTTTAATGTCACAATAATTATGAGAGTGATTGTGAATCGTAACGTTTAACGACGAAACAAGTGCAGACAATAGGAACAACAGCCCTGTGTCAGGTCCACACCGAAGTAACGATAGAGGCAACAGCAGCAAAACACTCAATGCAGCGATGGTGCTCACAGCAGGTCACATGAGGCAGCGGGGAAGCTTCTCTCCACTCCGTGGGGACACATTTTGTGAATGGAACTCACTTTTCTAAATACTTGAGTTATCCAATCAAATGATATCTCGATTACTGTTATTAAAAATACTTTATGAGGTGTGAAAATATTATTTACGTAATTTTTTCTATTTGATGACCATATGCTTAATTTTGAAGTTTGAATACTGATAATTAATCACGATTAATGTTACTTAATTTCATTTTATGAATAATATACGTTACTTGAATATGGATTCTGTGCGGAATCCTCACAGGAAACTTTAAATGAGTAATTGAAAACCTCCTAACTTTAGAACCTTAGGGGTTAACTGCGGTGGTGGTTAAAAGTAACAGAAATGTGTACGGGCCAAGTAAATGGTGTTATCATATAGTGGGAATGATGGTATGAAAACATGACATGAGGAATGGTATCATAGTTACCAGCGATCACATCCATATAATGCAGGAGCTAATTATACCAATACTATTTATAACGTTCATCACATTACACAATGGCACAATAGCAAGTGTAATTCGACGGGAAATGATTTACAAAACTCATGTGACGTGCAGGTGGTGAGGCGCGATGAGTGACATGGACGGGGGAAGCATTGCAGACACACACACTCACACTAGACATTTTAATAGGCAAATAAACCGTTTACATGATTTTTGTTGATCAATATAACGTTTTAACCACATTTGTGAAGTTGATTTTATAAACTGTAAACACGAATAACTAGTCACTAAGTTGGTTTGAGTTCAAGAAACTTTTTGAACAATTGAAAGTAAATTTTTAAGCCATTGCACATGTGGGCAGAGAATTTTAATGAAATGTTTGGAGGAGTGTTGTGTGTGTGTGTGTGTGTGTTGGTGTGTCCTGGATTGATGGGTGTTGTCTTCCACTAGTTACTGTGTCTGCAGGTGTTATTGTCTGCCACTAGTTACTGGGTCTGCAGGTGTGGTCTGCCACTAGTTTCTGCGTCTGCAGGTGTTGTTGTCTGCCACTAGTTACTGCGTCAGCAGGTGTTGTCTGCCACTAGTTACTGCGTCTGCAGGTGTTGTCTGCGACTAGTTACTGCGTCTGCAGGTCTTGTCTGCCACTAGTTACTGCGTCTGCAGGTGTTGTTGTCTGCCACTAGTTACTGCGTCTGCAGGTGTTGTTGTCTGCCACTAGTTACTGCGTCTGCAGGTGTTGTTGTCTGCTACTAGTTACTGCGTCTGAAGGTGTTGTTGTCTGCCACTAGTTACTGCGTCTGCAGGTGTTATTGTCTGCCACTAGTTAATGCGTCTACAGGTGTTGTCTGCCACTAGTTACTGCGTCTACAGGTGTTGTCTGCCACTAGTTACTGCGTCTGCAGGTGTGTTCTGTCACTAGTTGCTGCGTCTGCAGGTGGTGTTGTCTGCGACTAGTTACTGCGTCTGCAGGTGTTGCCTGCCACTAGTTACTGCGTCTGCAGGTGTTGTTGTCTGCCACTAGTTACTGCGTCTGCAGGTGTTGTTGTCTGATACTAGTTACTGCGTCTGCAGGTGTTGTTGTCTGCCACTAGTTACTGCGTCTGCAGGTGTTGTTATCTGCCACTAGTTATTACGTCCGCAGGTGATGTCTGCCACTAGTTACTGCGTCTGCAGGTGATGTCTGCCCCTAGTTACTACGTCTGCAGGGGATGTCTGCCATTAGTTACTGCGTCTGCAGGTGTTGTTGTCTGCCACTAGTTATTACGTCCGCAGGTGATGTCTGCCACTAGTTACTACGTCTGCAGGGGATGTCTGCCACTAGTTACTGCGTCTGCAGGTGTTGTTGTCTGCCACTAGTTATTACGTCCGCAGGTGATGTCTGCCACTAGTTACTGCGTCTGCAGGTGATGTCTGCCACTAGTTACTACGTCTGCGGGGGATGTCTGCCACTACTTACTGCGTCTGCAGGTGTTGTTGTCTGCCACTAGTTATTACGTCCGCAGGTGATGTCTGCCACTAGTTACTGCGTCTGCAGGTGATGTCTGCCACTAGTTACTACGTCTGCAGGGGATGTCTGCCACTAGTTACATGCACAACTTAGCATGTACCGACCCTACGATATATAGCAACATATAAAGGCATTAAAGAATTGTTTTACAATACTCATACACATGTCCTATCTTTCTGAGCGTTATTGAATCCGTGGGAATTTGAGGGCTAGTGTTTCTTATGTAATTTCATAATACCATATTCTTATTTATTCTGGGTAAATCAAATGTAAATCAATGTACTCGAATGCGAAAACGATTTTCAAATGTGAAAATTAAAATGATGCCAAAAAAATCATGGTGAGAATTTTAGGTTTTATTATGAAAAGGTAACTATTGTAGAACTATTGTTCTATCACTTCTAGTTCTATCCATTTTCAGTTCTATCACTTGATCACGTCACACCACCTGCACGTCACATGAGTTTTGTAAATCATTTCCCGTCGAATTACACTCGCTATTGTGCCATTGCTGTCATTGTGTAATGTGATGAACGTTATAAATAGTATTGGTATAATTAGCTCCAGCATTATATGAATGTGATCGCTGGTAACTATGATACCACTTCTCACGCTATCACCATGTCTTCATACCAGCATTAACACAGCGTAATTACCATTGAGATTGCTTTGGCTCGCTGACCGTTTCGCCCTCCCGGGCTTCATAAATAATAAAATAAAGTTTTGCTAGTCGATGTGGAGACGCCAAGTTTACGTTTTCGCGTGAAGTCCGTTCTCAAATAACGTATATTACTTATAAAATACAGTTAACTTTCGTCAATTCGAATAAATGTTCTTTATTCGAACTTCAAATTATAACCAATGGTAGTTAAATGAGATAAATCACATGTTTCATTTGTTCATTCCATATAAAGCATACTTTATCACAGCATAATATTATATATTTTTTGGATAACTCAAGTATTTAGAAACGTGTGTTACATCCACAAAATGTGTGCCCACGGAGTGGAAGGAAGCTTCCCCGCTGCCTCATGTGACCTGCTGTGAGCACCATCGCTGTATTGAGTGTTTTGCTGCTGTTGCCTCTATCGTTACTTCGGTGTGTGACCTGACGCAGGGCTGTTGTTCCTGTTGTCTGCACTTGTTTTATCGACTATAACGCTAATTTACGATATTTCCTACGCGAACAATACCGGTACGAAAGAGTTCACCGGAGACAAAGACGTGAGAAGGATCGTTGTACGATGCATTCGCCACACAGCTGGAACAGCGCCAAAACTTACCTACGCAAGACAGTGTTGCCATCATATACTCACGAGCGTAAGAAAACAAGTATTGCCACACAGGGCTAACGAGAACATTTTAGGACAGGAATAAGGAAATGAAACTGCAGAGTTGTATAAAGTTATGTATATATGACGGATCTAGTACGCCAGCAACAGCAGCAATACCAACAGCAACTGCAACATAACCAACAGCAACTGCAACATCAACAATACCAACAACAACAACAACAACAACAACAACACCAACAACAACACAAACAGCACCAACAACGACAACAACAACACAACAACACGCCGCCAGACACAGCTCCACGCAACAAAAGCACAAGTCAACACGCAGTCTTTACGTACAATCTACATTTACTGCAGCCAATGAGGCAACTGAACGATCGTTTTGATAATAAATCAGTTACCCTAACAAATGTTTTCAGTGAACACAGAAATTGTGAAACTTTTTATTTGGTGGACGCAAATAAACGCAGAAATTTGATTATCATTTCTCAGCCATTCAATGTTGAGTTGTTTGGTGTACAACATTTGTGTTGTTGTCCTGCCTGTGTTGTGTTGTTTGGTGTACAACATTTGTGTTGTTGTCCTGCCTGTGTTGTGTTGTTTGGTGTACAACATTTGTGTTGTTGTCCTGCCTGTGTTGTGTTGTTTGGTGTGCAACATTTGTGTTGTTGTCCTGCCTGTGTTGTGTTGTTTGGTGTGCAACATTTGTGTTGTTGTCCTGCCTGTGTTGTGTTGTTTGGTGTACAACATTTGTGTTGTTGTCCTGCCTGTGTTGTGTTGTTTGGTGTACAACATTTGTGTTGTTGTCCTGCCTGTGTTGTGTTGTTTGGTGTGCAACATTTGTGTTGTTTTCCTGCCTGTGTTGTGTTTTTTGGTGTAAAACATTTATGTTGTTGTCCTACCTGTGTTGTGTTGTTTGGTGTGCAACATTTGTGTTGTTGTCCTGCCTGTGTTGTGTTGTTTGGTGTACAACATTTGTGTTGTTGTACTGTGTGTGTTGTCAAGTTATCGTTGTTGTCCTGCGTGTGTTGTCAAGTTATCGTAGTTGTCCTGCTTGTGTTGTCAAGTTATCGTTGTTGTAATGATTGTGTTGTCAAGTTATCGTTGTTGTCCTGCCTGTGTTGTCAAGTTATCGTTGTTGTCCTGCCTGTGTTGTCAAGTTATCGTTGTTGTCCTGCCTGTGTTGTCAAGTTATCGTTGTTGTCCTGCCTGTGTTGTCAAGTTATCGTTATTGCCCTGCCTGTGTTGTCAAGTTATCGTTGTTGTCAACATGTGTTAATGAAGCAATAACTCAATATTCATTTAAAGATGATTTTAGTCAATTATCAATAATTTGAAGTTGAAGAAACAAGTTTTGAGACATATAGAGTTCGATATGACCTTTGGAATACCAAAGTGCTTACAAATTTTATTTGTTAAATAATACAAGAAAAAACGTGTAAGCACAAAATCAAGTTTCCTGATCTATGACAACCATTCATGATAAAATATGAGGTAAGATTTGTCCGACTGAAGTGTGAAGCATCGTAGCTACTCTACTTATGTCCGATAAATGCGATAAATATATTTTTGAGAGTCATGCCAGACTCCATAGAAGATTGGATCACAAACTGTACTGAGTCGTAGGCAGGTATGGCAAATTACGTACGGGCGTGTACATTCTGGTGTTGGGTTAATGGTAGTACAGTTTGGTAGGTAAGTTCTCGGGACGCCTTGATGGTGTTGGGTTAATGGTAGTACAGTTTGGTAGGTAAGTTCTCGGGACGCCTTGATGGTGTTGGTTTAATGGTAGTACAGTTTGGTAGGTAAGTTCTCGGGACGCCTTGATGGTGTTGGGTAAATGGTAGTACAGTTTGGTAGGTAAGTTCTCGGGACGCCTTGATGGTGTTGGGTTAATGGTAGTACAGTTTGGTACGTAAGTTCTTGGGACGCCTTGATGGTGTTGGGTTAATGGTAGTACAGTTTGGTAGGTAAGTTCTCGGGACGCCTTGATGGTGTTTGGTTAATGGTAGTACAGTTTGGTACGTAAGTTCTCGGGACGCCTTGATGGTGTTGGGTTAATGGTAGTACAGTTTGGTAGGTAAGTTCTCGGGACGCCTTGATGGTGTTGGGTTAATGGTAGTACAGTTTGGTAGGTAAGTTCTCGGGGCGCCTTGATGGTGTTGGGTTAATGGTAGTACAGTTTGGTAGGTAAGTTCTCGGGACGCCTTCATGGTGTTGGGTTAATGGTAGTACAGTTTGGTAGGTAAGTTCTTGGGACGCCTTGATGGTGTTGGGTTAATGGTAGTACAGTTTGGTAGGTAAGTTCTCGGGACGCCTTCATGGTGTTGGGTTAATGGTAGTACAGTTTGGTAGGTAAGTTCTCGGGACGCCTTGATGGTGTTGGGTTAATGGTACTACAGTTTGGTAGGTAAGTTCTCGGGACGCCTCGATGGCGTGGCAATGGAGGGACGAAGTCTTCCTGGCATTCAGTTACATGTGTGTGGAAATTATGAATTCATATTTCCAAAAATACTTCAGTTATTGTTCTAGCAATGATTTTATTCTGGCTAGACTTGCTCATAAACTAGTAAAAAGTAAAGAATTATTTTCGACCAAAAGTTTTATTTGTGGAATATTGTTTGTAGATAATTCTGAATTCCAAGATTTTTATTGCTTTAATGAAAAAGTTTGAGAATTTCAGTGTTTGAATTAGTAATTTTGACAACTTTGAAATAATGTACATCCTCAGAATACCCAAACTTGCGGTTGTCGTTATAGCTGTTGTACTGTTGAAGCCAGGTTGTCTGTAAGTACTCAGGAATTGCCACGTTCATGTCACGTCTATAATACGTGACGCTCGCCATGTGTAGCATGTGCGCGACTGTACGTGGGGTGGGGTATGATGGGCGAGCTGGAGGTTAGGTGGGGTGTGGTGGGCGAGCTGGGAATTAGGTGGGGTGTGGTAGGCGAGCTGGGTGTTTGGTGGGGTGTGGTAGGCGAGCTGGGGGTGTGGTGGGCGAGCTGGAGGTTAGGTGGGGTGTGGTGGGCGAGCTAGAAGTTAGGTGGGGTTTGTTGGGCGAGCTAGGGGTTAGGTGGGGTGTGGTGGGCGAGCTGGGGGTTAGGTGGGGTTTGGTGGGCGAGCTAGGGGTTAGGTGGGGTGTGGTGGGCGAGCTAGGGGTTAGGTGGGGTGTGGTGTGGTGGGCGAGCTAGGGGTTAGGTGGGGTGTGGTGGGCGAGCTGGGGGTTAGGTGGGGTGTGGTGGGCGAGCTGGGGGTTAGGTGGGGCGGGGTGGGCGAGCTAGGGGTGAGGTGGGGTGCGGTTGGCGAGCTAGGGGTTAGGTGGGGCAAGGTGGGCGAGCTAGGGGTTAGGTGAGGTGCGGTGGGCGAGCTAGGGGTTAGGTGGGGCGGGGTGGGCGAGCTAGCGGTTAGTTGGGGTGTGGTGGGCGAGCTGGGGGTTAGGTGGGGTGTGGTGGGCGAGCTAGGGGTTAGGTGGGGCGGGGTGGGCGAGCTAGCGGTTAGTTGGGGTGTGGTGGGCGAGCTGGGGGTTAGGTGGGGTGTGGTGGGCGAGCTAGGGGTTAGGTGGGGTGTGGTATGGTGGGCGAACTAGGGGTTAGGTGGGGTGTGGTGGGCGAGCTAAGGGTTAGGTGGGGCGGGGTGGGCGAGCTAGGGGTGAGGTATGGTATTTTACTGCTGTATATTACAGTATATCATTAGACTACAACTGATTTGCACATTCAGACTCTAATTATAATTAACATTGTTTTTCAATTTTCCTTTACGTTCCAACAGAAGCGGGACTTGGCATGTGTCCACTTTACACTAGTGTTTCGTAGGTGAAATACAATATCATCCACTGCACGTGACAAATTTTAATTCTTCAAATGTTTTGCCAGAACAAGCAAAAATATTTTCGAGTCAAAAATTGATATTGTTTAGAAATATTGCATCGTTGACACAAAGAAAAGGCAATTTTTAATAATAGGAAAATTAATCTACATCATAAAATTTCTATGTTCGTCATTTGGTCACCACCTGCACGTCACATGAGTTTTGTAAATCATTTCCCGTCGAATTGCACTCGCTATTGTGCTCGTCGTGCCGTGAGACTAGCGAACTTGCCTCCGTCCAGGCAGACCCTGGTTCGAGTCCCGGCGCTGGTGGCGATTTTCTCTGTTGGATATAGGAGAAAAATTCCAAGCACAATACCCCACTCTACCCAGGTGTCTGAAATGGGTACCGGTCTTGACTGGGGGAAAGCGTCATGGCGTCCTGGCGTTAGTTATAAGGCGTTTGAAAATCAAGTGTACAAGGTGATATGCATCAGGCTTGATTGGAAATAATGCATCCGTAGATGCCTTCATTATTTTTACTATTGTGCCGTTGCTGTCATTGTGTAATGTGATGAACGTTATAAATAGTATTGGTATAATTAGCTCCAGCATTATATGAATGTGATCGCTGGTAACTGTGATACCATTACTCACGCTATCACCATGTCTTCATACCGTCATTACCACAGCTAATTTGCTGTTCAGACTGCAATTGCTTGCTATTTCTTAAAGCCCTTCCGGGTTATAAATTTACTCTGCAAATTTAAACAGCAGAGAAACTGCGCAAGGTTTAATTTCTAAAGAAATCCATCTTCAAAAACGTCTATTATTCTAACTATATAGTTAACTAACGTAAATTGTAATAAAAAATCAATATTCGATTATTAAAATCCAACCAATGATTGATGAATGAAATAAATCACATGATTTATATTTTCATTTCATATCAAGCAATTTTTATTGATGTGAAGCGATAATTTTTTCGTTGTATAACTCAAGTATTTAGAAAAGTGAGTTCCATCCACAAACTGTGTGCCCACGCAGTGGAAGGAAGCTTCCCCGCTCTAGAAAAAACACAAAAGGGAATAAAAGCTTTCTAGAGTTGTGCAATACTTTGAGCAACAAAGGTAAATTTAAAACGAGGCGGCAGCCGAAGAAATCATTTACTGTGAGAGTAAATAAAGTTCAAATGAGTTTAATTTAATAGTCTTGGAAACGGATAATTTGGTTTTGACGATAATCTTCTTGCGCCTCTCGGAGACAAGAGGAGAGGAGCCTCGTGCCAGGCCCTCGCAGACAACTGGTCCATGGGGTGCTCCAGGACTTCGCCGCGCCAAACACAGCGGCTATCGCTGCTCAGAGAAATGACTGAATGTAATGTATGCAAAGCCAGGCTATCTTATAAGAGGTATAGTTATAATCTCGCCAAAGTTAAATTTAAGTCAAAATAAAGTAACGTCGTTAAATGTAAAGACTTAGTGGAATGCTTAATCTGATTATCCTTTAACCAATAAGAATAAGACAAGAAAGACGGGCAAGACGATGCGTCCAATCTACCAGCTCTCGGAAATCGACTCCAGCAAGCTATCGGTCGACCAACCTCCGCAGAGCCTCGACGCCTTCCCAAGTTGGTGCGCAGAGCAGGTGGAGAGGCCACAGCTCGGCAGCAAACTGTCGCGTCTCGGGGGGGCGCAGCCAGTCCGTCGCGCTCCAAGTCCCCGAAGGAAACCCGTCGACGAAGCGAAGCCCGAAGAGTCGCGCAAGCCACCGAGGATTGGGTAAATAGGCTAGGCAACGTAAGACGCAGCAGCTCAACAGAAACGTGCGTACAGTGTGAAGGTCAAGTGATCTGTGGGAGCTGAGCGATATATTAGCGAAGTCAGCTCTCGTGCCAAGTAAAGGGTCAAACCTGAGAGCTACTGAGATCGCACGAGAGCTGGCATTATAAAAATAACTTTATTAACTATTAACTTTTTAAAAGCATACATTTTTGGATTTTATTATTCATTTTAAAAGCCTTTGCACACAAAACACAGTCATTCTCTATACCCGCTGCCTCATGTGACCTGCTGTGAGCACCATCGCTGTATTGAGTGTTTTTCTGCTGTTGCCTCTATCGTTACTTCGGTGTGTGACGTGACGCGGGGCTGTTGTTCCTGTTGTCTGCACTTGTTTCGTCGTTGTACCTACGATTTTACGATAACTTTGCAGCACAATATTAATATAGGTATGATTTGGCCATATTTCCTATGCCATTATTTTACACTAGTGTGCACGGCCCGTCAAAAATGACTGGATTCAATACCTTTCTTGAACAAATTTTCCAGATGTGGATGTCAAACAAATATTTCTACCCTAACTGTACCCGTGATGAATATTCTTGTACATGTGCACTGGTGAAACTCGTATCACAGATACGGTCATTATTACTATCCCTATGAGCGTGACAGAGCAATGGAAAAGAAGACGCCAAACAAATTAACCAAGGGTATTGCTAGGTAGTAGCAGGACCCGTGGAAATTCCACGGACAATGTCTTCGTTAAGCTAGATGGACCCTTAAAAAATTCCGTCGACATTACCCTACCTATGCAAACTCAACCTATACTAACCTAACAAATCCTAACCTTTCCTATCCTATCCTAACCGAACCTATCCTGATAAAATTTCATACATTTCAATGCGTATAGAGGCCTTCGTTTACTGTTACATTGAGGAATTCGGTATGCATGATACCGCTAACTCAGACAACCTATGTTTCTTAAGAAGCGGACACCAAACAAATATATAAATAAATATATAAATAAACACACAACGGGTATTATTGGGTTAGATGAGGATATGAGAAGCAGCACAGAGACACCTCACTACTGCACCACATCATGTGTGGAGGCAGGGCTGCCGGCAAATGATGGTTGTATGTTGTCGAAGTTGATCTCTGGATTTGTTGGTATTGTTTTTATGGTACCTTTGAATCCAAATTCTATTGTAGGTGTACATTATTTAATAAAAGTACCTATTTATTACAAGTGGGCACGAACATTTGGAGTTTCTAAAAATATTGTGCATGACTTTATCTCTTTGTATTATAAAATATAAAGAAATATTTTATATTATTCGCCTACACTGTGCATGAACCTACCTGATTTTCATGAATAGTCCCGATATTATTTCAAATATTTTGTTCAAGTTGGAATTTTCTGTAGTCTTGACTCTTAACATTATACAGAGCTTCATTATTTCTAACAAAATCAATAGATATATCATCTCCAGTTCCACAGTTTTGTAAAGTTTAATTCTGGCAAACTTATAATCAGCGTCTCTACAATAATCACCAACTCCGGCACCGCAAAAAACATCCACCAACTTACGTCTGGACGCGACGGCGGGGGCAGGCGACTGTCAAGTTTCACATGTCTACCCACATGAGCCGTAGACGCCACAGGTAATTCACATTGAATACTGCATAAAGTTTGTAGCCACACCTGGCTTTAAAAATAACAATACAGTGTGTCAATTTTCTATTCTTAGTTCGAAGTGATTGCTTAAGATGTGTATACTGAAGTTACGAATAATTTTCCTTAAACAAAACTCAAATAATTTTCTTAGTGTTAAAAATTTGTTAGTGTCGTTGTAATTACTAAAGAAACTATTAGAAATTTATTTCATGCCCATATTTTTTCATGTATTAAAGCCAGTTTCGGAGTACTTCGCATATTTAAATTTTACAAATTTACGGTAACTAAAGTATTTTGAGAACAAGGTCGAATTTAATCGTTTAGTTATCTTCTTATTCAATAGAAAGAAGCTCCCACGTTGCCTTATGTACCCCGTCGTGGACAACATCTATGTGTTGTTGTTGTTACTAGTGTTACTTTTTTACAGTTTGTTGTACTGCTATACTTCCTGCCGCCATTACGCGTCATCGCGGTAGACGACGACTTACAATTACTATGATCATTGTTTCATTACTACTGGTGTACACAGCCCGTCAAAAGTGACGGGATCCTATATTTCCTTTGAACAAATCCTCCAGCTGTGGATGCCCAACAAATATATCCATGCCAACAGTACCCGCCATCAAAATATTCTTGTACTTGTGCACTGGTGAAACTCGTATCACAGATACGGTCATTGAGCGTCCTTGTGAGCGTCACAGACACACGCACCAACCAATTTGATGTGTTCACTCAGATACCCATTGTGATAACATACCACTAATTACGCACAAAAATATGTAAATTTATTTTTTCGTATAAAAATTCAAGTCGACAATTAGAGTTTTTTTATTTACGGGATGATGATAAATTCTTACCCACTGTCAGAATCAAATTTGACTTACAAAAATTACCATTAGGAAAATTGTGAATACAAGACGGAGTAATTCTGATCTTAGTACATACAATCGAATGTCCTTTTTTTATTGGTAACTAATTTATATGTCGGTGTAGTTATTTAACCGCCGAACTTACACCAAAACCGTACCCACACCAGCACCGTACCTACACCACTATCGTACCTACACCACTACCGTACCTACACCACCACCGTACCTACACCACCACCGTACCTACACCACCACCGTACCTACACCACCACCGTACCTACACCACCACCGTACCTACACCACCATCGTACCTACACCACTACCGTACCTACACCACCACCGTACCTACACCACCACCGTACCTACACCACAACCGTACCTACACCACCACCGTACCTACACCACCACCGTACCTACACCACCACCGTATCTACACCACCACCGTTCCTACACCACCACCGTACCTACACCACTACCTAATCTACACCAACACCGTACCTACACCACCACCGTACCTACACCACCACCGTACCTACACCACTACCGTATCTACACCACCACCGTTCCTACACCACCACCGTACCTACACCACCACCGTACCTACACCCTCACCGTCTCTACACCACCACCGTACCTACACCACCACCGAAACCTACACCACCACCGTCTCTACACCACCACCGTACCTACACCACCACCGTACCTACACCACCACCGTACCTACACCACCACCGTACCTACACCACCACCGTACCTACACCACCACCGTACCTACACCACCACCGTACCTACACCACCACCGTACCTACACCACCACCGTACCAACACCACCACCGTACCAACACCACCACCGTACCTACACCACCATCGTACCTACACCACCACCGTACCTACACCACCACCGTACCTACACCACCACCGTACCTACACCACCACCGTCTCTACACCACCACCGTACCTACACCACCACCGAAACCTACACCACCACCGTCTCTACACCACCACCGTACCTACACCACCACCGTACCTACACCACCACCGTACCTACACCACCACCGTACCTACACCACCACCGTACCTACACCACCACCGTACCTACACCACCACCGTACCTACACCACCACCGTACCTACACCACCACCGTACCTACACCACCACCGTACCTACACCACCACCGTACCTCCACCACCACCGTACCAACACCACCACCGTACCAACACCACCACCGTACCTACACCACCACCGTACCTACACCACCACCGTACCTACACCACCACCGTACCTACACCACCACCGTACCTACACCACCACCGTACCTACACCACCACCGTACCTACACCACCACCGTACCTACACCACCACCGTACCTACACCACCACCGTACCTACATCACCACCGTACCTACACCACCACCGTACCAACACCACCACCGTACCTACACCACCACCGTACCTACACCACCACCGTACCTACACCACCACCGTACCTACACCACCACCGTGGCAACCAACAATGTAATCCATATATAAGAAACAAAATAGTGATGCGTTGATATTACAAGAACCAAAATATAAGAAGCAACAACAATGCCCATAGCACCAACAATGAGAGGCAGCGTGTTGTGAGCAACGGAAATTGTGGTCCACAAATACATACCGTATGTTATGCAGACCTCATTCACAAATACAATAGTCACTCGTCGAACACCCAAAGTCGAAAACAAAACTTGTGCTTGAATATATGTAATCAAAATTCAGAATGTCGATTCAAAATGAAATATATTATGACGACAATGTATATATTTCGCAAGCATGAAGAGGGACATTATTGTGATATCAAACGTCAATTTTATCCATTAATATTAGGTAATTTAGCATGGGTATCAATGGGTATGTCTAGCAGTGGACCTTACAACAACTGAACAATAAAGTTTTCAAGAAACAAGTTTTGAGACATATAGAGTTCGATATGACATTTGGAATAATAAAGTGCTAACAAATTTTATTTGTTAAATAATACAAGAAAAAACGTATAAGCAAAAAATCAAGTTTCCTGATCTATGACAACCATTCATGATAAAATATGAGGTAAGATTTGTCCGACTGAAGTGTGAAGCATCGTAGCTACTTTACTTATGTTCGATAAATGCGATAAATATAGTTTTGAGAGTCATGCCAGACTCCGTAGAAGATTGGATCACAAACTGTACTGAGTCGTAGGCAGGTATGGCAAATTACGTACGGGCGTGTACATTCTGGTGTTAGTTAATGGTAGTACAGTTTGGTAGGTAAGTTCTCGGGACGCCTTGATGGTGTTGGGTTAATGGTAGTACAGTTTGGTAGGTAAGTTCTCGTGACGCCTTCATGGTGTTGGGTTAATGGTAGTACAGTTTGGTAGCTAAGTTCTCGGGACGCCTTCATGGTGTTGGGTTAATGGTAGTCCAGTGTGGTAGGTAAGTTCTCGGGACGCCTTCATGGTGTTGGTTTAATGGTAGTACAGTTTGGTAGGTAAGTTCTCGGGACGCCTTCATGGTGTTGGGTTAATGGTAGTCCAGTTTGGTAGGTAAGTTCTCGGGACGCCTTGATGGTGTTGGGTTAATGGTAGTACAGTTTGGTAGGTAAGTTCTCGGGACGCCTTCATGGTGTTGGGTTAATGGTAGTCCAGTGTGGTAGGTAAGTTCTCGGGACGCCTTCATGGTGTTGGGTTAATGGTAGTACAGTTTGGTAGGTAAGTTCTCGGGACGCCTTCATGGTGTTGGGTTAATGGTAGTCCAGTTTGGTAGGTAAGTTCTCGGGACGCCTTCATGGTGTTGGGTTAATGGTAGTACAGTTTGGTAGGTAAGTTCTCGGGACGCCTTCATGGTGTTGGGTTAATGGTAGTCCAGTTTGGTAGGTAAGTTCTCGGGACGCCTTCATGGTGTTGGGTTAATGGTAGTACAGTTTGGTAGGTAAGTTCTCGGGACGCCTTCATGGTGTTTGGTTAATGGTAGTACAGTTTGGTAGGTAAGTTCTCGGGACGCCTTCATGGTGTTGGGTCAATGGTAGTCCAGTTTGGTAGGTAAGTTCTCGGGACGCCCTCATGGTGTTGGGTTAATGGTAGTACAGTTTGGTAGGTAAGTTCTCGGGACGCCTTCATGGTGTTGGGTTAATGGTAGTCCAGTTTGGTAGGTAAGTTCTCGGGACGCCTTCATGGTGTTGGGTTAATGGTAGTACAGTTTGGTAGGTAAGTTCTCGGGACGCCTTCATGGTGTTGGGTTAATGGTAGTACAGTTTGGTAGGTAAGTTCTCGGGACGCCTTGATGGTGTTGGGTTAATGGTAATACAGTTTGGTAGGTAAGTTCTCGTGACGCCTTCATGGTGTTGGGTTAATGGTAGTACAGTTTGGTAGGTAAGTTCTCGGGACGCCTTGATGGTGTTGGGTTAATGGTAGTACAGTTTGGTAGGTAAGTTCTCGGGACGCCTTCATGGTGTTGGGTTAATGGTAGTACAGTTTGGTAGGTAAGTTCTCGGGACGCCTTGATGGTGTTGGGTTAATGGTAGTACAGTTTGGTAGGTAAGTTCTCGGGACGCCTTCATGGTGTTGGGTTAATGGTAGTACAGTTTGGTAGGTAAGTTCTCGGGACGCCTTCATGGCGTTGGGTTAATGGTAGTACAGTTTGGTAGGTAAGTTCTCGGGACGCCTTGATGGTGTTGGGTTAATGGTAATACAGTTTGGTAGGTAAGTTCTCGGGACGCCTTGATGGTGTGGGAATGGAGGGACGAAGTCTTCCTGCCATTCAATAACGACATAAATGTGAAAATGATAGTCAATGAATTCCTTTAAAAATATTTTTGTTACCGTTCAAATATCGTTAATTAAAGTTCCATAGACTTCCTCAAAATGTAGTTATTAATAAAATGTATTTCGCAAGAAATGTTGCATTTCCAATATATGGTGTGCAAATTTCCCTAAAGTCGAATGTTTTTATTGCTAAAATGGTGAGTGTCCTAATTTCAGGATATTAGTCTGTAATTTTCACAGCTTGAATATTCTGTGTCTTGAAGGTACGGGTTGTCAACCTTGTCAAAATAACGTGGTATATTTTTGAAGCAATTCCTGGACGTCAGTTCTCAGGAATGTGACTCTTCAGTAATGTTTACATAGGTGGGCGAGCTGGGGGTTTGGTGGGGAGGGGTGGGCGAGCTGGGGGTTAGGTATGGCGTAGTGGGCGAGGTGGGGTGTGGTGGGTGAGCTGGGGGTTAGTTGGGGTGTGGTGGGCGAGGTGTGGTGGGCGAGCTGGGGGTTAGGTGGGGTGTGGTACGCGAGCAAGCCCGGTGCGCCTAAACAGGAGGTTGGTGATCCCAAACCAGGAAATTCGGCGTAGCGGATGTCCTAAACATGGGTTCATGTGTTAAAATAACAACCATAATTCACTGCTATATATCACTCACTATGATAGCGAAATAATAGTTCGGGCGATGAAAGGAGAAAAAGAGAAAGACACTTTAAATATTAAATCCTTTGCGACCTTCAAATTTCCATAGGTAGTCTTCGCAAACGTAAAAAATCATTTCCAAACATTCAACTTTGCTATCTCACTTCTCTAATATCCAGCAGGGTTGCGGAGTCGGTGGAATAAATTTGCGACTCCGACTCCGACTCCGACTCCACCTTTCCAGAATTTCGCGACTCCGACTCCGACTCCGACTCCATTTCTCCAGAATTTGCCGACTCCAACACCGACTCCGCCTATTCACAATTTTGTGACACTAACTTTACCTATTCATAATTTATAAGATGAATATTTTATTTCTTAACTAGTGTACACAGACCGTCAAAAATGACAAGATTCAATACCTTTCTTCACCAAATTTTCGTTTGAGTGGAGTTTCCATGCTTTCAGCTCATTCCAAAGGTAACTTAATTTTCTTATAAGAGTAATAAACACTCAGAACACAGCATTTTTGAGCCGCAAGAGAAGTAGTTATAGCCATTCGTGTCGTATCCAAGATACAGAAATTCATCATTACTGAAAGCAACTGCGAACTTGTGTTTGTATATTGTAATATGCAATACAGTACATTGCAATACAGTATATTGTAATATACAATACAGCATATTGTAATATGCAATACCCCGCCGAACTCGGTATTCACGATACAAACTCGAGTATATAAGGCTCTGGATCGCTCTAATTGTGATGAAAGTGACGTATTATAGAGCTATTGCACAACGAAAATGAGAGTATCAATTGACAGTGAACTGGAACCAAGACCGCCAGGGCTAATTTTTTTCTATCAATTATTCTTAACAGCGTGACACAAAACGTATAAATAAACACACGACAGTCATTCTTAGTAGTAAACGGTTGCAGGTGTTGAAACCTGTGCATATGTTCATTATATTCTTTATTAGCGAACGACTTTTAAATTGACTACAGATTGTTAATAATCAAGATACTAGTGTACATGATTGGTCAACAATGGCGGGATCCAATGGTATCGTTTTGAAAAAATCTCAAAATAAAAATGGTAAACAAATATATCCATTGTAATAGTACCCGCGATTAAAATACAGTATTCTCGTACTTGTGCACTGGTAAAACTCGTATCACAGGTCATTAAGCATCTTTAGAAACGTCACAAACGCACACAACATTATTAATATATTATATAAGAAAGTTTTAGCCTGACTTAATTGCACGACAAAGATGTTCTAAGAGAGGAAGGAGGAAGGCACCATTTAGTATGGAGTTGAGAGATCGCGGAATCTATGCACAAGGTGCACAGAAACAGGAAGCTAAGAAAGAAGTTCATGAAACAAGAAAAAGTTGAAGAAGAAAGTAGTAGGTGCTGAAAAACAGGACAGCAGTGAACCGAAAAAAAAGGTCCGTAACAAAACAAAAACCTATTCTATTTCAACAAAAGGAAGCCTACCTATTTTTTAGCTCAGGCCCTCACATAGTCCCGTTGGGAGCGCTAATTCCCATAGATACAATACCTGTATCTCCCTGAGGGGACGCACACAACAACCAAGCAAATTGTATAACATAATACCTATCTGAATTGTAATTTAAATTATTGTTCGCAAGAGGTTTTTAAAAAATTTGCCATACCTTTTAAGCTTTTAAATGCTTTTGAAATTTAAATGCGAAGAGCCGCATTTTCTTGACAGTTGATTCGATTTTCACGGAATGTTTTTTACTTATAAACATAAGTGAGCAAATGCCTGGTTTTCATATTTCGATGGTATTTATGATACTGTCCAAGCAAGCAGATTCCCATTGTAATGAGATAGGGGAAATTACGCACGAGAACATATACTTATCATTGACGGACACCTGGCTTTTTATTATATCGGGTGTCCTGTAAAAATGTCCTCGATTTTTAAATAATGATATCTCAGTTTTAAATTAACATATTTGAATTGCCTTTTTTCACAATGTAGTAAATTTTGTTTCCTTCTCGAATAATTTAAGTTTTTTGAAAATCGGTTGAATAACCACTTTACAATGTCCAATTTACTGAAATGAGTAGAAAAATTTATTGTTCAAGGGAAAAGTTTTTAAAACAATATTGATATTCTTCCTTATTTTGTAATTTCCATAAAACTGAACACACAAAAATTTTAAGGAGTGACAAATCATTACCTTATATAACGTTTAAATAAATAAAGTAATTTTAGTATCCAACGACATACCCTCCATTTCTCTCAAGGCAAGTATTACTTCTAGCCACCATTGAACGAAGAGTTTTACCCATTATTCCACCGTTTTCTATCAGACCTTGAAACACTGTTATTGAGAACACTTGAAACTTGAAACCTCTCAGAGGGTTTAAATACTTAGTTGTATGTACGATACATCGTTATGAAATTATTCTTAACAGTAGGTATTGAGGAATGAAGAAGAACACCAGTGTTGTTTTCAAAACTTTCCCTTTGAACAATTTTTCTACCCCTTTCAGTAAATCGATCATCTTAAAGTTTATTCAACTGATTTTCAAAAACCTAAATTATTTCAAAAGGAAACAAAATTGACTAAATTGTAAATAAAAGACAATTAAAATATGTTAATTTAAAGCGGAGATATTATAAATTAAAAAGTCCGGGACATTTTTGTGGAACACGCAGTATAGTATTGATTGTTCTTATACAATAAATGGTCAAGTGTCTCCTTTGAACAAATTAATAAATAGGTTTAGCTATTTCATGAGCGTAATCTCTCCTATGTTAGTACAATGGAGTTTAAGGATTTAAAATTTAAGTGCAACTGCTCGAATATTTATTTCAAATACAGAAGAACTTCATGGGAACAACAGCAAGTCGTTTCCCGAGATGCGCAAAAAGAGAAATCGTACCCAAGTTAGGCGGATCTTGAGGTTCCCAACAGTACGCTCAGCAGCGTCCTCTGCAATATTTTTATTATTAAATTCCTTCAAAATGGAGACCGAAGATCTTCTTTAAAGTAAGGTTAGTTTTTAAAACGATACTCACTAAAAATGGAAGACACCCAATGGACGCGGCCGGTCATCAGCACGGTACTCCGGTAGGAAATTTTAGAGGCGTTCTGAGTAGAGAGATACAGAGTTTTAAGATGTCTGGTCGCCGACTAGGTGAATATCGTATCTTATTGTAAGATTGCATATAGCACTAAGATTTTACCAATTAAATGACAATTAATTACCTTGAATAATAAGTGCCTATTCAAGAGGCTGCAAAAGCCGGGTCGAGGAGTTCAAGTCGCAGAAAGAGACTGCTTTTTACGCAAGAGAAATGAGTTAGAGGTACCAGACCCACTTTTATTAAAAGGACGACATGCTGCCCAAGCAGAGCAAGCTCAAAGATAATTCAATGAGTGAACGCCAAAGCGTCACAAGTAATGTTAATTAAAGCTATTTAAGGTTAATGCAGGTCTGCTAGAAGCGCAAACATGCTTAATTATAGAAAGTTAAATTTAAACACAAAAACCGAAAAGAAAAGATGCAGCTGCAAAACAAAAAACAACGAACAAAAAGATCTAATTTCATCAGTTTCAAATTCTTGTCTGTGAACTAAGAGAGGCCAACTGAAAAAAACTTTTTCTTCCACAAAGCCGCCATCAGAAATACGGAAAATATTCAACAGGAAATTTCATTGAACAAACAAAATTGGCTGTTCGTCTTTGTTGGTTGATCTGTCTCAATTTCACGCTTTTAAAGATGCTTAACTACTGTATCTGTGATGCGAGTTTCACCAGTGCACAAGTATTAGAATATTTTAATCGTGGGTGCTACTAGGATGGAAATATTTCTTCATGGTCCACATCTGGAAGATTTCTATACAGACAATATCGAATCCCGTCATTTATGACGAGTCGTGTACACAATTATGTATACTGGTGTTTCAGAACACGAGGTACAAAATTGCACATCAAGTAGAAAATGGCCAAATAAACACTTTTTGTCCTATGAAATTTTCCCCCAAAAAATCGGGGTTGGGAGGTATTAGGTGTTTATTGTTTTAAAGGTTGAAATTTAATGGCACAATTACTCGCGATATTGATTCTGAATTTACTTTACAAAAATTGTTCAAAATGTGTTCCACCTACATCTATGCACTTTTCGAATGTTAGCCTTAACGGCTGCCTAATATTAGGAAACACGTCATGCATTAAGGTATCTCACCTGCAGCCACTGCAATTCTGGCCACAAGATCTTCCTCAGACTCAATGGGTGTAGCATAGACAAGGCTCTTCACGTGTCCCCAAAAATTGAAATTGAGTGGAGTCATGTCAGGAGATCTGGGAGGTCATGCAACTAGCACATTTCGCCCGATCAACGTAAATTCAAAATAAATATTGCGAGTAGTTTATTCATTAAATTTCACCCTATGAAACAATAAACTGCTAATATCTCAATGTCTCTTTCTTTGGAAAATTTTATAGAAGAAAAAGTTTTTATTTAGATATCTTCTACTTGGTGTGCAATTTTTTGCCTCTTATTCTGAATCTGAAACACCCTGTATATTACTGACAAGTGTTTTCTGAGTAGGTAATGTAGGCACTGTCTACACTGAGAAGCATAGATATGTATGAACAGTTTTTTATTACTAAGTATACACTAATTCAGTGAAATTATAATAGTTAATTCAATGACTATGCTTCAAATCCCCCAAATTATGATATACGTGTAGATAAGGTTGGCCAAATTTGCACACTGCCTTTTCTTCTTTGTATCTACACTATGCAGGGTAACAATGCAGAAAAGGTGTCATATTATTGCTCAACACTATGTTACATTTCGGCTATAATAAGCAAAAGTTGTTCTGCTTTCAACGCAGAGGCCTGACGTTTTCGGAACGTTTTTTTACGAATAAAATTCACTTCTAGCTTCTTTGCGTGTAATATGATACTATCTCTTATTTTTGTCTAACTTTTTACTTTGTATTGGACACTTTGTTATTTTGATAAACGCCCAGGTTCTTCTCATTTCGTCTTTTTTGGAGCAATTTGAAACGTTTCCAGCAAGAGAATTTGTACTATCGCATAAATGCAAAAACCATTGCAGCTGAGATAGTGCATTGTTTTCAGTTACAATGTGTGTGTGACTGTAAGTGAAGTTTTTGCTGGTGTGTGTAATTTTTTCACTGCATCTCGTTTACATCGTATTTTAATTTTTTTCAAGTGTCTCCATGCCGATATAGATAACCTTACAACATTTCCAAATCTTCCTTTACAAGAAGTAATTAATTATATAATGCAACAAAACGAATACTATTTCAGTTTTTAAAAATGTATCAACATAATTATAAAATTCTTCATTTCAGCGTATACTTGCTTAGAAACTGGAGAGTGGTACGAAGATAAAAATTAAACATGATGATGATATAGTGAAATACAATATAACTCCGAAAGAACCAAATTACATTCAAGGCATACCGTGTGAAATGAGCAGAAAATTTTATTATTAATACATGTTAACTTGACTTAAAAACACGGAAGCCATATCAATTTTGACAACATGACTTGAAAACTAGAAGTCTTTGTGCACTAGACCATGGCTTCAGGTTTCGGCAAAGACTACTCATTGGCAATGAATCATAACATAAAGACTAGAAATGTTTATGATCATTATCAATCAATGCATCATTTTGAGACTAAAGAGTTACCACTCTTTATGTGAGTACAATGTATTGCATCAGCTGAAATGTTCTACAAGTAACTTGCAACACATTTACTACTATTTTCCAGTTCTTATGTATTAATTGAAGGAAAAATGAACAAAACAGATATATACAGAATGAATTTGCGATGCTTTCAATTAATAATTCCTGCTTTTAACTACAAAATATACATTAATGCTGGGTACAAAAATTATATTTCGCACTTGTAGGTTTCTCATATATATCTGTGCAAACCCTCAATGACTAGATAACATTACGGTATTAGGTCGTAGGTATAAATACGCTGTTTCAAACTTAGAACAAAAAAATCAACAAAAACATTGCGTATTTTTAGATTTTTCAGCAAAGCATTCTAACTCTGTTTTGGTTTACTTTTAGTTTTAGAAAATTATAAATAATTTTTAGCAAAAATTAGAATCGAAGACACCAAAAAATAGCGACTCCAACCACGACTCTACCACATCCGAATGAACGACTCCGACTCCGACTCCGACTCCACCACATTCGGAGAAGCGACTCCGACTCCGACTCCGACTCCATCACACTTCAGAGTAGCGACTCCGACTCCGACTCCGACTCCACCACACTTCAGAGAAGCGACTCCGACTCCGACTCCGACTCCACCCTAAAACATCCGACTCCGGCGACTCCGACTCCCGACTCCGACTCCGACTCCGCAACCCTGATATCCAGGACATGAAAAAGCGAACAATGTCACGAATGACTCAAATGCATTTCTCACTTTTTCTTTGTTTTGAATCATTTTATTGGGCGTTAAGAATTGTTTTCAAAATGAAACGTTAAGCTTGAACAGTACAATTTTGATCCATTTTGTTTTCGTTTGGTTTTGAGAATTATTTTAGAATATTATTTTTGTAAGCCGTTGTCGGCTAACGGGAGGAGAACTCTCTTGCCTCATGAAAAGTGGAGGAGGGGGAAGTGCAGTGTCTGTATTGGTGTGTCTTGGTGAGGTGGTGTTGTTGTCTGCCACTAGTTACTGCGTCTGTGGGTGTTGTCTGCCACTAGTTACTGCGTCTGCAGGTGTTGTCTGCCACTAGTTACTGCGTCTGTGGGTGTTGTCTGCTCCTAGTTACTGCGTCTGTGGGTGTTGTTGTCTGCCACTAGTTACTGCGTCTGCAGGTGTTGTCTGCCACTAGTTACTGCGTCTGCAGGTGTTGTCTGCCACTAGTTACTACGTCTGCAGGTGATGTCTGCCACTAGTTACTGCGTCTGCAGGTGTTGTCTGCCACTAGTTACTACGTCTGCAGGTGATGTCTGCCACTAGTTACTGCGTCTGCAGGTGTTGTCTGCCACTAGTTACTGCGTCTGCAGGTGTTGTCTGCCACTAGTTACTACGTCTGCAGGTGATGTCTGCCACTAGTTACTGCGTCTGCAGGTGTTGTCTGCCACTAGTTACTACGTCTGCAGGTGATGTCTGCCACTAGTTACTGCGTCTGCAGGTGTTGTCTGCCACTAGTTACTGCGTCTGCAGGTGTTGTCTGCCACTAGTTACTGCGTCTGCAGGTGTTGTCTGCCACTAGTTACTACGTCTGCAGGTGATGTCTGCCACTAGTTACTACGTCTGCAGGTGTTGTCTGCCACTAGTTACTACGTCTGCAGGTGATGTCTGCCACTAGTTACATACGCAACTTAGCATGTACCGACCTAACGAAATATAGCGGCATATAAAGGCCTTAAAGAATTGGTTCACAGCACTCATACACATGTCCTATCTCTCTGAGTGTGATTGCATCCGTGGGAATTTGAAGGCTAGTGTTTCTTATGTAAGTTCCTATAACTCTTTACTGTGGGGGAATCAGATGTAAGTCAGTGTACTCGTACACGAAAAAGAAAATGATTTTCATGTGTAAAAACTAAAATAATTTGAAAAAATTCATTGCGCCAATATAAGATTTTTTAAAGAAAATGTAACCATTGTACTTCTATTACTTTTCCAGTTCTATCACTGGTACTACCTAACAATCCCTATATTAAAAAAATACCTATAAAAGTTATATCCATTTCCAGTTGTATCACTTGATCGCGCCACACCACCTGCACGTCACATGAGTTTTGTAAATCATTTCCCGTCGAATTACACTCGCTATTGTGCCATTGCTGTCATTGTGTAATGTGATGAACGTTATAAATAGTATTGGTATAATTAGCTCCAGCATTATATGAATGTGATCCCTGGTAACTATGATACCGTTTCCCACGGTATCACCATGCTTTCCTACCATCATTATCACAACGAAAATTCCACTCAGACTGCTATAGCTTGCTATTCGTCGAGCCCATACAGGTTTCGATAATTTCTTAGTATATATTTGAAATTGAATTCCCACCGTTAATCGACGGTTCGTATAAATTCCGTTTGCAAATATCGTATACTTTTCATAAAATATAGTTAACTTGAATCCAATGTAATAAATATTTTTTATTCGAACTTCAAATTCCAACCAATGGTAGACAAATAAGATAGATCCTATGATTTATTTGTTCATTTTATATAAAGCATTTTTTTAACACGATAACAAACTCAAATGTTCTAGGATAACTCAAGTATTTAGAAAGGTGAGTTCCATCCACAAAATGTGTCCCCACGGAAGGAAGCTTCCCCGCTGCCTCATGTGACCTGCTGTGAGCACCATCGCTGTATTGAGTGTTTTGCTGCTGTTGCCTCTATCGTTACTTCGGTGTGTGACCTGACGCAGGGCTGTTGTTCCTATTGTCTGCACTTGTTTCGTCGTTGTACGTACGATTTTTTGATTACTCTCATAATTATTGTGATAATACAAGCAATAAATTGAAATCTTTATTGTAATCCAAACATCAGTTTAGGCTTCCATCGCAACTTTCCCATTTTATCAAGAGCCGTCCAACCATTTCGCTCGCTGTCGACATCACAGAACGCTGCGCTTCCTAACCTAACCTGCCCACCCAAACTTAGCCAGGCCGTTACCGGTCCCCTTAGCTCCAGCCTCTAACTTACTCTGTATCGACGTATGGACATTTTATGTACATTATTTTATGAAAACTAAGTTTTAACCCACCGTCCTATTTAATTAGGACTTTTAATTTTTACCATGAAGACAATAATGGAAAGTGGGCTGAATAAAACCTACTGCAAAAATAACGTAATTAATACTGATGACAATGATGGTAGACAGAATAACTCTCTAGATGCTTGTATTGAATTTCTTAAGTTAGTCATGATATTTTAGTAATATTAGACAATAAATTATTGAAATGATTTTTCATGACCTTTAAAGCAAAAATTAGATAATAATTGAATTAATTAATGTGCAATTATTGGTAGGAGCACACAAGTCATTCATACGATTTTGATTAACAAGAAAAAATATTTTTGTCACCGATCAAAAATTTAAATGATATTAGGTTTGATTAAATATTCGTTCAACTCTAAATGGTGGAAATATTCCTGAATCAAAACAATTAATCACCTCTGATTAGTGACAAATTGACATTTTATGAAAAACAGACTATTTTAGGAAAAGTGCTATTTTTTACAAAAATACATTCGTTATTTTAATGTGCCAATAACCAGCCTCAGATAGCGACGTCTAATAGTCCAGACAAACCAGATTTTTTGCAACAATTTTTGAGAGTCAATATGACTCGCATAGGTTACATTGACTCAGATACTTGAAGCTGTTTGCAGTCGACAGCAGTGACGTATATTACAGGTAGAGGAGGCACTAAATTGGTCGGTTGAGTTGCGACTTACCAGACACCCTGAACACAGCTGCGGTCGGTTGCTGTCAGCACGCCGCTATTTTCCTGTGCAGCTCCTGCCTGAATGTACAAAATTGCATCCTTTGGCCGCAGGTAATGGGACGTGTTGGATGGTGATGGTGGCAATAGTTGTTAGTTACGACCACAAAACAATAGCCGTAAACACAACACCTGCAGACGCTGTAACTAGCAGGGACTATCCCATTTGTTTGTGTGCAGTTCTCATTTTCGTGCCAACAACTTGACCATCCAACGAGGCCCTGGACTCGAGCACGCCTGGTCAGTCACGATCTACTTGTGCCACAACTGTTAGTTATGACCTCAAATGTAGCCAACCCATGCTTTCATACACTCATTGTACCAAGTTTGTACACAATACCCAACACCATCATTGTAGTCCCTCAAGGGAACACTAATGATATTGTGCGCCTTTGATGAAACTCCCAATCTATCGCAAGCCTTTGTACAATACCGCAACCTTTCAGGCCTGAGGAGAACTTCTGTACAACTATTCCCCAATTGTTCTATTCCAGGTTGATATATTCTATGTACACTGCTCTTTGTCTTGAATGTTACGCATTCAGCAGCATGTGTGGAAGTAACGTGAAAACTTGTGTTTTTAAATATTTTAGTTACCGAGAACAAAAATCCAATGAAAATAGTCATTTCGTCAGACACCGATGCAAATAAAATATACATTTTCACATGATCGATAACATGACATGATATATGATAGTTTTTTTTATTAAATATGAATGATTTACCACACTTAATAAATTTCCGTCTCCTATGAGAATCTGAGACGTTATCAGAAGCCGGAGAACGGGATCCAATCGCAAGTCGTGTGGAATAAGTGCTCGGCCAGCTCCATATATTTATTTTTATAGCCCTCTCAGGGCGGTTATTGGAATTTAATGATATGCTGAAGGCCATGATCGATTGTTGTTGAGGTGTGTGCTCCCGTAGACTGGTTGATTTAGGCTATAATAATTCAAAATGACCATTAGTCCGACGAGTGGTAACGGAAATGGTCCCCAAATGGCACTTCATCCCACATTTCATTGACAATTCGCTATCACAAACATTTACCATCTTCTTCAACTAAAATCAAATAAAGTCAAATATCATTGCGAACTAAGTTTTAATTTGTATACCCTCGCTAAGCGGAACTAAGAACTGCAACACCAGTCATGTTTTGACCAAAAGCAACACGCGCAGCCGATAGTCCGCTGCGCAGACATTTCTCGCGTCCATCTTAGGTCGTCCACAGCCCGGTGCGCCTAAACGGAAGGTTGAGATACGTTACTGAAAATTGTGTCATGGCGGATATCCTAAAAGAAAGAAAAGTAAAACAATAATTGTAACGAAGAGAACTTTCAGAAAGGAAGAGAATAGAAAAAATCTTACTCTGAAAATAAATAGATGTCATCACGATAATACTTTCACAAAGATAAATAGATATCATAACGATAACACTGTAACACTTTCACATAGATAAATAGATATCATAACGATAAAACTGTAACACTTTCACATAGATAAATATATATCATAACGATAACACTGCAACACTTTCACATAGATAAATAGATATCATAACGATAACACAATAACACTGCCACACAGATTGTCACAGAAAAACTTAGCGAAGTTTAGACTCAAGTGGCACTACAAAAAATATGAAGGAAAAACAAATCATTTCCAAAACAGATGATACAAAAACCATCATTGGATTTAAAATGTCTTAACTTAAAAACACTTAGTTGATATGCACACATGGGTATCGTAATACCCACGTCATCAGTCGAAATAAATGATTGAGGGAAAAGCATGAAAAAATCCATTCCCTTTGTTGCGTTAATTTAGGTTTCTTAATGCATGTAAATAGGTATGAGTTGAAAAAAAACATCATACTAGTGACGATGCATTGCTGAAAACACTCGTTGGTGCGCATGTGCACGTCCTAAGTTTTGGTGTCTTGGTTGGTACAGCCTGTGACAAATGAAATTTTTTATGAATATAAACACAAATGTCTATTTCTCTGGATATAAATTTGTATTCGTATATGCCATATTTCTATTATGTTGCGTTCACGCAAGTGTAATATAGTCGTTAACTAACAACTATTGCCACCCTCTCCAGCTAATACGCCACACTACGGTAGGTGTCGTGTTCACGCAAGTGTACAATAGTCGTTAACTAACAACTGTTGCCACCCTCACCAGCAAATACGCCACACTACGGCAGGTGTCGTGTTCACGCAAGTGTCCTATAGTCGTTAACTAACAACTGTTGCCACCCTCACCAGCTAATACGCCACACTACGGTAGGTGTCGTGTTCACGCAAGTGTACTATAGTCGTTAACTAACAACTGTTGCCACCCTCACCAGCAAATACGCCACACTACGGCTGGTGTCGTGTTCACGCAAGTGTACTATAGTCGTTAACTAACAACTATTGCCACCCTCACCAGCTAATACGCCACACTACGGCTGGTGTCGTGTTCACGCAAGTGTCCTATAGTCGTTAACTAACAACTGTTGCCACCCTCACCAGCTAATACGCCACACTACGGTAGGTGTCGTGTTCACGCAAGTGTACTATAGTCGTTAACTAACAACTATTGCCACCCTCACCAGCTAATACGCCACACTACGGTAGGTGTCGTGTTCACGCAAGTGTCCTATAGTCGTTAACTAACAACTGTTGCCACCCTCACCAGCTAATACGCCACACTACGGTAGGTGTCGTGTTCACGCAAGTGTACTATAGTCGTTAACTAACAACTGTTGCCACCCTCACCAGCAAATACGCCGCACTACGGCTGGTGTCGTGTTCACGCAAGTGTACTACAGTCGTTAACTAACAACTATTGCCACCCTCACCAGCCAATACGCCACACTATGGCAGGTGTCGTGTTCACGCAAGTGTACTATAGTCGGTAACTAACAACTATTGCCACCCTCACCAGCTAATACGTCACACTACGGCAGGTGTCGTGTTCACGCAAGTGTACTATAGTCGTTAACTAACAACTATTGCCACCCTCACCAGCCAATACGCCACACCACGGCAGGTGTCGTGTTCACGCAAGTGTACTATAGTCGTTAACTAACAACTATTGCCACCCTCACCAGCCAATACGCCACACTACGGCAGGTGTCGTGTTCACGCAAGTGTACTATAGTCGTTAACTAACAACTATTGCCACCCTCACCAGCCAATACGCCACACTACGGCAGGTGTCGTGTTCACGCAAGTGTACTATAGTCGTTAACTAACAACTATTGCCACCCTCACCAGCCAATACGTCACACTACGGCAGGTGTCGTGTTCACGCAAGTGTACTATAGTCGTTAACTAACAACTATTGCCACCCTCACCAGCCAATACGCCACACCACGGCAGGTGTCGTGTTCACGCAAGTGTACTATAGTCGTTAACTAACAACTATTGCCACCCTCACCAGCCAATACGCCAGACTACGGCAGGTGTCGTGTTCACGCAAGTGTACTATAGTCGTTAACTAACAACTATTGCCACCCTCACCAGCCAATACGCCACACTACCTACGGCCAAACGATGCAACTCTGCACACTCAGGCAGGAGCTGCACAGGAACACGGCCGCGTGCTGGCAGCAACCGACCGCAGCTGTGTTCAGGGTGTCTGGTTTGTCGCAACTCAACCGATCATTTTAGTACCTCCTCTACCTGTAATATACGTCACTGCTCTCGACTGCAATCAGCTGTGGGTAACGCAGATGATGAAACCTTTGCGAGTCTAGTATGACTTCCAAAAGTATTTTATCTAACAGGTTATGGGCCCAGAGATGGAGTGAAGCGCGGTGGTTTATTTCCAGATTAAATTAACGTGTACATTTTTGTAAAATATGATACTTTACTGAAAAGATAATGTTTTTCTGAAAATGTTAATTTGTCTCTATTAAAAGGAAAATAATTATTTTTAGGTCGATATATTTTCACAACTTGGAGTTGAACGAATATTTAATCTAACAAAACATCCAAAAAAAATTTGATCGGTGACAAATTCATTTTTTCCCGTGAGTCAAAATTGAATTAATGACTTGTTTGCTCCTACCAAGAATTGCGCATTAAATAATTAAATTATTATTTTAATTTTATGTTGAGGGTCATGATAAATCATTTCAATAATTGGTTGTTCTAAATTACTAATATATAATGACTAACTTAAGAAATTCAATACAAGCATCTAGAAAGTTATTCTGTCTCCCAACATTGTCATCAATGTTAATTACGTTATTTTTGCTATAGGTTTTATTCAACCCAGTTTCTATTATCGTCTTAATGGTAATTTTTAGAAATGATAGATATATATGACGGTGGGTTAAAACTTAGTACTCATAAAATAATGTAGTTAAAATGTCCTTATGTCCATACAGAGTAAGTTAGAGGTTGGAGCTAAGCGGACCGGTAACGGCCTGGCTAAGTTTGGGTGGGCAGGTTAGGTTAGGAAGCGCAGCGTTCTGTGATGTCGACAGCGAGCGAAATGGTTGGACGGCTCTTGATAAAGTGGGAAAGTTGCGATGGAAGCCTAAACTGGTGTTTGGATTACAATCAGTGTTTAAATTTGACTGTTTCTAATATCTCAATGATCGTTAGAGTAATCGTAAAATCGAACGTACAACGACGAAACAGGTACAGACAATAGGAACAATAGCCCTGCGTCAGGTCACACACCGTAGTAACGATAGAGGCAACAGCAGCAAAACACTCAATACAGCGATGGTGCTCACAGCAGGTCACATGAGGCAGCGGGGAAGCTTCCTTCCACTCCGTGGGAACTTTTAAGTAAATAAATCAAAACCTTCTGGAAAATACTTTAGTCACTGATCAAATTAACACTCTGGTGTTAAATGCAATAAAATTAGTTCCGAAACGAATAAAAAACTAGTTCATGAATATAAAATAAAAAACTCATGTACCATTGATCAGATCTGGAGTTCAAATATTGATGCTTTATTATACTTTACGTAAATGAATTCAAACTAATGAATGACCTCCGTTTTTTTTACACAGACTCTGAGAAATGCGTAATCTACAGTAAATATGAATAATACCAAAATCTGAATATATGGGAGCCCTAAGGGCTATGCAACTGGTATGCGAACTCAAGAGATGGTGTCAGGCATGACAGAGGTAAAGATCGTACGGCACGTGAAGTGCCAACAGTCACGAAATGTCGGACACAATTGTGCATCTAGCGCACCCAGAGCCTCTGCCCAACTTACGCTTTCAATGAACAAAAAGCTTTATTTAGCCGTAGGCAACAAGAACAATATTCTGAATACGTTTAGAATAATTCTCAATTGGCAACTAATGATAATTCGCAACTGATCATCGTGATCTACGGATGAGGTTCTTTATTTGTATCATTTGGCTTGTTAGATGGCGAATTTTTCACTGAACAGGAGTGTGTGTGTGGGGGTGTGTGAGTGTGTGTGCGTGGGTGCGTGAGTGTATGTGTATGCAATGATTCCCACGCCCATGTCCCTCATCTCGTTAGACCATTTGTACGAGTCATGAGTATTGTGAATCATTTCTCGCCGAATTACACTTGCTATTGAGCCTTTGCTATCATTGTGTTATGTGATGAACGTTATAAATAGTATTGGTATGATTAGCTCCAGCATTATATGAATGTGATCGCTGGTAACTATGATAACGTTTCTCGTGCTATCACAATGTCCTTCATACGATCATTACCTCTGTTCTCTTCAGGGTAAACATGAATTAAAAATTTGATGGCTCTCGCTCGGCCACGATGCGGCGTGAGATGAAGGTTGACTTGACGGAGAAAAAGTTCCCGAACGATCGCTCAGCTCTAAGTTCAGCAATATTATTCGAATATTTTTCTTAAAAAATGAATGAGTTACCCCAAACAATATTTTCCAATATGTAATCAAAATTTGTTTAGATAGTTGCCTATATGAAAAATTTTAATATAATTTGATTGTCAATATAATAATAAATTATTGGCAGACTAATATTATAGATTTTTGTCTTTATTAAACAATTTTTTCAGTATATTATTAAAAACCTTATTGTCATAGCTGAAATATTGGTCCGGAACTCGACAAGCGGAATCGTTGATACAAACCTTTAACTTTCAGCCACTTAAAATATTTTTGAATGTTGATTTCGTTTTGAGAGACCTGTAGATTCAGGTTGAACAAGCACATGTAGATGCGGTCACGTGTGGTGTCTACCGTGGGTAGACGCGCCACAGAACGACATGCGGTCGAGTAGACAACCAAGACTCCCTGAACACCAAGCTGCGGTCGGTTGCTGTGTGCAGAGTAGCATCGTTAGGCCGGAGGTTGTGACGAATTAGCTGGTGAGGGTGGGAGTAGTTGTTAGTTAACGACGATAAAGCCCCGTCTACACTATCCAATGTTAGTCACAAACACACCAAAACACAAACTTATCTCAATCGTGTCCAGCGTACGGTTGCAGCGTCGTGGAGTTGAACACGAGCAGCATGTAGACAAACAAGGCTGCTTCTCGAGTAAGTTTTATCTAATTTATTCATATTGTTAGAAAATATATTTATCTGTGTGAGTATATGTGAACGGAAAATATTATGAATCATCAAAGTATTTTCAGAACAATTTTGAATACTATCACTGAAACAGTGGGGTGGGATCAGCTGATATACTTCTACCTTTTGTAGTGCTCTTCATAAAGGGTTAAGTTTATGGACTTTGGCTTAACACTTTAAAATATGCTCCTGCTCCTTCTAAAGAATTATTTCTTTCGATTTCTTTTGTGATCTATATTTTCTAGAAGTGTTGGCAAATGTTCATATTTTTCATTGTTTTCATACATACTCGTACTATATTTAAAATGATTTGCTAAAGTTATTTTATTTTTTCCTGTCGGTTACCTGTCTCCACTTTTCATTTATATTGTCCTCTTGATGTTAAGGTTAGGTTAAGTTAGGTTAGATTGTTATTAATTTTTAATAATTTTACGCCCACAGAATTAAACTATAGTTATTGTTTTGTGACAAATAAATAACATTTCAGAAGCTGAAACTGTAACTTTTTACCCTTCAGTACACAAAAACTTCGTGACAGAAAACCCTCAAGTGCCTCTATTTTCTGTACATAACTAGGGCAGCAGTTTGTATTAAATTTGTAATTTGGTTAATGCATTTTGCTTGTGTTTTAAGTGAAAATATAAAGCAATAACCGCATCAATCTTCGGTCAACTTTCCATTTTCTACATATATGCAGTATCTGTATTCTGTGCACATTTTGGAAGCATCCATTGCTCGGCCGAGCAAACCGGATTGTATTTCTATTACAGTGCCATCCATTTTTGTTTGCTTATGTAGTGACATTTAACTGAGAACATTGCTCTCACCGAGAGCTGTTTTACAGGTATTTAGTAAAAGTCAACAGCCATGTGCCAATACATGGACAAAACCTACAGCAATTTGAGTTTAACATTCAGTTAGGGTCACCCGACCACACCGCCATCCACGGGTTGAGCTGTGGCAGACTTTGGGACTGTCGCCTGATGTTCGGAGACAATATATGTTCCTTTTATATAGTATTTTCAGCAAATAATCTTGATTGAGAAAGAAATTCTGTAATTTACAAACTTGCATAGCAGACTTTCAACATGTCTATTTTGGCATAAATCAACATGTCTATTACTGCATAAATCAACATGTCCACTGTAGCATAAATCAACATGTCTATTGTAGCATGAAGCAACATGTCTAAAGTGTCATAAATCAGCATGTCTACGGGAGCCACAGCTACACAATAACTCATTAAGACTTACACCCCCCCCCCCCCCCCCCCCCGAACACCCCATCCGAGCCATTTTCTGCAGCCGTTCTATGCCCTAATGAGGCGTTCAAAAATTTACCACGATAATATCTAGGCATATATCCCAAGGAGTGGCAGCCCTGCACCCCAAGCTCGCCTACCTCACTCCGCAGCGTCCACAGGTGCAGTTGCTACACGTGGCACCCGACATGTCTTTAGAGTCTTTGAAAGGTGACCTGAGGACATAACTCTAACCGCCAGAAGCTATAAAAATTACTTATGTAATGAAATGTTTTTTTAAGGTAAGGTTCTCTTAGCCTTTCACGATAATTGAGTGTCCTAATTTTACTGGTATTAATACCATAATTTTTAAAAATTATACATTGCATCTAATTTGTATGAAAATATTCGAAATGTTTTCTTGTTGAGGTTTAATTTCAATTTATAAACAGTATATTTGCAAAAAAAGGATTAACGATGAACCATTCTAATGATCTTCTTCAAAACGAGTTTAACGGTAACGTTTTTGTTCTTTTCAAGCGTCCATGTCACTCATTGCGTCACACCACCTGCACGTCACATGAGTTTTGTAAATCATTTCCCGTCGAATTACACTCGCTATTGTGCCATTGCTGTCATTGTGTAATGTGATGAACGTTATAAATAGTATTGGTATAATTAGCTCCAGCATTATATGAATGTGATCGCTGGTAACTATGATACAACTTCTCACGCCATCACCATGTCTTCATACCATCGTTCCAACCCATCGTAAGTTCCACTCAGAGTGTAATAGCACGCTAATCGTTTGGCCCTTTCGGGTTTCAAAATATTTAAAAAAAATAATAAGGAAATGTGAGAATACAACACTCGTTCGTTCGTTCGTTCGATGCTTATAGAAAAGAAGGAAAGAGAGTTTGACGCAGAGTGTGTCGCGAACAGAAGGGGTGAAACGGAAAAGGATGGATAGGAAACTGATAGAGATGCGCTTTGCGCATATGATGCTAGTGTTTGAGGGTATTTTTTGTAGGTAGTTTGAGGGTGGTAGAAGTTATTTACCCGTCAGGGTTTTGTATGATTGGGTATTTAGTTAGTAGGCATCTTTAGTACCGGACGTGGGTGAGTAGGCTTGTCGTAGGGGTTAAATCTCTCCTAGCACAAAACATTCGCTTGAGTCGGTGCTGGTCAGTCGAGTCTGTCCGTCCGTCCGTCGTTAGAGCCGTGTTAAGTGTATTTTGGTCTCGGTTGGGGTGCGAGTGTTTTCATTTTTGAGCTCTGGAATTGTTTGTGCGGTGTTTGCGGAGTGTCTTGCGGGAATGTGAGTTGTAAGTAGAGTTGTGGGTGTGTGTCGTGAATATTTTGCCAGACTCTTTTTGCGTGTTTGTGGAGTGTAATGTTGATTGGTTGCAAGTTTGCTCGGCGATGTAGTTGTGCAGAGGTGGAGAAATCTTGCCATTCTGAATTTGTTACGCATCTCGTGGCTCGGTTTTGTACACGCTGGAGTGTTGAGATCGATGTTGGTGGAAGTGTGTGTATGGGAATGGCTGGGTAAATGAGAGTGGATCTTACTAGTGCGATGTAGAGTTGGCGATTTACTTCTGGGTTCAGGTGTTTGAATCGGTAAAGGCGTGAGAGGTTTTTGAGTGCTATTGTTGCTCGTTGTCTGGTGTGGGGTGCATATCCGGTTGTGCTCATTGTGAGAGCCAGAACTTTGCCTGAGTTTGTGTAAGGGTGTGGGGTGTTGTTGATGTGCACTGTTGGGTGTTTGCGACGCCTGATAGCAACTATTTTGAATTTGTTTGTGTTGGTTTGGATTTTCCATTTTCGTTCGTAATCGTTGATTTGGGAAATGGCTCGTGTTGTTAGAATAGCTGCCATGTTATATGAATGCTTTGCGGATATGATTTGTGTGATGTCGTCTGCAAAAGCTATGTAGTCAGTGTTGGGTATTGGTGGGGGGAGGTCGTGTGTGAAGTAGTTGTACAGTGTTGGGGAGAGGACTGCACCCTGGGGGACTCCTGACTTGATGGAGAAGGGTGGGCCAGTGTAGTTTGCAATTCGTATGGCTCCGGTGCGGTTAGTGATGAAGCTATACAGGATTTTTGTGAAGAGGGGGTGAATTTGTAGCTGTGACAGTTTGAATTTGAATCCTGTGCGCCAAACTTAGTCGAAGTCCTTGCTTACATCTCGTAGAAAGATGTCTGTTTTGTTTCTCTTTGTTTGCTTAATGTGATGAGTCTCGTGTATCATGGCCTGTCTGTCTCAGAGTGTGATTGTCTGTGAGAATTGGGAGACTAGTGTTTCTTAAGTACTTTCGAATGGCTATTTATTGTGCATGAATGAAATGTAAGTCAATGTACTTGTACTTTGAAAATGAATATTGTTTTCAGGTATGAAAACTGAAATGATTAATGAATAAACAATTCATTGCGACGATTTTTCATTTTGTGAAGAATGGAGTAACTATTGTAATTTCCTGTTCTATCACGTCCTAAACACGTCAGATAAGTTTTGTAGATTATTTCCCGTCGAATTACACTCGCTATTGTGCCATTGCTGTCATTGTGTAATGTGATGAACGTTATAAATAGTATTGGTATAATTAACTCCCACATTATATGGATGTGATCGCTGGTAACTATACCACTTCTCATGCTGTCACCATGTCTTCACATCATCATCTAAGTTCAGAACAACTATTCCAGCTACAATAGCTAGTTAATCATTAAACCCTTCCGGGCTGCAAAAATATTATGCACTTGGCACTGAGAGAGATCCGCCACAACCTCGCCGTTTCGAAAAAAAGTCCGTTTATAAATTACGTATATTTTTCATAAAATTTAGTTTACTCTCATAAATTGTAAAAAATAATTTATATTCGACCTTCAAGCTATAACCAATGTTAGATAAATTAAAATAATTACATGATTTATTTTTTCATTCCATATAAAGCACTTTTTATCGCAGCAACAAATTTTTTTCTTATTGGATAACTCAAGTATTTAGAAAAAGTGAGTTCCATTCACAAAATGTGTCCCCACGGAGTGGAAGGAAGCTTCCCCGCTGCCTCATGTGACCTGCTGTGAGCACCATCGCTGTATTGAGTGTTTTGCTGCTGTTGCCTCTATCGTTACTTCGGTGTGTGACCTGACGCAGGGCTGTTGTTCCTATTGTCTGCACTTGTTTCGTCGTTGTACGTACGATTTTACGATAACTTTGCAGCACAATATTAATATAGGTATGATTTGGCCATATTTCCTATGTTATTATTTTACACTAGTGTGCACGGCCCGTCAAAAATGACGGGATTCAATACCTTTCTTGAACAAATTTTCCAGATGTGGAGTTCAAACAAATATTTCTACCCTAACTGTACCCGTGATGAATATTCTTGTACTTGTGCACTGGTGAAACTCGTATCACAGATACGGTCATTCTTACTATCCCTATGAGCGTGACAGAGCAATGGAGAAGCGGACACCAAACAAATTAACCAAGGGTATTGTTAGGTAGTAGCAGGACCCGTGGAAATTCCACGGACAATGTCTTCGTCAAAGCTAGGTGGACCCTTAAAAAATTCCGTCGACATTACCCTACCTATGCCAACTCAACCTATCCTAACCTAACAAATCCTAACCTTTCCTATCCTATCCTAACCGAACCTATCCTGATAAAATGTCATACATTTCAATGAGTATAGAGGCCTTCTTTTACTGTTACATTGAGGAATTCGGTATCCATGATACCGCTAACTCAGACAACCTATGTTTCTCAAGAAGCAGACACGAAACAAATATATAAATAAATATATGAATAAACACACAACGGGTATTATTGGGTTAGATGACGATATGAGAAGCAGCGCAGAGACACCTCAATACTGCACCACATCATGGGTGGAGGCAGGGCTGCCAGCAAATGATGGTTGTATTTGTTCGAAGTTGATCTCTGGATTTGTTGGTATTGTTTTTATGGTACCTTTGAATGCAAATTCTATTGTAGGTGCACATTATTTAATAAAAGTACCTATTTATTACAAGTGGGTACGAATATCTGGAGTTCCTACATTTATTGTACATGACTGTATCTCTGTGTATAATAAAATATAAAGAAATATTTTATATTATTTGCCTACACTATGCCTGAACCTACCTGATTTTTATGAATAGTCCTGATAGTATTTCAAATATTTTATTCAAGTTGGGATTTTCTGTAGTCTTTACTCTTTACATTATACAGAGCATCATTATTCCTTACAAAATCAATAGATATATAATATTTCTCGCTGTTCCACAGTTTTGTAAAGTTTACTTCTGTCAAACTTATAATCAGCGTCTCTACAATAATGAGCAACACCGCCACCGTAAAAACGTCCACCAACGTACGTCTGGAGGAAATAGCGGCGAGCAGGGGACCGGCAATTTTCACATGTCTATCCACAGGCGCCGAAGCCGTCACAGGTAATTCGCATTCAATCCTCCATAATGTTTGTAGCCACACTTACCTTAATAAAATTTATTTTCATAGGCGAGCCTTTTTGTTTCTCTTTCCCAATTGATTGTATATGATGAATGTATTTAAGTTACGAATAATTTTCCTTAAACAAAACTCGAATAATTTTCTTGGTGTAGAAAATTTGTTAGTGTTGTTGTAATTACTGAAGAAACTATTAGAAATTTAATTCATGCCCATATTTTTTCATGTATTAATACCAGTATCGGAGTACTTCGCAAAATTGAATTTTTCAAACTTACGGTAACCTAAGTATTTTAAGAAAAATGTCGAATTCAATCGTAAAGTCATCTTTTTATTCAATAGAAAGAAGCTCTTACCTTGCCTTAAGTACCCCGTCGTGGAAAACATCTATGTGTTGTTGTTACTAGGTTTGTTGTGCTGCTATTCTTCCTACCGCCATTACGCGTCATCGAGATAGAAGACGACTAACAATTACTATGATCATTGTTTCATTACTACTGGTGTACACAGCCCGTCAAAAGTGACGGGATCCTATATTTCCTGTGAACAAATCCTCCAGCTGTGGATGCCCAACAAATATATCCATCCCAACAGTACCCGCCATCAAAATATTCTTGTACTTGTGCACTGGTGAAACTCGTATCACAGATACGGTCATTGAGCGTCCTTGTGAGCGTCACAGACACACGCACCAACCAATTTGATGTGTTTACTCAGATGCCCATTGTGATAACATAGCACTAATTACGCACAAAATGATATATATTATTTTTTCGTATAAAAATTCAGGTGGACAACTAGAGTTTTGTTATGTACGGAATGATTATTCAATTCATATCAACTGTCAGAATCAAATTTGACTTTCAATGAAAACCATAAGGAAAATAATAAATACAAGGCTGAATAATTATGACCGAAATACATACAATCGAATGTCATTTTGTCATTGGTAAATGATGTGTATTGTGGTGTAATTATTCAACTGCTGGAGTCACACCAGCACCGTACCTACACCACCACCGTATCTACACCACCACCGTACCTACACCACCACCGCACCTACACCAGCACCGTACCTATACCAGCACCGTACCCACACCACCACCGTACCTACACCACCACCGTACCTACACCACCACCATACCTATACCATCACCGTACCTACACCAGCACCGTACCCACACCAGCACCGTACCTACACCACCACCGTACCTACACCACCACCGTACCTACACCACCACCATACCTACACCATCACCGTACCTACACCAGCACCGTACCCACACCACCACCGTACCTACACCACCACCATACCTACACCATCACCGTACCTACACCAGCACCGTACCCACACCACCACTATACCTACACCACCACCGTACCTACACCAACACCGTACCTACACCACCACCATACCTACACCCCCACCGCACCTACACCACCACCGTGGCAACCAACAATGTAATCCATATATAAGAAACAAAAGACAGATGCGTTGATATTACAAGAACCAAAATATAAGAAGCAACAACAATGCCCATAGCACCAACAATGAGAGCCAGCGTGTTGTTGTTCTGAGCAACGGAAATTGTGGTCTACAAATATGTACTGGATTGCGTGCATGACGCATTCACAAATACACTAATGACTTATCGAACACTCAAAATAGAATGAATACTTGTGCATGAATGTATACGATCAAAATTTGGAATCTTGAATTTACATTATGATTGAATCAATTCATGTGCAATCATTAGTATGAGCAAACAAGTCATTTATACAAATTTGACACACATTAGGATATAAATTAGTTAGTCATTTCAACAAAATCAATAATTTAGGTCAGATGAAATACTCGTTTGAATTAAAATAATGAAATTCAATTTGAAATAAAATATTGACCTATTTTTGACAGCGATAAACTGCTATTTCATGGTAAACAGAATCTTTCCGGTAGCAAATTAAATTTTACAAAAATACAAATGTTAAATTAATATGGTTTCCAATCAGAGTGCGCACCATAAACGGAATGGATGTCGCTACCGTAATTAACTGCTTATGAAGGTCTACGTTGACTCGCATTGATCGAACTGGTTACCTAATGAAAAATTCTTGGCGGTCGAGAGCGGCTACCCTAAGGGGGTCACTTCAACATTTCAGTTTTTCATCTGATTCGTTTGAAACCAGGCCAGTATATGTATTTGTTGAATGTAAACTTTTCTCATGTGATCATTCATTTAGGAATTACTTTTTTTGAAAAAGACGAAAAATTAGTTTTTTGGTACATTTTTATGGGTACCTCAAAGGAATATATGTCATTGAGTTTTTATGCTAGAACAGAAACAAAGACAGTTTTAGAATCCTTGCAACAATTTACCAAAAGTATGATCTAAAGTTTTTACATATGAACATTTCTTCGATATGTTATATATGATCACTAGTTAGCATTTACAATAATTTTGGGTTTTGAGCTTGACGCACAAAAATTACACGTGAATTTGGGAAGAAAGACACCATACTTTTGTTAGAAATGTTCCAAGGATTCTAAAACTGTCTTTGTTTTTCCCTAGCATGAAAACTCACCGACTTCTATTCTTTTGAATGTTGAAAATTAGAGGTTTTGGGTATAAGCGAAATACGAAATTTTTTGTTGAAGTGTAATATAATGGACATTGTATATAGTTGAATGGTGTTTTCATTTTTATTTCGATTACCTCCATGCATAACTTCATAATCACGCTGTGAATTGTAATTTCAAAATAAAATCAATAACAAATATACTTTGTTAACAAAAAATTATGAAATTTTATATTTGTAGTCTGATTCTTATGAAATTTGACTATTGAATGTAACTTTTGAAAAAAAAAGAAACACAATTTCTGCTTTTCATTTTTTTGATTTAGGCCTTGGTTTGTGAAAACATAGGGCATATTGGTTTTTTAGTTCCTTCTTATTGAATTTTCAGATGAATAGAATTCATTGAATTTTATGCTTGAACAAAAACAAAGACAGTTTTAGAATCCTCGAAGCATTGTAAACAAAGTTACAGTTTAAAATTTTCCATTTCCCGTTTAATTATCTTTTTATATGGGGTCGAAAATTCAGGATTTTTGATTGACCCTCCCCCCCCCCCCCTCCCCTCTCCCTGGGGTTGATCTATTGTCCGTAGCGCCATGAAATTTTAGGACCGAATAGTCCACCACCTAAGGGTCCTTTTACAACAACAAAACAACACAAGCTCACCGGACCGACAGGGGCCTGGCAGGGGCCTGAAGTGACCCCTTAACTACCGGTAGAGGAGGCACTAAAATGGACGGTTGCGTCGTGACAAACCTGACTCCCTGACCACAGCTGCGGTCGGTTGCTGCCAGCACGCGGCCGAGTTCCTGTGCAGCTCCTGCCTGAGTGTGCAGAGTTGCATCGTTTGGCCGTAGGTAGTGTGACGTATTAGCTGGTGAGGGTGGCAATAGTTGTTAGTTAACGACTATAGTACACTTGCGTGAACACGACACCTGCCGTAGTGTGGCGTATTAGCTGGTGAGGGTGGCAATAGTTGTTAGTTAACGACTATAGTACACTTGCGTGAACACGATACCTGCCGTAGTGTGGCGTATTGGCTGGTGAGGGTGGCAATAGTTGTTAGTTAACGACTATAGTACACTTGCGTGAACACGACACCTGCGGTAGTGTGGCGTATTAGCTGGTGAGGGTGGCAATAGTTGTTAGTTAACGACTATAGTACACGTGCTCTCCGTGGCACAGCGGTTAAGGGATCGGACTTGAATGCTGGAAGTCGCGGGTTCGTTCCCTGCGCTGGCGCGGAGATTTTCCCTGTTGGGTATAAGGGAAAGCTCAAGCACAATACCCCACTCAACCCAGGTGTCGGAAATGGGTACCGGCTTTACGGGGGAACCGTCATGGTGTCCTATATATAGGGTTAGTTATAAGACATTTGAAAAACCAATGCTAAGATCATATGTATCAGGCTTGATTGGAAATAAAGCATCCCAAAGATGCCGATGTAAACCTTAACCTTGCGCGAACACGACACCTGCGGTAGTGTGGCGTATTGGCTGGTGAGGGTGGCAATAGTTGTACTGCGTCTGTACGTGTTGTTGTCTGCCATTAGTTACTGCAACTGCTGGTGTTGTCTGCCACTAGTTACTGCGTCTGCAGGTGTTGTTGTCTGCCACTAGTTACTACTGCGTCTGCAGGTGTTGTTGTCTGCTAATAGTTACTGCTGCGTCTGCAGGTGTTGTCTGCCACTAGTTACTGCTGCGTCTGCACGTGTTGTTGACTGCCACTAGTTACTGCGTCTGCAGGATTTGTCTGCCACTAGTTTCTTACACATTTTGGAAGGACCGACAAACCAAAACATTGCAGCCTGTTTAGGTTTTCAAAATAATTCTAACACGCGTCATTTACTACTTTTAAGCGTACACTTTTCCTGCCCGTCCCAGAGTGTGATTGTGTGCGTGAGAATTTGGAGGCTAGTGTTTCTCAAGTACTTTCCAATTACTATTTATTGTGCGTGAATGAAATGTAAGTCAATGTACTTGTACTTTGAAAAATGAATATAATTTTCATGCATGAAAATTGAAATGATTAATCACCAATATATTCATTACGACGATTTGTTATTTTGTGAAGAACAGAATAACTCTTGTAATTTCCTGAACACGTCTAATGAGTTTTGTAAATCATTTCTCGTCGAATTACACTTTCTATTGTTCCATTGTGTAATGTGATAAACGTTATAAATAGTATTGGCTTAATTAGCTCGTGCATTATATGAATGTGATCGCTGGTAAGTATGATACCACTTCTCATGCAGTCATGCTAGCACCGTATCTCAATACCGTCATCATCACACACCGTAAATCCCATACAGAGTGTCAAGCCCTCTAATCGATAAGCCCTTTCGGGTTACAAAATTGTTTATAAGCAACAGGTACAGAAATTCGAAACTCGAAGTCGACGTCTCGCACAAAGTCTCTCTCAAAATAACAAATACTATTGATAAAATGAAGTCAACTTACATCAATTCTGATAAATTCTTTTATTCGAATTTCAAACTATGAACAATGGTAGGTTAATAAGATAAATCGCTTGAATTATTTGTTCATTCTATATAAAACATTTTTTATCACAGCAATCATGTATTTCAGTTTTTTGGATAACTCAAGTATTTAGAAAAGTGAGTTACATCCACAAAATGTGTCCCCACGGAGTGGAAGGAAGCTTCCCCGCTGCCTCATGTGACCTGCTGTGAGCACCATCGCTGTATTGAGTGTTTTGCTGCTGTTGCCTCTATCGTTACTTCGGTGTGTGACCTGACGCAGGGCAGTTGTTCCTGTTGTCTGCACTTGATTTATCGACTATAACGCTAATTTACGATATTTCCTACGCTAACAATACCGGTACGAAAGAGTTCACCGGAGACAAAGACGTGAGAAGGATCGTTGTACGATGCATTTGCCACACAGCTGGAACAGCGCGAAAACTTACCTACGCAAGACAGTGTTGCCATCATATACTCACGAGCGTAAGAAAACAAGTATTGCCACACAAGGCTAACGAGAACATTTTAGGACAGGAATAAGGAAATGAAACTGCAGAGTTCTATAAAGTTATATATATTTATATATATATATATATATATATATATATATATATATATATATATATATATATAAAATTTAGGGCAAGAACCACACCACAAAGCATATTATTTTTTCAAAAATTAAAAAAACATATTTGTGGTCATCTATAAGAACGTTTCGGGCCGAAACCCATCATCAGCTAGGAAATCTGGAATGATACAAAAAGTCGTACGTAAAATAGAAAAACATGAGCCAGATATTTGAACAAAAAACATTTATAAAGCAAAAAATTTTTTAAAACAGACACGAAAACTGCACCAGCTACGCATCACAAAGGAACAAAAGACAAAACGCTTAAAAAATAAAATCGACGCTAACTATCCTAAGATCACAAAGGGACGGAAGGGCAAGTGATCACTGGAATTCGGTGAGAGTAACTGACTAACCAACTAAAAGTAGAGGATGCGCACTTTGCATGTCGTTGAGCTCAGGTTTAGATTTATGAATATGCAGAGATTCTAATATTCTAAGTTTTATGGAAGAACTAGAGGAGCCAATGATAGAAAAGTCAGAGTCTGAGATTTTTACGTTACATTGAAAATCAGTGTGTGAACGGATCGAAGAGTGGGATGGGTGGCAAAGACGTGCACCTGTTGGATGCACCAGTATTGTGCCTGCGAATTGTGCATGTGAGAGCAGTTCAATACTGAGTATTGGATCTTACTTCCAGTATTGGATACAATTACCGAGTATTGGCTCCCTCGTTATGTATTGGATAGTATTCTCTTATAAAAATGTAGTTCAGCCAATATTGGCCCTAGATTGATTGAGTATTGGGTACTGGATTCAATGCTATAAAAATTTCAACAGTAATAATTAAATAAACTATTATAAATAATTTTCACAAATATTTTATCAATTTAATTTACTCGTAAGAATTAAATTATTTATCCGACTATTTAATTAGTTTTTCACAGGTTTTTACACCAGAATACTCATCTTGCTATTATTTATCAGCATGTTTCAATCATGAATTAAAAAAATACAATCACAAGTCCAATGTCCAATAACAAATCTAATCACAAATACAATCACAAACCAATCACAAATCTACCAATACTCTCAGCACCAATCTATCCCTCGGTCAGCATCCAATACTAAAATAATCTGCTGCCAATATTGTCTGAACTTATTTCCAATATCTGATCGAAATTTGTATCTCAAGTGGAAATGTCGGGATATTTGCACAGGTTGACATGGGAGCCAATACTCAGTGATTGTCTGTCCAATACTGGACGCAAGAGCCAATACCCAGTGATTGTCTGTCCAATACTGGACGCAGGAGCCAATACTCAGTGATTGTCTGTCCACTACTGGACGCAGGAGCCAATACCCAGTGATTGTCTGTCCAATACTGGACGCAGGAGCCAATACCCAGTGATTGTCTGTCCAATACTGGACGCAAGAGCCAATACCCAGTGATTGTCTGTCCAATACTGGACGCAGGAGCCAATACTCAGTGATTGTCTGTCCAATACTGGACGCAGGAGCCAATACTCAGTGGTTGCCTATCCAATACTGGACGCAGGAGCCAATGCTCAGTGATTGTCTATCCAATACTGGACGCAGGAGCCAATGCCCATTGATTGCCTATCCAATACTGGACGCAGGAGCCAATACTCAGTGATTGCCTATCCAATACTGGAGGCAGGAGCCAATGCCCAGTGATTGCCTATCCAATACTGGACGCAGGAGCCAATGCCCAGTGATTGTCTGTCCAATACTGGACGCAAGAGCCAATACCCAGTGATTGTCTGTCCAATTCTGGACGCAGGAGCCAATACCCAGTGATTGTCTGTCCAATACTGGACGCAAGAGCCAATACCCAGTGATTGTCTGTCCAATACTGGACGCAAGAGCCAATACCCAGTGATTGTCTGTCCAATACTGGACGCAGGAGCCAATACTGAGTGATTGCCTATCCAATACTGGACGCAGGATCCAATGCCCAGTGATTGCCTATCCAATACTGGACGCAGGAGCCAATACCCAGTGATTGCCTATCCAATACTGGACGCAGGAGCCAATACTCCGTGACTGCCTATCCAATACTGGACGCAGGATCCAATGCCCAGTGATTGCCTATCCAATACTGGACGCAGGATCCAATGCCCAGTGATTGCCTATCCAATACTGGACGCAGGAGCCAATACTCCGTGACTGCCTATCCAATACTGGACGCAGGATCCAATGCCCAGTGATTGCCTATCCAATACTGGACGCAGGATCCAATGCCCAGTGATTGCCTATCCAATACTGGACGCAGGAGCCAATACTCCGTGACTGCCTATCCAATACTGGACGCAGGATCCAATGCCCAGTGATTGCCTATCCAATACTGGACGCAGGAGCCAATACTCCGTGACTGCCTATCAAATACTGGACGCAGGATCCAATGCCCAGTGATTGCCTATCCAATACTGGACGCAGGAGCCAATGCCCAGTGATTGCCTATCCAATACTGGACGCAGGATCCAATGCCCAGTGATTGCCTATCCAATACTGGACGCAGGAGCCAATACTCCGTGACTGCCTATCCAATACTGGACGCAGGATCCAATGCCCAGTGATTGCCTATCCAATACTGGACGCAGGATCCAATGCCCAGTGATTGCCTATCCGATACTGGACGCAGGAGCCAATACTCCGTGACTGCCTATCCAATACTGGACGCAGGATCCAATGCCCAGTGATTGCCTATCCAATACTGGACGCAGGATCCAATGCCCAGTGATTGCCTATCCAATACTGGACGCAGGAGCCAATACTCCGTGACTGCCTATCCAATACTGGACGCAGGATCCAATGCCCAGTGATTGCCTATCCAATACTGGACGCAGGAGCCAATACTCCGTGACTGCCTATCAAATACTGGACGCAGGATCCAATGCCCAGTGATTGCCTATCCAATACTGGACGCAGGAGCCAATGCCCAGTGATTGCCTATCCAATACTGGACGCAGGATCCAATGCCCAGTGATTGCCTATCCAATACTGGACGCAGGAGCCAATACCCAGTGATTGCCTATCCAATACTGGACGCAGGAGCCAATACTCCGTGACTGCCTATCCAATACTGGACGCAGGAGCCAATGCCCAGTGATTGCCTATCCAATACTGGACGCAGGAGCCAATACCCAGTGATTGCCTATCCAATACTGGACGCAGGAGCCAATACTCCGTGACTGCCTATCCAATACTGGCCGCAGGAGCCAATGCCCAAAATTTGACTGTAGCCAAATACACATATAACACTATAAATTTCTTCCCTGTACTACTTCATACTGTCATCGCCTTGCGGCTACAAAATTTTAAAGTGAATTAATACAACCTTTGAATTTTATCCATGCATACCAAAATGAATGTTACGTTTTAAAAAAACTATCTTAGAAAAATAATAAATTTGTTTTCTTGAATTTTGGAAGAACCAACGATAAAAGAAAAACATATCAATTACCTCATAACTTTGTACTTTGTACACCAAATAAATTACTTTGTTTAAACAATTATTTCATATGTATGAAACATATCGAACAAATTCACAGAATAATTCTTTGGGGTTAGAATTTCATCTTCAATTCAATCGAAATGCAAGTGTCAGGTCGGAATATTACCATCTAAGAAGTGTATAATTAGAAGGATATGTTTTGATACACCACTTCTCATCTCTTCAGTTAGCCTCCAACATTGAATAGATCTTTAATTAGATTATATCCTTTCCATGAGCGTAATTCATCTCACTGTAGTCTGCTGGTCGCTGTCTGCAAGGCTCGGTCTGCATCTCATACGAGTAGAATAAGACAAAACTGAGCCTAACAACTTAATGAAAAGTTCATTTTACTTAATATTTACATCTTATTGTATGTTACTGCTGCTTTACACAGGGTTCATGCGATATTGTACCTTACCGCTGCTTTACACAGGGTTCATGCGATATTGTACCTTACCGCTGCTTTACACAGGGTTCATGCGATATTGTACCTTACTGCTGCTTTACACAGGGTTCATGCGATATTGTACCTTACTGCTGCTTTACACAGGGTTCATGCGATATTGTACCTTACTGCTGCTTTACACAGGGTTCATGCGATATTGTACCTTACTGCTGCTTTACACAGGGTTCATGCGATATTGTACCTTACCGCTGCTTTACACAGGGTTCATGTGATATTGTACCTTACCGCTGCTTTACACAGGGTTCATGCGATATTGTACCTTACCGCTGCTTTACACAGGGTTCATGCGATACTGTACCTTACTGCTGCTTTACACAGGGTTCATGTGATATTGTACCTTACCGCTGCTTTACACAGGGTTCATGCGATATTGTACCTTACTGCTGCTTTACACAGGGTTCATGTGATATTGTACCTTACTGCTGCTTTACACAGGGTTCATGCGATATTGTAGCTTACTGCTGCTTTACACAGGGTTCATGTGATATTGTACCTTACCGCTGCTTTACACAGGGTTCACGTGTTATTGTACCTTACCGCTGCTTTACACAGGGTTCATGCGATATTGTACCTTACTGCTGCTTTACACAGGGTTCATGCGATATTGTACCTTACCGCTGCTTTACACAGGGTTCATGCGATATTGTACCTTACCGCTGCTTTACACAGGGTTCATGTGATATTGTACCTTACTGCTGCTTTACACAGGGTTCATGTGATATTGTACCTTACTGCTGCTTTACACAGGGTTCATGCGATATTGTACCTTACTGCTGCTTTACACAGGGTTCATGCGATATTGTACCTGACCGCTGCTTTACACAGGGTTCATGCGATATTGTACCTTACCGCTGCTTTACACAGGGTTCATGCGACATTGTACCTTACTGCTGCTTTACACAGGGTTCATGCGATATTGTACCTTACTGCTGCTTTACACAGGGTTCATGTGATATTGTACCTTACCGCTGCTTTACACAGGGTTCATGTGATATTGTACCTTACCGCTGCTTTACACAGGATTCATGTGTTACTGTACCTTACCGCTGCTTTACACAGGGTTCATGTGATATTGTACCTTACCGCTGCTTTACACAGGGTTCATGTGTTACTGTACCTTACCGCTGCTTTACACAGGGTTCATGCGATATTACTTCTTTTGCCTTAATTACCAATAATACCATACTAATTATATCATAAACCTTCAACAAAGTTACACACATCACTTAACAAAAATTGCACTAACTCTAATCCATCCTCTTATCACGCGGCCTGGTACACAGAAAATCAAATAAAACAATTTATACTTGAAATAAGAAAATACGCGCTGCGTGAACGCACAAAGTTCGTGCAATGGTTGCTGTTGTGTTTGTTCGATGGTTAACTTAATTGCCTACATCGAAATTACCTTAACCTTAATCTTAATTACCTTAATTATCTTAACCTTACTTACCTATTTCAGAGCCATCGAAAACTCTGAAAAATGATTAGTCTAAATGAGAATGTCTATTGTAGTCTAAATGACCGTGTCTATTGTAGTCTAAATGACCGTGTCTATTGTAGTCTAAACGAGCATGTCTGTTGAAATGTTGATCAGCATGTCTCTTGCAGAACAATTCAACACGTCTACAGGAGTACACACCAACACAATAACACACCAACACGCCCCCTTAAGATCAGCAAGTGCGTCTCGTACACAACACCACACCGGTCCATCTTGTTCAGCTGCCGTGTGCCCTACTGGGCTGTGAAAATAAAGCGGAACATAAAGATATGCCGCATTTGCCTGCCAGCTTTTGTTATTCCAAACATATATTGTTTCATTCATATATAGAATATGCAGATACAATGAAAGTTTATGAATTGTGGCTTCTAATTCATATGTTATGAAAAATTATTATATTTGTTAGATGAAATAGATCACGTTGATATTTTTGCTTTTTTGAAGAGATGTATGATAAACATACGTTTTTTTTGTGTTTCATGCAACAATTCGGTAACTAAAGTATTAAAAAACAGTTTCTACAATAATCCCACATTTGCTACTCAATGTTAGGCAGCGCAACATTCAAGACAAAGAGCAGTGTACACAGAATATATCAACATGGAATAGAACAATTGGGGAATAGTTGTACAGAAGTTCTCCTCAGACCTGAAAGGTTGCGGTATTGTACAAAGGCTTGCGATAGATTGGGAGTTTCATCAAAGGCGCACAATATCATTAGTGTTCCCTTGAGGGACTACAATGATGGTGTTGGGTATTGTGTACAAACTTGGTACAATGAGTGTATGAAAGCATGTGTTGGCTACCTTTGAGGTGATAACGAACAGTTGTGGCACAAGTAGATCGTGACTGACCAGGCGTGCTCGAGTCCAGGGCCTCGTTGGATGGTCAAGTTGTTGGCACGAAAATGAGAACTGCACTCAAACAAATGGGATAGTCCCCACTTGTTACAGCGTCTGCAGGTGTTGTATTCACGGCTATTGTTTTGTGGTCGTAACTGACAACTATTGCCACCATCATCAGCCAACATGTCACACTACCTGCGGCCAAACGATGCAATTTTGTACATTCAGGCAGGAGCTGCACAGGAAAATAGCGGCGTGCTGACAGCAACCGACCGCAGCTGTGTTCAGGGTGTCTGGTAAGTCGCAACTCAACCGACCATTTTAGTACCTCCTCTACCTGTATTATACGCCACTGCTCTCGACTCAGTGTTTCCACGAGCAGGGTAATTACCCTATTTTAGGGTAATCAGACCCTTCACGGGGTAACGATGGGGTAGTACTTTTTCATAGGGTAATCGAGGTATTAATAGGGTAAAATGTGCAGAAATAGGGTAATTAGAGGGTTTTATGCCTACCGAAAGGTTACATAGTTTTCAATGCATCAAAACACGTAGGAAAGCATCTATCGTTGCATTGCCGTCGTTTGAAAGTACTCTAGAACTCTTTCCCAATCACGATCCGTATAGGCATCTCCATTTGAAACATGTTCAAAGGTAGACTAGTACGTACGCACGTTGCGTTGCAGGCTGCAGCAAGCAGCATACGCCTGAGCCCTGGCCAGGGATGCCAACTCAGCTAATCGCTAGGTCTACCTAATTTTTAAGTAAACTAGCGGAGAAGAAATCAGTCTAGCGGATATCTATAAATCTAGCTTGAAAATGATGACTGCGAATTTCTAGCAGAATTCCGTGTTCATGCATTCCTTTGCAACTCTGTTGAAGAATAACATTCTTAATGTGATAATTATTAAATGTTCATGTCATTTGATCCATTTAGCTGCCTCCCATGCATGTTCGAAATTACCTAAATTCATTGAAGACTTTTGTAGAAATGTCTATTCTCACTTCAGTCTAAGTGCCAAGCGTCAGAACGCATTTAGAGAATTTCAAAAATTTGTAGAATTAGAGCCGCACAAGATACTAGCTCCCGGTGAAACAAGGTGGCTATCGCTGGAAGCGTGCGTAACGCGATTGTTAGAGCAATGGGATGCTCTTAAACTCTATTTTAACGAACTCGCATTTTCTGATCCTACCCACATGAATGACAGCACTGCAAGCCTTCAGAAACGAGTTCACCATTGCTTACCTTGAGTTTCTTAAACACAATCTTAATAGATTTAATTCATTCAATAGGCAATTTCAATCTGAGTCGCCAAATTTCTTTAATGGGAAAAAGGAAGTTCATAAATTATTGAAAATATTGCTACTGACGTACTTAAGCCAACTTACGTTAAATCTTGTGCCATTGACAAGCTTCATCCATCCTCTCCAGATTTTTCAGTAAATCTCATTAAATATGAGCGAATATATATGGGCGTCAAAGCGACAGAAACTGACAAATTAAAATGCAATGCTACTCCCACTGAATTAGACAAATTTTTCACATCATGTAAATTTTTCTTGGTTGAATCGCTGAAACAAATTCATAAACGTTTCCAGTGTTCCGATCCAATTTGTGACCTGATAAAATGCCTTGATCCAGTTAATGCATCCAATCTTAACCCAAATTCACTGTCATCGTCTATGTTACAAATACCACAACTTAGGAAATCTGTTGATATGAATCTTCTCGATCGTGAATTGAGGGAACATTATTGTCTGGACGGGCTGACCACAGGAATGAATGTCACGGAATACTGGAAACATGTTTTTGCTGCAAGAAAATCATCCAATTCCAAATGTTTAAAAAATTTCGAGGTTTTCATTGGTGCGCTGTTAGGTCTCCCCTTAAGTAACGCAGCAGTTGAGCGGTTTTTCAGTAAACTAAATTTAACGAAAACTGCTCAGAGAAATTAATTAAAAAATGAAACATTGTGCAGTTTAATGCACGCAGTGTATCACCTCCACAATTCGGGTGAAGATCTTCACACAATGATCCTGAATGATGGCATTCTGAAGGCCATGCGGTCAGTTAAATCAAATGCAACATGTTGGGAGTGATCATCACTTTTTAAACTCCGCTCTGAATAGGCAATGTGTATTATAAGCCTTGTTTTTCTCTTATGGTAATTTACTAATTGATTGTAATATCTGTCGATCAGGCTGGAAAAGCGCCAACTACATTTTGATGTTTGGCAAATATAACACTATCTTGTTCAATTGACTTGGTGCTTTTCCAACATGAACGATAGACATATTACCGTATGTCAATAAATGGATATTAACCCTATCCGCCACAGGTGTTATTTGACCATTTTTTCTACCTAAATTAAAACTTGTTTGGTCAATGCTCAATCAAGCGGAAAAACATAAAATAATAGCTGCTTAAATAAACTTTTCAACCAAATGTAATATGCAAAAATTGGATTAGTAGTCTTAAGATAAAACCATTTCTAAAAAATCACTGTTGGCAAATTTGCCCACAGCCGAGACGGATAGGGTTAAATGATGTATTTTCTTCTATAACCTTTTTTCAAAATATTAATATTAACAATGCATCCAAACATGTCATATATCCTTTCTAGGATGAATTCAATTGTGCTTAGGTGTACATTTATTTAATAATAGGCCTTTTATTTGTTTTGAAATTTTTTTGATGGATTACATTGTTGATGAATGAATATTTGCAGTTTTCTTCAACAACCTTTTTCTCAACATTTTGTATGCTAAGCGCGGTTTTCAAACGTAGCATATAAACTTCCAGGAATGAGTTTATTTTAAATTTTTGCAATTATTTGAAAATTTGAGTGTATAGGGTAATATAGGGTAATCGCGCATCTTAGTATAGGGTAAAGAAATCTCATGCCGTGGAAACACTGTCTCGACTGCAAGCAGCTCCAAGTATCTGAGTCAACGTAAACTATGCGAGTCATATTGACTCTCAAAAATAGTTTATAAGGAATCTATTCTGTGTATGTCAAGAGGCTGCACTGTTGAGCCTGGTTATTGGCACATTAAATTAACGTATGTATTTTTGTAATAAATGGCACTTTTCATAAAATATTCTTTTTCTCATAAAATGTCGATTTGTCACTAATCGGATGTGATTAATTTTTTTGACCCTGATATATTTCCACCATTTAGAGTTGAACGAATATTTAATCAAACCTAATATCATTTAAATTTTTGATCGGTGACAACTACATTTTTTCTTGGTAATCAAAATCGGATAAATGACTTGTGTGCTCCTACCAATAATTGCACATTAATTAATTCAATTATTATCTAATTTTTGCTTTAAAGGTCATGAAAAATCATTTCAATAATTTATTGTCTTACATTACTAAAATATCATGACTAACTTAAGAAATTTTATACACGAATCTAGAGAGTTATTCTGTCCCCCATCATTGTCATCAGTATTAATTACGTTATTTTTGCAGTAGGTTTTATTCAGCCCAGTTTCCATTATTGTCTTCATGGTAAACATTAAAAGTCCTAATTAAATAGGACGGTGGGTTAAAACTTAGTTTTAATAATATAATGTACTTAAAATGTCCTTACGTCGATACAGAGTAAGTTAGAGGCTGGAGCTGAGGGGACCGGTCACGGCCTGGCTAAGTTTGGGTGGGCAGGTTAAGTTAGGAAGCGCAGCGTTCTGTGATGTCGACTGCGAGCGAAATGGTTGGACGGCTCTTAATAAAATGGGAAAGTTGCGATGGAAGCCTAAACTGGTGTTTGGATTACAATCAATATTTCAATTCATTGCTTGTATTATCACAATAATTATGAGAGTAATCAAAAAATCGTACGTACAACGACGAAACAAGTGCAGACAATAGGAACAAAAGCCCTGCGTCAGGTCACACACCGAAGTAACGATAGAGGCAACACCAGCAAAACACTCAATACAGCGATGGTGCTCACAGCAGGTCACATGAGGCAGCGGGGAAGCTTCCTTCCACTCCGTGGGGACACATTTTGTGGAAGGAACTCACCTTTCTAAATACTTGAGTTATCCTAGAACATTTGAGTTTGTAATCGTGGTAAAAAAATGCTTTATATAAAATGAACAAATAAATCATATGATCTATCTTATTTGTCTACCATTGGTTGGATTTTGAAGTTCGAATAAAAAATATTTATTACATTGGATTCAAGTAAACTATATTTTATGAAAAGTATACGATATTTGCAAACGGAATTTATACGAACCGTCGATTAACGGTGGGAATTCAATTTCAAATATATACTAAGAAATTATTGAAACCTGTATGGGCTCGACGAATAGCAAGCTATACCAGTCTGAGTGTAATTTTCGTTGTGATAATGATGGTAGGAAAGCATGTGATACCGTGGGAAACGGTATCATAGTTACCAGGGATCACATCCATATAATGCTGGAGCTAATTATACCAATACTATTTATAACGTTCATCACATTACACAATGACAACAATGGCACAATAGCGAGTGTAATTCGACGGGAAATGATTTACAAAACTCATGTGACGTGCAGGTGGTGTGGCGCGATCAAGTGATACAACTGGAAATGGATATAACTTTTATAGGTATTTTTTTAATATAGGGATTGTTAGGTAGTACCAGTGATAGAACTGGAAAAGTAATAGAAGTACAATGGTTAATTTTTCTTTAAAAAATCTTATATTGGCGCAATGAATTTTTTCAAATTATTTTAGTTTTTACACATGAAAATCATTTTCTTTTTCGTGTACGAGTACACTGACTTACATTTGATTCCCCCACAGTAAAGAGTTATATGAACTTACATAAGAAACACTAGCCTTCAAATTCCCACGGATGCAATCACACTCAGAGAGATAGGACATGTGTATGAGTGCTGTGAAACAATTCTTTAAGGCTTTTATATGCCGCTATATTTCGTTAGGTCGGTACATGCTAAGTTGCGTATATAACTAGCGGCAGACATCACCTGCAGACGTAGTAACTAGTGGCAGACATCACCTGCAGACGCAGTAACTAGTGGCAGACAACACCTGCAGACGCAGTAACTAGTGGCAGACAACACCTGCAGACGCAGTAATTAGTGGCAGACATCACCTGCAGACGCAGTAACTAGTGGCAGACAACATCACCTGCAGACGCAGTAACTAGTGGCAGACAACACCTGCAGACGCAGTAATTAGTGGCAGACATCACCTGCAGACGCAGTAACTAGTGGCAGACATCACCTGCAGACGCAGTAACTAGTGGCAGACAACATCACCTGCAGACGCAGACACTAGTGGCAGACAACACCTGCAGACGCAGTAATTAGTGGCAGACAATACCCACAGACGCAGTAACTAGTGGCAGACAACAACACCTGCAGACGCAGTAACTAGTGGAAGACATAACCTGCAGACGTAGTAACTAGTGGCAGACATCACCTGCAGACGCAGTAACTAGTGGCAGACAACACCTGCAGACGCAGTAACTAGTGGCAGACATCACCTGCAGACGCAGTAACTAGCGGCAGACATCACCTGCAGACGTAGTAACTAGTGACAGACATCACCTGCAGACGCAGTAACTAGTGGCAGACAACACCTGCAGACGCAGTAACTAGTGGCAGACAACATCACCTGCAGACGCAGACACTAGTGGCAGACAACACCTGCAGACGCAGTAATTAGTGGCAGACAATACCCACAGACGCAGTAACTAGTGGCAGACAACAACACCTGCAGACGCAGTAACTAGTGGCAGACATCACCTGCAGACGTAGTAACTAGTGGCAGACATCACCTGCAGACGCAGTAACTAGTGGCAGACAACACCTGCAGACGCAGTAACTAGTGGCAGACATCACCTGCAGACGCAGTAACTAGCGGCACACATCACCTGCAGACGTAGTAACTAGTGACAGACATCACCTGCAGACGCAGTAACTAGTGGCAGACAACACCTGCAGACGCAGTAACTAGTGGCAGACAACATCACCTGCAGACGCAGACACTAGTGGCAGACAACACCTGCAGACGCAGTAATTAGTGGCAGACAATACCCACAGACGCAGTAACTAGTGGCAGACAACAACACCTGCAGACGCAGTAACTAGTGGCAGACAAAACCTGCAGACGCAGTAACTAGTGGCAGACAACATCACCTGCAGACGCAGACACTAGTGGCAGACAACACCTGCAGACGCAGTAATTAGTGGCAGACAATACCCACAGACGCAGTAACTAGTGGCAGACAACAACACCTGCAGACGCAGTAACTAGTGGCAGACAACACCTGCAGACGCAGTAACTAGTGGCAGACAACACCTGCAGACGCAGTAACTAGTGGCAGACAACACCCACAGACGCAGACACTAATGGCAGACAACACCTGCAGACGCAGTAATTAGTGGCAGACAATACCCACAGACGCAGTAACTAGTGGCAGACAACAACACCTGCAGACGCAGTAACTAGTGGCAGACAACACCTGCAGACGCAGTAACTAGTGGCAGACAACACCTGCAGACGCAGTAACTAGTGGCAGACAACACCTGCAGACGCAGTAACTAGTGGCAGACAACACCCACAGACGCAGTAACTAGTGGCAGACAACACCTGCAGACGCAGTAACTAGTGGCAGACAACACCCACAGACGCAGTAACTAGTGGCAGACAACACCTGCAGACGCAGTAACTAGTGGCAGACAACAACACCACCTCACCAAGACACACCAATACAGACACTGCACTTCCCCCTCCTCCCATTTTCAAGAGGCAAGGGAGTTCTCCTCCCGTTAGCCGACATTGGCTTACATAAATAATATTCTAAAATAATTCTCAAAACCGAACGAAAACAAAATGTATCAAAATTGTACTGTTCAAGCTTTAACGTTTCATTTTGAAAACAATTCTTAACGCCCAATAAAACGATTCAAAACAAAGAAAAAGTAAAAAATGCATTTGATCATTGGTGAAACTGTTCGCTTTTTCATGTCCTGGATATTTGAGTTGTGAGATAGCAAAGTTGAATGTTTGGAAATGATTTTTTACGTTTTCGAAGACTAACTATGGAAATTTGAAGGGTGCAAAGGATTTAATACCTAAATTGTCTCACTCTCTTTCTCCTTTCATCGCCCGAACTATTATTTCGCTATCATAGTGAGTGATATATAGCAGTGAATTTATGGTTGTTATTTTAACACATGAACCCATGTTTAGGACATCCGCTACGCCGAATTTCCTGGTTTGGGATCACCAACCTCCTGTTTAGGCGCACCGGGCTAGCTCGCGTACCATACCCCACCTAACCCCTAGCTTGCCCACCACACCCCACCTAACCCCCAGCTCGCCCACCACACCCCACCTAACCCCTAGCTTGCCCACCACACCCCACCAAGCCCCCAGCTCACCCACCACACCCCACCTAACCCCTAGCTCGCGTACCACACCCCACCTAACCTCTAGCTCGCGTACCACACCCCACCTAACCCCCAGCTCGCCCACCACACCCACCTAACCCCTAGCTCGCGTACCACACCCCACCTAACCTCTAGCTCGCGTACCACACCCCACCTAACCCCCAGCTCGCCCACCACACCCACCTAACCCCCAGCTCGCGTACCACACCCCACCTAACCCCTAGCTCGCGTACCCCATCCCACCTAACCCCCAGCTCGCCCACCACACCCCACCTAACCCCTAGCTCGCCCACCACACCCCACCTAACTCCTAGCTCGCCCACCACACCCCACCTAACCCCTAGCTCGCCCACCACACCCCACCTAACCCCAAGCTCGCCCACCCCACCTAACCCCTAGGTAGCCCACCACACCCCACCTAACCCCTAGCTCGCCCACCACACCCCACCTAACCCCTAGCTCGTCCACCACACCCCTAGCTCGCCCACCACACCCCACCTAACCCCTAGCTCGCCCACCACACCCCCCCTTAACCCCCAACTCGCCCACCCCACCCCACCTAACCCCTAGCTCGCCCACCACACCCCACCTAACTCCTAGCTCGCCCACCACACCCCACCTAACCCCTAGCTCGCCCACTACACCCCACCTAACCCCCAGCTCGCCCACACCACCCCATCTCACCCCTAGCTCGCCCACTACACCCCACCTAACCCCCAGCTCGCCCACACCACCCCACCTAACCCCTAGCTCGCCCACCACACCCCACCTAACTCCTAGCTCGCCCACCACACCCCACCTAACCCCTAGCTCGCCCACTACACCCCACCTAACCCCCAGCTCGCCCACACCACCCCACCTCACCCCTATCTTGCCCACCTCTGTAAACATTACTGTAGAGTCACAATTCCTGAGAACTGACGTCCAGGAATTGCTTCAAAAATATACCACGTAATTTTGACAAGGTTGACAATCCGTGCTTTCACGACACAGAATATTCAGGTTGTGAAAATTACAGATTAATTTCCTGAAATTAGAACACTCATCATTTAAGCAATAAAAACATTTGAATTTAGGGAAATTTACACACCATATATTGAAAATGCAACATTTCTTGCGAAATACATTTTATTAATAACTACACTTTAAGGAAGTTTATGGACCTTAAATTCAACGATAATTGAACGGTAACAAAAATATTTTCAAAGGAATTCATTGACTATTATTTTCACATTTATGTCGTTATTGAATGGCAGGAAGACTTCGTCCCTCCATTGCCACACCATGAAGGCGTCCCGAGAACTTACCTACCAAACTGTACTACCATTAACCCAACACCATGAAGGCGTCCCGAGAACTTACCTACCAAACTGTACTACCATTAACCCAACACCATGAAGGCGTCCCGAGAACTTACCTACCAAACTGTACTACCATTAACCCAACACCATGAAGGCGTCCCGAGAACTTACCTACCAAACTGTACGACCATATTTTATACCATTGGGGATAGTTTGAAGTTCTAATAAAGGATATTTAACAAAATTGGTGTGAGCCAACAATATTTTATGAATAAAATACGTTATTTGCAGACGGACTTGATGCGAAATGTTGAACATTAACAGCTACAAACCAAAAAAATTAGACTTACCAATTTTGAAACCCGGCAGTTAGTAACGAATTGCTAGGTATCGAAATCCCAATGATAATTACGATGTCCTGGAATGACATTATGAAGACCAGGTGATAGCGTGAGAAATGGTATCATAGTTACCAGCGATCACAATTGATAATGCTGGAGCTAATTATACAAATACTATTTATAACGTTCATCACATTACACAATGACAACAATGGCACAATAGCGAGTGTAATTCGACGGGAAATGATTTACAAAACTCTTGTGACGTGCAGGTGGTGTGACGTGATTTAGGAAGTGATAGAACTGGAAATGAATATAACTTTAAGAGGTATTTTTTAATAAAGGTATTGTTAAGTAGTACCAGTGATAGAAATGGAAAAGTAATAGAACTACAATAGTTATCTTTTCTTTCAAAAATCTATAATTGTCGCAATGAATTTTTTTCAAATTATTTTACTTTATACATATGAAAATCATTTTCTTTTTCATGTGCAAGTACATTGAATTACGTTCGATTTACACACAATAAATTGGAATATGAACTAACATAAGAAACACTAGCCTTCAAATTCCCAGGGATGCAATCACACTCAGAAAGATAGGACATGTGTATGAGTGCTGTGAAACTATTCTTCATGGCCTCTATGTGCTTCTAGATCAAGTTTAATTTATCAAGTTTAATTTAAAAAATCTCAAGCAGACTATATTAAAAAAAAGATCAAGTTCAATTTTGAAAAGCTTATGTTTCTAAAATTGCATACTTATGTAATAATGATATAATTGAAGTTTATTCATAAGAATGTATATATACTTTAAAGTATAGGCACTGAAAATAGAGTGAATCGAATATCAGATAAACCAAGCTGCTGTAATTTTGTACTTAATTTGGCATTCATTAAGTTTTACCTATGAATCATTTGCTAAACATCTTCGGTACTTATATCTATTGACAAAAATGATGCAAATAAACTTCATGTAATAAGTAACTGTAGGACAATTAGCAAACTGCACTGACTGAAAAATTGAACATTACTGAGCTTCAACTCTTCAGTCAGTGCAGATTGCTAATTGTCCCACAGTTACTTATTGCATGAAGTTTATTTGCATCATTTTTGTCAATAGATATAAGTACTGAAGATCTGTTTAGCAAATGATTCATAGGTAAAACTTAAAGAATGCCAAATTAAGTACAACATCACAGCAGCTTGCCTTATCTGATATTCGATTTACCCTATTTTCAGGGCCAGTACTTTTAAATAAATATGCCTTCTGACAAATGAACTTTACTTATATTACTATTACATAAGTATGAAATTTTTGAAACATTTGCTTATCAAAATTGAAATTCTTTTTTCTTTAAATATAACCTGCTTTAGACTTTTTAAATTAAACTTGACCTTTTTTAAATTAAACTTGATCTTTTTTAAATTAAACTTGAGCTTTTTTAAATTGACCTTGAACTTTTTAAAATTAAACTTGGGCTTTTTCAAATTGAACTTGACATTTTTTAAATTAAAGTTAAAAAGCTGTTGTGGCAGACAACACCCAATAGTCCAGGACTTACCATCACTACGCTGCCTCTCACTTTGAAATATTGTTCTTAAGACATCACTAAGGCTAATAAACATTTATTTTCTTATTTAAATTTCCGCTTCGTACGGAATTACTGAATTGTGATCATGGTATTCAGTTTGAAAAAGAACTTTACAAATTTTTCTAAAATGTGATAACGATTAACAAAAATCATGTGAAGGATTTATTAGCCAATTGACATGTCAAAAACAAATGTTCTCATTCAATTTACAATTTTTATGGTAATTGTCATGAAAAGTCATTAAAATTTATGTATTGTAATTTTTTTTCTCAATTTTTTGCCTAACTAAAGAAATTTGGCATAGGCCTCCATGTGTAGGGATATTCCGCCTGCCACCACCGCCAGAAGCGCACCGTTCTGTGAGGTCGGCCGAGCGAAGTCGGTGGGAGGCGCTTGTAAATATAGGGAAGTTGTGATGGAAGCCTTGACTCGTGTTTGTATTAGGTTTATTGTAGCTATTTTCTTCATTTTTCGAATTGCAGGAATGATGTTCGAAAATAAAATTGTTACCCACAACGACGACAACAAGCAATCACAATAGGGACAATAGCAATGCATTAGATCATACACAGAAGTAACACTAGTAACAACAACAACACATCGATGTTGCCCACAGCGGGGTACATAAGGCAACGTCAGAGCTTCCTGCCATTCAGTAACAACATGTATGTGGCATTTACGATAAACACACAAACTCAAAAATGCTTAAGTTACCGTAGTAATTTATTAATAATAAATTTACTGAAAATTGCTAAAAAAAATAAAAAACTGATACCGAAAAAATAATTTCAGATAAAATGTCATATATACATTCATATTTTAAGTAAATTAGTTGATTTATATGATTAAAATAACTTTAACCATAAATTTTTCTGATGTGAGGATCAAATTCCTACAACTTGTTACGCGTTTCAACCTGATGCACTTCTAAGTACGGCATGTAAATGCAAGATTAAAATAATACAAGATTTTGAAGGCCAAACTTGGCTCATGAGAGATTTTGATGACGTTATGTCGCAGCAGTGCGTCATGCAGAGGACCCGCTGCAGTAACCACGTGTAGCCAGGATACGACTGCACATGGGGGAGGTGGGTTGTGTTGATGCGTGTTACTGTAGCCGTTCTCATTTGGACTACAATAGACATGCTCATACCTGGTACTTGCTTCGAGCGCACCAAGAGTTTTCTACGTAATTTGTGTTCTCAATAAACAACAAAGTTTTATTAATCGTAGGCTATACGAACATTAGGCTAAATACGATTATAATAATTCTCAATTGGCAACTAATTATAGTTCCCAACTCCTCATTTTAATTTACGGATGGGGATATTCTCTTTTTGTATCATTTGCCAAGTTAGATGGTCAAGTTTTCTCTGAACAGGAGTATGAGTTGTGCGTGTGGGGGTGTGTGAGTGTGTGTGTGTGTGTGTATGTGTGCGTGAGTGCATGTGTCTGCAATGATTCATGAGTCATGTCCTCATCACGTCACACCACCTGCACATCACACGAGTTTTGTAAATCATTTCCCGTCGAATTACACTTGCTATTGTGCCATTGCTGTCATTGTGTAATGTGATGAACGTTATAAATAGTATTGGTATAATTAGCTCCAGCATTACATGAATGTGATCGCTAGTAACTATGATACCCTGACCCATGCCATCATGTCTTCATACCATCATTACCACAGAACGTAACTACCATTTCTATAGCAGTCGCTCCCCACCTTCCAGCCGTTCTTCGTCTCCAAATTTCTAGCATTAGGCTAAATAATTATTTGCTACTCCTGCACATATATCGCAATAAGTTCGTTTCCAAATAACTTAAATTACTCATGATAAATAAAATTGTTCACACAAATTGTAATAAATTTTCAATATTCGAACTTGAAAATCAAACCTATGGTCGATAAATGAATAAATAAAATCGCATAATTTATTTGTCATAACCTACAAGGCATTCTTTATGACACCCTCCGAGAAAATTTATAATGGGATAACTTAAGAATTTGGACAAGTGAGTTTCATTCTCAGAACGTGTCCTCACGGAGTGGAATTTGGCTTCCTCACTTAGTTGCTCCATTTGTCAATTACCCCGAGCGGAGGGATACGCCGGGACCCCGCCTACAGGGGCCGATCTGATTTCAAGCCACACGTGCCTTCAAAATTAGATTTATTTGAATATAACTTGACCTGCTATTTCTCGATGCTTATAGAAAAGACGGAGATAGGGTTTGACGCAGAGTGTGTCGGGAAGAGTAGGGGTGAAACGGAAAAGGATAGGTACGAAACTGATAGAGATGCGCTTTGCTTAGATCTCGTTACTGAATGATCTCGATACCGATACTGAATGAATTGAAAACATATATTAAAGTTACAAATAGCTTTCTTTAAATATAACTTAATATATTAATTGTTACGGAAATAGATAGTTTTCATTATCATGAGTAAAGAAACTATTACAATATAATTTGTACCAACATATTTCCATGTATCAAAACCAATTCCAGAGTAATTTGCACACATTGATCATTTCGTTTGAAACGGTAACTAAAGTATTTTGAGAAAATTGGCGAACTCGATCGTATAGTCACCTTTTTATTCAAAAGAAAGAAGCTCCCACGTTGCCTTATGTACCCCGTTGTGGACAACATCTATGTGTTGTTGTTGTTACTAGTGTTACTTTCTACAGTTTGTTGTGCTGCTATTCTTCCTACCGCCATTACGCGTCATCGCGGTAGACGACGACTTACACTTACTATGATCATTGTTTCATTACTTCTGGTGTACACAGCCCGTCAAAAATGACGGGATCCTATATTTCGTTTGAACAAATCCTCCAGCTGTGGATGCCCAACACATATATCCATCCCAACAGTACCCGTCATCAAAATATTCTTGTACTTGTGCACTGGTGAAACTCGTATCACAGATACGGTCATTGAGCGTCCTTGTGAGCGTCACAGACACACGCACCAACCAATTTGATGTGTTCACTCACATGCCCATTGTGATAACATGGCACTAATTACGCACAAAAATACATAAATATATTTATTCGTACAAAAATTCAAGTGGACAACTAGAGTTTTGTTATGTACGGGATGATAATAAATTCTAACCAACTGTCAGAATCAAATTTGACTTTCAATAATTACCATTAGGAAAATAATGAATACAAGGCTGAATAATTATGATCTAAATATATACAATCGAATGTCATTTGTTATTGGTAACTGATTCATATTTTGGTGTAATTATTTAACTGCCGAACTCACACCACCACCGTACCTACACCACCATTGTACCTACACCACCACCGTACCTACACCACCACCGTACCTACACCACCACCGTACCTACACCAGCACCGTTCCTACACCACCTTCGTACCTACACCAGCACCGTTCCTACACCACCACCGTACCTGCACCACCACCGTACCTGCACCACCACCGTACCTACACCAGCACCGTTCCTACACCACCACCGTACCTGCACCACCACCGTACCTACACCAGCACCGTTCCTACACCACCACCGTACCTACACCACCACCGTACCTACACCACCACCGTATCTACACCAGCACCGTACCTACACCACTACCGTACCTACACCACCACCGTACCTACACCACCACCGTACCTACACCACCACCGTACCTACACCACCACCGTACCTACACCACCACCGTATCTACACCAGCACCGTACCTACACCACCACCGTACCTACACCACTACCGTACCTACACCACCACCGTACCTACACCACCACCGTACCACCACCGAGGCACCCAACAATGAAATCCATGTATAAGAAATAAAAGAGTGATGCGTTGATATTACAAGAACCAAAACATAAGAAGCAACAACAATGCCCATAGCACCAACAATGAGAGTCAGCGTGTTGTTGTTGTGAGCAACGGAAATTGTGGTCAACATATATATATCGGATGGTGTGAAAACTGATTCACAAATACACTAGTCACTCATCCCACACCTAAAATAGAAAACAAAATTTGTGCTTGAGTAAATATAATCGAAATTTTTAATTTCAGATTGAAATAAATTATATCATGAAAACAAGGTAATTTTTTTGAGATCATTAATCTCAACATCGATGTACTTTTGAACGAGGCTTTTCTCTCATTATTAGTAGGATATTTAGGCTGGGTACTGTGAACTGTAAGGTGGTAAGTAGGGAGGTTAAATTATAAAATAATTCAACCCGTTTTGTACTCTCATGAATAGTAGTAATGGGATGGAGTATTGAGCACTAAGTAGAGAGATAAGAAGTCACTGTTTGATATGAAATGTGTAGGTTACGGCTAAATCAATTTAGATATAATTCATAAAATAAACATCCCAACTTTCATTACTGATGCCATAGGCATAATATTTGCTTTTTGTGCCCGCATCGAACAAAAATCAACTGTGTTTTTATCATTTGGACAATAATAGAAACTAGTTTGAATAAAACCTACAGCAAAAATAACGTAATTAACACTGATGGCAATGATGGAAGACCGAATAACTCTCTAAATGCTTGTATTGAATTTCTCAAGTTAGTCAAAATATTTTAGTAATGTAGTACAATCAATTATTGAAGTGATTTTTCATGACCTGTAAAATAAAAATCACATAATGATTGAATCAATTCATTTGCAATCATTAGTATGAGCAAACAAGTCATTCATACAAATTTGGCACACATTAGATAATAAATTAGTCACCCATTCAGAAAACATCATGAATTTAGGTGAGATTGAATACTCGTTTGAATTGAAATTATTAAATTGTATTTGAAATAAAATATTGATCTATCTTCGATAGTGATAAACTGACATTTCATGGTGACAAGAATCTTTCCAGTGTAGTATCATATTTTACAAAAATATACATGTTAATTTAATATGGTTTTAAACCTGCGTGTGCTTGAGCTGGAGGTTGCTTCAATAAAACTTCTAAATTATTTTTGAGTCGGCATGACTCGCCCTGAAAGTCCGACTACCTGTTGGAAACCTAGTTCTAGTTCTTGTCAAGTGTAGCGACCTAAAGGGTGTCACCTCAACATGTCAGGTTAGCATCTAATTACTTTGAATTTAGGCCAGTATATGTATTTGTTGAATGTTGACATTTTTTTACAGATGTGACTTTTTCATTTAGGCCTAACTTTTTTGAAAAAGACGAAATATCAGTTTTTTGGTACATTTTTATGGATACTTCAAAAGAATAGATGTCATTGAGTTTTTATGCTAGAACAAGTACATTTTAGAATTCTTGGAACATTTTAACAAAAGTATGATGTAAAGTTTTTACGTATGAAAATTTGTTATATATTATATATGATCACTAACCAGCACATACAATAATTTTGGGTTTGGGCTTGATGCACAAAAATAATTTGTGAAATTGGGAAGAAAGACACAATACTTTTCTTAGAAATGTTCCAAGGATTCTAAAACTATCTTTGTTTTTCCTAGCATGAAAACTCACCGACTTCTATTCTTTTGAATGTTGAAATTTAGAGGTTTTGGGTATAAGCGAAAAACGAAATTTTTTGTTTAAGTGTAATATAATGGACATTGTATATAATTGAATGCTGTTTTCATTTTTATTTCGATTACCTCCATGCATAACTTCATATTCACACTGTGAATTGTAATTAAAAAAAATTACAAATTTTCTTTTTTTTATAAAAAATCATGAAATTTTATATTTGTAGTCTAATTCTTATGAAATTTGACTAAGATATGTAACTTTTGAAAAGAAACACAATTTCATCTATTCATTTTTCCGATTTAGGCCTTGGCTTGTGAAAACATTGAACATATTAATTTTTTAGTTCCTTATTATTAATATTTAAAATGAATAAAACTAATTGAATTATTATGCCGGAACAAAACCAAAGACAGTTTTAGAAACCTTGTAGCATTGTAAACAAAGTTACGGTTCCAAATTTTCCATTTCCCGTTTTTTTTCTTTTTATATGGGGCCGAAATGGGGTCGAAAATTCAGGACTTCTGGTCCCCTTACCACACCCCCCTCCCTGGGGGGATCTTGTGTCCGTAGCGCCATAAAATTTTAGGACCGAATAGTCCACTACCTAAGGGTTCTTTTCCAACAACAAAGCAACACAAGCTCACCGGACCGACAGGGGCCTGGCAGGGGCCTGAAATGACCTCCTTAACTTGCGTGAACACGAACTTATACCCCCTCAACTTATAGTACACTTGCGTGAACACGAACTTATACCCCCTTAACTTATAGTACACTTGCGTGAACACGAACTTATACCCCCTCAACTTATAGTACACTTGCGTGAACACGAACTTATACCCCCTTAACTTATAGTACACTTGCGTGAACACGAACTTATACCCCCTTAACTTATAGTACACTTGCGTGAACACGAACTTATACCCCCTTAACTTATAGTACACTTGCGTAAACACGAACTTATACCCCCTCAACTTATAGTACACTTGCGTGAACACGAACTTATACCCCCTTAACTTATAGTACACTTGCGTGAACACGAACTTATACCCCCTTAACTTATAGTACACTTGCGTGAACACGAACTTATACCCCCTTAACTTATAGTACTCTTGCGTGAACACGAACTTATACCCCCTCAACTTATAGTACACTTGCGTGAACACGAACTTATACCCCCTTAACTTATAGTACACTTGCGTGAACACGAACTTATACCCCCTTAACTTATAGTACACTAGCGTGAACACGAACTTATACCCCCTTAACTTATAGTACACTTGCGTGAACACGAACTTATACCCCCTCAACTTATAGTACACTTGCGTGAACACGAACTTATACCCCCTTAACTTATAGTACACTTGCGTGAACACGAACTTATACCCCCTTAACTTATAGTACACTTGCGTGAACACGAACTTATACCCCCTTAACTTATAGTACACTTGCGTGAACACGAACTTATACCCCCTCAACTTATAGTACACTTGCGTGAACACGAACTTATACCCCCTCAACTTATAGTACACTTGCGTGAACACGAACTTATACCCCCTTAACTTATAGTACACTTGCGTGAACACGAACTTATACCCCCTCAACTTATAGTACACTTGCGTGAACACGAACTTATACCCCCTTAACTTATAGTACACTTGCGTGAACACGAACTTATACCCCTTAACTTATAGTACACTTGCGTGAACACGAACTTATACCCCCTTAACTTATAGTACACTAGCGTGAACACGAACTTATACCCCCTTAACTTATAGTACACTTGCGTGAACACGAACTTATACCCCCTCAACTTATAGTACACTTGCGTGAACACGAACTTATACCCCCTTAACTTATAGTACACTTGCGTGAACACGAACTTATACCCCCTCAACTTATAGTACACTTGCGTGAACACGAACTTATACCCCCTCAACTTATAGTACACTTGCGTGAACACGAACTTATACCCCCTCAACTTATAGTACACTTGCGTGAACACGAACTTATACCCCCTTAACTTATAGTACACTTGCGTGAACACGAACTTATACCCCCTCAACTTATAGTACACTTGCGTGAACACGAACTTATACCCCCTCAACTTATAGCACACTTGCGTGAACACGAACTTATACCCCCTTAACTTATAGTACACTTGCGTGAACACGAACTTATACCCCCTTAACTTATAGTACACTTGCGTGAACACGAACTTATACCCCCTCAACTTATAGTACACTTGCGTGAACACGAACTTATACCCCCTCAACTTATAGTACACTTGCGTGAACACGAACTTATACCCCCTCAACTTATAGTACACTTGCGTGAACACGAACTTATACCCCCTTAACTTATAGTACACTTGCGTGAACACGAACTTATACCCCCTTAACTTATAGTACACTTGCGTGAACACGAACTTATACCCCCTCAACTTATAGCACACTTGCGTGAACACGAACTTATACCCCCTTAACTTATAGTACACTTGCGTGAACACGAACTTATACCCCCTTAACTTATAGTACACTTGCGTGAACACGAACTTATACCCCCCTTAACTTATAGTACACTTGCGTGAACACGAACTTATACCCCCTTAACTTATAGTACACTTGCGTGAACACGTACTTATACCCCCTTAAATTAGTGTACACTTGCGTGAACACGACACCTGCCGTAGTGTGACGCGTTAGCTGCGCAGTAGCAGAATTCCTGCGCTCGGCAGAGACGCACTTACATCAAATGTTAGGACAGAGGCTGTGTCGCAACCACAAATGGCTGCACAAATAGTAAATTAACTTTCTATTAAACCCAAACTTGCATAACGAACGAATTATTACAGCCCACGGGCTAACAATTATCTAAATAGAGTACATTGTCAGGATTGTGCCTTCGAAGTGTGCATGTGAGAACAGCTCAATACTGAGTATTGGATCCTACTTCCAGTGTTGGATACAATTAGCGAGTATTGGCTCCCGCGTCTTGTATTGGATAATATTCTTTTATTGGACATTTAGTTCAGCCAATATTGGCCCTAGATTGATCGAGTTTTGGGTGCTGGGTTTGGTGCTAGAAATATTTTTATCAGTAATAATTAAAAGAACTATTTTAAATAATTTCCACAATTAACATTATCAATATAATTTACTCGTTGAAATTAAATTATTTATCAGAATATTTAATTACCTTTTCAACGGTTAGTACACCAGAATATTTATCTTGCTATTATTTATCTTCATGTTTCAATCATAAATTAAATCAAAATACAATCACAAACCAATAACCAATCTAATCTCAAACTAATCACAAATACAATCACAAATCAATGACAAATCTACCAATAATTTCAGCACCAATCTATCCCTCGGTCAGCATCCAATACTAAAATAATCTGCTGCCAATATTGCCTGAACTTATTTCCAATATCAGATCGAAATTTCTATCTTAAATAGAAAATAACAGAATATTATCCGTAACTTGACGTTGGAGCCAATACCCAGTGATTGCCTGTCCAATACTGGACGCAGGAGCCAATACTCAGTATTTGGCTGTAGCGACATGTACAAATGTACATGTATTTTCCTCCCAATACGTCCCAACCTGTCATAGCCTTGCGGCTGCAAAGTTTGTATCAGGATTCTTTTTAATCCCATTAAAGAGAACCATCATTCAACGAAATTGTGAAGTCTTCAAAAACCTATTTTAGAAACATAATTTTTTTTTTGTTTTAATTTCGCAATCAATGAACAATAAAATGAAATCATATATGAAAACACCTGACTTCGTATATTGTACACTCAATTATTTATTTTGTTTAAACAATTAATTCATATTTACAAAACATATTCATTAAATTCAATAAGTCATTTTCTGGGTGACAATGTTATGTTAATTTCACCGAAAGGCATGTGTCCTGAGGTCGGGATATTATCAACGAAGAAGTGTATAATTAGAAGGATGTGTACATACATCACTTCTCATCTCTTCAGTTAGCCTCCAACATTGAATAGATCTATAATTAATTAGACTACAATCTTTCCAAGGGAGTAATTCATTTCACTGTAGTCTGCTGATCGATGTCAGCAAGGTTGGTATGCATTTCATAAGAGTAGAATTAGACAAAATTGAGCCTGACTACTTAATGGAAAGTTCCTTTTACATAATACTCACATCTTATTGTATGGTACCACTGCTTTACATAGTGTTCATGCGATATTACTTCCTTTGCTCTAAAAACTAAAAACATCATATTAATTATCTCATACACTTTCAACAAAGTTACACACATCACTTAACACAAATTGCACTAACTCTAATCCATCCTCTTATCACACGGCCTCGTATACCCAGAATAAAATAAAACAATTTATACATGAAATAAGTAAATGCGCTTTGCGTGAACGCTTAAAGTTCAGCCAACAGTTGCTGTTGTGTTTGTTTGATGGTTAACTTAATTACCTACATTTAAATTACCTCAACCTTAACCTTAATTACCTTAATATTATCTTAACCTTAATCTTAATTACTTTAATTATCTTAACCTTACTTACCTATTTCAGGGCCATCGAAAACTCTGAAAAATGATTAGACTATATGAGAATGACTGTTGTAGTCTAAATGAGCATTATTATTGAAATGTTGATCAGCATGTCTCTTGCAGCACAAATCAACACGTCTACAGGAGTACACACCAAAACAATAACACACTTACACGCCCCCCTTAACGGATCAGCAAGTGCGTCTCGTACACAACACCACACTGGTCCATCTTATTCAGCATCCGTGTGTCCTACTGGGCTGTAAAAAATGAGCTTTTTACAAAAAAATGCCCAAAATCTTTCAAGCGTTTGACACGCGAAAACACCGACGCTTTATTGTTTCATTCAAATGTAGAATATACAGATAAAATGATATTTTATGAATTGCGGTTCATCATTCAAATGTTATTTAAATTTACTATAATTGTTTGATGTAATAGATCACGTTGAAAATTCCACTTTTTTTGAAGCATTGTTTGAGAAACTTACGTTTATTGGGAGTTCTTATGATTTATCGGTAACTAAAATATTAAATAAATGTTCTTACAAAAATACCACATTTGCTACTGAATGTTAGGCAGCGCAACATTAAAGACAAAGAGCCAGTCTACATAGAATATATCAACATGGAATAGAACAATTGGGGAATAGTTGTACAGGAGTTCTCCTCAGACCTGAAAGGTTGCGGTATTGTACAAAGGCTTGCGATAGATTGGGAGTTTCATCAAAGGCGCACAATATCATTAGTGTTCCCTTGAGGGACTACAATGATGGTGGGGTATTGTGTACAAACTTGGTACAATGAGTGTATGAAAGCATGGGTTGGCTACATTTGAGGTGATAACGAATAGTTGTGGCACAAGTAGATCGTGACTGACCAGGCGTGCTCGAGTCCAGGGCCTCGTTGGATGGTCAAGTTGTTGGCACGAAAATGAGAACTGCACTCAAACAAATGAGATAGTCCCCACTAGTTACAGCGTCTGCAGGTGTTGTATTCACGGCTAATGTTTTGTGGTCGTAACTGACAACTATTGCCACCATCATCAGCCAACATGTCACACTACCTGCGGCCAAACGACGCAATTTTGTACATTCAGGCAGGAGCTACACAGGAAATAGCGGCGTGCTGGCAGCAACCGACCGCAGCTGTGTTCAGGGTGTCTGGTTTGTCGCAACTCAACCGACCATTTCAGTACCTCCTCTACCTGTAATATACGTCACTGCTTTCCAATGCTAACAGCCCGTAGTTTAAGAGCACATGTAACCTATGCGAGCTGTCATTCACTCTCAAAAATAAATCAGGTTCGCAAGTATTAATTTACCCTAACCAGACTAGTGTGCGCTGGTTCATTTCCATATTAAATTAACGTATGTATTGGTGTAAAATATGGTACTGTACTGAAAAGATTCTGTTTTGCATAAAATGTCACTTCGTCACTATTAAAAGAATAATATTTTTTTTATTTCGATATATTTCCACAATTTGGACTTTCACGAATATGTAATCAAACAAAGCATATAAAGTCAATGTCTTCGGTGACAAATTCATTTTTTTGTGAATCAAAATTTAATAAATGACTTGATTGCACCTAACCAATAATTGCACATTAATTAATTCAATTATTATCTAATTTTTACTTTGAAGGTCTTGAAAAATTATTTCAATAATTGATTGTCTTATATTACTAAAATATTATAACTTACTTAGGGAGTTCAATACAAGCATTTAGAGAGTTATTCTGTCTCCCATCATTACCGTCAGTGTTAATTACGTTATTTTTGCAATAGGTTTTATTCAGACCAGTTTTCATTATTGTCTTTATGGTAATTATAAAAAATTATAGTACAATCACACGGTGGGTCAAAACTTGGTACTCATAAAATAATGCACTTAAAATGTCCTTACGTCCATACAGAGTAAGTTAGAGGTTGGAGCTAAGGGGACCGGTAACGGCCTGGCTAAGTTTGGGTGAGCAGGTTAGGTTAGGAAGCGCAGCGTTCTGTGATGTCGACAGCGAGCGAAATGGTTGGACGGCTCGTGATAAAATGGGAAAGTTGCGATGGAAGCCTAAACTGGTGTTTGGATTACAATTGATATATCAATTTTACTGTTTTTAATGTCACAATAATTACACTGGTCTGCGTCATTTTTGAGGTTAAGGTTTTGTTGATTGTTTCTTCATGGGTTTTGCATGCTGATGTCAGAAATGTAACCCAATTTGCCCAATCAGATCAGGTTTTCATACTATCTCAAAATCAAAATTCAAAATTATTGTAAATAAATAATGTGTTTTCCGAAGGATTTTGTTTACTCTGCCTTTAATGATTTTTCATTTTTTCAGAAATTATCATTCATTTTTTATGCCAAATAGTGTAGTACTTCTTTCATGAATAAATCATAAAAATAAGCATCACATTAAACATCCAGATGTGCCATCTGCCATAAAGCCAGTGCCTCATGGACCAGGAATTCCAATTCCAACACCACCTCAAGCTTACACAGATCTGCTATCGGATTCTGATGATGAAATGGAAGATATATCTGATACATGCCAACCTCTAGTTGAATCACATCAGCCCAAACCGTTTAGTCAAGCCGAGTTAAATGATCTGACACGAGATTTGACTTGTCCAAAGAATCTGCTCAATTACTTGGATCACGTTCCAGCGAAAACAATTTGCTTTGCTATCTGCAGAAACAACGTTCTTCTGGTACCGCAGCCGCGATGAAGAGTTTCAAAAATATTTTAGCTCGGACCTAGAAAATTCGCTGGTCTACTCTAATAACATCGGCAGTCTCATTGCTGCAATGGGTTTTCCATAGGATCCTACAGAATGACGACTATTCATCGATCGTCAAACAGAACCTTAAAAGCAGTGCTTCTCTTCAATGGCAACAAAATTTCATCTGTTCCTGAAGGATACTCGGTGTAGATGACAGAAAACTATAAAAACATGGAGCTATTGCTAACTGCTTTACAATACAAAACCACAATTAGCTGATTTGTGGAGACCTTGAAGGTAAGTTTTGTAAAAACTGGTATTATATCCCATCACAAATTTAATACTATGAATTTATGCCATGATTTATCTTTGTTTTGATAGCACCAGCAATATATTTGAGGCTACTTGAAATGTATTTAAAATCTTTTGATTGTTACACACATTTTTCATTTACAACAAAAATGTGTTTTGTTTTGTTTCTAGGTTGTGTTCATGGCGTTGGGACTACAAGGCATGTAAACCAAGTATCTCTGTTTCCTGTGTATGTGGGACAGCCGTGCAGACAAGCAGCACTATGTTCAACACAAATGGCCAGCAAGATCTACTTTGGAACTAGGTTCTCACAACGTTGTATCACATTCTCTCGTAAATCCGGAGGAGATTCTATTGCCGCCTTTAATTGCATATAAAGTTAGGCCTAATGAAAAATTTTGTGAAAGCACTCGACAAAGAGAGCCGAGCCTTTATTTTCCTAAAACAGAAATTTCCACGCGTAAGTGAGGCCAAACTGACAGTTGGTATTTTTGATGGACCTCAGATCAAGGAACTTTTGAAAGATCATAACTTAGACGAAAGTATGCAAGACAGTGAGAGGAGAGCCTGGCATTCATTCAAGTCTATTGTACCAATTTTTCTAGGCAACCACCGAAGTCAAGAATACATACGTGTTGTCAATGAGCTCCTGAAAAACTACCAAGATCTAGCTAGGTGGACGTATGTCCATAAAAATGCATTTCCTCAGTTCGCATTTGGACTATTTTCCAGAAAACTGGCGATTTCAGTGAGCAAGGAGCGTTTTCTCCAGGACATTCGAGTGATGGAGGAGAGGTAACAGGGTCGCTGGGATGTGAGTATGCTTGCAGACTACTGTTGGTGCCTCAAGAGAGACGCTCCAGATTTACATCATAGAAGAAAATCTGTCCGAAAGTCATTTTTGCCGCATTAGATTCATCCCCTCTTAAAGTTTTTTCAAACCTGAAACTCTGATTTCTTTAAAAACTTAGCAATTTTGTCTATCATCTTTTAACTTTCATAAGCACTGGCCATGTAAAACTTTAGCTATAACTTACATATTTTCCACTTGTTTGAGGTAAGTAAAAATAAGAATATTTATATTTGGGTAACATTTGTTTTCTTAAACCTGAAATAGCAAAAAAACCTAGTCTGATTGAGCAAAACGAGTTACATTTCTGAATTCAGCATGCAAAATGCATATCAGATCCGTTGAGAAACGGATCCGTTGAGAAAGCCTCTTGAATTTCATTTTTAAACGCAGACCAGTGTTATGTGAGTGATTGTGAATCGTGCGTACAATGACGAAACAAGTGCAGACAATAGGAACAACAGCCCTGCGTCAGGTCACACACCGAAGTAACGATAGAGGCAACAGCAGCAAAACACTCAATACAGCGATGGTGCTCACAGCAGGTCACATGAGGCAGCGGGGAAGCTTCCTGCCACTCCGTGGGGACACATTTTGTGAATGTCTTCCACTTTTCAAAATACCTGAGTTATCCAACGAAAAATTTTAATGTTACTGTAATAGAAAAAGGTTTTATAGCCTATGATATGAAATAATGAATCTTATTTTTAATTTCATTTAATTACAATTAGTTGGGTTTTGAAGTTACATTATTGATAACTTATAACAATTGAGGTGAGTTAACTATGTTTTTTAATTGTACATGTTATTTGAAGGTGGATTTTTTTGTAAAACGCATTCCGTAGTTGTTAGAAAAACGAAGAAAATGTTTACTCCCAAATTATGAATCCCAGTAGGGTCTAACGTTTGGCTAGCCAATGTTTAGTAAACTAAATGGTAAGCACGTAGTGTGGTTATGATGGTATGATGACATGGTGACAGCATGAGAAGTGGTATCATAGTTACCAGCGATCACATTCATATAATGGTGGAGCTAATTATACCAATACTATTTATAACGTTCATCACATTCCACAATGACAGCAATGGCACAACAGCGAGTGTAATTCGACGGGAAATTATTTACATAACTCACGTGACAAGATTTAGGAAGTGAAGTAACAGAAAAAGACAAAAGTTACCTCATTAATTCTAGAAAATGTCGTTATGATATTTTTCTTTTCGAATTATTTCAGTTGTCAGACTTCAAAAATATTTTCCTTTTTCATGGACGAATACTTTGAGATCATTTCTTTTATGTGCAATAAATATTAATTTGCAAATCAATTGAGAGACAATAGTCTTCAAATGTCCACGGCTTCAATCACACTCTATGACAGATAGAGCATGTGTACATAGAGAGAGTCACTTAATTTTTGTAGGCCTTATAGGCTGCTACATTCCTATGAGTCGGTTCTTGCCAAAGTTGCGTAGGAAACTAGTGGCCGACCACACCTGCAGGCGCAGTAACTAGTGGCAGACCACAACACCTGCAGAAGCAGTAACTAGTGGCAGACCACAGCACCTGCAGAAGCAGTAACTATTGGCAGACCACAACACCTGCAGACGCTGTAACTAGTGGCAGACCACAACACCTGCAGAAGCAGTAACTAGTGGCAGACCACAACACCTGCAGAAGCGGTAACTAGTGGCAGACCACACCTGCAGACGCAGTAACTAGTGGTAGACCAGAAAACACCTGCAGAAGCAGTTACTAGTGGCAGACAACAACACCTGCAGACGCAGTAACTAGTGGCAGACCACAACACCTGCAGACGCAGTAACTAGTGGCAAACCACAACACCTGCAGAAGCAGTAACTAGTGGCAGACCACAACACCTGCAGACGCAGTAACTAGTGACAGACAACAACTGCAGTCGCAGCAACTAGTGGCAGACAACAACTGCAGTCGCAATAACTAGTGGCAGACAACACCTGCAGATGCAGAAACTAGTGGCCGGCAACACCTGCAGACGCAGTAACTAGTGGCAGACAACACCTGCGGGCGCAGTAACTAGTGGCAGACAACACCTGCAGACGCAGTAACTAGTGGCAGACAACACCTGCAGACGCAGTAAATAGTGGCAGACATTACCTACAGACGCATTAACTAGTGGTAGACAACACCACCAGTTCAGGCCACACACACACACACCTACACACACGCACTACACTCCCCCTCGTCAACACAGAATAGTTCACCTGCCCACAAGGGCTTAATAAATTAATTTTAGCTTGACGAAAATTTTACAAAAAAAATTATCCACCATGTGGATTGGGATGTTTTTGTACAGTTTAGAAATCAATTGTACAAATGCGGTTAGAAAGGGATTTCGATCAAAAAAAATCATATAAATAGTTTATGTATTTCCTCATCAAAATGTCAAAAATAAATTTGTAAATCCATCATACAATTTTACTGTAATTTTAATGAAAAATCATTCAAATAATTCATATTCCCAATTTTTTCCCAATTTAATGCCTAACTAAAGAAATTTGCCATAGGCCTCTATGTGTTGAGATATTCCGCCTCCCACCACAGCCAGAAGCGCACCGTTCTGTGAGGTCGGCCGAGCGAAGTCGGTGGGAGGCGCTTGTGATGGGAGCCTTGACTCGTGTTTGTATTATGTTTATTGTATCTATTTTGTTATTTTGTGTATTATAGGAATGATGAATGAAAATGATGAATGTAAGCCTATCATGGCTTACATCTAATAACCGAACACAAACCGTGAGAATTGCGAATTGGCAGACCCGCTGCAGTCACCATGTGTAGCCAGGATACGACTGCACATGGGGGAGGTGGGTTGTGTTGATGCATGTTACGGTAGCCGTCCTCATATGGACTACAATAGACATGCTCATATCAATACCTGATACTTGCTTCAGGCGCACCAAGAGTTTTCTACGTAATTTGTGTTCTCAATCAACAAAAAGTTTATTAATCGTAGGCAATGCGAACAATAGTCTGAATACGATTAGAATAATTCTCACTTGGCAACTAATGATAGCTCCCAACTCTTATTATAATGTGCGGATGAGAATATTCTCTTTTCGTATCATTTGCCTAGTTAGATGGTGAAGTTCTCAGTGAACAGAAAAGAGTGTATGTGTGTGTGGGTGTGTGAGTGTGTCTGCAATGATTCCCACTTCCATGTCACTGAGTTTTGTAAATCATTTCCCGTCGAATTACACTCGCTATTGTGCCATTGCTGTCATTGTGTAATGTGATGAACGTTATAAATAGTATTGGTATAATTAGCTCCAGCATTATATGAATGTTATCGCTGGTAACTATGATACCACTTCTCATGCTATATCCATGTCATCATACCGTCATTACCACAGAGTGAAATAACTAAGTAATTTGCACAAGCTTGTCAGGCTTTCAGCCCTTATGGGTTTCAAAATATGGTAAATTATATTTATCAGTGATTCTTGGAAGGTACAGTTAGATATTTTCCACGAAGTCCGTCTGCAAATAACGAATACTATTCATAAAAGTCATATACAAAACATCAGTTGTAATTAATAATCACTGTTCGAACTTCAAAATCAAATCAATGGTAAATAAATAAGATAGATCACATGATTTATTTCTTCATTTCATATATAGGATTTTTTTATCACATTATCAACTCATTCTTTCTAGGATAACTCAAGTATTTTGATAAGTGAGTTCCATTCACAAAATGTGTCCCCGGAGTGGAAGGAAGCTTCCCCGCTGCCTCATGTGACCTGCTGTGAGCACCATCGCTGTATTGAGTGTTTTGCTGCTGTTGCATAATTGTTGTCATACTACATACAGTAAAATTGAAATATTGATTGCAATACAAACATCAGTTTAGGCTTCCATCCCAACTTTCCCATTTTATCAAGAGCCGTCCACCACAGCCCCTCACAAGGTGTGCAGGCAGTGTGTCGAGAGTGGGCGGGTGTGGGGGCCAAAGGAACGCGTCATCAGTTGCCATTTGGTATTGCCGTGTTTTGGCAACAGCAGACGCATCACGCACTCCCACTTCTGTTCACTGAAAACTTCACCATCTAACGGGGCAAATGATACAAATAGAGAATATCCTCATCCGTACATTTTAATAAAAGTTGCGAACTATCATGAGTTGCCAATGGACAATTGTACTGATCGCCACCGTAAAAAAGTTCTGCAACCTACGTCTGGACACGACAGCGGCAGGCCAGATACACAGGTCTATCCACACGAGCCGAAGAGGTTCAGGAATTTCACTTACAATTCTGTGTAGTGTTGGTAGCCACACATGGCCTTATTAATATTCAAATAAAAACAGATTCAAATTTTTCCCGTTCTCTAATCCGATTTACCAAGTGTATGTAATAAAATTACAAATAGTTTTCCTTAAACTAAATCGATTATCATTTTTTCATGTCAAAACTCTGTTGTTTTCGTTGTTATCATTCAAGAAACTATTATAAACTTATTTCATGCCCATATGTTTTATGTATTCAAACTAATTTCAGAGAACTTGGCAAAATCGCATTTGTTGAATTTCACGGTAACTAAAGTATTTTGAGAAAAATGCCGAATTGCATCGTCTAGTCATCTTTTTATTCAATAGAAAGAAGCTCTTACGTTGCCTTATGTACCCCGTCGTGGACAACATCTATGTGTTGTTGTTGTTACTAGTGATACTTTTTCACAGATTGTTGCGCTGCTATTCTTCCTACCGCCATTACGCGTCATCGCGGTAGACGACGACTTACAATTGATATGATCATTGTTTCATTACTACTGGTGTGCACAGCCCGTCAAAAGTGACGGGATCCTATATTTCCTTTGAACAAACCCTCCAGATGTGGATGCCCAACAAATATATCCATGCCAACAGTACCCGCCATCAAAATATTCTTGTACTTGTGCACTGGTGAAACTCGTATCACAGATACGGTCATTGAGCGTCCTTGTGAGCATCAACACACGCACCAACCAATTTTATGGGTTCACTCAGATGACCACTTTATCACGCTGTCAAGGAAGCATAATGACTATTTTTGATAGGAGTTTCTCCAATGAACAAGATTAGGAGTATTTTAATCGCAGGTACTGTTGGGTTGGATATATTTGTTTATGATCCAAATCTGAAGTATACTTTTTTAAGTAATTATCGATTACAGTCATTTATGACGGATGGCGTACACCAAAAAAACCCAACACCTCTACCTTCTCGCAGCGCCAGCAGCGTAACATCACCTCCTCCCCCCTTCAAAAAAACAAGGATTCACGAGTTGTGATAACATGGCACAAAATAGGCACAAGAAACATGTAAATTTATTTTTTCATTTAGAAATTCAATTGGACACCTAGTGTTTTGTTATGTACGAAATGATAATAAATTCTTACCCACTGTCGGAATCAATTTTGACTTTCAATAATTACCGTTAGGAAAATAATGAATACAAGGCTGAATAATTATGATCTAAATATATACAATCGAATTTCATTTGTTATTGGTAACTGATTCATATTTTGGTGTAATTATTCAACTGCCGAACTCACACCAGCACCGTACCTACACCACCACCGTACCTACACCACCACCGTACCTACACCACCACCGTACCTACACCAGCACCGTATCAACACCACCACCGTACCTACACCAGCACCGTACCTACACCACCACCGTACCTACACCACCACTGTACCTACACCAGCACCGTACCTACACCACCACCGTACCTACACCACCACCATACCTACACCACCACCGTACCTACACCACCACCGTACCTACACCAGCACCGTACCTACACCACCACCGTACCTACACCATTACCGTACCTACACCAGCACCGTACCTACACCACCACCGCACCTACACCACCACCGTACTTACACCACCACCGTACCTACACCAGCACCGTACCTACACCACCACCGTACCTACACCCCCACCGTACCTACACCACCACCGTACCTACACCACCACCGTACCTACACCACCACCATACCTACACCACCACCGTACCTACACCAGCACCGTACCTACACCAACACCGTACCTACACCAGCACCGTACCTACACCAGCACCGTACCTACACCAGCACCGTACCTACACCACCACCGTACCTACACCAGCACCGTACCTACACCAGCACCGTACCTACACCAGCACCGTACCTACACCAGCACCGTACCTACACCAGCACCGTACCTACACCAGCACCGTACCTACACCACCACCGTACCTACACCAGCACCGTACCTACACCAGCACCGCACCTACACCACCACCGTACCTACACCACCACCGAGGCAACCAACAATGTAATCCATATATAAGAAACAAAAGAGTGATGCGTTGATATTACACGAACCAAAACATAAGAAGCAACAACAATGCCCATAGCACCAACAATGAGAGGCAGCGTGTTGTTGTTGTGAGCAACGGAAATTGTGGTCAACATATATATATATACCGGATGACGTGCATGCCTCATTCACAAATACACTAGTCACTCATCGAACACCTAAAATAGAAAACAAAATTTTTGCTTCATTATACATATTCAAAATTTGGAAACTTGAATTTAAATAGAATATGTTATGACAATAAGTTATATTTTTGAAAACATGGATATCGGTATTAACATATTCTCGAATAATAAGATTGTTTCATTAATAGTAGGTAATTTAGCACAGGTGATGACGATTTCATTTGTTTCTACCCATGAAGCTTTTCTTGAATAAAATTATTTTTGTGCGTCTACGACGCTTATGAATATAGTAGGTGTTATGGATGACGTCGCTCCAAGTAACATCTGCTATAAGATGTCATTTCGTTGTTTCATGTGAAATGTGCAGATTACAGATATAGATATAATTCATACAACAAACATCCCAACTTGCAATATTGATGCTATAATCACAATATTCACTTTTTTGTGCCAACATCGAGCATAAATAAACTGCGTTTTTATCATTAGGACAATAATGGAAACTGGTCTGAATAAAACCTATTGCAAAAATAACGTAATTAACACTGATGGCAATGATGGGAGACAGAATAACTCTCTAAATGCCTGCATTGAATTTCTTAAGTTAGTCGTGATATTTAAGTAATTTAGGACAACCAATTATTGAAATGATTTTTCATGACCTGTAAAATAAAAATTACATAATGATTGAATCAACTCATTTGCAATCGTTAGTATGATCAAACAAGTCATTTATACAAATTTGACACTCATGAGAAAATAAATAAGTCGCCCATTTTTTCAATACCACCATATTAACCATACATGCCACACATGACATACTATTCGCCATCCATACATACGTATAATCCATCTGCCCAAGTGGGCTTGAAAAATTAATAATCTTTAATTCTTTTCTGAAAGTAGGAAAATTCAACTTAAATTTTGTGATGGGTGGGTACAGTTTATAAAATCAATGGTGAAAATATAGTTAATGCAATATTTTGTGCTATATGAAATTAGGTAGGAAAGTTTTTTATTAAATAAGACTTAAAAATGAATTTGGCTCTCGATATATAAATTTTGTTGTATATGTCTTGAAAAACCAATGAAATAATTCATTTTTAAAAATTTTCATATTTTATGAATAACTAAGGAAATTTGGAAAGATTTTTTTTGCTAATGTCAGCCGTATCGCTTTGTGAGGTGGGGAGGGAGCGAAGTCGGTGGAAGGGTCCTAAGAATATAGGGAAGTTGTGATGGAAGCCTCAACTCATGTTTGGATTGTATTTATTGTATCTGTTTTTATTCTTTTGCGTATTAGAGGAATGATGATTGACAATAAAAATAGTTACCCACAACGGTGACAACAAGCAATGACAATAGGGACCACAGCAATGCATTAGATCATACACAGAAGTAACACTAGTAACAACAACAACACATCGATGTTGCCCACAGCGGGGTACATAAGGCAACGTCAGAGCTTCCTGCCATTCTGTACCAACATGTATGTGGCAATTATAATGAACACACAAACTCAAAAATGTTTTAGTTGCCGTAGTAATTTTCAAATAATAAATTCATCAGACTCTGCTGAAAAATTATAAAACAAATGCTAGAAAATTAGTTTGAAATGAAAAGCAACATTTTCCATCATAGTGTCGATAATTTCAGTGAATTTATCGAATTCAAACGATGGAAATTATAATTTTAAGTGATCGAAGGATCAAAGTTTACAAATTTGTTACGAACCTCAACTGGCTTCGAGTTTAAAGACGGCGAAAAAATACTTAATGTCTCCGTATAAAATATTGGAAGCCTCTCATGGCTCATAACTTTGTCTCTGAATCACGTAACACCACTTGCCCGGTTCATGAGTTTTGTTTATCTTTTTTCGTCTAATTACACTCTCTATTGTGCCATTGCTGTCAGTGTGTAATGTGATGAACGTTATAAATAGTATTGGTATAATTAGCTCCAGCATTATATGAATGTGATCGCTGGTGATTGTGGTTTCATTTCTCACGCTCATCCACTTCATGCACGTCTGTTGTAGCATGAATTTACATGTCTACAGAAGCACACAACAACCCATCGTCCCCCCCCACCACCGCAGGCACACTCTGAGAGTCGCGTACACTGGATAGAGGGAGAGTCATGCATACGACGCTCCCTACACTCATTTCTAAAGCTGTAGACTGTCCTACTCAGGTTATTAAAAGTTTATTTTTGAATATGACAGTAAAGACCTAACCCTGTCTGTCGGTCGATGCTTATAGAAAAGACGGAAAGAGAGTTTGACGCAGAGTGTGTCGGGGAGAGAAGGGGTGAACCGGAAAAGGGTAGATAGGGAACTGAAAGAGGTACGCTTTGTGCATATGATGCTACTGGGCGCGACAGCGGCCTGCATGCGACTTGGAAGTTCCTCATGTCTAGCCACATGGACCGTTAACGTTACAGGAATTTCTCGTACACTTCTTAAGCTGGGTTTACACGGAGGGTGACTTCCCCAGGGCAACGCCCTCTCTCCCTCCCCGCCTCTTCAAAAAACCCCCAATCCCCCGGTCTAACGCCCCCCACTACTACCCCATGCGTGTCGACGCTGCTGCCCCACATGCTGGGACTGCCTGTCAGTAGGCTGTCACCTGTGGAACGACGGAGAGACAGTGCGCTCCAGACAGTCTTGTGGGTAGGATGTATGTCTTAGCTGCTCTGTCGTCATGTTCTCATGCGTAATCTCAATCCAAAAAGTCTCTCCTGATCTGGAAAAGTGGCTGAAGGCTAAAGTTTTCACATTGATAGATTTATTGAAAGCAAAGCGTCAGTCTGATTGTATTTATTACGGCTGTAAATATAATTTTTTTATCAAGAACTATCGCTGAAATGATCTGTAGCTGAAATGATTTTCGATCTAATTCAAAAGTAATTACCTCTAACAATAGTAACACAAATTGTTCGCTGTCATGCTATTATTAACACAAGATGGCTCGTGATAGGACTTAGACTGATATAATTTTTGTTACTTATTTCTATTTCCTGTCATCAGACTCTATCGCGCATATTTCATTTATTTTGGTCTCTATATACATCTGCTGGGCAAGTTATATTTCGTTATTCCTTAGTTTGGGCATTAACAATAACGTCATAAAAGAAGCTATATCTGCGCGAAGTTTTATTGGTTTGCCTCCATTCCTTATTCAACCAATTGACACATTCGTTTCTGCCAAGCACTTGGCCTTCGTTTAAGAAGTAATTCTTGAATTCTCCACGAATACGTTGGTATCTTATGCCGGCCTCCGTGAAATAGTTTACAGGTTAAAAATAGCATCTTCTTTTTTGCACGTACCTTGAATTACATTTCGACATCCTCACTCAGTCACTGTTATCTCCAGGGTTGCCGATTTTTTTTCTGATTGAATAAAACCTCCATGAAAACGTACCAAAAATTGTTAAAGTGTACCAAATATATTAAACTAGCAATAAAACGAAAATTTTAAGGCTTTACCTACTTTTCCTGTTTGGATGAAATTTTTTCCTCCTCTTCTTCCTTCATCTGCCAACTTTATTTATTTAATTTGTTGACTAAGCTACCGTGATGGTTCCAATTTGTGCAATCTATGTTCTCTAACGTAAATTTTGATCGCATTCGTGCATTTAGTCTTGCTCATTTTAACGAAATCCTGTTTTTTGTTTTTATGTAGTTAAGGTCAAAAAATTCTCTAGCTGCAGCAAAATAAAGCGGTATTGACAAAAGCTGTAATTTACTAGGGAGGCAGCGAGTAACAAAGCTGCGTACCAGAATTTTTCAGACACAATTTCTGTCTTGAAAGGAGCATCTTAAACAAACAGTTCTCGCCACTTCATCTTTATCTTTTCATGCTGCTCTTCTTTCACGAAATTGGAGAAATGCATTGAATATGGTGTTATTGAATTACATTTATTAAGATCTTTCAATCCAAACTCTTCTAGTTTTTTGGTACATATTTTGTTGATATTTCCCAGGAGAATGCTTTCTGCAGCAGCACCAAAATAAATCTCATTTATATTGACTTAGTTTGTGGGGTTAGTTTGTGGGGTTGCCTCCATTTATTTTGCAATTATTGTCATTCGAAATCAATAGATCCCTTTTTATGAAGTTGCCCATAATAAAATTCTCACTCCAGAAAAAATAAAATTCATATTTGTAAGGGGAACTTGTACATTTTCTGAACGCACCAATTTCGGCACCCTGGGCATCTCACCCTCCGTCTAAACGCAAGTGGGGAAGCTTGAGCGGGTGAGAGGGGTAGGGTGGGGGCGTCACCCTGGGGAAGTCACCCTCCGTGTAAACCCAGCTTTAGTGAATCTAATAGCCACTCAAGGGTTTGAATTAATACATACCTATTTTCTAATATTTTAACAGCTCCTAGGTTTCATCACATTGAATTTGTGTATTAAAGTTACAAATAGTTTTCATCAAACCAAGTCGAATAACTTTTTTTGTGTAAAAAATCTATTGTTTTCGTTGTAATTAGTAAAAAAGACTTGAAAATTTGTTTCATGCTCATAATTTTTCATGTATTGAATCCAATTTGGGAGTACTTTGCTATTTTGAAGAATTTCATCCCACGGTAACTGTAGTATTTTGAGGAAAATGTTCGATTCAATTGTCATCTATTAATTCAATAGAAAAAAGCTCTCACGTTGCCTTATGTACCCCGTCGTGGACAACATCTATGTGTTGTTGTTGTTACTAGTGTTACTTTCTACAGTTTGTTGTGCTGCTATTCTTCCTACCGCCATTACGCGTCATCGCGGTAGACGACGACTTACAATTGATATGATCATTGTTTCATTACTACTGGTGTACACAGCCAGTCAAAAATGACGGGATCCTATATTTCCTTTGAACAAATCCTCCACATATATTGGCCGGATGGCGTGCAGACCTCATTCATAAATACACTAGTCACTAATCGAACACCTAAAATATAAAACAGAAGTTGTGCTTGAATAATCAAAATTCAGAATCATGATTCCAATAAAATATATTATGACAATAAGGTATATATTTTGAGAACATGAATATGGACAATAATATATTCTCCAACATTACTTTCATTTATTATGGTAGGTAATTTAGCGTGGGTAATGACGATTCATGTTTAATGGAGTTGGTTGATATTTAGCATTCGAATAAAATTTTAAAGCGTGTTGGACGGTAGTGATGTTCTGATGAAAAAATGATCATGTCTCCCAAAGTCACAGAGGAAAAAAGATGCCAAAATTTGAAACATGTGCAGGTTTAAAGCTATATCAATTTAGATATAATACTTAAAACAAACTGCCAAACTTTCTTTACTGATGCTGTAGACATAACATTCACTTAACAATATTAGGAATATCTTTTCTGCTAAGCAGTTTAATTATGAAGGTAATAGCAAAGAAAAATTTCAAAATCATATTTATGAAACGTTTCAAGCCTCAGCTCATCATCAGTCATACTCTGTAAAAAAAAAATACACCCATTGAATAAAATACAAAAAATTGACAAAAAATTGTTCTTCAAGAATTCGAAAATGGTGCCTAAATAAAACAATGACATTACCTAAAAAAGCAGATGAAACTAAATAACAGAATTTTACTTTCGAGTATCGTACACACGAGTTAAAACGGAGAAAATTTTCATAGGAGTACAACATAAAAGCCGGAACGGTCGTAAGGAAAATTAACTAGCTAAAATAAAATTCTATCAAAGGGAGAAGAAGAGGGGAATAAGGGAGAGAGAAAGAAAGAGAGGAAAAAGGAAAACAAGGAAACAGAGAAGAGGAGGTAAGAAGAGAAAAATAAATAAATATATTTCTTCCAAAGACTAGTAAAAATTGAATCGAATGTGAGTATTGCTGCACTACTAGCTTCCTATAATTTTTAAGGGGTAAGCACTTTGCATATCATTCAGGGCCGGCTTCAATTTGTGAATATACAGAGACTCCAACATGCGCAGCTCACTAGGATTTGATGCATAGTCCACAATTTAAACTGGTCGTTACTGATAATTTGTTCACAGGGACCTATACAATGCTGCCTTATGTTAGAATGGGAAGGTGTTCCTAGTGGGCGTCCCGTACGATGACTTCTTCCGTCATGCTCCGTTTTAATTTTCTCCGTTTTAACTCGTGTGTACGATACTCGAAAGTAAAATTCTGTTATTTAGTTTCATCTGCTTTTTTAGGTAATGTCATTGTTTTATTTAGGCACCATTTTTGAATTCTTGAGGAACAATTTTTTGTCAATTTTTTGTATTTTATTCAATGGGTGTATTTTGTTTTTACAGCGTATGACTGATGATGAGCTGAGGCTTGAAACGTTTCATAAATATGATTTTAAAATTTTTCTTTGCTATTACCTTCATAACATTCACTTTTTGTGCCCGCATCGAGCAAAAATCAACTGCGTGTTCATCATTAGAACAATAATGGAAACTGGTCCGAATAAAACCTATTGCAAAAATAACGTAATTAACACTGACGGCAATGATGGGAGACGGAATAACTCTCTAAATGTTTGCATTGAATTTCTTAAGTTAGTCGTGATATTTTAGTAATTTAGGACAACCAATTATTGAAATGATTTTTCATGACCTGTAAAATAGAAATTACATAATGATTGAATCAATTCATTTGCAAACATTAATAGGAGCAAACAAGAAATTAATACAAAAATGTGAACATTGAAAAAATAATTAGTCACCCATCAAAAATTTCAAAGTTTGTTTAGGATTGAATTAATACTCGTTTAAATTGAAATTATTGAATTATATCAAAATAAAAACATTGATCTATCTCTGATTAGTGATAAACTGACATACTATGGAAAAATGAATCATTCCCGAATGGAATCAAATTTTACAAAAAAACAACCTAGGCTATGTTAAATTGACATGGTTTTCAACCAGCGAGAGAGAGAAATACCTAACCATACAAACCCTGAGGGGTAATTAACTTCTACCACCCTCAAACTACCTACAAAAAATTATCCCCTAACACTAGCATCATATGCGCAAAGCGCATCTCTATCAGTTTCCTATCCATCCTTATCCGTTTCACCCTTACTCTTCCCGACACACTCTGTGTCAAACCCTATCTCCGTCTTTTCTATAAGCATCGAACACACACACACATTTGTTAGGAGACCTTCGTCCATTATCAAGCTGGAATCTTTTTGAGAGTCTATGTAGACTCGCATAGATTATATTGTATCACCTGTGGTAAAGTTTAACATAGGTTAAATATTTAAGTACCATCATGAACACAATTTTCAAAATGATTTAGTTATCAAACAAAAATCTTTTAATTCTGTTTTGAAATTATTATTTGATTACTGCTTCAAATAAAAGGGAAATTTCCGAATGACTTATCATTACATGACAAAGACCTTGATAGGTTTTTCAATAAAATTTGAGGGATTATCGCAATTTTAAGAATTGAATTGGGTAGGAGAATTATATTAGTTGTCTGGGACCGGAACTAATGAGACTTGGAACTGAAGTATCTGCTTAAGCACTAATAAATTAGCTATTATTTTTGAACCTCAAGCGGTCACACTATGAGCTACCTATAGTTGATCGTTATGATGGTCCATGATGCGCACCTGTTGGGGGCATAGCTGCGGAGGGGGATTGTTATGTATGTGTGTACTCCTATAGACATGCTGATTTAGACTACGGTAGACATGATTCAGACTACAATAGACATGCTCATTTAGACAACAATAGACACGATGATTTAGTCTAGAATAGACTTGTTGTTTTAGACTATAATAGACATGCTCATTTAGACTACAATAGACAAGCTCATTCAGACTACAATAGACGTGCCCATTTAGACTACAATAGACATGCTCATTCAGACTACAATAGACATGCTCATTTAGACTACAATAGACATGCTCATTCAGACTACAATAGACGTGCCCATTTAGACTACAATAGACATGCTCATTTAGACTACAATAGACATGTTCATTTAGACTACAATAGACATGCTCATTTAGACTACAATAGACATGCTCATTTAGACTACAATAGACATGCTCATTTAGACTACAATAGACATGCTCATTCAGACTACAATAGACATGCTCATTTAGACTACAATAGACATGCTCATTTAGACTACAATAGACATGCCTGACAAGAGATGCAGGAAATAAATGACACCACTATCACCAGCGATCACATTCATATAATGCTGGAGCTAATTATACCAATACTATTCATAACGTTCATCACATTACACAATGACAACAATGGCACAATAGCAAGTGTAATTTGACTAGAAATAAATTGCAAAACTCTCATTAAACGTTAGTGACGACAAACGTCAGAAAAAGCACGAAAAATAGCGTAGTTACCGAACGTTTTTTCGAAAAGCGTTTTCTCTACTGATTTGAATTTCCAATTTTCTGGAAAATGATTTTGTGCTAAAAAAATTAGCTGTTGACTAATTTATAAAGACTTTCTAAAATTTTCTATTTTCAGACCATGAAAAATATTTTCTAACCCTTATGAAAACTTAGTTCAAAAATTAACCCATAGTTCATCGAACCTCAATTCCAGTCTATCCTGTTTACGCCGAAGTTTACTAAATATTCTAATTTTTTTAGCCTGCTTAGGCTGCATGTGGGACTCTGTCGCAGAGCTTTGGTGATGTATCGAAAGTGACGCAAGTGTAGCCCGAAGTTGACGAGAGTACCTCGGAGGAGTTATGGTCGCAGCCAGGTGCGGCACTTCGTCTCTGTGACGCTCAATGAGCATATCTGTGATTCGAGTACAAGAATATTTTAATGGCGGGTACTGTTGGCATGGATATATTTGTTGGGCATCCACATCTGGAGGATTTATTGAAGGGAAATATCGAATGCCATCACATTTGACATGCCGTGCACACCAGTAGTCATAGATATGCTCACTGCTCCCCATACGCAGCTCTGGAGGGACTGTACCTCCCCTGACCTGGGTTTGGCTGCTGTTTTTGCCAACGCTGTCTGGGGTCTGCCTTTTGTCGTGTGAACTTCGGGGCCGTGCCCTGCGGAGGTGGTGCCTTTTGTGCTCAGGTGCTCACAACCGAGCCTCCTGAGGGTGGCCAGGTCGTCAGGTGGGGTGGTGCCCTTTGTGCTCAGGTCCTCACAACCGAGCCTCCTGAGGGTGGCCAGGTCGTCAGGTGGGGGAGGGACGTGCGGCTTCAATGCGTCGGTCTCACCTAGCGAGTCGGAGGCTGAGTGGCCGTCCTGAGCTGCCGCACTTGCTGCAGACCTTCAAATATCTATGCGAATTTAACCTTTATTAAAACATTCAAAAGAAGACTAACTTCTTCCTAACATGAATGGCGACAAAATGTGATTTTGTTAATATTTGAACTTTGAATAATCAAGTCCTTTCATTTCCGACTATTCACAATTTTTACGTTATATAAATCGAAATACATGCCCAATTTCTCTTATCTACACTATATAATCGATTTCGTTATTTCCGCTGTACTGCTGCAAAATTTTTCACTTTCTAACCCACGCGTTTGTGACCCTATTAACGTTGTTTGGATATTAGATGCGTGTTTGCAAATTTAAATTTCAAAATTAAAAATACGTTTATCATTACTTACTTAAAAAATAATGAAATGGGATGAAAAGTTAAACAATCATATTTATTGGTCATTATACAGCGTAAAATACTTTTAGCATCTGGTATGAGAATACAAGGTGTGTGATATTAATATATTTGACTTCATGGCTAACTAAGGAAATTTTCGTTTCGGTGTAAAATTTTTTTTGAGTTCCCTTAAACATCTGTATTTGCATGCACTTCGTAATATCATGATCAATATCATTTTCCAGTGTATTCATAACTACTATATCTGTGACACTTGTTCGCATTTTCGAAAGATCCGCTGATAAGGAAAGAATTAGGGGGCAAATATTGTCCCATGCTAGCGGGGACTATCCCATTCGGTTGTGTGCAGTTCTCATTTTCGTGCCAACAACTTGACCATCCAACGAGGCCCTGGACTCGAGCACGCCTGGTCAGTCACGATCTACTTGTGCCACAACTGTTCGTTATCACCTCAAATGTAGCCAACCCATGCTTTCATACACTCATTGTACCAAGTTTGTACACAATACCCAACACCATCACTGTAGTCCCTCAAGGGAACACTAATGATATTGTGCGCCTTTGATGAAACTCTCAATCTATCGCAAGCCTTTGTACAATACCGCAACCTTTCAGGTGTGAGGAGAACTTCTGTACAACTTTTCCCCAATTGTTCTATTCCATGTTGATATATTCTATGTACACTGCTCTTTGTCTTGAATGTTACGCATTCGACAGCAAGTGTAGAAGCAACGTGAAGACTTGGTTTTTTAAATATTTTAGTTACCGAGAACAAAACATCAGATGAAAAACGTTATTTCGATAGACACCGTTTCGAATAAAATATAAATTTTCACATGATCGGTTACATGATATGAAATTTGCAAAATTTTTTTATCAAATTTGAATGATTTACCGCATTTCACAAATTTCCGTTTTCTACGAGAATAATATACGTTATCTTAACCCGGCAATTTATGGGTTCAGTTGAACGAAGTCGGAGCTAACAAGCGCCACAAAATATGTTAGATATATGTATATAGTGCTCATCAATGGGCACTTATTGAGTTATCATCTATAGGTTGAGTTCAAATGATGTTTAGGCATGTGCTCATGTGGACAAGTTGATGTATGCTAAAATAGTGTGAAATGATCCTTCTCAGTCCAACGAGTTGGCCGAAAATGGTCCCAAAATGGCACTTCTTCCCACATTTTATCGGCAATTCAGCTCACGCAATGAGCTTTTAGAGCAAATAACTTCTTAGGAATGACTTTCAATTACATTAAAATTAATACACAGGACACGGAAAAACTATCTTCTTGTATCTTGATTAATAGCATTCCAATATTTTAAAAATTCGGCAGTATGTTCAGGTTTATAATTTAAATCTACCTGATTTTTAGATTTTCAGTAAGAAAATTGAGTTTCTTTTAAAATACTTGCGTTCAATCTGAGGAAATATTTTCTTCTTGACTTTCGTGTCCTACATTCAGCAGATTTTAAGAAACAACCGTTGTTATGTTCATTTTTTTACATTAGTTTCACGCTCACAATCATTTGACATCTTCTTCAACTAAAATTAAATGAAGTTAAATATCATCCCGAACTAGGTGTTAATTTGTATACCCTCGCTAAGCGGAACTTAGAACTGCAACACCAGCCAAGTTTTGACCAAAAGCAACACGAGCAGCAGCCGAAGCAACACGCGATAGTCCGCGACGCAGAAAATTCTCGTGTGCATCTTAGGTCGTCCACAGCCCGGTGCGCCTAAACGGAAGGTAGAGATACTTGACTGGAAATTGTGTCATGGCGAATATCCTAAAAGAAAGAAGAGTAAAACAATAATTATTACGAAGAGAACTTTTATAAAAGAAGAGAGTAGAAAAAATCTTACTATAGAAGTAAATAGATGTCACAGGCAGGACAACAACGATAACTTGACAACACAGGCAGGACAACAACGATAACTTGACAACACAGGGAAGACAACAACCATAACTTGGCAACACAGGCAGGACAACAACGATAACTTGACAACACAGGCAGGACAATAACGATAACTTGACAACACAGGCAGGACAGCAACGATAACTTGACAACACAGGCAGGAAAACAACGATAACTTGACAACACACGCAGGATAACAACGATAACTTGACCACACAGGCAGGATGACAATGATAACTTGACAACAGAGGCAGGTCAACAACCATAACTTGACAACACAGGCAAGACAACAACACAAATGTTGTACACCAAACAACACAACACACGCAGGACAACAACACAAATATTGTACACCAAACAACACAACACAGGCAGGACCACAACACAAATGTTGTACACAAAACAACACAACATTGAATGGCTGAGAAATTATCATCAAATTTCCTCGGTTGTTTTTGTCCACCCAATAAAAAATACATTTTATGTTCATAGAAAATATTTATTAGGGTAACTGATTTATTATCACAAAGATCGTTCAGTTGCCTCATTGGCTGCAGTAAATGTAGATTGTACGTAAAGACTGCGGGTTGACTTGTGCTTTTGTTGCGTGCAGCTGTGTCTGGCGGCGTGTTGTTGTGCTGTTGTTGTTGTTGGTGTTGTTGTTGTTGGTGTTGTTGTTGTTGTTGTTGTTGTTGTTGGTGGTGGTGGTGGTGTTGTTGTTGTTGTTGTTGCTGTTGGTATTGTTGCTATCAATCTTTTTCTTGAGCTTTTCTGTCGTCAACCATTTTGTTCCAACATTTTAAATGGGTATTACGGTACCTATGTGTTATTATCAGTTGAGGATGTTAATGATAAGGTATTTTGAAAACCAATGTTTCAACATTTCATGTTGAACTCAATTGAAAAAAAAAGTTTTTCCTGCCTTTTTTTTGGTTTATGAATGATCAAATCTATTAATTGGTCATTTTTAACGTTTCAAAGTTTATTTGAAGATGCTTCATTGCAATTTTTGAATACTGCTAAAATGTATTGAATGATACATGTTGTATAGAGCAGACCTCTAACGATGCCAAATGTTGAGTTAAGTCAAAAAACGCAATCATTTTGTTTTTGAAGCTCCTAAGGGCTACGCGAGTGATGAGATCCAACAGAGATGATGAATGATGAAAATAGAGGTGATGATCGCGTGAAGAATTGGTGATAGCATGAGAAGTGGTATCATAGTTACCAGCGATCACATTCATATAATGCTAGAGCTAATTATACCAATACTATTTATAACGTTCATCCCATTACACAATGACAACAATGGCACAATAGCGAGTGTAATTCGACGAGAAATGATTTACAAAACTCATGTGACGTGCAGGTGATGCGACGTGATGAATGATGCGAAGACCGGGGAAAAATAAGAATGTTACCGTTCAAAAATGGAGCAGATGCATATTCCAATGCATAATCATTGATTCACTTTATAGCAAACTTACGCAATGAAACAAAAATAATGAGCTCATTTAACGAAGCATTTAAAATATATGCATTTAAATAAGACGAAAAAATATATATTAAGCTATTCTAAAATATTCCAACTGCAAAATTAACCCACGATTGACAACATGTTTATTCAAGACTGTTTCTACGCGGTTCATGTCAAAGTTCGAAAATTTTTAAAGCCATTCGTCGCTACGAGAAAACATTCGGATCATTATTCTATGTTTATACGCATGTGTCAGTTGCCACACGTAGCACATCTACAACTCCACTGGGGGTGGGGGGAGGGGGTGTTAGGTACTGACTTCATTTAATGACAGCTAATGCGTCACACTGCGGCAGGTGTCGTGTTCACGCAAGTGTACTATAGTCGTTAACTAACAACTATTGCCACCCTCACCAGCTAATACGCCACACTACGGCAGGTGTCGTGTTCACGCAAGTGTACTATAGTCGTTAACTAACAACTATTGCCACCCTCACCAGCCAATACGCCACACTACGGCAGGTGTGTTCACGCAAGTGTACTATAGTCGTTAACTAACAACTATTGCCACCCTCACCAGCCAATACGCCACACTACGGCAGGTGTCGTGTTCCAGCAAGTGTATTATAGTCGTTAACTAACAACTATTGCCACCCTCACCCGCCAATACGCCACACTACGGCAGGTATCGTGTTCAAGCAAGTGTACTATAGTCGTTAACTAACAACTATTGCCACCCTCACCAGCCAATACGCCACACTACGGCAGGTGTCGTATTCAGGCAAGTGTATTATAGTCGTTAACTAACAACTATTGCCACCCTCAGCAGCTAATACGTAACACTACGGCAGGTGTCGTGTTCACGCAAGTGTACTATAGTAACCGACCGCAGCTGTGTTCACGCAGTCAGGTTTGTCGCAACTCAACCGCTCATTTCAGTACCTCCTTTACCTGTAATATACGTCACAGCTTTCGACTGCGAACAGTTCCAGATATCTCAGATAATGAAACATTTGCGAGTCCAGATTTACTCTCAAAAATGTTTTAATCAACAGGTTTTTAACCCAAACACGGAGTGAATGGCGCTGGTTTACTCCCACATTAAATTAACGGATGCTTTGTTGTAAAATGTGGTACTATACTGAAAAGATTTTGTTTCCCAGAAAATGTCAATTCGCCTCTAATTAAAGAAAAATAATATATTTTATTCTGATATATATCCACAACTTGAAGTTGAACGAATATTTTTTCTAACAAAACATCACGAAATAAAATTGATCGGTGACAAATTCATTTTTTCTTTTGAGTCAAAATTGAATTAATGACTTGTTTGCTCCTACCAATAATTGCACATTAATTAATTAATTTATTATTTAATTTTTATTTTGAAGGTCCTGAAAAATCATTTCAATAATTGGTTGTTCTAAATTATTAAAATATAATGACTAACTTAAGAAATTCAATACAAGCATTTAGAGAGTTATTCTGTCTCCCAACATTGTCATCAGCGTTAAATACGTTATTTATGCAATAGGTTTTATTCAACCCAGGTTCTATTATTGTCTTAGTGGTAATTTTTAGAAATGATAGTTATATATGACGGTGGGTTAAAACTTAGTACTCATAAAATAGTGTAGTTAAAATGTCCTTACGTCCATACAGACTAATTTAGAGGTTGGAGCTAAGGGGACCGGTAACGGCCTGGCTAAGTTTGGGTGGGCAGGTTAGGTTAGGAAGCGCAGCGTTCTGTGATGTCGACAGTGAGCGAAATGGTTGGACGGCTCAAGATAAAGTGGGAAAGTTGGGATGGAAGCCTAAACTGGTGTTTGTATTACTATCAATATTTCAATTTATTGCTTGTATTATCACAATTATTGTGAGAGTAATCATACAATCGTACGTACAACGACGAAACAAGTGCAGACAATAGGTACAACAGCCTTGCGTCAGGTCACACACCGAAGTAACGATAGAGGCAACAGCAGCAAAACACTCAATACAGCGATGGTGCTCACAGCAGGTCACATGAGGCAGCGGGGAAGCTTCCTCCCACTCCGTGGGAGCTTTAAGTAAATAAATCAAAACCTTCTGGAAAATACTTTAGTCACTAATGAAATATTTAAGGGCTCAAATGAAATAAAATTAGTTCCGAAAAGAAATACAAAATAGTTCATGAATATAAATTAAAATACGTATGTACCATTGATCGGATTTAGAGTTTGAATATCGATGCTTTATTATACTTTACGTAAATGAATTTAAACTAATGTATCACCTCCGTTTTTTACATAGACTCTGAGAAATGTGTACCCTACAGTAAATATTAATAATGCGAAAATCTTAAAATTTTGGAGCCCTAAGGGCTATCTATGCAACTGGTATGCGAGCTCAAGAGATGGTGTCAGGCATGACAGAGGTAAAGATCGTACGGCACGTGAAGTGCCAACAGTCACGAAATGTCGGACACAATTGTGCATCCAGCGCACCCATAGCCTCTGCCCAACTTATGCTTTCAATGAACAAAAAGCTTTATTTAGCTGTAGGCAACAAGAACAATATTCTGAATACGTTTGGAATAATTCTCAATTGGCAACTAATGATAATTCGCAGCCCATCATCATGATCTACGGATGAGGTTCTTTATTTGTATCATTTGGCTTGTTAGATGGCGAATTTTTCACTGAACAGGAGTGTGTGTGTGTGGGGGTGTGTGAGTGTGCGTGCGTGGGTGCGTGAGTGTATGTGTACGCAAGGATTCCGACGTCCATGTCACTCATCACGTCACACCAACTGCACGTCACATGAGTTTTGTAAATCATTTCCCGTCGAATTACACTTGCTATTGTGCCATTATTGTCATTGTGTAATGTGATGAACGTTATAAATAGTATTGGTATAATTAGCTCCAGCATTATGTGAATGTGATCGCTGGTAACTATGATACCACTTCTCACGCCATTACCATGTCTTCATACCATCGTTCCAACCCATCGTAATTTCCACTCAGAGTGTAATGGCACGCTAATCGTTTGGCCCTTTCGGGTTTCAAAATATTTCAAAAGAATAATAAGGAAACGTGAGAATACGACACTTACTTTCGCGCAAAAAGTCGGTCTGCAAATAACGAAATTACGTATACTATTCATAGAATAAAGTCAACTTGCACCAATTGTAATAAATTATCACTATTCAAATTGCAAAATCTAACCAATGGTAAATAAATGAGATAAATCACATGATTTTTTTTTCATTTCATATAAAGCATTTTTAATCTCAGAAACACAATATTTTCCTTCTTGGATAACTCAAGTATTTTGAAAAGTAAGTTCCATTCACAAAATGTGTCCCCACGGAGTGGAAGGAAGCTTCCCCGCTGCCTCATGTGACCTGCTGTGAGCACCATCGCTGTATTGAGTGTTTTGCTGCTGTTGCCTCTATCGTTACTTCGGTGTGTGACCTGACGCAGGGCTGTTGTTCCTATTGTCTGCACTTGTTTCGTCGTTGTACGTACGATATACAACTACTCTCAAAATTATTGTGATATTGAATGCAATAAATTGATATATCAATTGTAATCCAAACACCAGTTTAGGCTTCCATCGCAACTTTCCCACTTTATCAAGAGCCGTCCAACCATTTCGCTCGCTGTCGACATTACAGAACGCTGCGCTTCCTAACCTAACCTGCCCACCCAAACTTAGCCAGGCCGTTACCGGTCCCCTTAGCTCCAACTTCTAACTTACTCTGTATGGACGTAAGGACATTTTAAATACATTATTTTATGAGTACTAAGTTTCGACTCACTGTCTGATTTAGTGATGATTTCAGTAATTACCACTCGGAGAATAATGAAAACTGGTATGTAAAAAAGATATTGCAAAAATAACGTGATTAACACTGACGGCAATGATAGGAGACGGAACAACTCTCTAGATACCTGCATTGAATTTCTCAAGTTTGTCGTGATTTTTTAATAATTTAGGACAACTAATTATTGAAATGATTTGGCATGACCATCAAAATAAAAATTACACAATGATTGATTTAATTCATTTGCGATCATTAGTATGAGCAAAACAGTCATTTATTCCATTTATATACACTTCAGAAATACATCAGTCACCCACCATACGATTTTTTCCATTGGTAGATTGCGAGTTCGTTTTGATCAAAATTATTGAAATAAATTCGAATTAAAGAATTGATTCATTCATAATTAATTACGAATATATATTTTAAGGATAACACAGTCTTTTCAGAATGGTTTCATGTTTTACAACACTACATACAGTAAATAAATATGGATGTCAATCAGGACATCAAACACACAGCTGCTGTAAATGTACCTTTACAACTTGTTTTTGAGAGTCAAGATTGACTCACATACATTGCGTATGCTTGTCGACTACCACGAGCCGTGAGAAGCTCTGGGATGCCGATTTCCGGTCAGCGATCCTCTTTCTTGGCACTAATGGCTAAATGATTTATTATAAATAAAGTCACAAAGTCTAATTTAACTGTCCTTCAATGAATTAAACATGTATTAAAGTTTCAAATTTTTTCTTTAAATTTGATTGAATATTTGTTCGAAAAATCAAGTGCTCATTAGTATGAGTGAATAAACAATTTAAATTTGATTCATGCCTACATTTTTTCATGTATTAAAACTAGTTCCAGAGTGATTACGAAACTCGAATTTTTTTGAAAGGTAACTAAAGTATTTTAAGAAAATTGTCAATCTCGATCGTTTAGTGATTTTTTTATTCAATAGAAAGAAGCTCCCACGTTGCCTTATGTATCCCGTCGTGGACAACATCTATGTGTCGTTGTTGTTGTTACTAGTGTTACTTTCTACAGTTTGTTGTGCTGCTATTCTTCCTACCGCCATTACGCGTCATCGCGGTAGACGACGACTTACACTTACCATGATCATTGTTTCATTACTACTGGTGTACACAGCCCGTCAAAAGTGACGGGATCCTATATTTCCTTTGAACAAATCCTCCAGCTGTGGATGCCCAACAAATATATCCATCCCAACAGTACCCGCCATTAAAATATTCTTGTACTTGTGCACTGGTGAAACTCGTATCACAGATACGGTCATTGAGCGTCCTTGTGAGCGTCACAGACACACGCACCAACCAATTTGATGTGTTCACTCACATGCCCTTTGTGATAACATGGCACTTATTACGCACAAAAATATATAATTTTTTTTCGTACAGAAATTCCAGTGGACGGATAGAGATTTGTTATGTACGGGATGATAATAAATTCTTACCCACTGTCAGAATCAAATTTGACTTTCAATAATTACTATTAGGAAAATAATGAATACAAGGCTGAATAATTATGATCTAAATATATACAATCGAATTTCATTTGTTGTTGGTAACTGATTCATATTTTGGTGTAATGATTTAAGTGCCTAACTCACACCAGCACCGTACCTACAACACCACCGTACCTACACCACCACCGTACCTACACCAGCACCGTACCTACACCACCACCGTACCAACACCACCACCGTACCTATACCACTACCGTACTTACACCAGCACCGTACCTACACCACCACCGTACCTACACCACCACCGTACCTACACCAGCACCGTACCTACACCACCACCGTACTTACACCAGCACCGTACCTACACCACCACCGTACCTACACCACCACCGTACCTACACCACCACCGTACCTACACCAGCACCGTACCTACACCACCACCGTACCAACACCACCACCGTACCAACACCACCACCGTACCTACACCGCCACCGTACTTACACCAGCACCGTACCTACACCACCACCGTACCTACACCACCACCGCACCTGCACCACCACCGTACCTACATCACCACTGTACCTACACCACCACCGTACCTACACCACCACCGTACTTACACCAGCACCGTACCTACACCACCACCGTACCTACACCACCACCGTTATACACCACCACCGTACCTACACTAACACCGAGGCAACCAGCAATGTAATACATATATAAGAAATAAAAGAGTGATGCGTTGATATCACAAGAATCAAAACATAAGAAGCAACAACAATGCCCATAGCACCAACAATGAGAGGCAGCGTGTTGTTGTTGTGAGCAACGGAAATTGTGGTCCACAAATACATGCCGTGTGTCGTACAAACCTCATTTACAAATACAATAGTCACTCATCGAACACCAAAAATCAAAAACAAAACTTGCGCTTGAGTATATGTAATCAGAATTCAGAATCCTGATTAAAAATCAAATATATTATGGCGACAAGGTATATATTTTGCGAGCAGAAATGGGAACATTAATGTGATATTAAACGTAATTTCATGTATTAATAGTAGGTAATTTAGCATGGAGAACAATGGTTATGACTTAAGAGCGGTATTTGCGTGTCCAAATTTAGAGTAAATTTTGGAGCGGTTGATCCGCTAGCGATGAAAAAGGGATCATGTTTCCTAGAATCACATAGGAAGAAAGACGTCCAAAGTTAAATATGCAGGTTTAGGCGCTATCAATTTACATATAATAATAAAACAAACATCCCAACTTTCATTACTGATGCATCGAGCAAAAATCAACTGTGCTTATATCATTAAGACAATAATGGAGACTGGTCTGAATGAAACCTATAGCAAATATATCGTAGTTAACACTGATGGCAATGATGGGAGGCAGAATAACGCTCTAAATGCCTGTATTGAATTTCTTAAGTTAGTCATAACGTTTTAGGAATGTAGGACAACCAATTATTGAAATGATTTTTCATGACCTGTAACATAAGAATTACATAATGACTGACTCAATTCATTGGCAATCATTAATAGGAGCAAACAAGTGGTTAATTCCAATTTGTGATCATCAAAAAATAAATAAGTCATCCAAAAAAAATACCAACATTAGTTGGTTCAATTAAATTTTCTTTTGAATCAAAAGTATTAAATTATATCGTAATAAAAATATCGATCAATCACTGACTCGTGATAAACTGACCTATCTCATGAAACAGAATCTTTCAATTATAGAACTATATTTTACAAAATTATTTACGGTTAATTGATATGGTCATCAAACAACGTCCGGGCAACGCTATTCTCTTTGTTGTACCATATAAGGCATAATTTTGAGAGTCTCGAATGACTCGCATAGATTAAACTGTATCACCTGCGATGATTGTTTATTGGTTGAAATTGTTCAAGTACCATCATGAATATAATTTTCCACATGTTTGGTTATCAAATGAAAAACTTTTTAAATCGTTTTCATATTTTTTTTTTATACTGCTTCATATAGAAATTAAAATTCCGAATGATTTATTACATGATAGGTTTTTCATTAAAATATGAGGGATTATGGCAATTTTCTAAATGTCTATGGCGCTCTAAATGAGCATGTCTACTGTAGTCTAAATGAGCGTGTCTATTGTAGTCTAAATGAGCGTGTCTATTGTAGTCTAAATGAGCGTGTCTATTGTAGTCTAAATGAGCGTGTCTATTGTAGTCTAAATGAGCATGTCTATTGTAGTCTAAATGAGCATGTCTATTGTAATGTTGATCAGCATGTCTACTGTAGCACAAATCAACACGTCTACACGAGTACACACCAACACAATAACACACCTACACGCCCCTTAACGGATCAGCAAGTGCGTCTCGTACACAACACCACACTGGTCCATCTTGTTCAGCTGCCGCGTGCCCTACTGGGCTGTAATAATAATGCAAATCGAAGACTGCAGGATGTGCAAGAGGTTTTCAACATTCCAAACATATATCGTCTCATTCAAATATAGAATATACGACTACAATGAAATTTTATGAATTGCGGTTCATCATGCATATGGTATTTAAAATTATTATAATTGCTTGATGTAATACATCACGTTGATGTTTTTGCTTTTTTTGAAGCTATGTATGGTAAACTTACGTTTTTTTGCAACTTCATTTTAGATATCGGTAACTAAAGTAATAAATAAACAAGTTTCTACAATAATCCCACATTTGCTGCTGAATGTTAGGCAGCGCAACATTCAAGACAAAGAACAATGTACATAGAATATATCAACATAGAATAGAACAATTGGGGAATAGTTGTACAGAAGTTCTCCTCAGACCTGAAAGGTTGCGGTATTGTACAAAGGCTTGCGATAGATTGGGAGTTTCATCAAAGGCGCACAAAATCATTAGTGTTCCCTTGAGGGACTACAATGATGGTGTTGGGTATTGTGAACAAACTTGGTACAATGAGTGTATGAAAGCATGGGTT